>OY294041.1:27606984-28806984 GCA_958510855.1 Rhagonycha lutea | reverse complement strand
AGGCATCATTGATAATGACGTCAGTAGGTATTGGAACGACTTGAACTGGAAATTTTTTTTGAACCGTTGGAACTTTGCAATGCCGCCGCCGAAACCACCGTTTCAAAATTCTTATGGTCAAAAGTTATTCTCGTTATCACAATGTTTGAATAGGCCTTCTTTATCTTCTTTAGGTGCCTATCTGATTCCGGATGTTCGGCAATCCTCACAGCTTACCCAAGAAGGCTGTACCATGGAAATTTTAATGTTAATGGGATGGTGGTTTGCGTTCCCCATAGTACAAAAGTCAATTTTGGACTTTGTTTTAGATAATTAACATTTTTAGGATTGTTCTTGGCGAATTACTTTCGGTAGTTTGCCATTGCCTACCGAAGGGAGACGATCAGAATAAAGTTCTTACTTCACTCGGATTTGAAGGGTATTTACTATTTAGCGTTCATAGTCAACTCGCTTGACCACTATGCTCCGACCGATCCTTGAGATGAATAAGGCCATTCATCTCTAACTTACCTGTAATTAACACCTGTCAGTCATTACAGAATTTTCACGTCGCGGCGTCTGCAGTCGGCAGCGACATTATAAAGTTCACACAGTATAAGAAATTTTTCCACGAATTTCAAAGTTCTCACGGTTCGAAAAATGTTACCAGTACAAATCGTCCCATTACTCACTGACATCTGAGACGTCTTACGTAGACGTGGAATCTGAGCCACGATGTAAATTATTCTATGTCGGAATATGGCATACCTATATAACTCTTGACCGACTCAACTTAGAACAAAATTAAACCATAAAATTCCAGACCGGGGGGTCTGGGAATACCCCCCAGTCGAACCCTATGCAGATGGGGAAAAAGAATGAATGAAATATTATGAAATCTAATTTCATATCATTTTCAAATATTTTCTATTTCTCAGAATCGTAAATGAAGTAGTATTGGTGCCAATCTTATCATATTTTTAAAATTAATATCCTTCATCTTATGCAAGGGGGCCTTTCTAGGGTTAATGTTGATGTAATCTTTGGTTATTGATTTGATGTTTCCTGTTTTTTTAAATCGATGAAAAATGTTGCACTATTCTATTTAAGGAAAACTTCTTAGAACAGGAATTTTATATTTTCTTATTTACTATAGACTGGGGAGGGGGGTTCTTTCTTTTTTCTTTCCGATTTCAATCGTCGCTTTTCTATGCTTTTTTTTACTTTTAAAAATGCTGGCGTATTTCTATATAACCGCATATCCCCCTAAATTAACTTTAGAATTCCCCTCCCCCCACAATTCGGCAAAAAAATCTACTAGGTATGGGTACGTTCCACTTATAGACCACGGTCGATCGTCAGTCCAATAAAATAACCGCGTTCGATCTTTAGTTCATCACAGAACCGCGGGACCACGCCGCGGTTGTCGTGGGCTTTATTAACCTTTAATTAGTGACGTGAATCTTTCCTACATGCATTTCAAATGGGAACTTTGCCTCGGAGGTGCCCACGTCACTAATTAAAGGTTAAGTGGAACGCACCCTATATCTAATTATTTGAAGTGGCGTAAATTCCTGCAAGCCCTACAACGCGGGAGACCCTGAAGGGCCATCGCGAAAATGGAAAAATAATTTGATTTTTAAAATTAAAGCAGTAAAATTAATTACCTTAAATTAAGACAAAATTTATTAATCAAATGAGTCTTTGTTTCCAAATATTAGACCACTAAAAACTGATAAATTTAACACGTACAAATCCTGCACTTTTAAAATTAAAGAAATAAATTAATCAAATTGGTTTTTCTTTGAAAATATTAGGCCACTAAAAACCGATAAATTAGAACAGATCCGTTGAAACAAAACAAAATCTTTTTCGGCACTCCGAATCGACGCGACACGCCCGTAAGAATTAGATAATGTTTACTTTTCTCTAAAGCTAACGCAAGGAATCATGACCGGGCGCTAATGTGCAGAAACGAAAATTAATTTGTTCGACTTTAAGTTGGTGTCAATTGGTGGAATTGGGTGTCAAGCGCAAGATTTTTGCTCCGCCCGACCATAATTCCTTGCGTTAGCTTTACCACGGACTAGAATAGTTAATTTGGACCAATTAATTGTAAATGACAATATTGCAATCAAAAACCAACTGTAGCGGAGCGGGAGGGGGGTCGTTTATTCTGCGTTTTTAACAGAAGGATATAATTTAGGACGCGTTGCGATTACTGCGACAATGCTAACCACCTAGCATCATTAACTAAAATTTAGAAGTAATCAAGCGACGCCGACAATTTCAATATTTCAGTTGATGGCGCTCGGTGGTTAACGATGCCTATGACGAAGTATGCAAATTTACTTCTGTATATGTTTAATCGTGAAATTATGGACACCAGGGTTTCTAATTGTGTCACGATATCGTCCGGAAAAATAGGGCGCACATCGAAACAACGCAAATCGAATCATTTAATGCTTTCCATATGCTAACACAGCAGTTTAATTTAATTTTTAGTTGAAAAACTTGATAAACAAACAACGCAAAATCTTCAGATTTATCATATCTGAAAGGACGCAAATTGAATCAATTGACCCGGTATATTTACATGATGTTATTTAAGCGTGCGAATCAATTTCTTTTATCGTGTTTGTATAAAGGGAAGCTGCAAGATTTGCGGAAACTGCGATCATTTGAAATTTTTGCAACAATCTGGAAAGATCGCACTGGACATTGCTCTTCAGACGTTTTATTCACTCGTATAGAAATTTACATTTTCGATCGCTCCGTTGATTTTTGGTTGTTCTATCATTGATATAATCGCTCTTACAGCGGTCCTAAATAAATAGTCGTCCGTTGGGCAAGGACAATGAATAAAATTTCCATTAGGTTTTCGGAAAAGCAAACATTTAAGGATTATCCTGATGTTTAATTCAAATAAGCAAGGTAACTAATTCAAAATCGAATTTTTTCTGATTTTCTTCACGTAGAGCGGCGACGGAGAGGCTGTTAATAATCTTTTCGTATGTCCATCATCTGATTTGTTATCTGTCGATAATGAAAAATGTCGAAAACTTGAACATATCGGCAAGCACCGTCAGATCACTGCTCAAAATACGAGTGGTGACTACATAATAAATTTTCTAAATATAAAAAAAAGTTTTTCATTTTCTATTAGTTTGTTGGTTTAAAAATAATGTAGTAATAAAGCACACGTGTCTATTTTTTTGTACTACTGCATTATAATTATTTGAGAATCTGACAAGTGTTTACATTTTCTTAACTTAAATAAACTGTGCTGCTTATCTATTTTATTTAAATGTTGTTTACGGACGACGTCGTCACGACCAAGTTAATTAAGCGCGACTTTTTACAATTAAAATGATTTTTTTTATGGAGCGTCCGTCGCGTCGCGCCTTGTGAGCGCCCCGCGGAAATATTACATAATTTTCTAATAACCCAACTACTACACGAAAATCATCGATTTATTAATAACACTCAGCCAGAGCGACTAATTAACGATAAAAATCCACTCGCGATAAAGAAAATTCTATTGTTTACCGTTCTTAAATCAACAACTCTTTCATAATTTGTGATACCGATTTTTTTTCTTTCAGATAAAATTATCAGTAGTAATAAAAGTTTTCGCACTTTTCTCGAGGTAAAATGGAGATGCAAGACGATTATTACATTATAAGGGTAGGAAAATAGTGTTGCTCGTAATCCGTGTAAGTTACACCTAGGGTGGCATCCTTCAGGACCGCAGGATTAGGAAGGAGTCCCGAGAGTAGGGGAACACTACATACATAGGCGCACGTTGAGCTTTCAGAGCAATCAGTTTACATCAAACTGGCAGTGTGTTCTGTTCGTACGATGCAAATATCCTTTCACACAAGTGGTGTCATCGTAATTTTTAGGAATTAAACCGGTGGTTTTTTGTAAAATGGCCCATTAAATTTCGAAAAAACTCTTTTAGTTAAAAACTTGTGCAGTGTTACAGTGTTGGTGTTTTATTAAAATTTCATTTTGCAAAATGAGGCTTCATGGTTTCGTAGTGATTTTTGGAATCATCATCACAGCCGAAACGCGCTCCAAAACGCCGCTCATCGACGACGACGGAGGCAGACCCAGGAATAAAGCAGCAGGTGCTCTTAGTTTTATTTTATTTCGCTTAATTAATTTTAATACCTTGAAAGATACGGCAGTCGACAAATATTAACTTTTAAATCACATCTGGATCTTCCAAAGAAGGGCTTAAAGGCTTTCTCGTTCTTTAATCCTGTAAATTATATTACCCTCACGTACTTCTGTTTGTTGCAAAAGCTTTTCGACTTACAGCACTTCCAATGCAAACCCATTTTATAATGGGCGCTTAAAATTTTAAATTGTTTTCGCACCGAGGGGGGCGTGTGAATTTTTACCCCGCGACCGAATTTCAATTTTTTTATTTTCCCGCACCGCCGCTATTTTTGTTTTCGCGGCGTTTTACCTTAGTATTGTTTATTTAACACAAATCCACTCGTTTTGCAAGCTACGTGATTACTCGACGATAATCAACTTTTAATTTCATCAGCTCTTTATTCTCGCGTCGTCGTGTCGTGCGAATCTTCCGAAACGTGAAATTTTGTTAGATAACTCGGACGAGAAAGTTGTTTACATTTTCCTTGTTTAATTAGGATTTTAGCTTAACAATCGGTAATTACAACTTCCTACACAAACGAGACGCACAAGGTTGTCTGAAAGGACATTCATCGCCCTTGGAGCCCTAACGCCCCGTCCACACACTTCGCGCCATTCCATCGATCGCGATTTTCTATCAACCCCTTTATCCTAGAGATCCACCAAGTTCACATTGTTCAAAAAGAGCGGTTCGAAAACCTCGCGGAAATCACCCAATTTAATTAAAAATAATTGAACCGCTCCACCTAATAGCACTACTAAAATTTTTGATATAGGACCCATCACTTTGATATTATAAAGTTATGTTCAAGTCACAATTTAAAGTGTTTTTTCTCGATGTAAAATATTTTAAGTGGGCAGTGTTAATCACACTTGTAGCTTTTTTCTTTTCCGCACTTCCACATTTACGCATCATTAAATAGTCATACTACTGTTTTATAATGTGTTGTGGCGGTGTGATGACCTGAATCGAACGCGACTCAAATAGACCAGCGTCGCGACGCTCATCCAACTTTCGTATTCATCGGAGACCGCAAATTTTATTTTCTGTCCAATTTGCAATAACCTCTTCACATGAATTTAAAATATGACCGGCGGCGTATTGTCGTGTTGCAAAAATGCAAACTAAATTTATTTTTGCTTCTAAAACTTATTGCTAGTTTTTTTTGACTCGCGCTAAGTATCACATTTTTCATTCATTCGGATCCAAAAATAAAATACAATTAAATATTCGATTACTACGATTATCGTAGTTCTAGGAAATTAAAATAGTACAAACCTACTTAAAATAGAAAATCATGTTTTTCGAGACGCAGTTTCGCTACTGCCAAAACCATTTCCCAATCAAAATCCAAGCGTGAAATTTTCAAAATTTGGAAACAATTTTGTTTATATCTTTTTGATTTGTAAATAAAACTAGCCCAATCGAAATAATTTTATCTACTTTATTCTTTCATAATTTCCCCAAAAATGTTTAACGAAATTCGCAAGGTACAAATTTTTCTTCGTTAACTCCTGACGTACTAATTATTCTATTAATTAAAGGTTCAAGTTAGAGGCGGTTAATCCAGAAATTTTCAATCTCTTCCTCCAGATTTTTGTTTCCAATTGAATTTGAAATTCTATTCCGAAAATATGCAAATTATAATATTATGTGGAGTTCACTCCGAAATTCTTTTATGCTTGTGAAGTTTCCTATACTAAATGCAAAAATTACCAATTCAATTTGTTTTTCTTTTGCGGGAAAAAAAAATCGGTATGATTTTAAATTTGAAAATTTAAATCGATCGCTCGAGACAGCTTTTTTTTAAATTTTTATTATAATTTTCTCTTTGGTTCTTAAATAAATTTTGAAAATTATATTATTGTTACGTACTATATAATTCTCAGAAAATCGTTACTGGGACTGGGTGAACACGTCAGTTTTTGTAGGGGCCGAAGGCGAATTCTGTATCCTGCGAATCAAGTAAAAAGACTTTCCGAATGAAATGTATACGTTACATTTTTCTAACCTAAAATATGATGCATATAAAGTGTCACTTACTATAAAAGACGACTTTTGGTTGGTTGAAGATAAAAACCCATTGTAAGGTTCTCCGTATTTATTTTAAGTTACGGAAAGAAATTTTTGTTTATATTCGAAATTTTAATTTTTCAACTCGGAAGTTTCAACAATAATATACCTAATTAATTGTTTCTAAAGGCGGAAAGTAGTACTTTGCTGAATAATCTGCAAGAATAATCTGCAAAGTGACTCACTCGAACACATTCTAATTTTTGTCTAATAAATGTAAATTAATTTTTTAAGAACAACAAATTACTTTTCCCCTCGTTGCAGGACGGTGTTATTTTTCCTCCCTAGGGCATAAAAGTATCTAAAATTTTCACCCTGAAAGTGCAACTTTCTTTACTTTTTAGAAACCAAAACGTTATATTGACACTGTCCAGAGGCCTAGGCTTAACCTGGCGACAAACAACGTATGATTACATTTTGCTTTTTTTTTCAAGTTCTTATAATAAGGTAAATTTGAAAATGATGTATGCAATTTAAAATTTTTGTAACTTGTGGATACCGGGGGGTCTGGGGGGTATGGAATACCCTCCAGCTATAAAGAAGCAATAAGATGGCCACATGATTCCTAAAAAGTCGTATTATTGCCTATTTACTGGTGTACCTGGGGGGTATTCCATACCCCCCCCCCAGACCCCCGGTTTCTTTCCATTTTAGAATGCCCGAGAAAATAGATAAAATACTTTAAAAATGAGATAGAATTAGATATTTTGTAGTTTATGATCTTGAAAAAGAGAGGAAAAAGAGGCGGTCGGAGCATAGCGTTCACGCGAGTTGACTATGAACGCTAATCACCCGGTTCGAATCCGAGTGAAGTAAGAACTTTATTCTGACCGTCTCTCCCCTCGGAAGGCAATGGCAAACCACCGGGGTGTAATCTGCCATGAACGCCTTTAACAAGCATTGTTAAAGGTCACGACGCTTCTGTTAAGAAGCAATACGACGGAGAAGATCTTGAAGAAGTCTTTACCTGAACTGGAGGGTACTTTTAAAAGTAAATAGTTGGAAATTCGGGGGTCGGGGAGGGGGGGTATGGAATGCCCTCCATCCGCAAGTAAGTGAGAGATGATTCTCCAAAAATTAAATTTGAAACTTTATCAAGTTTGAAAAGTCATCTTGTTACTCCTTGTACTGGGGGGTATTCCATACTCCCCCGACTCCCCCCGGTTGCTTTGCATTTAAAAAGAGACAAAATTAAGTATTTGGTAGTTTATGTTCCTGAAAAAATCTTCACCTGAACTGGAGGGTAATTTTAAAGGTAATCAGTCTGAAATGTGGGTGTCTGTAACCCCCTAAAATGTGAAGATATGGGCGTAAAACCGGGTGGTTTGGGGGGTATGGAATATCCTCCAGCTATAAAGAAGCAATAAAATGACTATTCTAATTTGATTTCTAAGAAATCGTTTTGTTGCTTATTTACTGGTGTACCTGGGGGGTATTCCATACCCCCCAGACCCCCCCCCCCCGGTTTTCCTCCACAGCAAAATGAAGTAAGGATACGACTTTTCAAAATTGTTTAAGACGCAAACTTAATTCTTGAGATTACATCTTTTGCTTACGATGGATATTCCATAGCACCCAATTTTCCAATATCCCCGAGCCACGATTTTTCTAACCTGCACCTAAAGAAATCCCCCCCCCAATTGCCGGATCGCGAAGTAGACCGTGTAACTTACTCTTTTGTTGAAAGTATAATCGGTTTTTAGAAAGTGGTGGTCTGGGGGACTATAGAATACCCCCCCAGATATGAGTTTTCTAACCTGTATCTGAAGGACCCCCCCCCCTAATGTAGGTTCGCAACGTAGACCGTGGAATCTACTCCTTCACTAAAAGTACAATCGGCTTTTGGAAACCGGGGGGTCTGGGGGGTATGGAATACCCTCCAGTTACAAGATTTTGAACTTGCATCTGAAGGAAGCCCCCCCCCCCCGACTGTCGGATCGCGACATAGACCATGGAATCTACTGTTTTCCATTATTATTTTGTTGCCCTTGTTAAAATAAAACTCTGAATTTGCTGACCGCAGGATACAATAAACAATTGCAGGCTTATCGGAATGTCAGCTATGGTGGTTTTTGTCAACAAGAGTTCTAATTTTGAATATGATCGAAGAGTTGAACTGAAATTACTTCACACATTTTGAGGTTCGACAATTTTTCTTCTAAAAGCGTCAGTGTTAGTCAATTTACCCACAATTTTCTTGCCTCTAGGATGCTCAACAGCTTTCAATGTATGGTAATTAGGAGCAGGAAACACCTGGTGTGCTTGAAAAAATTATCAACCAATTGATAAAATGTATTCAAGTTAGTTTAGATTTCCTAGGTTAGCAAGAAATAATTGCGTTACGAACAGATGTAGACGATTCTTAATTATCTTTGTTGATTGCACAATTTGTTGGTAATCTTTTGAACTATGTCAGGTATTTTTAAAGTATACCATAAGGTTCACAGAGGAAGAATTGTACTCAAAAGTTCAACAATTTGTGCCTAGATTATCTACTAGTACAAATTGTGTGAAAAATTAATACAATTTGTGTTACACAAATGAGTTGCTAGATGAGAGGCTAGAGATGACTAAAACCATGCTAGAAACGAGTAGAACTGTACTAAATTTTCACACATATTGTACTTTTAAACAATCTAGACACAAGTTGTTTTACCTTTAACTACAATTTTTCTCTGTGTTTGTATATCAAATACACTGTAAAATGTAAATAATAGAATCAAAGCTAGCCAGGCCCGTAGCCAGGATTTCATTTGGGGGGGGGGGGCACTTGTAAAAAACCTTTTATAAAATGTAAAATTTTCGGTTGTTTTATGCCTACATTGTAATTTACAGACCCAAACACCACAATTTCGATTTTTTATTCCCATTCTCTGCATGTGCGTACCCTTGCGAATATTTTCAAATGTGAGCATTGAAAATTGGTAAAATAAATGAAAATTAAGGATTTGAAGTAAAAATTTTGAATTTTCCAAATAAGAAACCAAACATTTTGAAATTTATTTTGCCTTGTACATAGTATTATTTTTCAACTTGATAAGGAAAATTCGACACTGAACCGGATGCGGACTGTCCAACTGATGGATTACATTGCGCGATAACAAATTTTTGGGTTTGGAATTTTTTTTCAAGATATTGCATTTTCTAATATTTCAAACCGTATAAATTGATTTTATTAATATTAAACAACATTTCAGCAGGACTGCGGAAAATCTATAAAAAATGTAGGAAATTTTAACACTTCAATTTTCTAAAAATAAATTTACCTCATCAAATGCTAATCTAATTAAAATCTGGAAACTTTTAGACATTTTTTGTTAATATTGTAATAGATCTGGAAGTTCCAAAATGTTTAAAGTAGATTCTGGTTAGCACAAAATTTCCACATCGTTTAGGATTTTCCAGACCTTTCACACCACAAATTTTCATTGTCAGGACATACAAGACGTGAAAATTGCTTGTGTAAAGAAAACAAATGGATTGACCAGACCTTTTTGTACAAAATTAGCTTCGGGAGGGCGCCGTAAGGAAGCATTTCCATCGAAACAAATTTATGCAATCAGAATTAGGGCTAGCCAAGGTATTGCATGGCAATAATACGATGACACAATATAATTTCAAGCCTAATCGATGATAAAACTTAAATCGATTGTAAAATTAATCGACCTACTTCGACCAGATTATCATCGTATCCGATAAAGGAAGATACACACGTAACTCAACGTTTTTTTTTGCAATGTTCGGAAAATTAAAAAAATGCACTTTCTCCATGAGTAAGACGCAATAATTGTGTGCAAGTTAATCAAACGGAGTATCGTGTTTATAGACGTTAATTAGTGGTAACGCGACCTTTAGCTTATGTTCCGACCTTCGCCGTGGACATAGAATTGTAATTTACGATATCTCGTTTAATAATACGAGAAAAATTATGTTGCACCTACCGACAGACAATTTGTACTCGTTTAATTTGTTTAAAGATCGAGCGACCGCGATTTTACCGACAAAAACATTTTTTTGTAATAAATTAAATGAATGGGTAAGAAACGGACGTGATTGCAACTTTGCATAATTAAAAATTTTCATTGAATGAATGAACAGTTTCGATTAAAAAACAGTGCGAATAACAAATTCTACTTCCTGATGCAGTAAAGTGCAGACATTGAATCTGAGAAATAATAATTATTCTATAATATATTATAATAATTTATTATTTATTATTAATAAAATAATTGTTCTCAAATTGTCAGTAACTTAGGGCCAGTTGTATAAAAGAGGGTTAACTCGGGGATCAGCTGATCCTGGTTCAAGAGCTGACCCAGGATCAACGTAAGGTAGATAAATTTACTTGGTAGGTTTATTTTATAAAAAAAATTTACTTGATAGGTTTATTTGTAATCTATCTACCTTGCGGCGATCCTGGGTCAGCTCTTGAACCAGGATCAGCTGATCCCCGAGTTAACCCTCTTTTATACAACTGGCCCTTAGCTCTTGTCCATGTTTTACGTCGGTACTGTTGGAGATGTAACGGTAACAAGCTTCAGTTGTGTAAAAAAAAATTAAAACCAGGGTTTCCAAAAACCGTGGTAACAAGAGCCCTTGAACATAAAATGTGGACTGGCGAAAACTGACATTTAGAATGTTACATTGTCTAATTTGAAATATGTGAAGCATTTCGGTCGCTGTACTTGGAAATGCATTTTTGAAGAGAGTCGTTTGATGTTGACGGGGTTGAAGAGTAATTGGAGTTGTGGCTTTTTGAAAGTAGACGTGAAAAATTGACCACATAATTCAGTTTTATTAAAATTTTAACGATCTAACGAAAAGGATTCCTGAGAGACAAAATTGCATCATAAAAAATTGAATTATTTTTATGTCGTCGGTGTAAAAACAATTTTTATCATTTAATATTGTAGTCGTACATAAGTTGATGTATTTATGGATAAAAGGCAAAGATCTGGCATAGTTACACACGTTCTCCATTTTTATCTCCCATTCGGTTAGGCGCCAGCTTAACAATTTCGATAATTCGCATAAAAAATTAACTACATATTTAAATCGCACGACAAGACGGCAACACAATTTTTCAATTGTAATTGATTAGATCAATGGGGCATATAAATAAATAAATAAATAAATTTACTCGTAATTGTTGTATTTGTAAATTAAAGTTAAATGGCAATAAACCTCCAATTGTTTGCTATTTGTTGTCGTAACTCAAAATAGACGGGCGCCATTCTCGATTGTTAAATTGTACAAAAATAACCAAGACAATACTAACTTACGCTATTTTATGCATGTCTTAATTTAATTATAAATATTTGTACAGTTTTCCATGTCGGTTAGTGTCGCCGAATCGGCTTTTTAATTCTCGAGATAAAAAATCGCGATTAATGGAAATCAATCATCCATTATTGACGTTGATGACAAGGACGATAGAAAACATTCGCCGCGGTAAACCTCCGGAGGACGCTTTCACCCGCTTCCTTACAACTTGCAAGTGCTTCTTTCACTATTTCATATATTTAACGTTCTTTCATCAGATTGCTACATGGTTTTTGTGTTAAAAATGTGATGGATTGCACTTACTACATCGTTTTTGTGAGTAATTTTCCTGCATTTCAACCTAACAGCGTCGCGAAGCCTTGTCGTCCATCAACATCGTTTGTTTGTGTTGTTGGATGTTTCAAAAGCACCAATAAAGGCAACCAAGTGTCATTTTATGACCCACTCATTTCATGATGAAGTTTTATATTTTTTTTCTAAATCTTTTCATGCTTTATTTTGTGATAATCTCCAAGAGCGACCCAGAAATTTAGTTCGAAAGAATTTGAAAGTGGTAGAACTATTCCTGCATTCTGTTGCCAATTTAGTCTCCTCCAACAAATAGCTCTTTGTTTAAAATATGCTTCCTCATTATTTTTGGAATATTCATCTGATAGAAATCCGTTTGAGAAGAAGCATAATATTTTAAAAGCTTTCTTGCTTCTTATAATATTATTTCTGGGTGTTTTTTTTCTCGATTTTGGGTTTTCAGTATTATTTAGTGCTGTTACTTGATTATTGTTCAGAAAGAATCTAAAAAAAAATATTTCTTTTAATTTAATTTTCAAGTTTCGTTAAAATCGGTTCAGTATTTCAGAGATAATCTCGTTAATCCATTCACGCGCGTTACAATAGCGTAATGTTGATATTGTTATTTGTTATGTGGGTTATGTTTCTCATGGATTTAAAAGTTATCAATAAGTGAAAACTCCGTCAAATTCGGTTCAGTATTTTAGGCTCCAGAGCCATAAATCCAAACTAATTTTTTTTAAATATTATCGATAGAACACAATAATACCGCAACAAAAACAAAAAGTTGGAACAAAAGATTATTTTTAAATATTTTTTAATTACCTATTAAAAACATCGTTAAACCAAAGCAAATTTTCCACCCTAAAATGTGAAGAAATGGCATGAAACCGGGGGTCTGGGTATTCCCCCGGTATATTATTTAAAGAAGCAATAAAATGGCTATTCTAATAATTTGATTTCTAAAAACTCGTACAGTTGCTTATTTACTAGTGTACCTGGGGGGTATTCCATACCGTTTCAATACCCGTATTACGTATTCCATACCCCGCAGACCCCCCCACCCGGCAAGTAAGCAAAAGATGTATTCTCAAGAATTAAGTTTGCGCTTTGAACAAATTTGAGAAATCATACGGTTACTTCTTTGTGCTGTGGGGGAAAACCGGGGGGTCTGGGGGGTATGAAATACCCCCCAAGCACACCAGTAAATAAGCAACAATACGATTTTTGAGGAATAAAATTAGAATAGCTATTTTATTGCTTCCTTATAGCTGGCTTAACCCCCCCCCCCGGTTTCAACTTTCAAGCCCGTTTCTTCACATTTTAGGGGGATTCATTTGTTTTGATGATTAAAATGATATACATTTTATTCAACAACGAACATATAATGCAGCAGAAATATTCTATTGTAGGAAGTGACCTTTGAACTTTTGATTTTTTTTATCCCATCGACGGCGACGAGGGGTTATTGAAAATTAAATATTATATTATTTTGTTACATGAAACTAAATAATGGTGGTTTTATAACCTTTTTGTTCACTCTGTGAAAAATAATTCTTTTTTCTTTCCCCAACAAATTCTTCATACCCCCTAGAGCTTAGATCGCTTGCTTCCCGACTGCTTACTTTTAATGTTAACCTACAGGTCAGGGGAAGATCTTTTAAATATAAATTACATTATTATTAGTTAATTTTATCACATTTTTAAATGTTTTGTCTATTTTCTAGGGTGGCTAAGTTCGCTAGACTCTTTAAAATGGGAAGAGACCGGGGGTCTGGGGGGTATAGAATACCCCCAGGTAAACCAGTAAATAGCAACAATACGACGTTTTCGAAATCAAGTTAGATAGTCATCTTATTGCTTATTTATAGCTGGAGGGTATTCCATACCCCCCAGACCTACCAGTTTCAAGCCCATTTCTTCACAACTTAGGGGGATAAATTTGTTTTGGTTTAACTATGTTGTTAATTTACTGTACAAATAAATATTTAAAAATTACAATAAAAGGACAGTAGGTAGTATACGTATATTCCAAAGTCGCATACAAGAACAAAAGGTCAAAATCATTTACTGTGAATAATGCCTCCCACCAGTGGCGTAACTTCAAATTTTGGGCTCGGGAGCTTCAACATGTCCATCGATTGAGAGGTGTGCGATTTAAAAATAACAAGAATGAAATTTTGATGCCATACAATGCATTTAAAGGGGGCCCAAAACATTGACAAGCAGTTCTTCACATTTTAAGATGTTTAGTGGGCTTATCCACCCTAGAAAATAGAAAAAACACTTAAAAATGAGGTAAAATTAAGTATTATGTAGTTTATGTTTTTGAAAAATCTTCCCCTGATCTGGGGGGCACATTTATAAGTAAACAATTCAAAAACCGCGTCCTACGGAATATCCCACAGCCGTATAAGACCACCGGTAAGTAAGGAAAAGATGTATTCTCTAGAATTAAGTTTGCACCTTGAACAAATTTGAAAAAAGTCATCACGTTACTTCCTTGTGCTGTGGGGGAAAACCGGGGGTATTCAATAATACACCTCAGCTATAAAGAAGCAATAAAATGGCTATTCTAATTTGATTTATAAAAAATCGTATAATTGCCTATTTACTGGTGTACCTGGGGGGTATTCCATACCCCCAGACCCCCCGGATTCCCCCCACAGCACAAAGAAGTAACGATATGACTTTTTAAATTTGTTCAACGCGCAAACTTAATTCTTGAGAACACATCTTTTTCTTACTTACCGGGGGGTCTGCGGGGTATGGGGGTATTTGATCTCCCCCCAAACTCTTGCATCACACCATTTTCTTCACATTTTAAACACCAAGTCCAGCCATAAGAAACCAGTAACTTTCTAACTAAACTTGTAAACTTGTTACTTACTTTTAGGTGGGGGGGGGGGGTATTCCATACCCCCAATAAAGGACCTGGTTCTTGGAGAAAATCTCTTTAGAAGAGTAATCTACATGCACTTAATTTAATTACATTTTTTAAACGCTTATTCCATTTTTTCGAGTGGGCTAAAAAAAATTTTAAGTTGAGAAAAGCGTCATCAGTCCTTAGTGTCTTCTACGTTCACCAGGAAGAATTCTCCAAGTGGACCCGTATCATGCATATTCCGCCAAATGTTAGACCCGGGATTTCTTCAAGTTTTTTTGGTAACCATAGTAACCGTTGGTGCCCCCAGTGTTTTTTTTTTTGCTAAGATTTATCATTTTATGGCAGCCTCTTATTGACACTACATTCTCTTCTTTTCCAGCAAGAATTGCAGCTGGGGGATATTCCCCTTCATATCGATTCTTCCTTGTGGTAGGGGAAAACCGGGGGTCTGGGGGTATGGAATACCCCCCAGGTACACCAGTAAATAAGTAACATTAAGATTTTTTAGGAATCAAATTAGAATAGCCATTTTATTGCTTCTTTAAAGAATATTCCAGGGGGAATACCCCCGGTTTCACGCCCATTTCTTCACATTTTAGGGTGGAAATTTGTTTTGGTTTAACGATGTTTTTAATTTATTGTATAAATAAAATATATTTAAAAATATCATTTACTCCAACGGGCCGTGGGGGGATGGTGGTGAAAATTAAACCGCTTGCTGTAGTTGCTTTTTATCCTTGTTATGGCTCTAGGGGGAAGGGAAATGCAATTTATTTAAACTAAACTATTGAGGATTACTACACTGTCATAGATGTTGTTGTACAAAATCGGGGGCGTTTTAATTAGACGACAATTACCCCCCAAAATCTTTAGGCGACCCTCAGGCAAAATTTGTTATATAGAAACCTTAATTGCTGGTCAGGACCGTGCTGTAGATTTTCTCAGTACATAATGATGCAAGTTTTCGGAATGATCCCCACCTAATAAAACTTTGGCCATTTTTTTACTATTTCTTAAATTATATACCTTTTGCTTTTTTTTACTCATATTTTAAAATCATGCATATATGCTGACGCACGAATTGCATTGTTTCCGTACTCCATCCCGCATTGTACGGCTCAGGAAAAAAGAGTACTCTGTATTATTTAACTTTTTTTTTTCAATACGTAATAATTTCTTCCCAAGAGACGGTCGGAGCATAATGGTCGAATAAGTTGACTATGAACGCTAAATGCCCGGTTCGAATCCGGGTGCAGTAAGAACTTTATTCTGGCCGTCTCTCTGGTCCTCCAGGTTGGGGGTTCTACGTCGGGCTTGCTCCTCGTCTAGGTAAAAAATGTAAAATGCTAACAAACCAAATGCCAATTCGCAAGGTTGGTAGTTAGGTATCGGATAACGTCGCAAGACGTTTCAAAACCGACTAATATGATATGATAATTTTTCCCGAAATTTTTTTTAAATGACCTTTTTTACCCTATTTCATAATTGAACTTGTTTCATCCCTCGCCCACATTTGCTCCGAGCAACATACATCTACCGATCCATCGATCCCCTGAAGAAGATTGGCGCAGCGCTATTTTACATTGCGTCGGACCACTAGGATTTTACTAGCCTTGTTCATTCTCATAGCGCGTACACTGGTAGTTCCGCCACTGCCTACCACATCTTTACTTGTTTTTTATGTTCATTTTACGCTATTTTCAAAAACAAATTACTACCCTCAAGTAGAAGCTGTGTCTCAAATTTCAGTTCTCTAGGATATGGGAAAGTTGGTTAAGAAAATGACTCTGAAAAATCAGTTTAAAAGAATTTATTTGCCCAGATGGCCCAGATTTGCGGCCTGAACGCCGCACTATAACCATAGGTTAATAATAAATGAACAAACCAATCAATTTTACTAAAAAAGAACTTTGGAGCCGAATGATCATTTCAAGATTGGATCTTATTCGTAAAGTTGTATCCACCACAGACGCGCATGATTGGATTAACGAGATTGCCGCAAAAGACCGCTACTCACTGACGAATTTATTTTAAAAAGAATAGCACTGTTTAGCACAATATAACGTAAGGGGTTGAGAACGTACGAGCTTAGACTACTTGTTATTTTATTTCTTTTTCTTCAGCTCAGTGAGTGTGTGACCGGTCGGTAGTGGAAATCTCGTTAATCCATTTATTCTCATCAGTGGTGGACACATAACGGATAATATTCAAATGTTTTTAATAATCGTCCACATCGCTTTGTGATTGATTCATTCGTTTCTTACCAATCGAATTAGAGTTCAAGTGCGGCAGTTAGGCCGCGCAGTCGGGGCAATCTAGTAATAATAATAATACATATTTTAGACTTTTAATAAAAATAAAAATGCTTTCTTTATGAGATTATGCAAAAACGTTGGTAATATAACAAGACCTCATTTTTTAATTAGTAATTTAACGAACAAATTTGTCTTCCATTTCACCTATGTCTTCTCCTCTCCCGGCCAAGGAGTCGATGGTTACATAAATATTATTCTTATAATGGTAATAACATTAATATAAAAAATTTAAAATTCATTTAACGCAATAAAAATTAAATAATATTCCTCGAAAGTAATGTGAGCCGTTAAAGTGTGTTAGAATGGTGTAAGTCAAGCAATCCGTATTATAATTAACATTTAACCTTTAATTAGTGACGCGAATCTTTCCTACATATTATGTACATTTCAAATGGGAACTTTGCCTCGGAGACGCCCACGTCACTAACTAAAGGTTAAGTAGTTCTAAATAAAACGTTTCAATGGTTTAAATATACCTAATTAAATTTTAAGAGTTGAAAAGCTAAACAAACACAACAAAATTCAGATTATCCCAAAAACCATAAATTGCTCATATTTGTGTCACTGCCTCGATGTCCTATAAATGGTCTTCGTTAGAGGACTAGCTAGAGTTTTGTACCTCTTGAGTCTCGAAAGGTGGAGGTTCTTTCTACGTTACGATTCAGGCAGCTAACGCCAGAGCGAAAACTGACAGTTTTAGTATCATAATTCATAAAGCTAATCAGCATCGTAATCGCCCATGACCTGCCCTAACGCTGACTTTTCCTTCTTGTTGGATAGCAATCTGAAATGCATCCAGGTTATATTAATTTATTCTACCGCTGAAAACCTTAAATGAAACTTAAAGTTGAGTGGGCTACAAGATGGAGGACGAATCGATTATGATTTATCTAGTGCGTTGACAAGCGACAGGACAGTGACGCTTTTATATTAAATTATAGCTAACGCACAATGTTTGAGCATCTGACCACGCACATAATGACGTATTTTTATTAAGTACTAATACTTAAAATTATAGTATGAAAAATTAAAATATACCTAGCGTTGCTCACAAGACCATGAGCCCAGACGTACTCAAATTGGAACTGCAACAGACACATGAAATTTGGAAGAATAAAATTCCCTTTAAAGAACTACAATTTTAGATGGAAAACTAACTAATTAAAAAAATTAAAGAAAATTTCTAAAATAAAAAAATTATTATGGTTTGCTGTATTTACTAATCTAAAGTTTTATCTGCGAGATAAGGAAAACATGAAGTGCAATTAACGAACCATCAGTGTGTTTTCAAAACTAAAAAATCAATAATAATGATAACCACTTGAAAAAAAAATGGAGCAAAAACTTGGCGATGGAATAAAAATGGACGATGAAAGAAAGCAAAAAATTTGCATTAAAATGTTAATTTTACAATTTTTAATACTGGCAATTATTTAATTACTTCCGTCGTAAACTTCTAATTTTTGGTCTAAACAAGTTGACACAAGGACGAAATCTGCATCAACTTACCTCGATTAATTTAATAAAATAATAAAAATAGCTTTAATTGATCGCAAAAATGAATGTTTATAAATAAAGCAGCAGCTACTCGAGCAGCAGTAGTAAAAGTTAAAATGAAAACGAGAAGATGGATAATTAAATCGAGTCTACTTCCGTTGTGTTTTCATCACTTTTTATTATAACTGCACGTAATTATTATTAAATTAATGATAAGTAACTGCCGATGGTGCGTGGTACGAGGGCGGTTCAGGAGGAACCCTGACGTTGGGTTGCAATTTCGCTCGCTAGGAGCGCTCGGTTTTTTGGGTAACTATCGAACTTACAGGATGCAAAATTTATAAATAAATTTGACGATAATGAATTATTATGCTTTATATTTGTCGAGATATGATTTGTTATGTAATGATTATTTATATGACAATGGATAATAGGTTGTAAAAATAATCCCAAGTTCAAAGGTTTGCAATAAATTTTGATATAATAATGATAATGTTACAGGTAAAGTTTCGCAAATTATACAGTTTCGCGCACTTTGGTCAAGCGTATTTATAATAGAACCTAATATAGAAATTACTCAAAAATTAAAATACGGGTAAGTCGTCTAACGGGTCAAATTGTCCCCAAACCGGCCCCCCAAATTTATTCTTGTAAAGCACCGCTTTTACATGTGTTTGTTTATATTATGTTTTTTATTATTTAAATTTTTGTAAAATTGATAATTATTAATGTTCCGGTTTCGATAAAATTTGCAACCGAATGTATCAGAAGTTGTGAAAAAGCAAATCGAGCGTCATTTTCTAAAAATGTTGCCATTTTTTATTACTTAAAAATGTAAATTTGTGTTAATCACACCAAGCGACATTTGTTAGTTTATCAGTGGCGAACACCATTTTCCCGCCAAATGACTCAATCCTGACTCGAGGACTCCTGAATTTTTAGAGGTCGTAAATTCGTCCATTCGTTCGCTAATGCATCATCGAATGTTTTTCGATCGGTTAAAAATACAAGCGAAGGATTTTCTAATAATTTTGTCACAAAAATTGTAATATTTTATCGCAACGGTTTTTTTTTACAGCGCCACATATCCAACAGATGGGAAGATACAAATCATTGGGCATAAACATATTTTCATGCCAGTTTTTGTGGTCCAAGTAGTTGTTTCTTTTAATTAATTTGATCGTTTAATGCGCACCGAAAATTTTTATATTGACTTTTCTTTCATCGTTTGATCTATTTTTTGTTTTCGTCTTTTCGCGAATTTTTAATTTACGTTTTTATTTTTGTCTACTCAAAAGTTGTTGCTAATGTTTGTTGTGTCTGCTTAACTCGGTCAGGTTTGGACAATGAACTGAAGAAATTATAGATCAATTATTGCGTAAAAGTTTGGGTTCTTCCCCGAATCGTTAAAATTTTTCACATCACCGAACTGAGCGCCGGCCCCGGCGATAATTAGCATTAGTACCTTAATAACTAAAAAAAAAAAAAATTAATTAAACCAAATATGGAGCGTTCCAATTTTATGGCGCGGTAAAATCGAAAACCATCGTAAAAAGCGGACTTACGTGGGTGCTTCAAAAAGTTAATCGACATAATTTAAATATTTATTATTATTAGATTAAAGATTATAGGACATTTAGTGCAAATAATTTATATGAATTTGAATAGAAATGGTTGGATTCACCCGAGGCGGTTGAATATCCATAAAATTATATCCTTGGTGTGTCAAAATTGAATGAACTTTTTTTCTTAATCAATTTTTTATCGAATCGAAGACCTAAAATTAGAAACCAATTTCTACCTGTCATAAGTTAGTTATTTAATAGTATTATAATTTGGCCCTCACACCTAATTCCATCCTCCATAAACCTCTAAACGACCACCCACATAATTTATGGCTTGCCAAATGAACAATACACACACCTAGAAGACATACAGCTATTTTAAATAAGCATGACACATGACTGGTTCGTATATACAAATATTTTTTGAAAACTTTTTTAAGAGGATTAACAATGGATGTGCGATTTTTCTTATGCACAGACTGTTCTCTAAAGCTTTTGCACACCTACGTATGCATTTTATTCAATTCTGCATACACGGAACTCCTATTCCATTAGCATTCAATAAAATCCAAGTCGGAATATATTTTTTTATCTATTTAATTAACATACGCACTTGCAATGGCAAAACTATTGTACCGAGAATTTTTAAAACCGCGGTACGATTTTTGAATTATTTATGAGAGCCACGTTTGGAGAATGTTGCGCTGCCCCTCGTTGACTACCTTGCGGAACATCCACGATTTTACCTTTGCTTCTGCACTGCATCAGGATGAGAAAATGAAGTTTTGTGATGACTGCGTGATTAGCGTGCTAAACTTGTAGTCTGAAGGTCGCCCATTTAAATACAACCCGGGCTCATGAATAATTGTGTTTGTTTATATTAAAACGAATTGGTTACATATTAATAATATGTACGTACTACACAGTTATTGACTCATGCTTTTAATTGCTACAATCAGTTTTAATTAAAACTTAAAAATAGAGAGGACTGCATTAAGCAATGTAATAGCTTAATTGGAAAAATGTTGTAATGCTTTTGATGCATCACTTCTCCGAGAGCCGACAACAAACCAGCGATACAAATTATTTACAAGACATAAAAAATGTATTTGGATGAAAAGCCCAAGTGAGGCGTGAACGTGACAACAGGAAGAATTATTTTTTTGATTTGTTGCCAGATAGTCAAGTTAAGATCAACGATACGGATGGGATCATCTCTAAAATCCTGAATCAGAAAATAACATCAAAAGTGTTCATGAGAAATCTGCTGGAACCGACTGTACAACTTATTTATTTTAGAAAAATTGCTCTATTAAATTCATGTTTTAGTGTTCAAAATGCTAAATTATTGGTGGTTTGATCGTTCCCACGTCGTTGGTTGTCTCGACTATCGGAGACTCTACGGTGAGAAGAGTTTGAATCCTTAAATAAAAATACATCCTCGGTTGCAAATATTGGAAGGTATGGACTCATAATCCCCCCCCCCCCGTCACATTCAAGCACTAGTAAGTTTCAAAAAAAAAAAAAAATTCAAAACTAATGATATGATTTAATTTAAATCGCTACGACTTAATTCCTTCGGCTGGCTTGCGGTGTATTACAAATTAATTTCATTTATTTTCGGGTTTTAAATATCCGAAATATCGCGAAATTCCAGTTTTACATGCGACGTTAGCATTGAATCCTTGCGGGGGGGGGGGGTACAGCTATTTATTGTAGAGCGCTGAACCGTGTGTAAAATATAAAGCAATGGGAGTGAAACCGGCGCTACAGAGTACCCCCAGGATAGGAGCAAACAGTAAAAGTCGCTAAATGCGCGCATGCGCACGTACTCACGTCGAAATGTGTGCACGCGCAAAAAGTTTAATTCAAAAAGCATTAATATTGTAATTCGAATTAGTCAGTGCTTACGGCCTTCTTGATAGACTTAAGTTTTCTGCCCATAGGCGCACTAGAGGGGGGCGGGGGGGGGGCGCTATGCCTTCCTAAAATTTAAATTAATCCCCCCAAAAAATCACAAAAATTATTAGTTTTTAATGGCGATATTATGAAGAATCGATTCTGAAGAACACTGAAGTTCCACATAAATTTTATTTTTGGGTTGGCAATCTGTCACCCACTTATAATTAGTTGATTTCTATAACTGCCCCCTTATTTTTCTGTGCTTAAAACTGATTTTTGCATTAATTGTATGGTAATTTTCAAAATTAGTACTACAAATACATCTTTTTATAATTTATAACTTCAACTCTAAACTCGGTTGAACTAGAAAATTCAATTTTTTTTGCCTACGGCGCACTTTTTCGCTACGTTTGGCCCCCCCTAAACGAAATTGTTTGGAGACTGTTTTTAGCCCCCCCCCCCCAACTTTTGCATCCATCTGATCTTGTAGACCAGGGGTGTCAAACTCATTCCAGTCGCGGGCCATGTCCTGACAATGAAAATTTTCGCGGGCCACACAAATGACCTTTTTTTTTAACCCTCTCTCCATTTTTGAACGACATATCCATTCTACAGTGGCGTAACAAGACGGCTTAGTGCCGGCGTGCAATTTGTTTTTTTAATTAATATTTTTAATACCTTTTTTCCAATATTTTCCGAAAATATTTTGAATGACTTTTTTTAAATTTCATAATAATTGACCTTGTTGAATCCTATATTTGCTCCGAACAACATGCGCCGCCCAAGATGACTGGTGGGACGCCTATTTAGCTCGTGCGTGCAATTTGGTTCATAATTTTCTAATTTCATAACTTTTTTTAAAACCTAGTTCATAATAATTATTATTAAACTTGTTGAATCTCTCACCTACATTTGGTCCGAGCAACATGCGTCGATCGATCGAGAAGTTAATTCGGGCCGAAGAAATAGATGCGGCGAGTGCATAATGAGATACTAATATCTTCAATAAGATCGAAATTTGCTTAAAAATGTAAACTTTAAAATCGATTTTTGACTAAAATAATCGATATTTTGGATTATTCCTAACCTTCAAATCTACATTTTAATGTTATCTATCAAATGCAGGTGAGTTTTTTTTATAATTACGTTAACTTCGGTGTCCCTTTTTCGTACTACTCAAACCGAAAATTTTTACAGTATATAATTAAGAGGAATCCTCAGAGTTGCAAAATACACTTTCGTAATTCACTGATATCTTGCTTATTACTCAAAAAAAAAGAGGACGCTTCAAATTTCAATTCAAATGTTTTTCAAAATTTTTTTTTAAAAAGCAACAATCAAATTAACAACCAGACGCGGCGCTAGGGTGCTAATTCAGAGATTAGGATTTTACTTATATGCTTGGAGGGTATTCCAAACCCCCCGGTCATGAAGATCAACACAGAATTGTCATGGGTTATATTAAATAGCTGTGGTATTAAGACCGGGGGGTCTGGGGGGTATGGAATACCCTCCAGTGCCAGGAGGAAGTTATATACATTTTTAATAATACTCAGTAAACTTTTTAATTATCTCTTCATAAAAATTATCTCAACATTGGGCAAATGCAACCGTGTTAAAGAAAACCGGTTCACCGAGTAAATTAAAATATTGTATAACTTCTTCGTGGCACTGGAGGGTATTCCATACCCCCCAGACCCCCCGGTCTTAATACCAAAACATTTTTATATATCTATTTGGAACGGTTTCTATGCAATAAATACAATTACAAAACATTATACATTGTGTTGGTCTTTGTAACCGGGTGGTTTGGGGGGTATGGAATACCCACCAAACATACACGGAGTTTGGGTTTGTTAAGGACATGTAAAATTCGAATTTTAGCACCTCTAATCATGAAGTGAGAAATATCGGTTTTGTATTCGAATTAACAGTGTAGTACATATTGTCATATTACATTATTCACTAAAGAAATGGAAACTAATAATGGAATCAATTATCTTGATATTTAAATTTTTAAAGAAAATAACGGCCACTCTTTTATTATTTTGCTAGGAAGCTCCTCATCAGAGATTTAATTGAAAAATGTTACAGCATATAATTCAAATTCATTCCTGCCGCGGGCCGTTTCTTGACAAACAAAATTTCCGCGGGCCGCATAAATGACTTTTGCGAACTCATCTTCATGAAGGATGTTCGGGTCATAAAAATATACGCCAGTTTGACACCACAGTTGTAGACGGTTCTTATTATGATTATTCTAATGGAAAAAATGTATTAAGCCACCCCCACACGTTCCATAATTATGTTCCGATGGCGATGTGGTCTCTATACGCAGTTCGATAATAATAATAGAAGACGACATAGACTCAGCACTTACGAGCACAAAAATAATTTCAATTAGAATGCATTCAAATGGGTCTACAAGATAGGATTTAGTATAGGATGAGAAAGAAACTTTTAACTCGCATATTGCTCGGAGCTGCTTGATATTCGACTTCATCACTTTGGTTCTAAATTTTCAAATTGTCTGTTAACGTTTGAAGAAATCTGCGATAATTAGGGAATCTAAATGAATAGAAGACTTCGATTCAAGTTTGAAATGCAGAAACTTTTAGTCCTGACTTGCCATGAGAAAGGACACTGAAATTGTGGTTGGAGAGACTAATGCCCGGTTTCATAAAACTTTAAATAACGCGTTAAATTTAACTGACCAATATTTATATTTTGCCAACGTTTGTTAACATTTTTAACTTTTTTTTGTTAAAAGACAATCTTCAGTTAGTTTTAACAGCTCGTTAAAAAGTTTTATGTAATCGGAGGTCAGGGTTCTTGGGAGGGGGTTCAATTATTCGATAAAAAGGCATTCAGATGTCAAGGTCGACGAAATAATTAATATTATAACATTATAAGTACCTAGTCCACAGTTCCAGGTCATTCTATTACATAGAACAACAAATTATTAAAAGTAAACTTCAAGTGCGAGGCCGTAGGCCGAGTTACATAAGTAATGTGGCCGTAAGACGCAAATTAACCAGAAAGGCGTCCGAAATGTATCAATGCTGATGAAATGCTGATTATAATTTGACTATTGAACAGTTGAACTGTAAATATCCAATAATATAATAGTTTGCTAGAAAGCTCCACCTCCTGCGTGTAATATATTGTCGTATTTTCTTTGAGATGAAGCTTTTGTTTAACTAATTTCTTTGAAATTGTTATTTTGTACGACGCCTCTGGGTTAATAAAGAAGTAGGGGGTCGAATTATTTTGATAAGGGAACTTTGGGATGGAAAATTGTTGTCAAATTTTGATTTTGAGATTGAGAAAAATAAATTTATCGAGAAAGAAAAGTGTGAATTATTTTGTTTAATAATTTTTAAAAGAAAAAATGTTAAAATTTAGATATTTATTGAATAAACGTACGAAACGTTTGAAAAGGAACAATTTTACAGGTCGCGAGATTGCGGTAACATAAAAGATAATTGACTGAGCTGGCGGGGCATATGGGTCTATGAATCCGACAATTTGATCGGAAATTATAATTTTAGTTTCTAAGATAAAAAAGTTTAGGTTGGATTTATAAGATTACATCATAGATGTACCAAAAAGGTTTACTACCTAGACCAAATTTACTATCCCTCCGAGTGAGGCCGTAATCCAAACCACTATAATCATGAGTGAAGTCGAATGTCAAGCAATCCGACCAAAAATTGTAAGTCAGGAAGCACATCAATGATAATAGAAATTTTATTAAGATTTAATCGACATAAAATAAATGACACAGACTAGACATAACATACAATATTATGTTGGTCTTCGGGACCGGGGGGTTTGGGGGGTATGGAATACCCTCCAATTATAGACGAAGTTACTTATTCAAATAACATTTTTATTGCTAAATTAGTACCCCGAAAATTTGAGAGTACTTCGGTCTATAATAATAATTATTATAATAATTCAGACTACAAAATTAAAACCCAATATAATAATTTGCTAGAAAGCCCCTCCTCCTGTTCATTTATAGATGCGTGTCGAATTGCTTCACTTATTAATTGCCAACCAAACAAAGTTTATCCCTCCCGAATGAGGCTGAATAACAGTGGCCTACATGCATTTCTCTTGAATAAGACTTGTAAGTGCGAAGGCCGTAGGCCGAGTTATGCAAAGATGGGCGTATGGAATACAATTCATAAATACGGTTATGGTTTCAAAGTCAAAATTATCTAGAAAGTGTTAAATTTAGATAATTTTTTGAGAACCTCTCACCCCGGTCAAGTTGAAAAAAATTTTCAAATTCAAAATAGAATGTTTCGATTCCTCTTCAAGTTAAAATTTAGGTTAGTTATGGGCCCGGCGATGGTTAAGGCCTCTTCGAATTCCCAATTTGACTGTGATACATTTAATTGGGTGCTCATCCCTGCGCGTGGTCGAAAGCCAAAAGATAACTGGACGTCAGATAAATCAATAAAACTGAAGAGAAAAACTATTGGTGTGCAAACAGTTCCGAGTCGGCACTTCAATCTGTCAGTTTCGAATTTTGTATTTCGACCAGATGAAGTACATGAAATAATCTGGCGAAGTAACATTAACTTACTCACCTAGAGATTTAGGTGTAAGTGCCAATTGTGGTGTATTCTTGTCGAAAGAAGAATTAAGTTGAGCGTACGAGTAGTTTTTGAACGGCCCTCGTATGAAGCCTGAGTTATGTGCGGTATTTTGAGTTAATCAAGCAAATAAGCATGGAAATCATAAATAGCATTCGACAATTGTTTAATGAGTAATTTCAGTACGAGAACCGTATATTCTGGGACACGCATAGTTGCAAAGCGAACAGACCATACCGAGTGCGAGTTATAAATAAATGACAGACCGCATGCATACGTAACAGAATTTAATTTAGACGTGTGACCTTTCTTGAGTATTGTTCACTAGACAACTTGTCTCTCTAAACTCTGTAGCAACAAGAACATTATTGTGATCGGCGTGTTCCCTGTCCGATTTTATCAAAATTGGCTCATAATGTACGTCGGATACACCTAAAAGTGTGTTGACCCAGAATGAGAAAAAAACACAAAAAATTAAAAATCTGTTATGCAAAGTACAGTGCACTTTGTGGGTGCGCCCTCCATTCAAAATACTCCTACATCTCTTATGACATTGACCTCAAAAATTGCATTGGTAAAAATGTCGAAATTCGCACCATTTTTTGGATGATGAAATTTTGAACGTGTTAAAAGTGCAATGACTGCATCATAAAATTTAAATAAGTCGCATTGCGTTTGTCGTGACGATCGTGTGCGATGGCGGTCTTTTCCAAATGTCAAAACAAGAAGGTGCAACACGACTCTCTACTTAGGCGCCTCGTTTAGATTTTAGCATGACGGATGAACGGTGACCAAATGAAAAAACTCTTTAATCCAAATTACCGGACCACCTACCTTATTAAAATGTAATACTTGTGTAAACGAGAACAATTTTCTTTTTTTGCTTTTTCCTTGTGGCATTTTCCACTTCACGGTGGGCTCAGGCAGACAGAAAGCGAGCTTCGTAAGAAGAGGAGGAACTGGTTTCATTTTTTTTGAAACCTCTTTATTATTATAAAAATTCCCCTTTTTTTAATAGTAAGTGCCTGAAGACGGTTTGCAACTCAAAATTCGAAACCGGTAAAATTTTTAAAAAACCTCCATGAAGAAGACGACACGACGCATCCTTGACATACCTGCGCGTTTCCATTGCATTTTATTTATACGGAAAAGTGTCGAACCGTAATTGGTTTTAAATGCGATTTTAAACTGCGTATTTTGCTATGTACGGCGTAATTTTTTTAACAGTCCTCTCTTAGGAAACAGAATTCACAATGGCCTCACAAACAATGTTAACTTATGTATTTACCTTTGTTTACTTTTTCTATTATTCAATCGATATGTGTCGAATCATGCATTTTACATTAGGCTATCCATACAAGGATGGAAGTAACGTTTTTTGCATCCATTATCGAAAATTATAATTTGAACTCGGGTTTAGAGCGCGAAATCAAGTTCAATGTTAACGGCCTAAGGGGGGACGACCGAAATACCAATCCGTCCAATTTTTTCGTCGGAAAACTCTCCATTACGTAAACCACGCGCATTTTCCGCGAATTGATCAAACGTGACGTTTCGGAGTAATCTTGATAATTACGTTCAATTAAACAAAAAGTCCGCGAGTTAAATGAATAAAAGGCTGATATAGGCTTAACGAACAACTCTGGTAGGTGTGTCTATCGTCTTCGGCATTGAATTCGAGCCAGGCAGGCTTAAATATAACATGACTAATATATCCTGAGGCCCATCTAAGATTTGAACTGGCAATTTACCTAGACGCTCTCCAGATTTTCTTTCCTTTCACTCTCGCTTTCAAATGAGAATGTTGCGGCGGCGAGTTAATTACTTTGTGCCGAGCAAGAGACAGCTTCAAACATACATCAGAGCAGTTACCATCTTGACCTATCTTAATATAACGTAGGTTGGTGCAAGCCTCGTGTCTTTGCGCTCACTCTTACCCGGTCATTTCCTCAAAAAATGAATTTCGTTGAAGCTATTCCTCGTCGCCAAGCTCTCTGGCCGTAATTCCAATGCTCGCGCAGAACAATAAAATTGTGTCTGACGCGAGTGGAACGAATGCCAAATTTTGACCAAAAGGTGTGTCAAAAACGTTTCGCCTTTTGAGAGAATTAACCTTGTCGCGTACCTGTCCATTCCCGCGTTAGCTCATTCATTTGGCTAACAATAACGTTGGATGAGTTCATAACAGTTTTTAGCCACATCGACTGGCGTGGAATTTTGATTTTTAAACCTAGAGTTATGTCATTGTTTTTCTAAAAAGCGTTAAATTACCTAACCATTAATTATTATTTTCGATGATAAAAAGCGAAGATAAAATCGGCGGCGCCAGATATAAAATTGTTTGGTGTACACAATATGTCAGTATTA
This sequence comes from Rhagonycha lutea, assembly GCA_958510855.1. Taxonomy (NCBI): domain Eukaryota; kingdom Metazoa; phylum Arthropoda; class Insecta; order Coleoptera; family Cantharidae; genus Rhagonycha; species Rhagonycha lutea. Next base: position 28,778,053 of record OY294041.1, on the reverse strand, counting down.
CAAGCTCTGTGTCGGTTCTAAAGTCAATGATCTCGTAATGTCCATGCAAATTTACACCCAGCAAACAGGAAAACATTGCCACTCCAGCAATATATCTACCTTTATATTTAGACTTCAAAACCGCCAGAAAGAAATAGATTACACAACACCTCGTGAAAATTTCACAATAATTAGGTGCAGACCTCTAACTTCATAAAATATTTCTTTTTTTTTTCGCGTTCATCCGACTGCTATTTTAGTCCACATTCTTTCAAACGGTGACATCTCAAAATTTATACACGCTTGGATTATTTTAGCGCACGATTGTGGGAGGTCTGGTGATCCTCATTGTCTTCTATAGGTCAGGTGGCTTTTACCGTAGACTGACCTAAAGTTTTTACAAAATGGCTGCCCGAACAGATTTGGGTTATCACTTTTTGTTATCGGGTTATGCGCAATTTGACTGTGTTCTTCCACAAACCCAAGAAGGCGTGGGTGAAATACACAGAATTCACAACTTCTTCAATTATTCGGTCAGTTTTTCCTAAGGATAATCAATATTAAAAACGATAGAATGTTTTATGCGGAGCAAAAGTGACTTTTTGTGGCTCGTCTATTAATTCCATGCCCACCCCCCACGGTCGCCACTGAAACTATCGACTCTTCACTTCTTGTGATTCTTAGAATCAGGTGGCTTTTACCGTAGACCGACCTAAAGTTTTTACAAAATGGCTGCGGGAACAGACTTGGGTTATCACTTTTTGTTATCGGGTTATGCGCAATTTGACTGTGTTCTTCCACAAACCCAAGAAGGCGTGGGTGAAATACACAGAATTCACAACTTCTTCAATTATTCGGTCAGTTTTTCCTAAGGATAATCAACATTAAAAACGATAGAATGTTTTATGCGGAGCAAAAGTGACTTTTTGTGGCTCGTCTATTAATTCCATGCCCACCCCCCACGGTCGCCACTGAAACTATCGACTCTTCACTTCTTGTGATTCTTAGAATCAGGTGGCTTTTACCGTAGACCGACCTAAAGTTTTTACAAAATGGCTGCGGGAACAGACTTGGGTTATCACTTTTTGTTATCGGGTTATGCGCAATTAGACTGTGTTCTTCCACAAACGCAAGAAGGCGTGGGTGAAATACACAGAATTCACAACTTCTTCCAATGAAAAATTATAATTCGGTCAGTTTTTCCTAGTGATAATCAACATTAAAAACGATAGCAAGTTTTATGCGGAGCAAAAGTGACTTTTTGTTGCTCGTCTATTAATTCCATCCCCCCCCCCAGGGTCGCCACTGAAACTATCGACTCTTCACTTCTTGTGAAAAGGATTTAAAAAAATACTTTAATCTAATTGGTTCTTGCCAGTTTTTACCTAAACAAGGCAAGACAATAACAAGAACCTCGATGTGAACGCTGCTTTACTATATAATTTTTATTAAGATTTAATTAAAATTTACTGTGTACGTTTAAAAATTGTATAACTTTTGGTACCTTACAAATTAGTATTTTCACATCCCCCCCCCCCGAGTGAGGCCGAAGGCCGTACAACCACGCACTAGATGACGGCTACTGTGATATAGTCACTTTATAAAAATATTTCATTCTAGGGTAAAGAGGATAATTTCCACCCTAAACTTCGCACCGAAAGTGATACTTTCTGGTGCGAATGAAACGAACATTAATTTGAATCTGGATATTCTAGAAAAACATCTAAATTACGAAAATATTCGAATAAAACAAATAAAACAGTTGTTGTTTTTTAAATAACTGATAAATCTCAACGCGCACCGACTACATCGACCTTAAATATGTTAAGTTTATTTTTTATTTACTTTTGTTTTATTTTAAAACTCACCGAAACAATAAATTTTTCTGTTGTTTTATAACGACGCCTACATTGATGCACTACAAAATTTATTTAGTATTTTTCTGTGATAATTCGGTAATCCTTCTGGTATTTATATTTAAATAACAAAGTAAAGAAACAAGAAATGTTTATTTGTACGAGGCGAAGCCGAGGGTAAAATTCTCAGGTGTTAGGTATAAAGGGGTTAAGTCATAAAACGTAGTTTTGAGAAAATGAAGAAAGAAATTTGTAATGCAAATTGTAAATCGGGTAATTAATAAGTCATAAGTCAACTTACGCCTTTTATACCGAATGGAATATGTAGCGGAATACGGATTATATAGTGGTCTCAGAAGCATAAGTCAACTTACGCCCTTTATACGGAACGGCATACAATTATTTTTGATTTAATATTTTTATTTTCAGACCATTACTGCGCTAATAAAATAAAATTTACTAAAAAATTTATACCAGTCGAAAGAGCATTCAAAATAGATTTCATTCCAGCAATAAAAAAAAATTTCCATTTTCTGACTTAAGCCCTTTATACCTAACACCTGAGAATTTTCCTAATTGATAATGATAAGAAGTCATTTTAATCTCGAGTTTATAATATTTTATTTTGATAGTTCTATTTTTTCACGTTAGGGTGACCCTTACTTTATTTCCATTGCTAGGGTGCCCCCTTCTTTGTGTGGTACTTTCAATTTTTGAATCGAAATACAAATGCGAAATATATAATAAATTATTTAATTATTTAAAAAAATTGATTATAAAATTTATTATACGCTTCTTTTTTAAGAGCGCCACCTTTTGGTTTGAGTTGCGTACTCAACGGTAGTAATTTAAATGAAGATTGGGAGATTTCAATTGCATATTTTCAATATACAGTTGTGTATAACTACTAGTGTGCGCGGAGTGCAAATGAACACAGCTCGTAAAATCTTAGGGGCCAGAGACAATGTAAAGTAAAAAAATTCTTAAACAAGGGTAAAAAGCGCCGGTACAAGCGGGAAACGGGACAACTGATGGGCACTTCCCAACTTTACACTCGCAAACTCGGCAACGGGAATCCACTTGTCGAGCTTAGGTTAGTGTTACGAAACGATTTTTTTATGAGGGGACCGTTAAAAAGAGATCCGCCGATACCGAGTTTTCCTGGTGCTGAGTGATGCGGAGTCGAGTAGCCGATGCCGAGTTGTTGTGTACCTTTCCTTGTTCTGGGGGGTATTCCATATTCCAGACCCCCCGGTTTCACGTCCATTTCAGGGAAATAAATTTGTTTTGGATTAACAATGTTTATAATTAAATTAACTTTATTTCCTTGGAATGGACGTTAAACCGGGGGGTCTGGGGGGGGGGTATGGAATACCCCACAGTACAAGGAAGGGTATTCCATACCCCCCAGACCCCCCGGTTTCACGTCCATTTCAGGGAAATAAATTTGTTTTGCATTAACAATGTTTATAATTAAATTAAAAGACGGTCGGAACATAGTGGTAATGCGAGTTGACTATGAACGCTAAATACCCGGTTCGAATCCGAGTGAAGTAAGAACTTTATTCTGGCCGTCTCTCTGGTCCTCCAGGTTGGGGGTTCTTCGTTGGGCTGGCTCCCCGTCGTAGGTAAAAAATGTAATGCTGTGAATGCCATTTGATATTAAAAGTTAATATTATAATGGTCAGCCAAGACCCATCTGGGTTGTAGCGCTACACGAATAATTAAATTAACTTTATTTCCTTGGAATGGACGTTAAACCGGGGGGTCTGGAATACCCCACAGTACAAGGAAGGGTATTCCATACCCCCCGGTATCACGCCCATGTCAGGGAAATAAATTTGTTTTGGATTAACAACGTTTATTATTAAATTAAATTTATTTCCTTGAATTAACATTGAAATAACCTAAATGGGTATGGAATGCCCCCCAGTACAAGGAAGGGTATTCCAGACCCCCCGGTATTACGCTCATTTCAGGAGAATTAATTTGTTTGGGATTAACAATGTTTATTATTAAATTAAATTTATTTCCTTGGAATAACCGTGAAACCTGGGGGTCTGGGGTTACAAGGAAGTAACGATATAATTTTTTAAAATAGATAAAGACGTAAATTTAATTATTGAGAAAGCATATTTTGCTGCATACTAAATTTTATCTCATTTTGAAGTGTTTTTCTTAGCCCTTTAAACACCCTAAAATGTGAAAAAATTAGTGTGCAACCTACGGTCTGGGGAGGTATGGATAGTGGCGTAAATAACGGGACGGGGCAGAGGGAGGAATGGTCCCTCCCATGCCTAATGCTTTGGACCCCCTTAAACTGCATTATTTTGCGACTAAATTTTGTTTTTAAATCGCACACCTCTCAATCGAGGGCCCCGTCAAAGCTCTTGCTCCCGGGCCTAAAATTTGAAGTTACGCCACTGTCAATACATTTTCAATTTCGATGGATCTGGATAATAGCACTTGAACAGACGAATTGTTAAACTTAATAAGAGAATAAGACAACATAACCTTCTAAAAGAAAAGTCACAACTCAAGCCAGTAGAGGCGCTGTCACTGATAATTTGCATAAGTTAGTATCGTCATTATCACGATCTAGTAAACAAGGTCTGTGGCTCCGGCTATGTTTTCACTCGTTTTCCGTGACACCGTTCGATTGGGGTCGGTTTTCTACAAACGGCAACCATCTTGTTTGTTTATTTTAAAACTATAATGTAAACAAACAAGTTTTTTCGTTTTCCGTGACCGTTCGATTCGAGTCGGTTTTCTACTTATAAGCACGATCTAGCTTATAAACAAACAAGATGGTTGCCACTTGTAGAAAACTGAGAAAACCGACCCAAATCGAACGGTTACGGAAAACGAGTGAAAACATAGCCGGAGCCACAGACCTTGTTTTCTAGATCGTGGTCATTATAAAGTATTTAGGGTGCGTTCCACTTAAAGTCCACGACGACCAACGGTCGATCGTCAGTCCAATCAAATAACCGCGTTCGATCTTTGGTCCAATCAAAGAGCCATGGGACCACGCCGTAGTGGAACGCACCCTTAATATAATTCAGCTTTTTAAGGTGGGAAATTTAAATTTACTTTTCTATTAATTAATTATGGTAATAATATCCATACTGCGTTGATGCTTAGTACTCTACCGCACCGTGACCCGAGAGTATCATTTCCCTCAGGATTCCTACCCCCGGTTACCTCCTCGTCATATTCATTCTAAATTCGGGGTTTCTTTTTCAGCCTTTTTCCTATACTTAGAAATAATTAGAAATGTATTGTGTTTGCTTAGCTTCTTATCTATAGTGACCTAGTAACTAGGTCAGACAATAAGATAAAAAAAATTGTCAAAATTTTGAATTCTTAGAAATTCGAAAATGTTCAGAAATAACTTGATTCTTAAACTGATTCTATAATTATTATCATTATCAACAAGATACTCGTGATTATTCTAATCAGTTCATATTATAAAAATATTTTTTATTATTGGCTAAGGTCATTAAATTACATTTGAATAGTACAGTTAGTAATTAAATGAAGACGGTCCATTCTGGCTATTTGAAGACTGAGTCGGGGTGCTGCCAAGGTTATTTTCCTGTTAATTATTAGGTGCCTCCTTCAAACATCTCGAGTGTTGCTCTTATCCCTCTGCCTATCTCATACATACTCCGCTCCACCTCGCTCCTTCACCATATTTACCTGTCTCCTTTACCACCCCATTCAATTTGAATTCATTTTATTTCCATCTCTACCGATCCTCTTTAATCCGAATCCACCCCCTGATCATCCTGTATAGTAATAGATATGTAAAGTTACATATTTTTACATCAGCAAAGAGAGATGCATGGAAGCAGGAAGTAACAATTGGCTTCATGTTAAATTATAAAGCAATGTTTTTTCTTTTCCGCACTAAAATAGTAGCACCAGCCAAAAGAAAAACCGACAAAACTTACCCAGACAAACTAAATCTTATTCCCCGTCGAAAGAAACCGCTGGGGATCGAACCACACGTTTATTCAATTGGACTAACAAATGTACACAAATACGAAGAATATTTCAAATCTTGTAACAAAGTTATTTCGTATTACGTCAAAAATAGTCGATGATTTTCATCCCGAGGGTAATTCATCGCGATACAAAAGTTTTCCTTCGGCTCCAGAGTATAAAAGAAGGTCTCCAGAGTAAATAAGTAAAGTTTAAGAAAATCTGCGATAAAAAAACTCCTGTCGCAAATAACTCAAAAATTAAAACAACTTTTACCTCTTCTAATAAAATTTGTAATGGCGTATTTTAAAAGAAAAAGCTTTAAAAATGAAAATGATTGATGCAAGGTTCCCTCGAGCTTTAGAAATTTGCGTATTTCGTGATAAAGAAAAACACCAATACGGTTTTCAATTTATAAACTTTATAGCACGTCTTTGTAAAACACTTTCGTGGAAAGCGTTGGAAATGTGTTTTTTAGAGTTCATAAAGCGGAATTTTTACGATGCGTATTCAATAAGTCATGAGAAATGAAAAAACGACGTACTTTTCTTTTGGTGTAAAATAAATGAAGACACTAAAGGAAACAAAAGAGTAAAATGTAACCAATTTTTTATCGTCGGGATCTATCGCAGGCCTACCGGGATACCTTTCAAGGAAGTCTCAAAAATTGGATTTGTTTCTCTGTAATTTTTGTTCATTTTACGGTTTAAGAGAAACAAATTAACTTTACGAGAATATTTTTAGCGCCATCTTAAATGTGTGAATTGCAATCCAAACTCGTCAGACATGCTAATTATTCAATTTATTCCACCTGGTATACGATTTTTTCCGTGCAAGTGCATGAAGGCCGATACAGGTGAGATTTTAAACAAACACCGCATTTTTCGATAATTTCGACCTTTAAAGGTCACTTAGAAAACTTTTATTGGAATTTAATGGTATTTTTTATTTTCAGAGTGCGTTTTCGGAAAGCAAGTTCGTGAGCTGGGTTCGCAATGGGTTCCAGATTTGGGAGTACCGATTGGCGTTATGTACTGCTGGAAATGCGAGTGCATACCGGTAAGTTGATCCCAAAAGAATGAGATAACCTTGACAAGAGTTCATTTTTATTTAGCTCACGTCGCTTCAACAATCATATACCAATTATGTACTTTTCTGTGCCGCCAGAACACATTTTTTTAGCAACCAATAACCAGTTCTCTTTGCATTTGCAAAACGGCAAATACTAACAGGTTACGGTACTTTTTTCGATTGTGAACAACTGAATTTTTAATGCGAGCTTTTGGCGCGTCATTTTCAAAAATCCGATTATGAAAGTGGGCCAAACATTGAAACACTCGTCGAGTTAATAAACTTCAAGGTTCGTTGCTCATTTTTATTTCATTGATGAATACTTCATTCAGACCGAAGAAGGCAAAGCTACATCCACAGGATTAAGAAATGAGACATGAAATCAAAAAAATAATAAATATGTCTGTGGGCTGGTAGTGGTTGACCTTTAGTGTTGGCGCCTTTAAAATCCTTTCTTTACCATCACTTTTCATAATCGCATTTTTCATAAAGATCATACTGAAACGACTTTGTGTGTGTAATCCTCTCAAGTTATTAAGATAAACGAGCTTATAATGATTTAATTTTGCTTTGAAAAACGCGTTTTTGCCGGTGGGTTTACCCAATAAAATATGCAACTTGTAACTAATTGTTTGTCCTACTTTGTCCATATTCAAATTGAATTTCACCACCATCCCAATATTTTCCAAAGAAAACGCCGCATTTGGATCAATCAATCAAAAATAACTGGAGATTAGAACTGAGACTTGAGATTTTGATTTCTAATATTCCCAGTAAAAATTGTCAACCAGATAGGCAGTCGTTCGGAACCCATGATAAACTATTGGTCTCCAAGACGAGAGCACTCCTGGTTTTACCTCCTTCCCGATAATTGTGAGGCTTAAACTCATGTAGCAGTTGGTGCATTTAAACCTACATTAAACTGTAGGTCCCTGAATAGAATACACGAACCAATGTTCCTTAGATTTCCATTGAATCATCTTGGAGCCAATAGCTTTCTGGTATCCATTTTAGTTACCATTTCACATATCAAAATCAGTTTTGCTTTCTTCGTCCATCAATCAAACCGATTTGTCTGGAACAATCAAAAGAATGACGTTTTACACATGCGGGCTTACCCGCACTCTTCCTTTCAAATCCAGAATCCAGACTCGGGATAATTAAAATTAAATTGAGAAACTTTCTCTTCTTCTAGTTTACAAAGTAGCTGATGAAGCTGTCACCAATTGGGCTCAAGCTCAACAAACTTGATAGGAAATTGGTTGGATCAATCATAGAATTATCAGAAATTTAGATGATACCCGGTTTCGCGTACAATCAAAATACCTAGTAACTCGAGTTACTAAAAGTTGATTTAATTAGCGAATTTTGCATGCTTTTATTTTTAAAATTAATATCATCACAGTCGAAAAGATCCTAGCGAAATATACCTACAATAAAATCTACTTATAGTATCCCGAGTTACTAGGTTTTTCAATTTTAAGGTTGGAGATCGTATCCAAAAGACATTGGTCCGCTTTCACTGATTTTCATCTAATCAGCTTTTTTTTTATTATTCTCTGCCAAATATTATTCAAGTTCTAACGTTTGAGTAGGGGGAACCTAAGTTTAGACCGCGCAGTTGGTGAATTGGGTATAGCATTAGTTTTTAAGTTTTTTCTACATAGTTGAACCGAAAATCTTTGGTATAAACTTAGTCGTTGATGGGGCATCTTAGTTCGGTCCACGACATTCTGCTGTGAGCGATTCGGCGCGAGTTAATTAATTTATTAATTCTTACGTTCAACAAATAACCTAAGCTCTGTTTATCTATCCACATTCATGGCATATTGATCACAAATTTATTTTTAAAAAATATCAAAGTTCAATAGGTAACCTAAGCTCTGATGTTCCATCTGTCGTGCCGAAACGTACCACACCGATTTTTGGCTAGATCTAGTCTAGAAAATTAAATAAAACAAAATGCGCTTATGTAAAAGATGTCATAAAAATATGCATGTTGTTATCACAAAATATTTTACCTATGAACCGGGGGGTCTGGGGGGTATGGAATACCCCCCAGCTGTAAAGAAGTGACATATTACTTTTACAAAATTTACAACGACGCAAATTTCATTCTCAGAATGTCTTCTTGTTATTGTTTATTACGGATGGGGGGGGGGTATTTGATCTCCCCCGCCAACTCTTGGATCACACCATTTTCTTCACATTTTAAACACCAAGCCCACCCATAAGAAACCAGGAACTTCCTAACACTCGAGGCTAGCTACCCCAGTAGAAGCAATGGACGGCAATAAAGCTTAGGGGGGGGGGTATTCCATACCCCCAAAGCACTTGAGAAGAGTAGTCTACATGCACTTAATTTAATTACAACTTACAACGCTAATTCCATTTTTTTGAGTGGGCTAAAAAAAATATAAGTTGAGAAAAGTGTGATCAGTCCTTAGTATCTTCTACGTTCACCAGAATTCTCCAAGTGGATCCGAATCATGCATATTCTGCCAGATGTTAGACCCGGGATTCCTTCAAGTTTTTTTTGTAACCATGGTAACCGTTGGTGTCCCCAGTGTTTTTTTTGCCAAGATTTATCATTTTATGGCAGCCTCTTGTTGACACCACATTCTCCTCTTTTCCAGCAAGAATTTCAGTTCAAAATTGAACAGTTATCTTGTTGCTGTAGTTGGGGGAATTCCCTATCATATCGTTACTTTCTTGTGGTAGGGGGGAAACCGGGGGGTCTGGGGGTATTCCATACCCCCCAGGTACACCAGTAATTAATCAACAATACGATTTTTTAATAATCAAATTAAAATAGCCATTTACTTGCTTCTTTACAGCTGGAGGGTATTCCATACCCCCAGACCCCCCGGTTTCAATCCCATTTCTTCACATTTTAGGGGGATAAATTTGTTTTGGTTTAACGATGTTTTTAATTTATTGTATAAATAAATATTTAAAAATTAATTATTTAATAATTAAAAAAACGTTACTACGAGGGAGGATGGGGGGAGCCCCCCCCCCCCAATATTTAAGAAATTGGAAAAAGTTGGCAAAATCACTCAAAATTTAGTCAAGTTGACAAAAGCCGCAAAACCTATAATGGGAAAAATAGACAATTACAATTAGTAGTAATTAAGTTGACAAATCCCCCCCCCCAAAAAAAAAAGTTGGTTGGGCACGTCCCTGAGTAGATGTAATTGCAAAGTCGCATACAAGAAGTAAAAGGTCAAAATCGATTACTGTGAATCACCAGTGGTGTAACTTCAAATTTTGGGCCCGGAAGCAAGAACTTCGACGGGTTCCTCGATTGAGTGGTGTGCGATTTAAAAATAAAAAAACAAAATTTTGTTGCAATGTAATACAGTTTAAGGGGGCCCAAAGCATTGGACATTTACGCCACCGTCCATACCTCCCCAGACCCTCGCTTGCACGCTAATTTCTTCACATTTTAAGATATTTAGCGGGCTTTCCCACCCTAGAAAATAGAAAAAAACGTAAACGTAAAAACGAAAAAAAGTATTATGTTGTTTATGTTTTTGCACAAATCTTTCCCTAACCTGGAGGGTACCTTTATAAATAAACAGTGGAAAAACCGGATGCTATGGAATATCCCCCAGCAGAAAGTAAGCAAAATATGTATTCTCAAGAAATAAATTAGCGTCTATCAATTTTGAAAAGTCAGATCGTTACTTCCTTGTGCTGTGGGGAAACCGGGGGGTCTGGGGGGTATGGAATACCCCCAGGTACACCAGTATGTAAGAAACAATACGATTTTTTAGGAATCAAATTAGAATAGACATTTTATTGCTTCTTTATAGCTGGGGGGTATTCCATACCCCCCAGACCTCCCGGTTTGACATTGATTTCATTCCCCTCACCTAGTAACTACGTCAGTGAGAGTGGGCAGAATCAAAATTAGCAGAATAGATTGACGAGAATTCGACAAGAAAATTCTACTATTATCGGATCTTCTCTTTTACTATTGCAATTTAAGTACTTTCCTTTTCCCGATAGAATCAAGATTGGTATAAGAAATTTTTTATGTCTGAGAAAGCTATAAATTTAAAATTTAACCGAGATCTTCTGACAATTATAATTCAATTTTATTGTGTTTAATAGTACAGTGCAATTCACCTATAATAAACTCGTTTGTAATAGAAGCTCTTCTATAATGGACGAATTCTTATACCAAATTCCTACGTTATCGCTGTATTAAAATACGGTTAAAATGAACTCGAGCTTTCTAATGAACTCAACCTTTAATTAATTGAAGTCCATTATAAGCGGATTTCACTTTAAATTATATAACAAAGAACTACACCAAATGGTGTTTTTTCTCGGTCTTCATACCTGAAGATTATTACTATATTAGGAACAAGTTTGTATAGTGGTAGGAAGGACAAGAGGTGATCTGATAAGCACTTTAACGATATAGATGATCAAAGGGATCGTTGGTACGTTGGTAGTCATCCGGCGACAAAATAACTTGATATACCGGTGAAAACTACTGAACTTGGTATATAGGATTTTACACAACAGCAATAATAGCGGTTGTCAGCCAGATGAAAATGGAGTAAACGTGAAGCTTATTTGCACAGGCGCAGCTGAGAGATAAAATCTTCCTGGTATGCGGTTAGGGTTACTCTTGTACATAGCGATAGAATTCTCGATTGCTCCCTGTTTATCCTGAAAGTAAGACCTTAATCTTCCCTTAAAGGTTAAAAACACATCGATGTGTGTGCCTACGACTGTAGGTTCCCTTATCAGTTTGAAAGCGCCTCACATAAATAGAGGGGGGTCGTAGTAGCATTCGGTATGCAACAATTCGCCTTGGAGGAAGAGGAACATAAGTAAAAGTTGAAGTAAAAGGTATCAAAACCTATATCAACTGTCAAAATTGGTGCTGAGAAGCTTTAGATACAGCAAATTCTATCAGGCGGCGCCTAATAATAAATATTTTCTGAAACTTTCTAAACAGCACCCGTAGACTGAAAGCATTGCATTTTAAACTGTTTTTTCCGTTAAGGTTTCTAACGACATGTTTAATTACATTAAAATTCTTCCCACGATTAACGTAAATCAATTTGGTGGATCGTCTTTTATTTTCTTTACATTTCGAATTCCAATTAAGTTCCATGTTTTAGCATTTAGTGATTCTTGAATCGAATCGAAAATTATCGGATGTTTATGCTCGAAATGATAGCGTAAAGACAGAGCTCGCCAAAAGGTGGGTCGCAATCCCCAAAAATGTGAGCTTCCTGGTTGCTTCCAAAACCTCGTGGTATTTTGGATCTTAATTTGAACCGTTTCGCAAAGTTATGACGCAAGTGCGTTAAATTTGATAAGTGAGATTAAAAAGCGCGATGTTTGACCAGATGCACTAATGAATTAGTGTCATTTGCGTAGGAGAGCTTCTAACTGATGAAGACGCATGATGGGGGCGTTATAAAGGTAGAGGTCAGCTGGGTCGGTGACCGCCAGCAGTTTCATATTATTTTTGTGATCTACCGACTCGAATTTTCTAATTTTGTTTTTTTTTTGTTTTAGGCGCAGAAGAAACGAAGGATCGTTGCAAAAGTGTCTTGTCAAAATATTAAAAATAATTGTCCGGTAGCGAACTGCGAGAAACCCGTCCTTCCACCAGAACGATGCTGTAAGATATGCCCTGGAGAAGACACTTACAGTAAGTTGTTTGAGAAATGTATAGATTAGTAGGTAATTAGTTTACCTGCGAGTTGTTGACATATTATGTCGTCGTTAGTTGGCTAATTACGGTTGCAGTTACTAGTACAAATTTGTATTTCAAGTTCCGACCAATCAGCGATCAGATAACGTCGATCTTCGATTCGCTTTTATGATTTTCAAATAACATTTTTGTGCTTGCTTGGTGCGCAGTTAAGTGCATCCCAAATTTACGACGGTTATAAATTTTTTTTTAACGGAAAAGATTTAAATTTCCTTTTGACGATTTGTTTTGATCGAGTCACGCCCGAACACGCGCCTTATTTCAAATTACAAGTCGTAAATAACTGGACAAATTTCACACCGACCAGCTTTACCTGCTCAACTTTTTGACTTTGGTTCAAAAGATATTTTTATTTCCTATTCGATTATTTTCATTGTGATTTGTTGTCGCGACGATAAATTCGGTTGCAGTAACATTCTATTTTTAGAAGAAACGTCATTTTTATAATTAAAAATTGACTTATTGCCAAACTTTTAATAATTATCCTTGTATTTTAATTTGTAAAGGGCAAACACAACAAAAAATCGCATGTGATGTTAGCCGTAACCTTTTCACATGGTAATTTTTAAAATTTGATCCCAATTTTATAATCATTTTGCGAGCATTGTCCAAATTCTTGCTTTAATTAAAAAAAATTTAATATATTTTTGGCTAAAAATTAATGGATATTACCGAAAATTGGCAAGGTTTGATGAAAACATTTTCGTACCATTTAAGAAAATTTTCCAGTCCATTACTGTGGAATACCCAGAGGCATTACTATTTTAATTGATGTGTGCTGGCTTCCATTCATTTCATTTTCAGTTTTGTTGTTTATATACAATTCTATTCAATTATGCCAAAAATAATATTGCAAAAATCCTAATGAATTTTTGAAAATGTAGAAAACCTTGCAGTGTTGTTGTTGGGGTTGGGGTGATCTTACCACGGAATTTGGCCCTTACGACAATTGAGGTTTATACGATCGATACTCCCTAAAGGCAAAATTATCTTGTCCATTGTTTGGGATTATAATTGCTTGGACATAATTTTGGAACATTAGAAAGAAAGGGGATGAGATAACACAAAGGTACAATTTTTCAAAATGTAGGTTTTTGGGTTCGAGTACGATAACCTGGGCACCGAAGATATTTACAAAATTTTTGAGTTTAAGCTATGGGCAAACGTCCAATATTGATTAATTTCAAAAATAATCAATTGTAAAATTTCGATTTTTCTCGTAAGAATCGCCTAGTTGCCGCATTTTGTTGACGGTACGTGCACTTGACGTAAATACTTGGGGAAGATTTATTAAATTAAAATTTAATTTTCTAAAGTTAATATTATATTGTCCTCTACTTTATCGCCTTTTAAATAATAAATTAACTGGATTTTCTAAAGACGATCGGAAAAAATACTCTATAAATGCACCGGCTATAGCTATGACTCTTTCAATGTTTTTTGGATTTTCCAGCGAATGCCGAACGACACTGTTTTAATTCAATAAAACTCTCGATAATCCTAAAAGAAAATTTAACCGTGGAAAAGACAATTTTGTGCTTTTTTATCTTGACACAAACCAACAGATTATTTGTAACTGTATTGAAATCTGGAACAAATGCAAGTCCCGATTGACGACTTCTATCGGTTCTACAATGAAACATTTATTATAAAAAATCGTTTTCCTGCTCCTTGCATTCACGATTGAATCAACTTAAAAAAATTAGTTTTTGGTACCTTAATTCTTTTCCTATGTGCCGGCTATGTCCTATTCAAAGGTGTCAAACTGGCGGCCCGCCACGTATATTTTTGCCGCCCGAATAAACTTCGGTGATTATTTGTATAATGTACAATAAAAATATAAATTTAACTATTGGAGGTGCTAAAATTCAGATTTTACATGTGCTTAACAAACCCAAACTTCGTGTATGCCTGGAGGGTATTCCATACCCCCCAAACCCCCCGGTTTCAAAGACCAACACAATGTATGTTCTGCAATTTGATTGTATTACACAGAAACCGTTCCAAATAGATATATTGCAATGTTTTGGTATCAAGACCGGGGGGTCTGGGGGGTATGGAATACCCTCCAGTGCCAGGAGGAAGTTATATAATTTTTTCATATATTCAGTAAACTTTTTAATTATCTCTTCATAAAAATTATCTAAATATTGGGCGAGTGGAACCATGGTTAAGGACAACTAGTTTATATTGAAAAGTTGTAAAACTTTCTTTCCATACCCCCCAGACCCCCCGGTCTTAATACCACAGCGATTTAATATAATTGATGATAATTCTGTGTTGATCTTCGTAACCGGGCATATGTAAACTCCCATAATTAGGGCAGAATTCCGCGGTCACGAAGATCAACACAGTATCAACACAGAAGCGATTATATTAATCGCTGTGGTATTAAGACCGGGGGGTCTGGGGGAATGGAATACCCTCCAGTGCCAGGAGGAACTTAACCCTGTTCACACTATATTATAATTTCTCATAATATGACTAACCACGTTACTTCTCATATGAGAAACTGTTTACGTCAAGATCAGTTCATTTTCTAAGGTTAAAGAAATGCATTCCCCTAAAGTGTGAAGAAATGGACGGAAACCGGGGGGTCTGGGGGGTATGGAATACTCCTCAGTACAAGGAAGTAACGCTACGACCTTTTAAAAGCTCATAAACACGGAAATTTAATTCTTGAAAAGTCATCTTGTTACTTCCTTTTGCTGGAGGGTATTCCATACCCCCAAACCCCCCGGTCCCAAAAACCAACACAATGTGTGTTCTGTAATTTCATTTTACTATATAGAAACCGTTCTAAATAAATATATTGCAATGTTTTGGTATTAAGACTGGGGGGTCTGGGGGGGGGGGTCTAATGAATACCCCCAGCACCTGGTTGTTAATAGTTATACCTTATACCATTTTTAATTATATGCTGTTCAAATTTTCGGTTTGAATACGAAAATGGGACACCGAAGTTACCGTAGTTATTAAAATAAAACTCATCGGGATTTGATAGTTAACATTAAAATGAAGCGTTTAAGATTAGGAATAATCCAAAATACCAATTAGTTTGGTCAAAAATCGATTTTAAAGTTTACATTTTTACGCAAATTTCGACCTTATCAAACTGGGCTTACTAATGAGCGTTATATCATTATACGCCCTCCGCGTTTATTTTCGCCGCCCGAATTAACTTTTCGACCGATCGACGCATGTTGCTCGGACCAATTATAGGCGAGGAATTCGAAAAGTTTAGTCATTATGAACTAGGTTTTAAAAAAAGTCATGAAATGAGAAAATTATTAATTAAATTGCACGCACGAGCTAAATAGGCGTCGTGCCAGTCATCTTTAAGCGCGATCGACCGGGCGGCGCATGTTGTTCGGAGCAAATATAGGATTCAACAAAATCAATTATAAAATTTAAAAAAATTTTCGAAAAATATTGAAAAAAAATTATTCGCTCAGTGTATCCGCTACTGCTTATCATCGAAAACGGAAGACGACAATATAAAAAATATACCACGCAGATCTGTGGACTTAAAGATCCCGGTTTTGGAGTTACGTGGGCCTCAGGGATATTTTTCCCAGTGAGTGGGCCTAGAGATCCCAATTTTCGAGTTCCGTTTTCTAGTCTGTTTGTATAAACTTCGGGGTGGGTTCAACCAAAATTATGGCAACAGCTAATATAATACTTGCATATTGTTTTTACGGGTTTTGAACCAAATTTTTGAATGATCCAAGGATCCAACTACCACAATTTCAATAGGAAATGTTTTAAATCTGGTGTCAGGTTATTGTAGTCGGGGTGACTACTAGTCGGGGTGACTACAATAACCTGACACCAGATTTAAAACATTTCCTATTGAAATTGTGATTTTTTTTTGTGAGTTTTTGATTTTCAAATCAAAATTTGCGATTTTCAACTTGGTTCTTTTTTGGGGTGACATTGGTCATGTCGAAGGAATGTTGTCCATTTTCAGAGTTTTGTTACTTTCAACTTTCTATAATAATTTGACTAAACTGACTCGCGCATCCAGGAGACCATTCAACGGAAACGGAGGCATACGGGGAGTCGTGGTGAAGTCTACGCGAGTACAGTAATTGCAATCCAACTCTGCTCTCTGCTACAACCTCTCCCATTCCTCATTCAAATTTTTTCAGACTGTCTAGAAAATCTATGATAAGGTTAAAGATTAACTGTTGCATTTCATTTTTTGCTTCGATGGAATTGACAATTAAGATTAAGACACGCAAATCTTTTCAAATGATGGTCATTTGACCGATCCTACATCGATTGCTGACTCACTTACCAGAGATGAAACGGTCAGGTGGTTGTTAGGTGGTTATGGACCGCTGGTCTAGAAATTCCAGCTTCAAGATGGGGAGGGGGGTGAGAATTAATAATATCCATGAAGAAATCTGTCACCTTTAACTAAATCTCCACCCATCGACCAAAAATGTACCGCAGCTGGTATCAAATTGTGACGTAGCACCACCAACCGAACTGATATGTTATCGGTGAGGCGTCTTTCCACCAGTATCCATTCGAACTTCTCACAGAACTTCTTGACGAAAATTTGCAATCAAAAATTACTCGTTACGTTTAGACCATTCGACGACCGTTGGTTTAGAATATATTGCCGTGATAACCCATGCATGAAGGCCTTGGTAAATTTTATGATACAAAGTTGGAAAAGCCAAGTTGTGTCATTTGTGTAGCGACTATGATTAAATTTCAATTTAAAGAGTCCCTGGTAATCGAGAGATGCAGTTTTTCCTGAACCTGAGGACCGATGAATTTTGGAAATTGTAATCTATAAATCTCGAGACCGTGGTCCTGAATAAGACTGAAATTCACTGGGTTCTTGGGAACGAAGTCAGGTTCAAGATCTAGAACTAATTCAACCGCATTGCTTTGTAATTATTTGAAACTGCGGTATCTTCCAGGATGAAGCCCTTTCTGGGGGGACTCAATAACATCTTTTATTGATACTCAGAATTAAAACACTTTTGTCCTTCGTGGACGCGATCAGAATGGATTATTTTCATCCGCGTCAATTTTTCTTTCATCATTCTTCATTATATTTTCCATGGTTAGTTCAAGCAACTTTGCTTTCCTTCCAGGACGGAAGGGTGATGTTTATAGTGTTTCGGGCGCAAGATCCAAATTTTCCATGGTGTGATAATTTCGATCGAATTAAAAATTATCAGAACTGTGCAATAACACAGTAATTGTAAAAAATTCTCGATTGCACGATCGGTATCTAAAGTGGTTATGTATTGTACAGTGAAGTGGACATATCTGGTTGTAAATAAAGTGTATTGGTTGCAAAAATAAAACTAATGTACGACGTGTACGGTACTAAATATATAATTTACTTAGCATTAATGAGGTGACAGCATTTTCTGCATTCTTTTACACTGCACATAGGATTTAAAATGCACGTAAGGTTTTTGCGATTATGGTGACTTACAATAATTAGATTGAGTAGAAAAAGCAAGGCCATCTAGAATGTATACGCACGTCGTAGTTTGGCGCCTTGCGACCTACATATGAATCGAGTACTTGAAAATGTTTACTATAGTCTTGGAATAATGTGTACAAAAGTTGAAAATTCCATCCTTTTCCCACCCACAGATTTCACATTTCAAAATCCACACAAATTATAACCCTCATTAAAACGGCGCCTCAAGTTATTTCGAAATGTGTGTTTAACTTTATAAATATCAACTGGCGTCTTCAATTTTTTTCCCAATTTGACGATACGATATGCTGATGTCTTAGTTGGCGGAAAGTTTGTGCGGAAACTTTCCTTCCGCGTCCCGTATGCGAACGCGACGCTCTTGAGGTAACTCGACAACTGCACGCTCTTGGTGGGCGAGTACACCCACCAGTTTCTCTTGGCGCCGCTATTATATTTCCTCCGTCTACGAAGAGTCTGTCGGGGCCCTTTCCATTCCAAAATCTAACCCTTTATCTATAATGATTAACCCGCTCGTAGTGGATGTGGAAGTTGAGCAATATACAACTCGACTTATAGTAAAATAAATTATTTATTTGTTTATTTATAACAAACAATATTGATAAGAATGTCTCGTAATAAAAATAGTCGACCTTGTAGGAAAAAAAACAAAAAATTGCATCAACCGATATATTAGTATCCATACAGAACGTATGGCCACCAAGCACCCAGGAGATTGCATTATTGAACATAAATCATCCTCAGTTTTATGCACTTTCCTATTTCCTTATGATAATAAGACGTAAATATTGGAATCTGCAAATTTTTTATGGGCAATAAAATGTGCATGCGCGTCGTTAAAATAGATATAACTGCATTTACACTCAAACTTTTTCATCCTCGCCAAAATCATCTTCTTCAGCTAACGTTTTGTTTGTTACATGATGGTATTTGCGATTTAACTTCCGCTCAACACTTCAATTATCCTTTTAATTTCAATCTGGTTTGACAAGTAGGTCAAGAGTTTACCAACAACCATTCACGAGAAATTTGCCCACATTTTATTCTTTTTGGAAGTTTTTCTGTTTTGGAGATACAATCCCAAATCCTATTAGGTTCTTCCTTTGCTGATTGATGTAATGATGATACCTAGTTTTGTATTTTACATGAATGCGGTTCTGGGGCTTCACTTTTTGCGGAAGGACCTTAAAATTCTTGTTTCATTTTCTCTGCTCAACGGTTGAAAATCGTCTATAGATTTTCGTATTTTCAGATGTGAAATCTCAATTAGTTCTGTTAGAAGTTAGGGTTGTTAGATTTAAGTTGTCATGTGAAGTTTTCGGTGCATTGGTATAAAATTAAAATGGATACGAATCCATAGAAAGATCCAAGGGTTCGTTTGTAACAAAAACAGCTGGCAATTATATTATGAATCTTAGAGTGAAGTGCGAGGCCAGAGGCCAAGCTATGTTTTGTGATGATGGAGGGTGACCTCAAAAAACTAGATAAGAAAGTGGTCGTTTTTTACCATTTACATTGTTTTTATTGTCAGGCCAAAATAGTTTGCTGGCAAAAACTGAGATTTGGAGTAGGGGTTTTGGGTTGGGGTTTAACCTCCTTCATTGCACAGGTGCAAAATCGGATACGTAATTATTACGGCAGCGGTTTAGTCGGTTAAAGTCTGACACTGCCGCCACCGACGAGATTTCCTCCTCCCTGCAAAAGGCAAAAGAAAGCGAGAATACCGATAGTCACAGTATTTAAGAAAAAATGTGAAAATTGGTAATGATGGTTCGTGATTGTCGTCGCCTTCTTAGTGGTTGGTTTTTCCAAAGTTTTGGTGGCTGGTTGGTTGGTGATGCCTTCAGGCCTTTGGGCCTTTTGCGTAATTTTTGAAGTCATATTGCCTGAGTTTTTGAATCGGTGGATTGCAGTTTATAGCGCATTTATCGTAGAATTAGATGGTTTTGAGTCCCAGAGGCACCGTATAGAATTTTATTTCGGTAGACCTCAAGTTTTTCATGTCGGTGCAAACAACTTACCCCCAGGCGGTGGCTACGTAATACATGGTGTTAAGCGACATCTTAATTTTGTATCAAATGAGTAGGTAGAGTGTACCGATCATGCTTCTAGCACTGTTTGAGGATGATGTGGTGTGGTGGCTCCAGGTGAACTTTCCATCCATAGCTTCGAGGCAGTGGCCGGCCTACTGTGTGCGCGGTGTGCGAATGAACACGGCTCGTAAAATCTTAGGGGCTCGCGGCAATGTAAAGTAAAAAAATTCTTAAACAAGGGTAAAAAGCGTCTGTACAAGCCGGAAACGGACAACTGGGCACTTCCCGACTCAATACCGGAAAACTCGGCAACGGGAATCCACTGGTCGAGCTTAGGTTAGTTGGTTAGTGTTAGGAAACGATATTTTATGAGGGGACCGTTAAAAGAGAGATCCGCTGGTGCCGAGTGATGCGGTGTCGAGTAGGCCGATGCCGAGTTGTTGTGTACCTTTCCTTGTTCTTCCCTTGTTCTTCCTTGTACCCCCCAGACCCCCCGGTTTCACGCCCATTTTAGGGGATTAACAATGTTTATTATTAAATTAAATTTATTTCCTTACAAAGGACGTGAAACCGGGGGGTCTGGGGCCAGGTACCTGTAAGTAAGCAACAATCCGACTTTTTATGAATCAAATTTTAATTGCATACTTATTGCTTCGTTATAGCTGACCCCCGGTTCACACCCTCTTCTTTACATTTTAGGGAATAAATTTGTTTTGGTTTAATGATGCTGTTAATTGTATAAATATGACCTGGGGAGTATTTTTAGGGGTTTGAGGGGTATGGAATACCCCCAGAGGTCAATAGGAAAACGATGTTTTCTCAAGAACTATATTTGCGTCTTTATCAATTTTTAGAAGTCATCTCGTTACTTCATTATGCAGCGGGGGGGGGGGGGTTGCTACCCAGCCGTAAGTAAGAAAACGATATTTATTTAAAAGCCATCTTGTTACTTCCTTGTAACCGAAACAAATTTATCCCCTAAATGTGAAGAAATGAGTGTGAAACCGGGGGGTCTGGGGAGTATGGAATACCCCCCAGGTATACCTGTAAGTAAGTAACAATCCGACTTTTTAGGTATCAAATTTTAATTGCATACTTATTGCTTCTTTATAGCTGGAGAGTATTCCATATCCCCCAGACCCCCCGGTTACACGCCCATTTCTTCACATTTTAGGGGATGAATATATTGTGAAAATATTTTTTTAAATCTTTTGTTTCAACGGGCCCGGGGGGGGGGTTAGTGCAAATTAATCCGCTTGCCACATGCGCCTTTTACCCTTGTTACGGTTCTGTGGGAGGGGTAAATACAGTTTTTTTTTTGAAAATTTTATAGTACATTTCTAAAAAATTAAAGTACATTTTTAAAATTTGTACACACAGAAAATTATTTTCTTCCATTAAGTAAATATTATTGGATTCAAATATAAGGTACGTTTGTATATAAGCAAATAAACCGTAAAATTATTTTAAAAAAATGTACTTTAGTTAAAACAATAACTCGGTATATTTGACTGTAGTGTATGGTAGTTGCAGTTCAAAAATCTACTTTATTGAGAATGAAAATACGGTATACTTGAGTGTAGAGCATCGTATTTTTGATTAAAAAGCCTATTGCACTGAGAATAATGATAACATATACTTGACTGTAACACATCGTATTTTAAATCAAACATAACAGTTCCTCAACTTGAAACCACAGTACTGTGGTTTCAAGTGTATGAGTTGTTAAATTGGATAATATGATAGTTTTCTTTTAAGATAACATACATTTAAACGGATCGTATCGTTTATTAATTTCAAATAGTTTTTATTTGTTGTAAACGTATGATTAGTACAAAATAAAAGCATAATGTTTTTGAAACAAACCTATTTTATTTAAATCAATATTAAAAAATTATTTGATTAAATTATTTAGAAATGGGATGGTACTTATAAATAAAAATAGTTTTTAAAAGTTTTATAATAATATTTATTCAGAAAAAATATGATGATTATAATAATAACATAATAAGAAAATAAACACGAATATATAGATAATAAAAATTATAGAACAAATAATAAATGGGAAACAAAGGTATATGCCCGACTTCATAAAACTTTAAACTCATAAAGCGTTTTCTATTGGTTAGTTAATCTAACAGCTTGCTAAAAGTTTTATGAAATCGGGCATTAATGACATAATCTTAGAACATAGATGTTGAAACATATAATTCATTTTTAACGCATCGAATTTTTGTTGCAGTATTTAGATTAGATTCATCTAATTTGACTAAACGTTTATTTTCGTTACTGTCTTTAGTCTCCATTACTTTAAAAGCCTTGTAATGATTACAAAATTTCGAAGTATTCAGAATACTACATAACAATAAAACAACATTATTATCAGACTCTTTTAAAAATATTTTAATTAATTGTCCAAATTGAGGACAGTTCCATTCGTCATATGAATAAAGTAAAGCAGTGTTAGTTCTAGAATCAAACACTGCTCCATTAATTTCATACCGGCCAACAATACAATACTCATTAGCATCAAAACCATGACTCTCTAAAAGGTAAATATCTGCCATTTGCAGTTTGCCAGGGGAAGAGAAAGCTATAACGTCATTGAAGCCTCTTTGAGCAGAAAATCTGTAACAGTTTTTTAGCTGCGACCTATACGCCAACGAAAAAGGCACATTTTTCCTGTTGCAGGTGTTATGTGCAATGTTTTTAAAAACCTTATGTTTTGCTTCAAACCTCATGCAAGAAAAATGTACGAGGGGGCCTATTTTTTTAAAGATTCTGGTATAGTGTACTAAAAAATGATGCTTTGGTTTTAAGGTAACTTTAAATAATTCAGTATATAATTGATGATGCTCTGATACAAGTGTGTCGAATAATTCTAAAGTTTTCCGTGAAATAATAGGTGAAGTTACGATATCAACAATATCTAACGTAATTAAATAAAATTTCCAAATCATATTTTCAGGTTCAATTAAATCGCCAACAATAAATCCAAAGTTTCTTGTTAGACATAACATTTCGGCAGCAGATAATATGATACAGCCATTTAGTAGATGTTCTTTTTTTATGCCGGGAGGAATATTTTTTTCCCACGTTTCGTAAGTAAAATATCGTATTCTGGAGTTTAAATTTTCTAAAGTAAAATAATTTTTTTTAATTAAATTGTTAATAACTAAAGCCATGTCGTAACGTAATATTCCCTCGTATATGTCATGCATAATGTCAGCAATCAAATTATCATATACATGAAAATTTGGTAGCTTATGCCAAACACAAGGTTCTTTAATTCCTACTTTATCTAATAGATGTTTCTCGTAATCAATGTTGAGTCTAATATGTTCTAAGCTTTCACTTACTTGATTACACATTACTTCTTTTTTTTCAACACAAAATCTGCAGTAATAATGAGACGAAAAGCTCTCGTTTAATCCAAGAATGCCATGCAAACCTAAATTATCCCCACTAATAGCAATTAAAGAAAAATGTACCTGTTTGCCACCGTCGCATGTTTCAACCATTAAACCGTTTTTCTCCAAACTACTAATTTCTTGAATTAGAATATCAAATACAGCTTCATTGCCAAAGGTGGTTCTATCAGAACTATAAAATAAATAACAAAGAAAAATATTTTCCAAGCGCGTGGCAAAAACTGGTGGTATTGTAGCTATTGAAAAATAAACGGCGCCTATCTTGTAACAGCCAGCATGACTTCCTAATGGATTACCGGATTCGAAATCGTCAAAGTATAAGATGATTGGCAATGTAATTTTTTTGTTATTTAATTTACTTTGCCATAAACTGCCGTTGACAAAATTATACAGTGGTTCATTTTGATAGTCATAATTAACCGATAATTTGTTTTGATAGTCACATATCGTTTGAAGAACACCTGGTAATTCTAGAAATAACTTGAGCGTTTGATCCATTGGTATATAATAACTAAAATTATTTTTCAAAGTCAAAATAACTTCACCATCTTTCTTACTTTGTTCTTGCGAGACACCTATTTTATGTGCAACTGGTTTAATAAAATGTTTTGATCTTTCAAAATGTCGTACTCGTTTGTATTCTGTGTTTAATGCAACAAAAGGATTTTCCAGAGTATCAAGCATAGTACAAATTGTAGTTAAAAGGTTTTTGTCAAAATCCATTTCCTTGAAAATGATTTTTAATGATTCTTTTATAATGTTGATAAAACCACTTGAAAGAAAAAGTTGAATGTCATTTATTATAGTCTGTATTATCGATCTAGTTAAGCTTAAATTATCGTAAAATTTTGACATTAGTAATGGTAAAGATTTGTTAAAAATAACCCTGAAGTCGTTTAAATATTCATTAATTTTGCTGGAAATATCTACTGAATCATTTTCAACAGAAGTTTTAGTAGATGAAATATTTATTCTTCTAGTTACAGAATTATTTGTATTATTGAAATATTCGGAACTGTTATCAACTTGGTTTAGGACTTGTAAATCATTGTTTATGGTTCTGTTTCTAGTATCATTTGTGCTTACGTTATGTTTTAAATTAAAGTGTTTTTTAAAATCAGCTTTTCGGTGGTATAATCGTTTGCAATTATTTGCAGGGCACATAAAGTAGTTATTTTTTTTATGAATGTAAGTAGTATGCCAAATATACTTTTTAAAAGTTAAACAATCTTTGCCACAGTCTGAACATAACAACATGATTCAAGAGTTATAAAATATTAGTGATATTTATAAAAATTTATAAACACAACCATTGGAAGTTCTCAACACTTGAAGTAATTGAGTCGATAATTGTACATGTAGAGGCAAGATTTTATATATTATATTTTATAAATAATTACAAAACTTTTGAAGTACCTGCAATGGGCTGATTCTCAATATTAACGGTTTCTTCTTGTTTCGATGAAAAATATGCATGCATAACCTGTTCAGTACTGGGAGTGACTTTATCAAATGGGGTAGTGATACCATAAACGCACTTTTGAATTAAAGTATACAAATATTCTGACTGCACAGGATAACAAGCGTTTAGAGTGTGGATTGATTTAAAAAGTATGTCAAAAGCCTTACTTAGTTGCTCAAATTGATACCTTAGAGTATCAATTATCACATAAAAGCACCTCGGATTATAAATCGTTGGTCCTTCCACCATGAGGTAGGGTTGTACCGTTTGTTTACGAGCCTTTGATTTTTCTATCTGTTTGTTGATGGCTGCGGTGATATCTCCTGGTGTCTAAAATGCAATTAAATAAAGAAAATTAAAATTTGCATTTACTATAAAATATAAACATTAGCGTTGCCATGTCAATTATTACAAAAAAAAATATAATATATAAAATCTTACCTCTACATGTACAATTATCGACTCAATTACTTCAAGTGTTGAGAACTTCCAATGGTTGTGTTTATCTATAATATGGCGCCCTTTTGGTGGTATAAGATAAGGTAAAATCGTTAATTCTAAAGCTCGCTTGCCATCTAAAAGTGGTTAATCAGCATGGAAGTTCTAATTATGTATAGATACTATTATTATTATACCTTCATTTTCGCATTCTCTCCAGGTTTTTACTAAATTGAGAGGTTCGTCTTTCAACTGTTTTTCATTTAGATTTAAAATTGTCTCAAAAAACGAATCCCAATTTAAATACAGTTTTAAGCCACATGCAGGGTATAATTTTTCGAAGTCTTGATTAATCTGCGAATTTAATAGAAAACATTATGCTATTCAATGTTTTATTAGTTTTATTTTTAAACTTACTAGAACATTTGCTCGCAGGTCTCTTAATATTGGCCAATGATGTATCAAATCACTTATAGTGGTAGTGCTTGTATTTTTTCTAATCTCATATGTCAAATTCCATTTCTCCAAAACTGTTGCCCACGGTTCACTGTTGTGTTTCAACCAAACCACGTCTTCGCTATTATCATAGGCATCTGAAACCGAGAATAACTAATGCCAATACAACAGATTTTTATATTTTTTTTTAGATTTTTTATATTATTTTTTATTATATCTATATTATAATCTATATTATTATAGATAGATTTTTATATTTTATATTATGTAAGTGCGCCAAGTATATAAGTTTTTAGTACTTGAGAATGATGTATGTTATCGAAACCGTCCAGGTCGAGACTCAAGACATCATTCAAAAGCATTCACACTTCCTTGTGCACACAATATTAGAATAGATTGTTCCAGAGTCTAATTTTTTTTATCGAACATCAAGGAAAAAATCAATTGTACCCTGAATAAATGACAAGCTTTGCGCGTAAACAAGTATGCTGAGATATCATCTTTTTTGGCAATTGTAGAAAATGAAAATATATGTACATACATATAACATAAATACCTACCAAAGTTTGGTTCTTTTAGAGTCTTTTTTAACACAGCGGTGTCCTCATTACTTTTAGCTGAATCACTCTTCCTCTTTCTAATGGGTGCAGCTTCACCACTTACATTAACCAAATTGTTAACTTTTGACACCAATCGTCCCTTTGGTAAAATAGATTTTCCGGTTCTGGAGTCCTTCTTTCTTATTGCCGGGACAAAATATGTCCCTACAACTTCTTTCGGAAATAAGGCAATGATTTTAGCTGCTAGCACTAAATAATCATTTTCCTTGAGTCGACTGAAACAAAAATTGGTTATACTACTCGGCTAACTTTAATTTTAAGTGCACTTACTGATTTATGATGAAAGTGTAAATATGTTTGCAAATTATATCGACCAATCTAGTCCTGTGGGTGTCGTTTAGATGCTTGTTTACCTTGTAGTAAACTAAAACACTATTTCCAAGTGGAGTCGTCTGTAGTAGCGTACTTAAATCAAATTCCGGCAGACTTGGTCTAACAGTGGCAAAGAAAAGATCTACTGCATGACACAAATCATAACAGGGAGTATTAGTGGTGATTTGTGTATCATCTAATATTGACACATCAGTTGTTGACGTAGAATCGAATGAAACAGCAGATGAACTGTTTACTGTTTCTGTTAATTTTTCTCCAAGAACCGCCTAAAATTTTTTACATGAACAATATAATTAAATTTCTCCTGTAACTTGTATACACACACCCCTTGCAAATTATTTAAATTTTCTTCATTAATAGCAAGGATCTTTGCTTTAATTTTTTTTCTTTGACCAACAGATTGTACTAGCTCCTTTAATTCGGAGTCAGTTAATTGAGAGAAGGTTTCTAAATCAATATGATTATCTGGAAAACAAAAATTTAAACTAGAGGCACATCATCAAGTATAGCTTGTCTAAAAATACTCACGAAATTGATAGCACAGTCCTATGTTAGCAATGTAATTTGTACCTTTTCAAGACTTATTTTGACACATAAAAATCGCTTTTACAGCAATATACTTGTTGCAAATTTCATTTCCTTTATTTTTGTTTATATGCATTTTGCTATTTCGTCGCAGCGTTTCTGAGTTACAGTGATTTTAAAAAGATTCTGTAAAATAAAAAATATTTTCATCTGTATCTCAGAAACTGTAAATGTAAGAAATAAATTTACATTTTTTTTGTAAATTTGATTCCCTACATTTTTGTTCATATACATTTTTCTATTTTCTTGCACCGTTTCCGAGATATGGATGACAATATTTTTTGCATTTTACAGTCTTGTTTAAGCCGCTGTCAGTCAGAAACGTCGCGACAAAATAGAAAAATGTGTTGAAAAAAAATTGAAGGCAATGAAATATGCAACAAAAAATGTTAAAAAAGTTTTGGTGTAAAATCGATTTTTATATGACAAAAAACGGCTTCAAAATGTTCAATTTACATTGGTAACATAGGAGTGGCCGAATACTTTCGTGAGTGACTGTATGCAACGAAAACCGAAAATTACAATTCTATTTCTTTTTGACACAGCTCTAACATAAGACTGTGCCGTCAATTTTGTGAGCCAGAAAAGCTGCTTACTGAGTTAAAATGGTTTAAGTGATAAATAATAAAGTCTCTATACGATGTAAAAGTGAAATTATTCCTTATTATAAAGCTAGACAAGTATGTAGTGTATACTTACTCTTGAATATAGGAATAAGATCCCCACATTCCAATTCGTTCAAAATAGCATCCATTGCAATCGTAGGACTAGAAAATTGCAATAATAGAAATTTCATAAATGATTAGAACCTTACATTATTCATATTAGTAAAAACGTAGGGAATTCCCCGAATCAACTTGCACTTGATACAAGCAACGTACAAAGCAACTACCTACGTCATTCAATAAGAATATATACCTACGCTTAATTTGTATAAAGCATTTTTACTTGAACTATTTGTTATGGGTAACATTAAATAAAATTTTGATTTATGATTAGCTACTATGTTGTACAGAGATCCTTAGAAATGAATTACGATAAAATAAAAGAAATTTGAAAATTATTGTTTGTTGTATTTATAACGTAATTAGTTATAGGCTATAGTTATAGTCAAACTAACTTTGACTACTAAAATTGAAATTTACTTTGATTACTGTTTATTCTATAATTTTATGAACAATAATGTAAAAATTACCTACCTTTTAAGCACAGACGCACTATGTCAATCACATGTACAACACAAAGATACAGTGCACTTATTGTTAGAGACGACGTGAAAACCATAAATTTGATGTTCTTGCATATTATTATCGAGGTGGGGCGCGCGTACGTAAGGGTGTATACTTGAATCAAATGTATCAATTTAATTTATAATTGAATGAAACATTACTATTTCAGAGACTTTCAAATAAAACAGACACATATTCCTGCATTTTTAAATAGAATATATTCAATATTTGTTTGAGTTAAGTAGATTTTCTATTTAGATTTAATTTAAATTTCAAATAAATGATTAATTCATCTTAAGTTTACCCTTTTATTTCATTGAAATAATATATTGTTACATCAAATAATGTTTGTTTGGATCTAATATATTTTTTTAAATATATGTGTATATTTGCAGCAAATAATATTTTTTATGTGTGTAGTCTTTAGCTGTGTTTTTTTCGATTTTTGTATTCTATGGGGGGTCATTAGTAATTATAATTACTCACATTGATAGCTACAAAGAGTTAAAATTTGCGACTTTGAAATTTTGTTATAAATATCTGTCATAGATATTATAAAACATCAGGCGCATTAGAGCAAGGACGTCAGAATACCCTGCAGCTACAAAGAAGCAATAATTTGATTATTTGTTCCTAAAAAGTCGTACTGTTGCTTATTTACTGGTGTACCTGGGGGGTATTCCATACCCCCCAGACCCTCCGGTTTACCAACCACTTATTCACATTTAACACACGACGCTGTACATTAAGGGACTATAAAATAAACCCCTTCCTTATCATGCAGTTGTTACCTTTCCTTGTTCGGGGGAGGGGGTAATTCTATACCTCCCAGACCCCCCCGGTTTCACACCCATTTCAGGGGTATAAATTTGTTTTGGATTAATACTGTTTATTATTAAATTAAATTTTTTTCCTTGGAATGGACGTGAAACCGGGGGGTATGGAATTTCATATTATATATATTCCATACCCCCCAGAACAAGGAAGTTATAATTTTTCAAAATTGACGAAAGACGCAAATGTAATTTTTGAGAAATCTTATTTGCTTCATACTTAATTTTATCTCATTTTGAAGTGGTTTTTAGCCCTCTAAACACCCTAAAATGTGAAAAAATCAGTGTGCTACCTAGGGTCTGGTATGGATAGTGGCGTAAATAACGGGGCGGGGTAGAGAGAGGAATGGTCCCAGGCCCAATGCTTTGTACCCCCTTAAACTGCATTATTTTGCGACAAAATTTTGTTTTTGCACCTTTCAATCGAGGGACCCCGTCAAAGCTCTTGCTCTCGGGTCTAAAATTTGAAGTTACGCCACTGCTTCGAGGTACTAGGCAGATTTTTTCCAAGGTATCTCGTCTTCGAACATCCTGATATTGTCATTGCGGGGGGGGGGGCATTATTAAAGAGCTTTTATTGAAGTTTCTTTTTATTATATAATTACATTCTTGCAGGAAGGGAGGGGGTACACAATCTCTTGTGTGCATTCTTCCAGGCGGAATGCGCTTGTGCCTTCTCATTTCTCTTCCGAGCATTCAAGTAAAACCCGGGCAACAATACTTCCTGTGCGACGAATGCTTGGTCGTTTTCTTCTGAGAAAATTCCCAAGCCAAAACTTCATCCTCGAAAATAAATTTATATTTCGCGTTAATTTAAGTGAAAAAATTTATTGCCAATTTGTAATACAATATTTTGATGAATTCATGCATATTATTCGGTGACGTCCGTTAATATATTTTTTGATAAATTATATTTTGTGGTTATAAATAGAGGCGTGTAAAGTTGTTGAATGATTTATTTTGTAGTTTTCCCACAATTGCCAAAAGTAATTTTTAAATTCAAATGTTTTAAAAATTTTTAACTGTCTGGGCCGTCTAATTTTGGAAGTTTCTGACAAACGCTTACTCGTGTAAAAGGGGTTTTACAAGGATGCAAATCGATCAAAAGTTTTCTACATGCTTCTGCTGTTGCTGCTTCATTTTACAAAAAAATCCGCATTTTATTTCTTGCTTTGAAGTAACGAACGTGTTTATGTTCGACTTTCTAAGATTAATACATATTTTACTACCTCAACGAGGTGAAAGCTTAACGCCTTCCTTCTTTTAGTACTGATTATTTATTGTAATCGCTTTTTTTTATTACATTTATGGACGTTTTAGGTTGGGATCATTTTCTAAAAATCGTGCAGGGCCGTAACCTCTTCAATTAGTTGGCATAGTTGACATTTTATCATGTTTCTATTTCGCTATCGTGTAAACAATTTTCTCGTCTTTTTTCTTTTTAATTTATTTTTCCAAATTCCGCCTGTAAATAAAGTAGCGTCGATAAATAACCCGGCGAGTCAAACCGATCCGAACAGCGGCTCATCATTGTCCAACACAAATTCCTCTCTCAAATCTGATCACTTAAATTCGGTGTTCTTTCCGAGAACGAGGATTTCAGACATTTTTAGCTGCATGTCGATCTCTGATATAACTTAACGGATAATATATTTCACGGCGTGTCACTGCCTGTCGGCGACTCTCACGTCTATTTTTTCACGTCGTCTGAAGTCTGCTACTAAAGACACCGTCCGCAGTCAAGGGCGTTGGAATAACTTCAACCGTGCGTATATTTATAGTTAATTACGCCGCCCATTCATAAAAAATACGCTACATTCTCTTTTTTTCTAATTTCGGATCGAACTTGGATGTGAAAGTTTTTTGAAACAATTGAGCGGATCGTCGTTCTCTTTACAAGTTTCAAGTTCACTTTTTTGGCAAAACTTACACTTTTTGTTCTACAAACCAACTTTTTTACTCGTGGGTGTGGCCTGCAGCACGCTCTGGTTAGTCAGAGAACGAGAAAATCGCTCGTCATAAATTTATAGTCGGGGACCTCCATCAGTCGTCGGCGTGGGGATGCTTCACGCGACTGCCTGATGGTTATACCGTTAATAGCTCCCAAGGCGATTTTTTAAATGGTTTTTGTGTTTACGGAACTAAATTATTTTATCGATTCAATTATTTTTGAAACGACACAGAAAGGATAAGGTTTAGGGATACTCGTAAATGACTTTGTAAATTATATTTTAATCAATCTTCGAGTCGGCAAATTGTGCGATAACTGATCGAA
The DNA here is from genome assembly GCA_958510855.1 of Rhagonycha lutea. Taxonomy (NCBI): domain Eukaryota; kingdom Metazoa; phylum Arthropoda; class Insecta; order Coleoptera; family Cantharidae; genus Rhagonycha; species Rhagonycha lutea. The sequence continues at coordinate 28,746,246 of OY294041.1, read as the reverse complement.
AACGCAGCGTTAGCACTCAATATTTGGCAATTTTACGTATTTACTCAAGAGATTTACATAGATGTAATAAACAAAAACGTATGCAAAACAATATTAGCGTAACACAATAATTATAAATAATATAATTATGATCAGCAACTCTCTCACCGACAATCTGGCTCTTGTGATCTCTAAAACTCGGTCAATCAAATTCACAAACAAAAATGAAGAATTTTTACTGTATGGTTTTTATTTGTTCGCCCTCTTTAAAATTTATCATAAAATTTGCATTATATCTCTTATGGACCGGACTACTGAGGCGGTTAACGTGTTTTCTTCCTCGGGGGGGGGGGGGGGGGTATTTGAAGCTTCGGTATAGTTGTATTTTTCCTCAGTGGTCGGTAGTGGCTAATGTGTAGAAACGAATATTCGTGATTTCCGTTCTATGTTTGTGTCAATTGGTGGAATTGTGTGTCACAAGTTCTCCCTCCAAATAGTTACCCATTTTGAATAGTTTTCATTTTTTTTTCGTTGCACCGAACGTTGGAATCCACATATAAAAGTAATTTTATTTAACCCTTCCAGTGCTATTACAAAAAATTGGGGTGCAAGATCGATAGATGAGTGTGGCACTTTTTTATAATCACTCATACCGAAAGGGTTAATAACAATAGTGAGACCTATATAAGGCGGAACCGCTTGGTGCCGAAGAAATTTTCTGTTTTAAGTAGGTTCGGGCTTCCATTTCAACATGAAAGACGGAAAAAAACTGCGTAAGCCATTCGTGTACCCAGCGGGCGGAACATCCCGTTTCGTTTCCTTCGATTTTCATTTTTCTTTAAGTCCCCCAGGTTGATAATCACTGGTTTCCAGGATTGCACACCGCTAACATTAAAAATGTTGTAGTAGGCTCCTCTGAAACTTTCTATTAATAAAATCTGACATGGCACTCAAAGAAGAAGAAGCAATAATAATAAAATCAATGACCGGGGGGTTTGGGGGGTATGGAATACCCTCCAAGACTAAACGGAGTTACAGGGTCTGGGTTTTCTAAGTATACGCGAAATCTGAACTAGCACTACCCAAGTAATAGCTCCGCCCATACTAATTTGTTAGAAAGCTCCTCTTCCGTGTCATTTGCAGAATCGCATCTGCTTAGTTCTGATTTATTACAAACCAAAATAGTTTATCGACTTACAATAAATTTAATCTTCCCGAGTAAAGTAAATATGACGTCACTCGTGGACTAAATGCTAAAAAATAGACTTTGCGCAATAAAAGTGAAGAAAGTCGTTTATTTTAGTTCACCAAAATCTGAAGACTTGATACAAGCCCATACGTGACGTCACACATGGCAAAGGGGCATGTCTATTAGGTAAAATTATCATAAACTGTACAGCTATGGTCACATTCCTCTGAGTGAGGACGAACGCCAAACAGTAAATAATTGAATGATCCATTCTATTGGTGGCCCTGGGGGGTATTCCATACCCCCCAGACCCCCCGGTCTTAGCACACAACATATCAATATGTCTATTTGAAAGTTTTTCTTCTTCTTTAACTTTTTTTTAGAGAAATGATCTGTTCCAAAAGTAACCGTGTCAACAGGGACGTGCCCAAGGGGGAATGCGGGAGCCTCCCCCCAATAATTTAGGAAATTGGAAAAAAGTTGGCAAAATCACTCAAAATTTGGTCAAGTTGGCAAAATCCGCTAAACCTTAATAGGAAAAATATACAATTACAAAGAGTTAGCAATTTTTAATTAATTAAGTTGGCAAATCCCCCCCCCCCAAAAAAAAAACTGGGCACGTCCCTGAACCCAGGAAGACCACCGGCTTAACGTGCCTGTTATTTGAAACTGTTGCCATATAATATAATTTATGATACAACAAATTCTATATTGGTCTTCATGACCGGGGGGTTTGGGGGGCATGGAATGCCCTCCAATTGTAGGCGGAGTTACGGGGTTTAAGTACCAAGAAAAAGTAAAATCTGAGTTTTGTTTAAGTATTAGATCATTTTAAGCGAGTATCCATTACAAACAACCATGGGTACAACGACTATGACTAAGTGAGGTCGAAGGCCGAAAAACGACATCAATGATAATCTGGAAAATCCAGATATCATTTTTGCGGATAATTTTTATTAAGAATTATGTAATTAACTAAATCATAGGTTCTCAAACTTATTTAAACCATCGCCCACTTTCCCTAGCATATATTTTTATAACGCCCTTCCCCCTCCTCCCGTTGTTTTTTGATAAAAAAAATAGCTAAAAAAAGGTTATTGGTAATAAAATAATTATTTATTTGTAGGAAAAAAATTCAATAGACAAAATAAGTCTTAATTGTGTTGGGCTGTTATAGTTGTATTTTTCCTTAGTTGCTGGGAGTGGCTAATGTGCAGAAATTAATATTCGTCATTTCGGTTCTATGTTTGTGTCAATTGGGTGTCACGGGTTCTCCCTCCATATTTGCCGCACAACCCCAAGTTACGTGCCAACCACTAAGGAAAAAATTACCTCTACCAAATTTTTTTAAAAATTTGTTAAAAAATTAGTATAAGTGACACAGGGCCTTTAGAATTTTCAATTTTTAAATTCAAATTTTAAAGACAATTTTATTTTATTTTTGAAAGGAAGAAATTGAATTTTAAATAAATATTAGTAATATTTTATTCTATATAGTCATCGCCCCCCCCCAGGCTACATTAACACCCCCCCCCCCAAATTTTTTCATGCCCACTATCGCCCCCCTAAGACTAGAAATTGCCCACTTTGAGAACCACTGAATTAAATTAACTGCGTACATGTAAAAATTTAGTAAATTTTAACCTCCCCCTCACAACCAGACTCCTGCTACCGGCACCGGTTCTTATTATCATGACAAGTTGATTAGTTATTTTGAACAGTTGCGATTAAATTATTTTATTACCATATTTTTATTTTAAATTAGGGTTATTTTCTTCAATAAAAATTTTCCCTGGTCTGAACGGTACTGCGTATCCCATTTATTCCCATTTTATACTGAAAATTGATGGAATTATAATCTAACCTATAGATACTCCCGAATGCTATATGACAGGCATTCGGGAGTATCTACGCCAGTGAGCAAAACATGTGGGAAAAATTCTATTAGTAATATTGCCATCTTTTAGTAGTACGTAACGTTTTGCCTTTTGCGTTACTAACAGACAGAACTAGAATTTTAATAAGTTGGTGTGGTAAATAAGAAGTTGAATTTTAAACTGTAGGGTTCTAGATTACTGCAAAATTATTTGTGCCATGGTTCCGATTTCACATTAAGTTGTAGATTTTGGTTACTTCGTTTTAACCTTCATCTGCTCGCGTATGCGGCAAATTGTCCGCATTAAGAAACTTAGGGTAGTTTGTGGCTGTACTGAGCCGGCTGGTGGAGTTTTTAATCAGAACACGAACATGGTCTAGTGGAGGAGCTAGTAATTAGAGAATACAAGCCCTTCCCACCTCTCCCATGATGCTCTGGAACGAAATTGGAGAGAAAATTCAAACAAGGCAATTTCGACTCCTAAATTCGCGAGCGGATGAAGGTTAAATAACTTCTTTCTTGTGTACGGAGGATGTAATGTCAAAATCAATACCTAGAAAGGACTTACTACTTGTGCGATGAAGTCGTAGACTTTCTTATTTTTGTAGACTTGATCGACATTCCGAAAGTTGAATTCTAAGCAAACTCTGAGAGAAAAAATCCTCAATTTTAGTTGATTTTTGACCACTTCTGAACTACAAATCAAAAACTTCTTGTGTTGCTGCTACTATAGAAGCAATTTTTTGTGCGATTTTATCAGTATTCCAATTGGCCAGTCCGCCCCTGTGATTATATCGTCATGGGTGTCGTTTTTATTAAAATTCTGCACCTACAAAACCGTTTGCACGTTCTCCTGCTTGCGTAAAATTTTGCATACGACATTATGGCGCGAATTTGAAACCTCCTGGAGTTGAGTTTCAAACAGCAGAAATTATACACTCGTGGTGTGCTTGCATATTCAATAGGAGATATAAAACATTGTTATCGCTCGATGACACGATTTCATGACGTTATAATAAAGCATCGTGGCGCCAGCGTAAATATTTGGTTACAACACAGAGTGGACTTTCTTGAGAAGGCAAGAAAGCCTTAAAATGTCTCTTTTCCAACAAAAAAGTTTCCATCATCTTTATTTCATTTTCTTTCGTGTTTATTTATAGAAACCACCGATAATTAAAAATCGATGCAATTGTAGCATAATCGATGAGTTTTATAGACAGGTTGTTCGAGATGAATGCAATTTCTAAACGCCAGACTGGCGCCCGCAATGCGAGATAGATGAAACTATTACCATTTGCACCTTTTTCCATTACTTAATCAAATTTTATTATAAATTACCTCTCCTCACTGTAAAAGGAGCCGATATTTCCGTAAAGATTTTTCGGATCAATAATAATTTCGTTACGGTTCAACAAACGTGAAACATGTGAAGAATAATAATTAATATTAATTGTTTCTTTTTTTATTTCCAGATCCGGACATAATCCAAGATGTGGTACCCCAAAACGTAATCGAAGAGGAACAAAAAAGCACAAAACGTAATTACTCTCATTTTACCCTTCCTTACGAGTCATCTAACCGTTTTATTTTTCAGATTTTGCAGCCCTTCTAACTGGTCGCTCTTCCCTCATTTTACGAAACGATGACATGCAACCAATACCAAACGACCAAAACAAAAACAACGTGGTCGCAACCGGTAGGTTCACGTTCCACAAGAAAAATTTGTACTACTCCTTTTACATATCCGACAAAGCAGCGCGTCCAAGAGCCCTACAGTTTGTCGACGGTGACAGTAACATTTTAGAAGAGTATACGCTCTCAGGAGCTGGTGGTTTTGTGAACAGTTTGTATCAAAATACGACCAGGAAGGTGTGCGGTGTCTGGCGGCGCTTACCACGTGATTATCGCCGCCTCCTTAAAGAGGAACGCATGTTCGTCGTTTTAGTCTGGGGGACGAAAGACCAAGCCGAATTCACGCTAAGCGGTCAAGTTATGAAATACGTCGCCTTGGGCACCGAATTATTCAGTTCTTTATTGGAACCCGCACCCGGTACTAATTTAACTCTCATGTCGGGTGCCGGAGGCACCGCTATCGTTTCGGCATCTACCGCAACGTCACCTTCAATCCACATCGCAATCGTTTTTAATGGTATTTTCCTCCCTGGTGAAATTTACGACGTCCCCGTCAACATAACGTTGGCGATCGAAGATAAAAAGCAAATTATATTGGAAGAAGAAGTTCGGGTCTCGAAACCAGGTCATGAGTTAAACTTCATCGAAGTCAGTTCACCCGTTTCGCTCGCCGATCTGAGGTTGTTAACGCGCGGTCGTTTAGTTTTATCGGTTACTTCCTTTTCAAAACCCGAAACGTTGAGGTTGAGTGGAAACGTCATCACCAAAGCCACGTGCGAACTCTTCCAGACGCCGTTGAGTTCGACAAACAACGAAAGGGGGGTTAACCCGTACGGAACTTCTGGTTTAGCGTGGCTGTATCTAAACAACGAGGGCTCGTTGGTGTACAACGTTCAGGTCGATGACGTAAGTCAGGAACAGAAACCAATTTTCATCACGTTGGTTGATGTTACCAACAAGAGGAAAATGGAACTGGAAGACTTGACGCCTTACTTTATGAACGGATGGGCTAACGGAACGGTGGATAAGTTGAGTCCCAGGGTACTGGAACCGCTGTATTCTGGTAACTTGGTTGTTAACGTTGCGACACAGAAAGAAAGCAGTTTGATTAAGGGTCGTCTTTCGGGTCGGTTTGTTGCCGACGCACGGGACGCCCGTGCTCCGATCCTCTTGAAACGGGAAGACCCGACGCTTCCGACGTCCGCGGTCGGTATGACGTGGATCAACGTCGACAATGAATGTCATATCCACTACGACGTTTCGTTAACCGGTTTAGGATCGAACGACAAAAAAATGGAACTCTATTTGGAGTTGTTACCGATGCTCGCACCAGGAGCGCCGGTGATCACGCGCTTTTTGGACGAGTTTCACGGTAACCAATTCGAAGGAAGTCCGACCGACAGTCTTCTAAAGGAAGAGCTGATACGGTTGGACGCGGGTGCCGTTTTTATCAAAATTAAGGAGAAGGGGACCCATAAAACGTTACTTTCGGCCGTGTTAAAACAGGTAAATTTTGGTTCTTCCCCCTTTTAACTTGGTTAACTACTTTTGTTTTAGGTTAAAGTACCGCTGGTTTGTCTACCTCACTACACCGAAAACGACGTTCCGATTTTACAGTTGAATTCGGACGTTAGTGAAGTTGGTGCTTGTTTTTACGAAGGCAAATTTTTTCAAGAAGGTGATCAATGGACAACTAAAGACCCTTGCACCATGTGTTACTGTCAAAACGGTAACGCAAAGTGTGACACTTCAAGTTGTCCCGACATTGAGTGCACTTCCAACCTTACAGTTCAAAATTCGGGCGAGTGTTGTCCCACTTGTTCGAAAACGACGTCGACGCAAGAAAGTAACACCAGCGTTCCTAAGGGCTGTTCTTTTGGTGGGCAGTTCTATTCCGCCGGAAGTAAATTCCATCCGTTTTTGATACCAAGCGGTTTTGACTTGTGTACCGAGTGTATTTGTGATTCTTTGTTACTGGAGGTGAGGTGCACTAGGCAAGGGAACGAAAAGAAGTGCTGCAAGCACTGCTCAAATTCGAAAGCGCTACAGGATTCGGAAAATGGGACTTTTATGGGCGATCCTGGTAGTTTCCACGCTAGGCCGCTGAAGCCGCATAAAATGAACCCTCTCAAGTCGGCGCAAAAGATTTTGGCCGAAGGGGGGTGCAAAAATCCCGGTAATCCTGGTAGACCATATGAAAACGGGCAAAAGTTTCATCCTTGGATCGAATCCTTGGGGAAAATCAAGTGCGTTACCTGCAAGTGCAAGGTAAGGCTCGAATTTCGTTTAATAAGGGAGGGGAAAGAGAAGTTAATAAATTGACCACCATATTAATGTAGTTTTTGTTTCAGAATGGTAACCATTCGTGCGAGCGCCGGAAATGTACCCGAGCTATGTGCCACAAATTGTTTAAACCAAAACATAATGACGTCACGAAGCACAATGATATGACAAGTGATACTGCTGAAGGTTGTTGTTCGCAGCAGGAGTGTAAAAGTTTTCGGCGGCATCATAGGGCGCGCCACAGTTGAAGAGGAATTGTGAAAAATTATTAATTTATTATTTTTTGTTGAAAAGAGAGGAACTGATTTGTGCATTGGGTTAGAAGAAGTAGTTAAGCGAGATGGAGTTACCCTTTTACCAAAGAAGACTGAGGCAGTTGGAGAGTGGAGCGCTGTCATATTTATTCGTTATTTTGTAGAATATTGTAAGATTTTATGTATTATTAGGAAAAACTCATGGAAAGCAACATGAATTTTTTTTGTATCTAATTTATTTTTTCACCGAGTGTACATAGATTTTATTAGGTTAAAATATTGAAAACTGTATTGACTGCATTTGTGTACCTATATATTATTGTATATTATTCCATAGGCAGAGTTTCTATGAGACAAAACTCAATACTCTTTGAGGTGAAGGCTGATGATGGTTATCTAAATCGACCCATGTTTGTTATTTGTACATTTTTACTTGATAGAAATTTCTGTTGATTTTTGTTTAGTGTTTTTATTTTTTATTAAATTGTATGGTTTTGTCAAATTGTCCTAGTCTTTCAGAAGCGGGATTGAGTCATATCAGTGCCAAAATAATTACGAAGACAAGTCGCGCTCAGGTGATTTTGCCTGATGGCGCCTTCCGGCGGGTAAACCTTTTTTACATATCAAAAAACGATTTATTTTGCAAAAGTTGGCAAATGCATATCAAGAGAAAGGGTGCTACATATCAGTAAACACAATAAGGGGGCTTTAGTTAAAATTTAACTGGTTTATACGTAATTGGAATCTCTCCATGCAATTTTACAGTATTTCCTTAAAATAATTCATTAATTTGTATATTTTGTGTGAATGTGATTCAAATTTGGGAATGACGAGAACAAAAGTGCAAAAAGTACACGACTCTAACCTAACATTCTTCAGCGCCATCTTTGTTAACCGCATTCTCGTTACTCCGACCGTGTATGATACAAAATTAGAAGGTAGAAAAGTTTAGTAAGATATTTGTACATGATTTTTAGATAAGTTGCATCTATTATTATTATTATTATTAAAATACGCTTTGTACACTGAAAAAATAGTTTGTAAGTTTTACTTGTACGAAGTAGTTGTATAAAGAGCCATAAACGTGTTGTTATTAATAACTAAATAACTTTTTATTATTTAAGTTTTAAATTTAACAAGAATTAATAACACAGCACTCGCTACATTTGCATTTTTTTAAAGTTGCGATTTTATGCCCTAAATTGAGCGCCGCAATGATTATTATTATGTAGGGTGTTATAAGGACTGAAATTAGATGTCAAGTGGTAGCGTCTTAACAGTTTAGCTGTTTTGAATTATAAGTGTACCTGCTAGCTAGAAAATATATGCTTCATTAATAAGTGAAAATTATGGTTTCATTTTGCCCAAATAACGGAAAATTCTAGTCGCAAAGCTTTCATAATTGCTTATTAACTCTGCGTTCGGGGAGAAGCTACTTACGCTACCAAACATTTCTTTTTTTCCTTCTTTCGAGCTTCCAGTCGCTTCCAAACGCTTTGGCTTCTCCCCTTTCAGTCGCTACAAACATTTTGGTGGGGAGCCAAAGCGTTTGGAAGCGACTGGAAGCTCGAAAGAAGGAAAAAGGAAATGTTTGGTAGCGAAAGCAGCTTCTCCCTGAACGCAGGGTAAGATTACTCCGCCATCAACCAGAGCTTTACCATCCAAAGGTTTACTACTTTACTTTAGGATAGGATTAGAGGAGTAATTCTAAGGAGCAAACTGATGACAATTAGTTTAAATTAATACATTTGAGCTAAGAACTTTGAAATTTGATTGTCTTCGCCAGGCGCAGAGCTGCTTAGTGCTTATAAGGCCGTTGTTTTGAAATGGAGTGGTACTTCGCAATCTGGAACGATGTAATTCCGCAGATCAAAAAGCACATCAATTGTAATAAATCTTGAAGATAAGGGGATTCCTGTTGGTATCTAATGTTATATACTAGCTCAGTCGGTTCTTTGGGTCGCATGAGATCTCTTTTCCAAGTAAGAATAGTTGGTAATGTCAAATTAAACCAGTCTCAAAAGAATAATAAAGTGATGCCCAACTGACATCTAATGACTTCATAAAACTTGGAATCAGCAGTTTCCAAAATAAATGCCAAAAATTAATCATTCATACTTAATACGATATTCGACGATTAATTCTTTCAAATTTAACAATATAAAAGTTAATACTTTATGTAGCGCCACTGTATACACTTAAAGTTATCTTAAAGTGTATCAAATATTTTTGAACGCTCGTGGTTTTTTTTTTGGAAACCATTTATATACCTGTCGTTCAAAACCGTAAGTTATTTTTAAATAAAAATAACCGCCGATATTTTTAAATTTTATTTCTGTAATTACCCTAATATTTACATTCAATCGTACGTGATCTTTTTTAGTTCGTTGAGTAATACATGACAAATGCTATCAAGAAAAATCAACCAGTTCACCAAAATACGTATCGTCGTTGATAGCAAACACTACAGCTAATAGTTACGTAGCTGTTAATCACAAATATCGATTTCGCAGCCGCCCAAATTAGCTGGCACCTCCCATGGCTGTTCGAGTGTGTTTTTTCAAATTTAATAGGGTTTTTAAAAAATTTAAACCTTCCACTTAAATTGAATTTTACCTGACTCCTGGCATTTGGTTTTAACTGGACCTTGATGCACAAAATAGCATCCTGTCGCGAGTAATCCAATTTTTTTTCCAAATTTTTAGGTCAATTTTGAATATGAACAGACTGAACTCGCAGTAATTCTAATAAATTCATTCAACTCTCAATTCTTAACTGATAAACAGGCCTGGACTGGCTCCTTTGGGGGCCCTCGGTTAGAGACTGAAGGGAGATATTTTAAAATCACGTTTTCCACTATTTTGACACTTGGGAGGTATATGAAAAATACAAACTACTTTTACCCCAAGTATAAACCACATTTTTTGAGGACCCTTTAAGACTCCCTTGGGTCGGGGGCCCTCGGCGATCGCCGACCTACCCATTCTGAGCCTGCTGATAAATTGATTTTTAGGTGAACAAATAACCAACACATCTTGATTTTAATTACAGTTCCGACTTTTTAATGAGCCATTTTGAACTACGACATTATATAGGAGAAGAACTCCTATGCCATGGCTTTGGAGGGCAGAGGTAAAGTCCTTGGTTACCTGTAGAGCCGTAATAAGGCTAAAAAGCCTGAGTACCAAGTAATTTAATTTGCGCTACCCCCGCCCCCTGGTTTTTAAAATATTTATTATTAATTTATACAATAATTAAAAGCTTTATTAAACCAAAACAAATTTTACAATTTTGGCTACAAATAAAGAAAATATTCTATTGTAAGAAGTGACCTTTAACCTTTCGATTTTTTAAACCCATTATTAAAAATGAAACATTATATTTTATTACATGAAACTAAATAACGGTGGCTTTATAACCTGATTGTCCACTCCGCGAAAAACATTATCTACTCCTTGCCCAACATTGAATGACTTTCCAGATTGATTATTTTTTTTAGGAACATAAACTAAACAATATTTAATTTTGTATAATTTTTAAGTAATTATTAAGGTGATTAACTCAAAATCTAAAATGTGTGTGAAACCGGGTGGTCTGAGGGGTATACCTAGGGTACTACCCCCCAGCATAAGGAAGTAACGAGATGATTTTTCAAAATTGATAAAGACCCAAATTTAATTTTTGAAGAAGCATCTCTTACTTGCGGCTGGAGGGTATTCCATAGTTTCAAATTTAATTTTCGAGAAGACATCTTTTTGTTATTTACGGCTAGGGGATATTCCATACCCCCCGTCTCCTTGGATTTCACTGTTTACTTTTAAATGTACACTCCAGGCCAGGGCAAGATTTTTCAACTACATAATATTTAATTTTATCTCATTTTTTAAGTATTTTTTCTATTTTCTAGGGTAGCCAAGTCCCCTACTTACTCTAATTACCCCTAATTACGGCTCTGGTCCCTTGGATTGCTGAATCGCCAGTCGCCACCACCTCTTTCTGTAAAGCATCTCGCCACAATAACAATTTTTTTCTCGATATGGAATTTTTATATTGGGAAGTTTTACAACTTACAATATTTAAGCTTGTTGATTGATTGTCATTAGGATGATTGGTGATTAGGTGATTGTGATGACTGATGAGGACTTTTAAGTTGCAAAACAATTGTTTAGGATAATAATTCACTCATGGTCCTGGGCATGACTTTAAACTGCAACCTTTAATTTTCGCGAGAAGACAAAAGCCTGCAGTACTTAATTATTTCAAACAAGATAGCAAGTGATTATCCAGAGTTATTACGCCGTGGTTGAGATTCCACGTTAAACTGACGCAGGACTGAAACGCAGGAGGTTTAGCGATTCTTGCACCAACAGATGTTAGAGAGATACGTCTTATCCTATGTATGGCTTCGTGCTATCGTAGTCAGTTTGTGTCAAATTTGTCGGGTTTAATTATTGTGCCTTTGACAAATTTGCTTCGTAGAAATCAGAAATTTTCGTTGACTGAACCTTGCGATGAGTCTTTAAATTTGTTAAAAGAATATTTGGTAATCAGTCCTGTGATGTTATCATGTCCCGATTGGAGCTTACTGTTTATTGTTCAAACGGACGCGAGCGATTATATTACGGCCTCGGCGCGGTTTTATCGTAACAATATTCCGAAGGAGGTGTACCCCCAACTAACAATTTAAGTTTTATAATGGCTTTTAGAACGTTTACAGAACGAATTTATAAAACAGCCACTGTTTTATAAACACTTTCACAATGTTCTTACAGCTCTTATAAGCATGGAATTGGCGCAGTATAAAACAAATCGCCTGTTAGACATATGCTCTATAGATGCTCTATAGATGTTGTTTGTTGCTATTAAAAACGTTTTGTAAATGTTTTATAAAGCTAGCTACCTTAGCACTTTTGCTACGAGCGCCAATAGTTATACGATTAAAAAGTTTTTTTAACATTCCTATTAACACAAAATTGTTCGTGAATGTGCAATTAGTCTTTTTAGTTGTTGTGGAAAGATACTAAAATCTGTCAACATGGTAGCAAAAATAAAATATATGACAGATAGCTCATTCGGTATAAAAAGTACTTAATAAAAAGAATGATTTAAAAAAATTTCACGGAGCTGATGTGGCTGCGAAATTAAATTTACTGTTAAGTATATGGTACAATTCTAATAAAATTTTAACGCGGCTCCCGAATTATGATAATTAAGGAAATTTAAAATATAATTTAATTAATAAAAAAAAATATTATATCTATTTTTGGTAAATAGTTTATTCGGACCATCTACATTATAAAATAGCCAGTCCAGCATATTTATCTTTTTATGAAAATGTTACGATAAACAGGAAAAAATATAATTTAAATATATTAAAGCCTCACAAAATGGCTACTTCTTATACGATCCTTATAAATCAAAATTGTCCGAAACAGGACAATTATGCTCTGTATGTAGCTGTTATAAAAATCAAACAGGATTTGTCTATGCACAGAGGTGTACTCGGATATAAAAAGTAAATCACATTATGTTTTACCTACAATTAACTAGTTTTTTTAGTATACTAATGTTTTAATAAAAGGCAATTATTTCCTTTTTACCACGAACACCTCCTGCCTAAGAGCAATTTAATGTTGAGTCCATCAGTCTCCTCTGTTGGAATATAGTCATTTCGATTGCTAATTATCTTCAAGGTCTCTGAATGATTGTTAGAGCTTGAGCCACTAGTGCTTTCTATCTGTGGATCACTTACGATCTCATGATGATATTTATTTTTAAGTTTTCTGTAAAATGTACCACTTCGTTTAATTTTTTTCCAGCTACTGTACGACATTTTATTTGTACGTGCAAACAAAACATATCACTAGACCAAATAAAAATGAACGCTACTTTATAACAGTTTTATAATTATTGTTGTGTTAACATTTTAATGTTAAAAGACCTCCGTATGCAACATATTTGTTTTTTAACTGTTTTTTTGTAAAACTATAAAACAACAATTTTATAATTACTCGCTTTTGTACCAATCTGCTGCAGTAAGCAATTCACTTTTATTAATAACAATTAAAAAACTATTTTATTATTAGTAAATATGTTCGTAACAAAACAGTTTTATTATTGCATTTATAACGATAAATTAATCCACAAAAGCACCATTATAAATTGCTTTTAGAGAAAAGTATAATTCAGAGCTAATATGCTGTATAAAAGTATTTTATAAACGTTTATAAAATAGCTTTATAACTTATTCTATAATTATTTTATAATTTTGCTGTAAGAACGTTTTCAAAACAATTTTATTGACAGAACAGTTAGCGCAACAAATTTATCGCGAATTAATACTTTATAAAACATAAAAGTTTATACGGAGCGTTAATAAAACAATTATAAAATATATTAGTTGGCTAACGATGTCGAATTGCTAGTTGGGCGATATCTTTGGCCCTCTTCCTCGTTCGACTAAAGGCTTTAAGTATATCATTGGTGTTGCCGAGTGCTTCAGAAAATTTACTTTGGCGTTTTCTTTGCGCACATCAACGGCAAAGAGCGTGGTGAAGCACATTATAGACGAAGATGTATTTTTGTTATTTGGTTATCCCCGTACAATTATCTGCGATAACGCTGTCTAATTTCGCAGTCATAAATTTGGGAATATAGTGAGTAAATACGGTAACAACATAACTTTTACCTCTAAGTATCACCCTCAAGCAAATCCAACTGAAAGGATAACTCGTGCGGTAATAACATTTTTTCTTTTTTGGGGCTTTAAAGCGATATAAAAATCCAAAATAAAGTTCAATATCTTATTAAACTTACTTTGAGCTTTCAAGCTATTGAATTTTTTTGGATTTTTATAGTATTTTTATAAGTTTAAAACCTATATAAAGTAAAAATGATGAAAAACACATTCGTGGTTTAGTATAATATAGTATAAAAATAGGAAGTACTTAAATTTAACTATTTCCTATTTGTGATTAATATTTATGTATACCACAAAAATGTTTTTAATGGATGTAATACCTTCGACACACTAAATAATAATGATCATTAACTTTTTCTATTGAAAACAAAAGTTATTGTGCTTTTTCACAAAAAAACTACCTTGAAATTATTCAATAATAGTCTGTCGGATATAAAATTGTATGTTCATAAAACTTTCATCAGTAAACGTGGACTAGCAGTTCAAAGTTGTTTGAATATAAAATCTAACGATGAAAATTCTCAGGTGTTAGGTATAAAGGGGTTAAGTCAGAAAATGGAAAATTTTTTTTATTGCTGGAATGAAATCTATTTTGAATGCTCTTTCGACTGATATAAATTTTTTAGTAAATTTTATTTTATTAGCGCAGTAATGGTCTGAAAATAAAAATATTAAATCAAAAATAATTGTATGCCGTTCCGTATAAAGGGCGTTAGTTGACTTATGCTTCTGAGAACACTATATATTCCGTATTCCGCTACATATTCCATTCGGTATAAAAGGCGTAAGTTGACTTATGACTTATTAATTACCCGATTTACAATTTGCATTACAAATTTCTTTCTTCATTATCTCAAAACTACGTTTTATGACTTAACCCCTTTATACCTAACACCTGAGAATTATAACTTGGTTTCTACCTCTTACGTTATTTATTTATGACATCTTCTGTAATCGCGATATTCTGTCTAAGGTAAGATTTAATTTTCTAAAATAGAGCAATTAAATTCTGCACCATTTTATCAATTATTTATTAATTATTGAGAAACGTTGATGTATGACACTGAGGATGACGTGGTATTATATAGCGGGGTTAATAAATATTGCAACGAATGGAAATTGATAGAGACAGTGATGACAATACTTTCTCAACTGTTCTAGATTGCAGGAAATTCCCTCTAATTTTCCGTAGAGTGATATTCCCCTCGAGATCTATCGAGGTTTGCAAAATCTTAAGGCACTCAAGATACTCGTTATAAGCTTTTCAATTCAGTTACATTTCAGTTGCATCAAAACACCTTCAAGATTAAGGATTTTCGAATGGAATTAAAGAGTTATAATGAAGAGTTTTACAATTTTCTGGATATTAAAACTTTTAAGTACAATCGCACTACCCCGGCCGTAAATTTGACAACAAATATGAAAATTAGCGTAAAAGATAAACTTGAGGTAATGTTAGCAGTAAGTGGTCATCAACTTCCTTTGGGTTTTTCCCTTTTTAGCTCAGTTATTAAATTTTTAGTTACTTGACTATCATCACGTTTACTTATAAAGAGACGACGAGACCTCCAAATCATCAAATTGGTGATTTGGAGGGATTGGTGGTGTTAGGGATAGGGATATGATTGAGTAATATAAAAAATATTCAATAACTTTTTCAAAAAAGGATTAAATAGATTGCAAAATTAAGGTTAAATTGAAAAGTAAATCAATTAAAAGTAGAATGCTCCAATCGGTGACTCAATTTTAGTATCTTACTTTTAATATTGCTACTTATTAATAAATAAAATGTTTATATTTTCAGGTAGTCATACAAGTTTTTGAGTAACGAGTATCGATATTTTCCAATAAGGTGTCAACTCAACCTAAAAAAATGTTTTGATGATAACGCACTGGGTTTTCAGAAAATTAAAGATTGTGGTAATGCTACAGATATCTACGTAGAAAAGGTTTTATATTTATATAATTATTTTTATTAAATATAATATTTCGAATTTTCGTTTTAGGATGTTACATATCACATTTGCAATTTTGTTCTTGATGAAACTCATTTTCCTCCACTTATTCCCAATGGTAGATATAAAATAGAGGAAAATGTGACTTATTTAAATGAAGAAATTGCACTAGTATGGATATTTCTGGAAATATACACTCCAATTCCATATCCAAAGAATTAAAAATGAAAAACGAATTGGATTTGTATTTTGAGTTGCATAAAAATATTTCTAAATAAAAGCTTTTCTTTTGAATAGTCAATTTTTTTTCTCATAAACTAGGATAAACAATATTACAAAAAATGATCTCACGGTAGAAAATGTTGAGTGCTACCAACATTTTTTGTACTGTAAGGTAAACATGGGACATTAATAAACATTCTAAATTATACATCTTTTTGCTTGCTATTTGCTTTGAAAATTGAAAAATCAAACAAACATAAAAATTCATCGTTCAGGTATTTCTTAGTTATGCTTCAATATTTTTAACGGATGGAACTAACTAACAGGGATCTCTGAGATAGTCCACTCAAATATCTATAAGTTATTTTTTTTATTTTTTTATTTTTGTTTTTTTTATTTTATCTTTTTGTTATTTACGGCTAGGGGATATTCCATACCCTCCGACCCCTTGGATTTCATTGTTTACTTTTAAATGTACACTCCAGGCCAGGGCAAGATTTTTTCAAGAACATGAACTACATAATATTTAATTTTATCTCATTTTTTAAGCATTTTTCTATTTTCTAGGGTAGCCAAGTCCCCTACTTACTCTAATTACGGCTCTGGTCCCTTGAATTGATGATTCGCCAGTCGCCACCACCTCTTTCTGTAAACCATGTATCTCGCTACAATAATAATTTTCTTTTCTCGATATTGAATTTTTATATTGGTAAGTTTTTCCAATATGGGTTAGTGAATTGCTACCTAAAATATTTATATGCTCAAAGTTTCTAACACTGCCCAAGGAAGCGACACGCATGTGTTGGGAAATAGCAGGCCTTGGCCTACTAGAAAAGAATTTTCTAGAGAATTACTTCTAGAAAAAAATTAAATTACAAATTTAAAAAACCCCCAACCCAAAAAAACTCTAAAATTAAACCTCTAAAAAGTAAAATAATAATTAAATCGATTTAACCGTCCGTCGCGTCGTCGTCGTGTCGGGGGACCGACGGGATTTACACAGAACGATTTGATATTGTTAATATTTGCTTAACGGCCCCCGACACGACGCACACTGGGCTGAAAAATGATGTAAAAATTTATTTTCCAATTAATGTTTATATAAAAAATTTTTTTAGTTGGTAATATTAAAAAAATCGCACATTACAATCGCAAAATTCGTTATGTTCTGGTGGATTGTTTTGCGTTTAAATGCTTATGAATATTAAATATGATTATATTAAACAGATGATACTCATAGCAATGCGTTTATTTTAAAATTTATAGGTAAAATAACGATTTTAGGGTTTATCTTAACTTGAACTTTTCGAGCGTTCTATAAAATTGTGAACTTTAAAATTTAGACCTGCGTTACTGTTACCTAAACATCTATATCGTGTATCAATTTCTCGCTGGAATGTTTGCCTATAAGGAAGATATTGTCATTTCAAGTTTTAATCTCTTAATTTTATGTACCAAATCCGCTCATTTTCGCTAAAATATGAAAGCTTTCATGCTTCAGAATCCATTGATCCGTATATACGATGAGATAATATGCCTATAAAGGTTTTGAAAATCGAGAAAATATAAATAAAAAAGGAAATAGAATAGAGAATTAGAAAAAAAGCAAATCAAATCAAGATGAATTATAATTTAAGAACAAATTATGATCTTTATTTATTACTTAAAAGCTCCCCTGACACACATCTTGATGATTACAAGAAACTTTTTGAAATGGTTACTTCCAGACTTGATATCAATTTTTGTGAATCAGAACTGAATACTTTAAAAACTAGTATTAGAATGCTTTGTTTGAAGCTGCGTAGGAAGTGGAAACAGTCCAACCGTACTGAAAAAATTTTTTTGGAGAACAATAATTCATGGTTGCATTCTGAGTTTAATTGGCCTCATTGTATAAGACTGAAAATTAAAGATATGGTAGAAAAGACCGAATTTATTCAATATAAGGATACGCAGGAGCTCATGTGTTCTACAATCAGGAGTATGTACAACAATGGACTTAACGATGTTGCAAGGATTTTAGAACATTTACAAGAAAATCCTGAATTTGTTATAAAAATAAGAAAAATTCTTGATGATAAATTTAAACCTGTCGTGTACTCGAAAGAGTACTCGAAAGAGTAGAGAAACCCGATCTAGAAAGTTTTGCAGGGAAGCATCCAACGAAGATATTTTACATAATATGCTAATATCTTCAGATCCTTTTATATCAAGTATTCGGCCATTTCAGAAAAGACAAACAAAAAATCTTTTACCCGAAACTTTGGAATTACTGGAATTAACTCCAGAAATTGAATTAACAGACGCTACTGAAAGCGATACAAATTAATAATTATGTAGCTACTAATAATTTATTTTCATATATTAATAAAAATTAATTTAAATTAGTTTAAATCAAATATAAATTTGTTTAGGTGGGTTCTGGTAACAAAACTAATTTTAAATTTTCGCTGATAGGTAACTCTTTTACGCTATGTATAATCAATGCAACAATAATAAATTATTATAGTATTTTCTAACTATAATTGGTTAGTTTTTAATACGTGATAGTAAATTAATTGATATATTTTAATAATTTACTAATCTAATTCCTTTTACGTGTTACAAATATATTTGATATACATTTATATTTTCATTTTTTTCATATTTTTATGATGAAAATGAGCGGATTTGGTACATAAAATTAAGAGATTAAAACTTGAAATGACAATATCTTCCTTATAGGCAAACATTCCAGCGAGAAATTGATACACGATATAGATGTTTAGGTAACAGTAACGCAGGTCTAAATTTTAAAGTTCACAATTTTATAGAACGCTCGAAAAGTTCAAGTTAAGATAAACCCTAAAATCGTTATTTTACCTATAAATTTTAAAATAAACGCATTGCTATGAGTATCATCTGTTTAATATAATCATATTTAATATTCATAAGCATTTAAACGCAAAACAATCCACCAGAACATAACGAATTTTGCGATTGTAATGTGCGATTTTTTTAATATTACCAACTAAAAAAATTTTTTATATAAACATTAATTGGAAAATAAATTTTTACATCATTTTTCAGCCCAGTGTGCGACGACGCGACGCGACGGTTAGATCGATTTAATTATTATTTTACTTTTTAGAGGTTTAATTTTAGAGTTTTTTTGGGTTGGGGGTTTTTTAAATTTGTAATTTAATTTTTATTTAGTGCTTTTTAAAGTTTATATATTACTCCCACCTATTATGTAAATAATTTTTATTTTTCGATGTTCAATATAATATATTGACGTAAAATTGAGCCCACCGATTATTCCTGAAAAGGGAATTACTTTTCAAAATATTAATCTCCAGTCCGGGCTATCAATTACGCCCCCAGCTGCTCAGCCAAAAATATTTTACATTCACTTCTAAAAAGAAATCAACACCAACTACTAAATTAATCAACTTTTATTTATAAAAAAAAACAATCTCTTTATAACTAAATCGCCAAAAAGCAAAACGCAACCACCCAACTCGGTGGTCGGTGCGCGAACCTCTTATCCTTCCGGCCCCCTGCCGGTTTCGCCGAGACCCCTAGTGGCCGCTCGAAACATTCAAATATTCAAATTTTAAGATACAAAAATTAATTTATTATAAATTAAAAATAAATTAATTCCCAGCTTCCAACTGTTTCTATCCTGACATAACTCTTCATCTATATTTCTGGAATTCATCGCCCCATCTATATCGTCCCTCCAGCTTCTCCTAGGCCGTCCTCTCTTTCTCCGTTCCGGCGGGATCCATTCCAATACTTTTCTTGGCCATCTACTTTCTCCCATTCTTTTTGTATGTCCGAACCATATCAGTTGTCGTTTTTCTATTTCATCCGCTATATCAGTTTCCATATTCATGGTTCTTCTTATAGCTTCATTCCTTATTCTTTCCATTCTGGATCTTCTGCAACTTCTTCTCAAGCAGTCCATTTCTGTGGCCAGCAATTTCCGTCTATTGGTTGCGCTGACATCCCACACCTCTGCGCCATATATCATCACACTTCGGACTATAGATTTATAAATCCTTTTTTTCGTCTCTTTCTTTATATTTTTTTCCCACAGGACTGAGTTCAATGCCCCTATCGCTTTTCTGCCCTTGTTGATTCTTTCTTTTATTTCGTCATTACTGTTACCTTCTTTGTTCATTATGACTCCCAAATATCTACATTTGGTTACTCCTCTTATAGCACCTGTTTCAAGTGGCAGGTCATTGCATTCATTACCTCCAACAATCAGATATTCGCACTTAATCAGGTTCATAGTAAGTCCGGCCTTCGTGTACTCCTCCTGGAGCTTTCTGATCATATAACTAAGGTCTTGCTCATCTTCCGCTATCACAATCTGGTCGTCCGCGAAAAAAAGGGTATAAAGTATGTCGTCTTCCACTCTTAGTCCCATATTTCTACACTTTTTCATCCATCCCTGTAGGATTTCGTTCAGATAAATTTTGAATAGAGTGGGTGAAAGTGGACATCCCTGTCTTAGTCCTTTGGTCGTTTCAAACATCTCTGTAATAGATTTTCCAACCTTTATCGCGGCATAGTTTTCTCTGTAGTATTCCCGAATAGCTCTAATTATCGTTGGTCTTATTTTGAGCTTCCGCAATTCCGTCCATAGTTGTGATATAGGAACGTTGTCATATGCCTTTTCCAAGTCAATGAGGGCTAGATGTGTCTCCCGACTCCGCTGCATCCGTTTTTCTAGTGCGATTTTTACAGTGAACAAAGAACAAAAATAGATCAGTTAAATTATGCACTATTTTATCAATTATTTGACGTATGACACTGATGATGACGTAGTATTATGGGGTTTTGTAAACTCCGCTAATTTCGACCCACCTTAAGATGAAGATTTTTTTATAATCCTGGTTGTAAACTCCCCTAACGTCGAGGGATTACTAGGCAATAAGATTATAAAGCTTATAGATAGGCTTTAGGGATAATATATTGCTACCAACTTTGATGAATATAAATAATCAAATAAATGGGGCCCAAATAAATGGAATAGAAAAAATAAGTCAATTAATTAAAATGTTATAATTGGTGTACTTAGTTGTGGTTCGTTTTTCTACAATAAATTGTTACATTATGTAAGTTTTAGTTTTTTGAGTTCATTATTGGCTATAAATGCAAAATAATGCTACACAACATTGCTAGACAACATTATTTTGCATTTATCACGTTTGGTTGTTTGTTTGTAATTATGAAAAATATTATTTAACATTGTTTTAAATGTAAAAATGTTGGGTATCCATAAATTACTGCTTCAGGGGTTTATTATCTCAAGTTCTTATTTTTTATGTACTTTCAAACATATTGGCCTATAGTTGTTTCACGCAGCTTTCTTTGTTCTTATTAAAATTATTTTTTACTTTTTAGAGCACTTTTTTAGTTTTAAATAAAAGGTCAACAGAAACTTCTTGTCAATGTGAAATCCATAGCTAGAAAATCATAGCACACCAGAGCTTAGAGGTTATTTGTTGAAATTCGCTCCTTTTTTATAAATTTGTGGCCAATATGCAATCTGTACAGACAGGTTTGTAACATCAGAGCTTTGGGGTCGTCCAAAAAATAAAATAAAATAAAATAAAAAAAATCATCTACGTCTAGGGGGGAGGGTCACAAAATGTGTGCCATATAAAAAATTCTTTATTTTCAAACATATTGGTCTGTAGTTGTTTCAAGATGCTTTCTTTGTTCTTATTAAAATTATTTTTTAATAAACAAATTATTGTTTTAACAAAAACTTCTTGTCAATATGAAATCCATACACAGATAAGTTTGGCACATCAGAGCTTAGGTTATTTGTTGAAATTCGCTCTAGTTTTTATACATTTGTGGCCATATGCAATCTTAGGAACATCAGAGCTCATGAGTTGTCCATGAAGGACATTTACGCAGACCGGGGGAGTCATAAAATGTTTGCTATATAAAAATTGTTTTTATAATTATTATTACTTCAGGGAAGTTATTATTTCAAGTTATTCTTAAGCGGTGTTCACAATAAAGTGGTGTTTTGCCTTACTTCGGCAGAAAGTTAGCAAGAGCCAATCAGAATGAACAATTTTTTAATCATAGAAAAGGATAGACGAAAATACTTTAATCTAATTGGCGCTTGCCAGCTCTTTACAATGCAAGACCCCACTTCATTGTGAACGCCGCGCCGCTTTATTTTTTGCGTACTTTTTAATAAACATATTGGTCTGAAATAATTGGACTACTGGTCAATGTGGCAACAAATTGTTAATTTATGAGGATTATAAATTTTATTTTAATCGTGCATTAAAATGTGGAGATGCTGTGATCAAACTTCCAACAGTGAACAATAACCATTGAAGAGATAGAAATTAACTTCATTATTTGACGAGGAACATCATTAATTATTATCAAATATGCAAATTAAAACAAAACATGGGGAAGATATTCGTACGAAACCAGCTCGGAGGACTCGAAATTTGAAATACTCTTAACTTTGCAGAAAATAAAATTAAAATGATGAAAATGCAAGCTCATTTAAGCTCAAACAATTCTCTATCGATAGACAGCGATTTCATATGAAAGTTCGAAATAAGAACAGAAATCGATAAACGTCTACATCTCCACCCCCACAAGAATTTCGCGAGTAAATCCGTGACTATTGAGGCTCAAACGAGAAATTTAGAAGCTCATTGATGCTCAAACTATACTGAAACGTTTGACACCTATTTCAACCAAAAAGTTTAAAAAGAACTTGCTCGGAGTACTCAAAACTTGAAATACTCTTAACTTTGCAGAAAATGAAAATACAATTATGGGAATGGAAGCTCATTCAAGCTCAAACGAAGCTCTATCGATAGACATCGATTTCTCAGAAGAATTCGTAATAATAATGAAAATAGGAAAACATGTCTCCAGCTCCCCCCCCCCAAATATTTCGCGAAGAACTCCTCGACGGTTGAGGCTCAAACAAAAAATTTGGAAGCTTATTGATGCTCAAACGTTTGACACCAATTTCACCCCAAAATTTCACTTGAAGGGCATGTCGGCATCACAGTTTTATAGGTGATTGGTTTTCATTAAGAATTTTGTGTATATTTTAAACTTTAAAGTTTAAATAAATTCAAAATTTTCTGTTTAGTTATTATTATGTAAAATTTAGTTAAGTCCTTCTTAATTATCCTACTTAAAATGTATTACATTCGGGGAGTTTACAACTAGGATTATTGGTGAAATCTTCAAAATTAGGGGAGTTCACCACTTTTTTTAAATTCTACCTGCTGGATTAGGGGAGATTACATATGCCCATATAGATAGATCATATTGATTGCTTGCATTTCAATGACGCAGAGATGGGAGATGACCAAGGAAAAGATGGGCCGGAACAGGTCAACGACCTAACCCATGAAGGAAGAATGATGATTGAAAAGATTGTAAAAAAATAGTTTATGTTTTTGACCACCCCTATGATTCGGCGCCCATCGCTGACCCTTGAATTCCAAAAATCAAACAATTAAAAATGTATCATCTCATTAATCCATTCATACGCATCACTCCCACTCTCAAATTTAACAAGAAGCCAAGTAGATGCCGAGGGAGAATACTCTCATGCCGTAGTCACTAATTTTGATTGTCAATAAATGGCCCGCGGCTGGAATGAGTTTGACACCCCTGCCTTGCACGCGGGCAAAAATTAAAAATATTAATAAAAAATAATTTATTGAAATTCACATAACAATTTTTATACTACATCCAAATTTCTTCATGTGCTCTTTCATGAATTCCGCTTATGTGTGCACAAAGCAGATTCGACAATGCTTCAATTTTAAGAAAATTTGCTGCTTCTATCATTTCGTCAATCGTCGCATAATCCATTTCTTCCAAAAAATGATTATCCCAATCGAAATTAACAACAATCGAATATTCATCTTCCATAAATTCTCTCTGATGGTCATTTTGATGATGAGTAGCCCACTTTAAAACCAAAAGCATCGTATGGAAATTGATGGTTTCCAACTCAATTGGTTCATTCTCATCGGCGGAAGCTAACAGTTCCTTAATTAGGGATGAACATTTTATCACTTCAGTTACAACTACCATGGTTTCTTTGTCGGAAGTTACAATTGTTGTCGATTCACAGTCATACATGCCCATCTTTTTACCAGTTTATATTATTTTTGTAGAAGCAAAACAGAATCGTATGCCTTATATAGATAAATACTTATTTTTAGTTTACCAACTGAAAATCGGATAAATTTTATCAATTTCCAGATTAACTGAATTTTATTCTCATTTTTCCCAGCTCAGTTTAAAAAATATTTAAAGAGAAAGTTTCATTCTAGCAAGAAGAAAGAAATTATAAGAAGCTTGTAAATTGAATTTCGCAGTAAGAAAAGTACTGACCTGGCGAAATACAGGGTGGACCAATAGTCTCTTAACATTCGAGAAGCCCGCTGTTTCCGAACAGGAGGGGGTATCGGGGACATATTAGCCAATCTCGCGTATGATACCCTCCCCAACCCGATATTCCCACCCGAACGGAAGCAGTGGGCTTCCCAAATGTTAAGAGACTTTTGGTCCACCCTGTACTATTGGTAGTTTTTTCTTGGATTTCAATTTTAATGCTATCATTCATCAAATGATTTTGCCCCTCTCTATATTCACAAATCGTGTGACGTGTAAAAGACTATATAACTCAGGGGTGAGCAACCCGCGGCCCGCCACACCTTTTCGTGCGGCCCGCCAAAGATTTTTAAGTTGGTAATTGTTTAATTTGATTTTAATAGAAAAAGTAAGCATAATTCCCAAATTTGAAAACGAATTAACCCCGCTATATAATACTATAGCGGGGTTGCTTGTGTCTGCTCACACGCTAAAAAAAACATAGCCCCGCTACTGTAAATGTTAATAAATATTGCAACGAATGGAAATTCTTGTGACCTGATATAGACAGTGATGACAATAACTGTCCCAGATTGCAGGAAATTCCCTCTAATTTTTCGTAGAGTGATTTTCCCCTCGAGATTTATTGAGGTTTGGAAAATAAGCACTCGAGACACTCAAGCTTTTCATTTCAATTTAGTTACATTTCAGTTGCATCAAGACACCTTCAAGATTAAGGATTTTCGAATGGAATTAAAGAGTTATAATGAAGAGTTTTACAATTTTCTGGATATTAAAACTTTTAAGTACAATCGCACTACCCCGGCCTCAAATTTTACAATAAATATGAAAATTGACGTAAAAGATAAACTTGAGGTAATGTTAGCAGTAAGTGGTCATCAACTTCCTTTTGAGGTTTTTCCTTTTTAGCGCAGTTATTAAATATTTAGTTACTTGACTATCATCACGTTTACTTATAAAGAGACCACGAGACTTGCTAATAAATAGAATTTTTATATTTTCAGGTGGTCATACAAGTTTACCAGTTTTTAAGTAACGAGTATCGATACTTTCCCATAAGGTGTCAACTCAACCTAAAAAAAAGTTTTGATGATAACGCACTGGGTATTCAGAAAATTAAAGATTGTGGTAATACTTCAGATATCTGCTTAAAAAAGGTTTTATATTATAATTATTTTTATTAAATAATATTTCGAATTTTTTAGGATGTTACATATCACGTCTGCAATTTTGTTCTCGATGAAACTCATTTTCCTCCACTTATTCCCAATGGTAGATATAAAACAGAGGAAAATTTGACATATTTAAATGAAGAAATTGCGACGGTATGGATAGTTCTGGAAATATACACTCCAATTCCATATCCAAAGAATTAAAAATGAAAAATTGATTGGATTTGTTGCTAAATATGCATCTTATTTTATATTGTGTTGAACATAAAGGTGATTTAAAAAATATTTCTAAATAAAAGCTTTTCTTTCGAATAGTCATTTTTTTTCTCATTAACTAGGATAAACAATATTACAGGATCTCACGGCAGAAAATGTTGAGTGCTACCAACATTTGTCATTTACCAACTGCTACCGACCGAGAGGGAGCTCAAATGTTCCGCTAACCGGCCCCTGCTTATCAAACATGGAAAATTCATCATTCAGATATTTCTTAGTTATGTTTCAATATTATTAACGGACGGAACTAATTAACCGGGATCTCTGAGACAGTTCATCCATTAAAAATATCTAAAAGGGCGCCTTCTATCACCTAAACCAAAATCCTAGAAAATGTGCATCTTTGAGACAGTTCAACTCATTAAAATATACCCCAATGCCAACAAATAATAACCTAAAGGACTCATAAACCGTGATATTAGCTCGATGTTCACTTTAACACGGCGCGGCGTAGGTAAAACTACTTGCAGCTGCGGTTCGTAGCCACGCCCCTTTGGTCTTTGATTTGATTTGGCTGATGCGAGGTACCAGGGCTAAAAAACCCCATATCTTCGCAGTCGGATGATGAGAATGGGAGGTTCTTGTTGATGGGAACCTCGAAAATTGATTAGTGCAAGGCTGAATCGTGCTGGCGGGACCAGTATTCGATTCGGGATTCGAGTTGTTGAAGTTACGAGAAGCCATTTACCGTTGGTGGTAGCAAACAGTCGTTCATAAGTTTGTGGAGGAGAGAAGAGTGTCGAGGCGTGTTTTTGTTGTTGTGGCATGGGTTGAGTCTGCGTAATGCGTATCTTAGTCGGTTTGGTAGTCTAGGATAGATATTGGCCTTTTGTATTTGACAAAGTCCTTCATGTCGTATTTTCCTAAGGTGTTTATTGGCATCTTCGCACCTTAGGTAAAATTTGGTTGTTTGCTCTTTTATATAGTCCTATGTTATCTCGATTTTGGAGTCGAGTCGGTGCGTAATTGTGCATTGATGACACATCTTGGCACCTAGAGGTATTTCGCTGATGGTTTTCGTGGTATTTTTTCCATGCATCCAGATGTTAGCTTTGGGGACCTTCTTCTTGCATTTGACGAAGATGACGGCTACGCTTTTGGCTGGGTTGACTCCGATGCGCCAGGTGGAGCACCGTTTCTCAGTTTGGTTCATGGTTGTTTGGAATCTGGAAGTGGCAATATCGGGGCATCGTGAGGTTGTGAACATGCAGTGTTTTCTACATAGAAGGCTAGTTTGACTTGAGGTGGCTCTGGTGGGGGGAAGTCGCTCATGTATTTATTAGGCAGAGTAAAGTTCTGTAGATAGGGGAGGGGAGCCTTGGCGACGCCTGCGGTGATTGTGAGGTTGTCAGAGATTGTGCCTTCGATTAAGATCTGCAACATGCGCGCTTAATTGCATTGATTATACCTGTTAGGGCTGTGATGACTTTTCTTGGCATCTAGTATTTTAGGGCTCGATTTGTGATTCCATCTGGATCTGGTACACTGATTGATTTGAGTTTTGTTATAATTTTGGTTATTGCGCCATAGGTTTCTGGGTTGATTGTTGTTGGGTCGGTAATTTTGAGCGCATCTTCTACGTGGTCGATAACTCTTTCGGAAATGCATTTTGTCTTAAGGTTTGATAGTAGTTGCCAGGATTTTGGGCCCTAGAAGGATATGGATTCTATTTTTTTAATCACCATTCAACGTTTTAGGGCGCGCCATCTGTCGAATCATATTTTTGCATAAAAATTTGCAGCGCGCTCTTAATGGTGGTGGTAAAACATGTTGCCCATGTTGTTTAGGAGGTGGTCATGGAAGACGAGCCATGACACTTTGGATTTGGTTGATGGACACATTTTTGGAAAACTGGCGTAATGATTACGTCCATGGTCGTGGTTAAGCTAATACGCCATTCTGGTCAAAGCCAGTATGCAGGACAGTCGCCCTCAGATGCCTCATCCTGCACAATTTTAAATCAAAAGTGATAATATTTGCGAATAATTCCAGCGAATCAAACTGTTGTTACATCAAAAACATCTCCCATAGTAATGGGTGCCGACTTTAACGCCAAACCACCCGAATGATAGAAGAATCAAACTGCTGGCTTACATTCCAACGGAGAGCGTCCCAAACTGTGATCGACCTGATGACCTTCTTTTCTCTTGGAGTCATGACTACCAACTTTACATGGCAAGTCCTCGACGAGGAAACCAGAAGCGATCACAATTACATAGAGTTTGTCATCGGTGTCCAAAGCAAGACAAGCAGAGGGCTGGAATGCCAGAGGCCTTGTTGAAGAGGCGATTGTAGAGGCTGTATGGCAGCTTCTTGACGAAGAAGTTCCTGATTCTGTGGAGCAATTAGTCGAACTAATCCCAGCGGTTTGCGATAAAAAGTTCCAGAAGAGGCAAAACAAACATCGAAGGCCAAGAATTGGTGGAACAATAACATTACAAGCCTCCGAACAACATGCGTGGCCAAAAGGAGAACGTTCCACAGACTCCGCAGAAGAGGGAGAAAGAAGATTCTTAATGAGTTGGATGAGAACACATGGGGGATTGGAAATAAGATCGTTACGGGTAAACTGGTCAAGAGATCCATACCAGGTCTTACCGAACAGCAAAGCCATGTCATATCGTCACCTGCGCGGAAAGTGCTCGTAAGAGCACCTGGCAAATAAGGAAGATCTGCGCAGTGGTTATCTTTGATATTCAGAACGCTTTTAATACGGCAGGGTCATATTGTCAAAGAACTACGGAGTTGTTCTACTAACTAAGCAGTGGCAAAGGATGAAGAACATCTCAAACTGGCTTCATTCGGGCCTGCTGGCCTTTACGTGAAAGAAATAGGGACTGTTAGCCACAACTCCGACTGGCACGGTGAAGAATTACAATATCATGTGTTAGTCGTGAACGGCGACGTACATCTAAGTACTGGGGAGGTTTTTAGTGGGGCAA
This sequence comes from Rhagonycha lutea, assembly GCA_958510855.1. Lineage (NCBI taxonomy): Eukaryota > Metazoa > Arthropoda > Insecta > Coleoptera > Cantharidae > Rhagonycha > Rhagonycha lutea. The sequence continues at coordinate 28,717,369 of OY294041.1, read as the reverse complement.
AACATCTTTTTCTTACTTACAGGGGGGGGGTATTCCATACCCCAGATCCCCCTGGTTCCGCTTGCTTACATTTAAAAGGATCCCTCCAGATCAGGAGAATATTTTTTGGAACCACACTTGACTTTATTTCATTTTTAAGTGAGTTTTCTGTTTTCTATGGTGGCTACAGTGGCGTAACTACCAGTGTGCGCAGTGTGCGAATGAACACGGCCCCTAAAATCTTAAAAAAATTGTATTTACCCCGCCCCCCAGCACCGTAACAATGGTAAAAGTAGCCTGTAGCAAGCGGTTTAATTTGCACTACCCCCCGACCCGTTCAAACAAAAGATTTATTTAAATATTTATACAATAATTAAAAGTATCGTTAAACTGAAACAAATTTATCCCCTAAAATGTGAAGAAATAGGTGTGAAACCGGGGGGTCTGCTATAAAGAAGCAATGAGATTACTATTCTAATTTGATTCCTAAAAAGTCGTATTGTTGCTTACTTACTGGTGTGCCTGGGGGGTTCCATACCCCCAGACCCCCCGGTTGCATCCATTCCTTCACATTTACCACATGACGCTGTACATCAGGGACTATAACCCCATTCCCTAACATTCAGGACTAGGTACATCAATGGAATCAGTCAAGCCCCCCTGTAAAAGAATCAATTCAAAAAAGCAACACAAATTTATCCCCTAAAATGTGAAGAAAAATAGGCGTGAAACCGGGAGGTCCTGGAGGGTATGGAATAAGGAAGTAACAAGATGACATTTCATAATTGATAGACACAAATGTAATTCTTGAGAAATTATCTTTTTTTATGGACGACTGGGGGATCCCAGTCTTATTCCATAGGGGTATTCCATACCCCCAGGCCCCTAGGTTTTTCCATTGTTTTTCATTTAATATCTCCATTTTCCAGCCATAACTTTTAAATTTCTTTTGCTTTTTATTCAAAAGGAATTATAAATATGAATACAAATAACCCTGGATCCGGACCAGAGTTTGCGAAGTTAGACATTTCAATTATTGGGTTATCCGAAAGAATTCTTTGCTCTGAACAAAACTCGCCTGATTTCATAAACGGAAACTGTTTTTGAAACTTTTAGAAAGTTAATTAGCGACCTATGTCACGAAGTTCCTTTCCAAGTTTTAAAAAATTAATTAAACTTCCCAATAAACACTTCTTAAAAATTCTAATTGAAAAGCGCTTTAATCCAATTACGTATATTAAATTTTTATTTGATTATGACGATCGATTTCATTAAAATTAAGGAGCAGTTCATACTTTTGGCGTGCTTTTGTTTCATGTTTGAAAGTTGAAAAGTGTAGTAGAAAGTAAAAAATGGCAACACCGTGTTTTAAATTCCAGTTGTCGGTGGGGCATAAAATTATTTTTTTTTGGAAGAATCCAGGATGAAAAACTTTCCAAGTCTCTTGAAATTATTTTTTAGGTTACAGTTTCCTCAGGACCCACTGCTCTCCTATGTAATAGTGTAATATTGCATTTCAAATTGAAATTTCCCACTTAGTGACAGTTTAATATTATCTACAAGGTATAGGAAGGGCTTTAGAGTTCTTGGAAGCAAATCACCGGGAAAACTGAACTTCAATTCTTTCAAAAATAACTTTAATGAATCCAAATTTACATTTTATTAACCCTATGTTTTCTGGAATAATCCAGAGCTTCTCCAAAAATTTTCAAGACCAAATCTACATTTTCTTTCTTGGCGTTGTAACCCATCAGACCAATACGGAAAACTTTGTTACTGCTGGGTCCCAATCCACCGCTTATTTCAACAAAATAACTGAAACAGGAAAGTTAATCCAAGTTTACAAATTTAAACCAAAATTACTGTTGCATCGCATATTTCGTTACAGTTGGCCAATCCACATTATCAGGAACTTTGATTGTCGTTACCGTTGGCAACCTAGCTGTATCGGTCTCCACTAAAAGCTCCAATCCCATTGATTTCAAACCTTGATAAAGGCGATGTGCGCATTGTTTGTGCCTGTTTATGCAATTTTCGATACCTTCTTTGGCGACCAACGCCAAACCTTCTCTTAAACCACATAAAAGAGTAGACGAAATTGTATGGTGATACCTAACAAAACAAGGACTTTTGAATACATTTTTTGTGATTCTAACAACTTACACTCTTGGTCTTCCGAAACATGCCCAGTAATCACCCAAAATGGTCATATCCCAATAATACACAACCACAGGAGTTTTCCTGGAAAATATCCGATTTCTGCAAAGAAAACCAATTACGTCCAAATAACCACATTTAGTTGGGACCTTACTCAGCTTTAGGACTGAACGACATTGGCGTAATTCCTGGTGGACTTCCTAAAACTTTTTGGGATCCCGTGTACACTGCATCAACCTCCCACCTATCTGCATAAAAGGGAACTCCTCCTAAAGATGCTACTGTATCAACTGCCAGCAAACAGTCATACTTGTGACAAATACGACCCAATCCTTCCAATGGTTGATAAACACCGGTAGAGCTTTCTCCTTGAACCACAAACAACAAAGCAGGGCGATGTTCCTTCACAGCGTTTTCGAGTTGGGACAAACTAAAATTATTTCCTATTTTTTCCTTGATTTGGCACACTTTGGCTCCATATCTGGAAGCCATAATGGTAGCTCTTTCGCCCCATATTCCGTTGACTGGGATGAGTACTTTATCGCCTGGTTCTAACAGATTGCTGAGGATGGCTTCCATTCCACCATGCCCAGAAGCACTTATGGCTAAAGTTAGTGTGTTTTTTGTTTGAAAAATGTATTGAATGCCTTCTTTGACGTCATCCATTATCTGAAAGAATAAATTGGGTTTTATGGGTAGAATTTTTTTGATAAATTTTTTTACTAATTACCTTTGTTGTTTCAGGGTGTAAGTGTCCCAGAACGGGTAAGCTGAGAGTTTCCAAAACAGAAGGAGGACAATTTGATGGCCCCGGTCCCATTAGTTTCTTCTCGGGTACCACTAATGGTAAATTTAACACTTTTGGAGGTAGCACGTCCATAATAATTTTTTTAAAATAAGCGACACGGATGTTGATGTTTTCACTTTAATAACTCATGGAAGTTTACTGAATTTATATTGCTTGTTTGTGATTGTGATTGTGAATTGTGACGTCAAAAGGTTATAAGATAAGAAAGCAATGTTAGTAAATAGCTAATCTTTCCACATGAAATGAAAGTCCAAAAACTGGAGGACACCGAATAAGGATATCGGAAAAATCAGAAAATTTCGGAATTTTGATGAAATTTTTCCAAAATATTTCAGAATTTTAACCGTTCTCTTTTTTTAGGGGAAGAATATTTCTGAAGCTAAACCGAAATTTTGAATCGAGAATTTTAACACCATAATTTATTGGTTCCAATTAATTGAATGGTTACAATTAAAAAAAATTGTATTGAATGGCAGGCAAAAAATTTTATCTTATCTTTATCGTTATAATGAGAGATTACGTAAGTGTATGTTTTGTTAAAATAATTAAAAGTTGACTTAGTTGAACGATTGGATTTTTACAACTTTATTGTTTTGGAAACTTTGGAAACTTTTAAAAAGTTTTAATTTATCGAGTTTAAGAAATTTAATTAAACTTTCCAGACAAACATTTTTTAAATTTTTATATTAATTCCAAAAGTATTAAATGATGTTTACCGAAATAAAGTGCCCAAAGCACTTCGTCTTGTAATTGTTCTACTGCTAATTTTAGGACCGCTACGAACTACCCCGTCAATAATTTTAATTCTTCTTTTATTCCTTGGAAAATCGGAAGGGGGCGGAAAAGTATTAAAAATATCATAAACAATTTAAAAAAATTACTGCATGCTTTATTTTGACAAGTATACAAATCTATACTCTATGCACCTAGGCTCCTCCCCAAAATGTATTTGAGCCAATTGTAAACGGGAATTTCAAAATTCGAGCAATAGGAAAGTTCTATTCTATTTTTTGGGAGGAGCTTAAGTGCATATGGGTAAACAAAGTATAGTACAGGAATGATGATAGCATTGTAATGGAGAATGACGTGTGCGCAGACTCACATCAACACTATACTAAAAAATGTTCGGTTCGACATCCAGACCCAATTGACCCTCCTCGCTTCTGCAGTATTCCAAACCTTCTTTCAACAGTGCCAAAACTTGGTCAACAATTTCAGGTCTTGAATTGTAACCCATTATTCCAACCCTTATAGCTACCCCATAAGTAGGACCAATTCCAACCGAAACTACTACGTTATGCCTAAAACAATAAATTAGAAAAATCCACTACGGATTTTGGCTTCTTACTTTCTTAAGAGGTAGTCAATCAGGACTGGTCCCTTCACACCATCAGGGATGTAGAAACACGCAACGGTCCACAAACGATTTTCCTTTTTCTGGACAAAATTTCGTAATCCTAACTTATCTAAACCTTCCCAAAATCTTTCCGCATTTCTTTTATGTCTGCTCCAAGAATTTTTGATTCCTTCTTCGACAAGTTGGGCTAAAGCTTCACGTATAGCTGACATCATATGAGAGTTGTACGTGTAGTGGTACTTTTTGATAGTTCCGTAACACTTCCAAGCGTCTGCGGATCGAAGGACGTCGAAATAAAATGGGGGTTTGTGCTTTATGGATCGTATGCGGTCCCTAAACAAATTGGATGAAGTGAAGAAGTTTTTGTTCGCCAAGTTTTTTTACTTACATTGCTCTTGGACTGAAGGTTAGCAAAGCTACACCTGCTGGAGCACCGATGGCTTTTTGGGTTGCAGCCACGACGCAATCAAGACCCCAACGGTCGACATATAATGGAACTCCACCTAACGAAACTACAGCGTCTACGGCCAAAAGACAGCCATATCTAAAAGTTGCGTTCAGTTTTAACTTTTGGCAGAAGTAGATAAGGTAAGCCGGTTGTAACCCACTTTGCCCATATAATTAACATGGGGCCGTTTCAGACCACTTCCGCTCCGAAAATCACAAGTCTATTTTTTTTTATTCTGCGCATGCGTTCATCAAGGTGATCCTACGACATGCGGGTTGTAAATAATTATTTTATGATTATCGACGTTATTTACACAGGTGATATTTATTAAGGGTGTTAAAAGCGTTTCAATATATTATGTTTGCACAGGTGGAACTTCAAGTTTTGAATCATATTTACATACCGCTACATGTGGTTGTAAAATGTTTATTTTGTTATTTTCGGAGCGGAAGTAATCTGAAACCGGCCCCATGTTAATTATATTGGAAAAGTGGGGTACAACCGGCTTACGTTATCTCCTGGTAGACATTTACTCGTACTCTTACTTGTGGCAAATATCGCCTAATCCATCCAAAGGTTGTGTGATTCCACCAGAAGATTCGCCATGTACGACGAACAACAAAGCAGGTTTATGTTTGATTATTTTTCGTTCCAATTCATCCAATTCGAAAATTTCTCCAAGTTTCGAAATCAATCGGACCACGTCCAAATCTGCAAGAAAGCGATTACTAATGTCCCTTTGAAAAGTATCTAGAAAATCACTTCGTATTTGCGCTTTAAGCACCGTTCTTTCGCCCCAAATTCCGCTAATTGCAATCATCACTTTTTCTCCTGGATCGACCACATTATTGAGAATTACCTCTATTCCACCGGTTCCAGTCACTTGCATAGCAAGCGTACACTCATTTTTCGTTTGGAAAGTGTACTTCAGCATTTCCTTTATGTCCATTTTGGCCTGAGAAGAAAATATAAAATTTTTTTAAATGAAATTCGTGATTTCTTACTTGATATAATTCGTCGCATATTGAACCGGTGGTTGGCCTCGTTAACGCGTTGATTACCCTCGGAGAAAAGTTTACTGGACCTCCCCCCAAAAGCAATCTGTTGGGAAAACTAAGATCCAATTTGGAGGGTTTAACTGAGCTCTCGTAATCCAGCTTCCACGAAGACATTTGAAATTTTTCTCAAGGTTTTGGTGTTAGCTTTTATACAATAGATAAACCTGTGGTTTACTTCAATATGACGTTAGACAATTATTTATATAATTTATAAAATTTACAAGTAGTTAATTTTTTTTTTTAATTTACACTTAATACAAGCTTTCTATTCAAAGATAATAACTTTTTTTTATAAAATGATAGTGTCGTGTCACAAAGTAATATTATAGTAATTTATAAATGAAAACGTTTATTTAGTCGTTAGAATTATGTATACGCGTACATATTACGAAGTTACCAAAAAATAATAAATTAAATAGAATACAGTAAACACATCTTAGAGGAGATCTGCTATGAAACGGACATTTGACTTCAAATAACTGTAATTGTTATGCTTGCATGTTACCTCTTAAATACCAAGAGATTTGCATAGTACGCAGTAAAAGTGTAACTAATAATTATGATTTGCATATCTTAAAAATATGCGTCTACTGTGTTTGGAATTTTTGGATATTCAAATAAAATGTAATTTAGAGATACCTTGCATAGGCCGCCACCGATTAGCCACATTAACTAAATATGTGCTAATCATATATTTAAAATATAATGCATGTACATACATATTTATTAGAAATAACTAAACATAAAAAAAATCAGGGCTTCAAAAAGTGTAATGGCGATGTCTGCATCGCGGAGTAATCGAAACCGAACTATGCGAGGTATTACTGTATGTCCGTTTCATAAAATCGTCAGATAGAGGAAGACATTAGTATATAATTTTGGAAAAGACGGTAATGTCCGACTTTCACTAACTAAAACATCCCCTCCATCCACTCTTTGACACAGTGGCGTAACTTCAAATTTTAGGTCCGGGAGTAAGAGCTGGTGCGGTGTCGAGTAGGTCGATGCCGAGTTGTAAAGTGAAAAGTATGTAAAGTGAACGCAAAGATAGATGAGAAGGCGTAGACAAAATCCGGCGCAGTAGACATCGCATGACACCCAATTCCACCAATTGACACCAACATAAACACGATACGAGTTTTGGTTTCTATGCATTAGCTCCACCCTCTCATCTTCTTTTGCGGGAAATCTACCCTTCCTTGTGCTGGGGGGTATTCCATACCCCCAGACCCCCCGGTTTCACGCCTATTTCAGGGGAATAAATTTCGTTTGGTTTAACGATGTCTATTATTAAATTAAATTTATTCCCCTGAGATGGACGTGAAACCGGGGGGTCTGGGGGTATGGAATACCCCCCAGCACAAGGAAGGGTACATAACAACTCGACATCGGCCTACTCGACACCGCACCACTCAGCTCCGCCCGGCTCAGCACCAGGTATGCTCGACACCGGCGATTCTCATTTTTAACGGTCCCTTCATTTAAAAAAATCGTTTCCTAACACTAACCTAAGCTTGACCAGTGGATTCCCGTTGCCGAGTCATCCAGTGCCGAGTTCTCCGTTTCCGGCTTGCACAGGCGCTTTTTACCCTTGTTTAACAATTTTTTACTTTACATTGCCTGGTAGTTACGCCACTGCTTTGACATGAAGGAACTTCCGTTAGGCATTACTTTCGCGGCTAAGGGTGATCGTCCCGCTTTTTACATTCTTTGCTGTCCTTCTTTTATTATCATTGTTCCTTTATCCAATCATCCTGGCTTTGCAATATAGTGCCCTTTATGTTGTCCGGCGTGAGTTGCGTGTTCGTACAACTGTGCCATGACTCTGACCTTCTCCCGTCTCTAGCAGTGGAATAGGGTGTGCTAGGCAATGTCTATCGCTTCACAGTGGTCACATTTGGTCACTGCTTGTCTGCCAATGGGATGCAGGTTTACGTTAGGTTAATGTGTTATAACATCCGTGGACGGAAAATGCCAATGGAAGGAGGAAGTTCACTTCACCATGCGTTCTGGTGACCCAATCTCGGATGTTGTTTCGGTTGTCTGTCATCTACGCTGCTATTTTGCAAGGATGTCCTCGTGGGCACATATGCAGAATAAGGTGCCACGGTATAACTTCGTCGCCGGTCAAATTACCTCGACGACTCGTCCCAGGGAGATGGCACCGCCTCTATCTGGCTAGCTCCAGCAGAGAGACTCGAAATTTTCGCCACCGAGTTTCTTCCAGATGTTTGTGAGAGGAGTAGAGTAAAATTTGCCGTGGGCGCCACGTAATCTTGGCTACTCCTCAGCACCGATCTCTCTACCCCGATTACGAGATGGTAGAGAGTTGCGGTCGAACCTCGGCAGCTCCAGATATACAAGAGTTTAATTGTTGTATATATTTATTAATTTTGGAATTTAGACAAAAAAACTTGAAAAATGGAAATATCACGAACAAGACAATAACAATAAAATTCCCCTCGTATAGCTATACTCGGTTCACACTTTTTAACATAAAAAAAAAATAATTTCGCCCCTTTTTTCCCCAAAAATTCTGCCCAATGAATTTTATTTTTTTTTTTCTAAACAATAACAAAAAGAAAACAAGAAGAACAGTCCAAACACTTAGCTTTCTTGGTCTGGGGTGCAGGTAAAGTCCCAACTCACTGGCTGCTTCCCACCAGGACTCGGTACCCGGACTTGGTACGGACTTGTTATAAAAAACTTGTTACTAAAACCCTACAAATAAAAACGCGGTAGTTAAACACTAAGATAAAATCTATGCTCACCTCAAGCTGTTAGGAGGGTCGACAATTAAAAAAATGAATCCTTGAGTTAAAAAATATTTAAAAAATTGTAATTTTATCCTCGAGTGAGATTGATAATGATATCTTCGAGTTTCGCTGATTAATCCCTAGCTATAGGCTGGTTATCCCACTATACCACTTTTTCAGCCAAACTCGTACAATTTTTAATTCCACTTTTGTCACTCCAAATTTTAATTTCTATCTTTTTTTTTCACTTGTTCCATAAACAACCCCGATTTATATTATATAAAAAATTAACCCCGTGCCAAGCTTTCTTACAACGATTATTGGACCGTTACACTCCCCCTCACCTTGGAAAGAGGTAAATTTCCTTTAAACGAAGAACGAAGTTAAAATGGGAAATTTGCCGATTTGCCATGTAATATAAAAGAAAAGAATTAATTGCCATTGAGAGAAAAGGATGGTCGTCAACAAGAGCGTAAGGGAAAAATCAGGAATGTCTAATCGGGAGCTGGCTCTAAATAAAGTTTTAGATCTTGTACATGCCAATTTCCTTGAGCTACCCCTTGATCATTAACCAATTGATAAGTACCGTAACCAATTTTTTTCCCAATTGTAAATGGACCAACGAATTTGGCACATAACTTTGCGTTAATATAGTTAATAGCGTCGGACTGAACTTTGTTTCTCCGCCAAACCTTGTCCCCAATGTTATATTCCACTGGTCTTCGACGTAAATTATAAATTATTCTATTGCGCTCTTGAGCTTTTAGTAAGTCGGCGCTAACTGTTTCAAACATCTTCTGAAAACCCAAATTTCTTCGCTTCACCTCACTAATAAGATCTATTTCGTTTTCGTTTGACGCACCGTTTAATTTTCTATCATAGTCGCTACCGCATTCCACATATTCACGACCAAAATTTATATAGAATGGCGAAAACCCAGTAACTTCACTCCGAGATGTTCTGATTGCGCACCCAAGGGCATTTAAATTCTCATCCCACTTTCTTTGACTATCGTCAAGATAAGAGGAAATCATAGTTTTGACGACTCGATTTACTCGTTCGCAAGGGTCAGCCCTAGGATAATATAATGGGGTAAAGGAAATCCTAACATCGTACTTTTTACATAAATTCGCGAATTCCTTACTTTTCATCTGTACCCCATTGTCACAGATGATAAACTGTGGAACTCCATAACTTAGAAAAACGCCATCTTCAACATGCCGACAAAGTAATTTTGCTGTAGCTGCGCGTAACGGAAAAAGTAGAACAAATTTACTAAAGGAATCACTGATGACTAAAAGGTATTTATTGCCATGAGTTGAGCGTGGCAGAGGACCCATAAAATCTAAGCTAATCGTTTGCCACGGTTGGGTTGGATAGGATCTATTCCCCATGAGTCCTGCGGGTTTCTTCTGTTCTGGTTTGTATTTTGCACAGATAGCACAAGCTTTAACGTATTTGGCTATATCGCTTCTCATCTTAGGCCATGTATAATTATTGCGTAACTTCCAGAAAACTTTATTTATTCCCACATGTCCAGCTCTGACATCGTCATGGTGTTCTTGTATGAGAACTTTACGCTTATCTTTGGGTACTACAATTTTCCAATTTTCAACGTCAGACGTGAGCTCCGGAATACCGATTTTTACATACTTATATATCAAATTATTTTCTAATCTCCACTGAGAAAATTTGTTCGGGAATTCTTCTATCTTCTCGCGAAGTTGTATATACCATTTATCGGTGGTATCATGTAACGTAGTTTGTATACTAGAGATGGTTGCAATTTGTGAGAGATTTGGCACTGATCGTGATAAAAAATCGGGTACAATATTTTCCTTGCCTTTTCTGTGCACTATCTTGTAGTCAAACGGTTGCAAACGTAGAGCCCATCTACCCAAACGTCCCGTCGGATCTTTTAGATTATCCAACCAAAGTAACGAAGCGTGGTCGGTAATTACAGTAAAAACATTACCCTCCAGATAATGCCGAAGTTTTTCAACAGCCCAAATAACGCTTAAGCACTCGCGCTCTGTAGTAGAATATTTACGTTCTTGCTTCGTTAAAGATCTGGATAAGAAACACAGAACCTTTTCTTCCCCTTCCAAACATTGAGTTAAAACCGCCCCAATTCCGTAGGCCGAAGCATCACACTGAAGGCAAAACGGTTCGTTAAAATCGGGACACGTTAAAATAGGTGCGGTGACCAGACAATTTTTAATTTCATTAAAAGCATCCTCGCAAGAGTCATTCCATTGAAAATGTACGTTCTTTTGAATCAACCTAGTCAAAGGTACAATAATTGACGAAAAATTCGGCACAAATCTTCGATACCAACCAGCCATACCTAAAAACCTTCTGACTTCGGTAGAATTCTTCGGAGACGCAACGTTTAAAATGGCCTCTACTTTTCCTACATCGGTTCTTAGCCCTTCCGAATCTACAACATAGCCCAAATATTTTAAGGAAGGACGACAAAATTGACATTTTTCTCTACTTAGAGTTAAACCTGCCGTAGTGAGCCTATCAAATACTTTAACCAAAATTTCCAAATGAGTTGTAAGATCAGGAGAGATAATAATAATATCGTCCAGATACACGAGTACATAAGGTTCGAGGTCAACGCCTAGCACAGTGTCAATTAATCGCTGCCAACTGGCAGGTGCATTTGTGAAACCAAATGGCATTCTTTTAAACTGATATAAGCCTCTACCAGGCACCGTAAACGCAGTATATTCGCGAGAGGAAGGTTTAACCGATATTTGCCAATAAGCGCTTTTTATATCCATACTCGTGATATATTTGGCTCCTCGCAACCTATCTAAAATGGACGAAATATATGGGAGTGGATACGCATCTTTTTCTGTCACAGCATTCAAATTACGATAGTCTACACAAAACCTATATTCATTATTGCCAGATTTTGGTACCAAGAGAACGGGCGACGACCAAGCACTTTTTGAAGGCTCTATGACATCCATGTCAAGCATCTTTTTAATTTCTTCGTCAAGTATCTTTTGTTTAAAAGGTGGTACCGGATAATATCGCCTCTTAATTGGTTTCGCGTTAGGCTTGATAGTTATCTCATGTTCCGCGACTGTCGTGTAACCGAGACCCCCACCCATCTCTGAAAATTTCTTCTCTAACAGTGAATCTAAACGCGATGATTGTTCCGAAGAAAGAGTACTAACATCTTGAATGGAAGAAATGTTAAAATTACTACCGGAGTCTCCAAAATGCCACACATCTCGACTCAAATCTGGGATCACATCCATCGCACGCCAAAAGTCCATCCCAAATATTAACCCACTTGAGAGTTTCTTCAGAACAAAAACATCGATAACTTTTACTTTACCCATTAAGCACATTGGGATTTTCAGCATCCCGAGGGTAGGACAATTTTGACCATTAGCTAACACACAAGAAACATTCTTAAATCTATCTAACTTAAAACCTAAACTTAAAAAAGCACTCAGGCCACATTCTCCTACCACAGTAACTGAGCTACCTGAATCTAAAAGTCCCATCATGGGTCTACCCAAAACAGTCACTTCCAAATGGGGTCTTTGGTCGCCTTCGGCATGAGACAAAATGTAATCCAACAAGATTTTATGCCGAATGGATGGAATTGGTGTAAGTTTTGTCGGCTTCAAAGGATCTGGAGTCAGTACGCGACTATTTAATGACTCGCTCGGTAGTTTTCCGAACACGTCGGACAACTACTCATGGTGAATCCAGCCGTTCCGCAACGAAAGCATACGAGTTTCTTAGGTTGGCGACAAGCAATTCTCCTGTGGCCTGCCTGCCCACAGTTCCAACAAAGATTGGCTGTTTCTGAATGGTTCGTGGTGGTAGGTAAATTAGTCATGGCATTAAGCGGAGGATTTTTCCCACCACTAGCCGATCCGTGATAAGCCGACTCAGGTTCCACTAACAAATTATTATTAAAAGATGGAGAACAATAAAGTTTTGCCCTATATTCCGTTTCCTCCACCATACGCCCATTCAGCAAAAGCTCCTCTATTGTAGAAATCTGAAGACATGCAAGACCCCTTTGTAGGTGCGGGAGCAAATTACCCCGAATAGTATCCACTCGCATGTTTTCGGAAGGTTTGTTCGATAGCTTGTTATACAGATTTTCCATGACGGAGACATACAAAATTAATTTTTCCTCTGCACCTTGGGTTCGCTTTCGAATCTCAGCCTCCAATCTACTCTCGTAACCCGGCGGTAAAAATGATGCTCTAAGTTGATTGACTAGGTCGTCCCAATCTTTAAAAATATGTTTTCTTGGTCGAAACCAAACTCGAGCATCACCTTTAAAAAGTTCGACAGCTGATTGGAAAAGCTGTGATTTAGTAACCCCTCGAGATTCACGAAGCTCTTCGATCGTCTCGAGAAAACTTGTTACACTCCCATTACCATCAAAAGACACATTCCATTTACTGACCTGAGGACCAACTACCGGTCGAAACTCGCTACCGCCAAGTGATGTACTGGCACTCAAACGTTTCGATGTATCAAATAATGTATCTTCGCCAGGTTCCAAAATACTAGGTATTGGTTCGATAAAATCATCCCCAATACCAGGCATACTCGCAATAATAGGTGACGAACTACTTAGATTTTCGTGAAAAGAAACTCGTCGAGTTCGAGGTCTTTTATCGTAGGCTGAATCCATATTATTCAAGTTCAATCGTTTCATAAGATCCACTACGTTCCGGTTGATCATTTCATGTAAAATTTCCTGATCTCGATGAATGGAGCTACTGACAGGCACAGTAGGCAATACAGCAAGATTATCAGCATTATGATGATAAGTGAGATTAAAGGAAGTATCAAATTCGTTGGTCGCATTAGCAAGTCGTGGGGGAGGCGTTAAAGACGTAGATGGTACTGAAAAATCTATTAAGGGGCCACACAATTGTTCTTCAGGTGGATTAGGTAGGTCAAGAATAGAACTAGATACTGAAAGTGCACTAGTATTAAAAACAATTCCTGTCACAAAATAAACCTCACTTAACGATTTTAATAGTCCAACCGCAATTATCGAAAGGTTTTCGTGTTTTGCCTCGTCTTCTTCAGTAGTCAAATCTATCCTATCCCATGTACGCTGAACGTGAAGAAGACGTGCTATTATTCGGGCATGTTCGTTGATGCGATTCGACTTATCGAAGTCTTCTATATAACCACCTAATTCGACTAATTTCGCTGACAAAGTTTCGAATTCTAATCTTGAATCCCCAGAATTTCTCGCAATAGGTAAATTTTTATTTATGGCTTCTCTTAATAGTCGTCGTTTTTCCGCAACCGTATGACCTATCTGAACACCCCTCCACATGAGCTCGTAAGAAAGCTCGTCACTCAACAAACGATTGACATCCATTATGAAAAATTAAAATTTAACTAGTAAACAAAGTTAATACTTCAAAATGGTTAATATCCAAACAAAACTGAAAAGGAATTCCCCCCTTTCTTAAAAAACGTAAACGCACGAAGAAGCCGATAAAAAACTAAACGAACGCAAATTAAAAATAACAAAAAGACCGATAATATGCAGCTGTAAAAATAGTAAGAAAGTGTTTGGCGTCAACAAAAATACAAATACAATGAAACTCTTGTTCTCTGGACAAAGATGGATGACAATAAATAACTTAATTAACGTTGGGCGCCAATTTGCCACGGTATAACTTCGTCGCCGGTCAAATTACCTCGACGACTCGTCCCAGGGAGATGGCACCGCCTCTATCTGGCTAGCTCCAGCAGAGAGACTCGAAATTTTCGCCACCGAGTTTCTTCCAGATGTTTGTGAGAGGAGTAGAGTAAAATTTGCCGTGGGCGCCACGTAATCTTGGCTACTCCTCAGCACCGATCTCTCTACCCCGATTACGAGATGGTAGAGAGTTGCGGTCGAACCTCGGCAGCTCCAGATATACAAGAGTTTAATTGTTGTATATATTTATTAATTTTGGAATTTAGACAAAAAAACTTGAAAAATGGAAATATCACGAACAAGACAATAACAATAAAATTCCCCTCGTATAGCTATACTCGGTTCACACTTTTTAACATAAAAAAAAAATAATTTCGCCCCTTTTTTCCCCAAAAATTCTGCCCAATGAATTTTATTTTTTTTTTCTAAACAATAACAAAAAGAAAACAAGAAGAACAGTCCAAACACTTAGCTTTCTTGGTCTGGGGTGCAGGTAAAGTCCCAACTCACTGGCTGCTTCCCACCAGGACTCGGTACCCGGACTTGGTACGGACTTGTTATAAAAAACTTGTTACTAAAACCCTACAAATAAAAACGCGGTAGTAAACACTAAGATAAAATCTATGCTCACCTCAAGCTGTTAGGAGGGTCGACAATTAAAAAAATGAATCCTTGAGTTAAAAAATATTTAAAAAATTGTAATTTTATCCTCGAGTGAGATTGATAATGATATCTTCGAGTTTCGCTGATTAATCCCTAGCTATAGGCTGGTTATCCCACTATACCACTTTTTCAGCCAAACTCGTACAATTTTTAATTCCACTTTTGTCACTCCAAATTTTAATTTCTATCTTTTTTTTTCACTTGTTCCATAAACAACCCCGATTTATATTATATAAAAAATTAACCCCGTGCCAAGCTTTCTTACAACGATTATTGGACCGTTACAAAGGTTCTCTTTGTCTCTCCTGCTTAAAGATCGGCTCATGGCAAAGATCATCCTCTTTATGGACTTAAGCTCTCCGATCGTGGGTATCAAATGGACGATGGTTGCCACGGATGCCTCCGCTGTGGTCGCAGTGTCCCGAATATGGTCGATAAAATTGAGATGCTTGTCAATCTTTACGCCGAGGATGGTGACCGAATCTCTAAGTTCCATTCACATACATTAGATGCCGATGTGGTGTATTTTTCATCTGCCAGAAACCATTACTACAACGACAAAACTTTTTGTTTAGATGCTACTTTAGACTTAACAATTAACTGCATCCTCCCCCTAGATAGCTATCGGGCCGTGATTTATACCTCACGACACAAGGTCCCCGGCAAGCCAGGATTTCTATTCATCATGGACTACAAGGGGCACTTCGGCATTATGTGGAGGCATCACGACAGACAGACCGCACTAAAGTCCAAAAGTCATTACAACTATGGGCGCTTTTCCAAGAACCACCCGCCACTACGAGTCCAACTTCCAAGATGGGCAGGGTCAAGCAAGCATACGCAAGATTAACCCCGGGGCTCCCACCCCGTAATAGTTTTAACATTTTGAAAACGTGACTCTCTTGGTTCCAAATATTTCAAGGATGACTCATGTACAAGCTGTCGCTTTGGAGTCCACCAGTGCTAGACCTTCCGCTTGATGGCAAGTCTCTCGTCTTGAGTTAAGGACAGAATCCCTTAGGTGTCCATTAAGTCCATAAGGTCATTAGTCGCTGGAAGTCATTCCAGTTCTTTTCTGGGACAAACCTTTTACATCATGAGTAGTCATGGATTAAGGTCATCACTCTTTCTCGGTTCTAGGGTTAGTTACCTTCTGTGCCTCTTGCGACCGTCGCCATCAAGTAAACACAGAAGATTTACACTTCTATTAGGTCACCAGAAAAGCAATCTATTGTCTCACACAAGGCAGATCTCTTGCCTGCCTTGACTAATTAAGCTTTGATGGAACTAGGGACAACTAGTTGTCATCAAAGGGGGCAGTTTCCCTTAGTGCTGACCTTCCGCGTCATTATCCAATTATGGGGTAAGATTGTTTTCCTTTTGGTCATCCTCCAGAACTGACCTCCTGCACCATGGAAGCCATGGGTTAAGTAAGGTCTTTAGTCTATCCTAGTTCCCATCTGAGCATAACCTTCCGCGCCATGAACTAATCATGGGTTAAGATCTTTATCCATTTGAGTTCTTGATAGTACATCAGGTACGGGAGTCACTCCAGTTCCTATCTACCCTTTTGGTAGCCCTATTAAAGCATTGTTGGTCTACTTACAGCATAACCTTCCGCGCCATGACAGGTCATGGGGACCTTTAAGGATTGGTGGCTTGAAAGGGTCGTAGCCTCGTAGCGCCTGAACCTGCTGCTTCCCGTTTTATTTTTCGACTTCCTGCTATGAAGCTTACACAGCCAAGTGTCTTACGATCGGTAAGCGAGAAGGACAGATTCTGTACCCCACGCCCTTCATCCTTCTGACAAGTGTGCACCCTGCTTTCGCAGGTTAGCCGTTCTTGGTCAGGCTTTTACATGGCTTGGATCTTAGTAACATTTTCTGGGTGCTCACACTCACATCCAATGCTAGACATACGCGATTCGTGTACAATCCTTGTCGCTACATGCAATTTGTTTCAATGCTTATCACGGAATTTCCAGATACATCAGGCGAAGGTTTCCACGTAGCTTACTTGGGGCAGGACTCAAGTAGATGAAGAGGGCGCAGTGGTAATTACGGAAGCCTAATTTGTAGTCAGTCGCATAAGTGTCCGTGAGTAGCAATGCAACTCAAATCATCATCTTGGGTGGGTACACCAAGCTTCATCTTGTCTTTCAACAAGACACATCTACAACCATTACTACATCCGCGACTCACTTTAAGATGGTGCGTATAGCTTCATTGTCATTTATTAGCCTCCGCCACTCTTGCATCCCGATCCTGAACTATGAGCCCCAAGTCGTCCGGAAATCCCCCAGGGTCACACCTTCCGGGAGTTGGAGTCGGGCACCTTGGCTTACATGATGCTCTAAATTTTAAAACATGGGACCGATCCCTGTGGAACTCCGCTTGTTGTGTTTGCATCCTAGGAGTCTCTCCCTTTGCCCAATCTGATCCTTTAGTCTTGCAGGTAGCTGGTGATGATATTAAAGACATGCGGATCAACTTTCCAAATGCTTCGTAGTGCTTTTAGGATATTCTTCTATCCGGTGCTGTTGAAGGTGTATGCTGTTCTGTATGTCCCATCTTTGGCTTCCTGAACTATATTCTTTTGATCTTCATGAGGGCGTCTATCGTAGAGTGGACTTTCCCTTCCCGAATTCGAATTGATTTTCGGCAAGGCGTCCGGTACTCTCGATTTAATCTCTTGAGTATTATCACTCCAAGAGCCTTCTGGAGTGGTCTATAAGAAGAGGGTTCCTCAAACGGTTTCGGGACTTCGCGGATGAGAATTACATCCGTCTTCTTTCAATTCGAAGGAAATTCGCCCTTCTCGAAGCATTTATTAAACGCGGTTAGGAACTCCTCCCCATATTAGCACTGATACTGGCACGCTATCAGAACCATAAGCCTTGTCTGCTACGAGACTGGCTACTGCCTCTCGGAGCTCCTCCACAGTTAAGGGGGTCCAAATCTGAAATGTCAAGCCAAAGTTATTGGTGTCCAGCAATGGACAAAATTATGGCTTGCACCTCCCCATCTAG
This sequence comes from Rhagonycha lutea, assembly GCA_958510855.1. Taxonomy (NCBI): domain Eukaryota; kingdom Metazoa; phylum Arthropoda; class Insecta; order Coleoptera; family Cantharidae; genus Rhagonycha; species Rhagonycha lutea. The sequence goes on along the minus strand of OY294041.1, from coordinate 28,699,402 downwards.
GCATGGCGGAGTCATTGCATCAATTGGTCGACATTGAGGCAGGAGACGTTCTGCACCTGCTCTGCGAAGTTTCTCAGCAGTTTCTCTCTGTCCATTTAGTATATCCAGATATACTTATGATTGCTTAGCTTCTTTCCTTCAAGGACTCTCCATTCAGTTATTTTGCGGAAGGTCTACGGGGTTGCTGAGTGAGGTCCAAAACTGATGGGTGCTCTCTCCTCTCAAATATGGGGTTTCGTCATTCCTAGGCTTCCGTGAGCGCGTACAAAACTTTTTACTTAAATTTTAAAATTATCAACTCATTCTTTCGAGAGAGGGGAGGGGGACTGTCATAAGTCATTTAATTAGAAATTCACCTTAAATTTAAAAATGTTTCTATTCTATGCCCTTCAAACAATTAGGTATTGCTAATGAAATTAAGAATTTACAGTTTGGTTAGGATGCCGTGTATGCGGATTCACGTCAACCACCAGCACAATTCTTGAAACAATTTATTTAATTTTTTAAACTAATTTATTTTTACATAATATTCGGTTCAACATCCAGACCTGATTGACCCGCCTCACTCCTGCAATACTTCAATCCATCTTCCAAAACCGCCAAAGCTTTGTCAACAACTTCAGGTCTTGAATTGTAACCCATAATTCCAACCCTTATAGCTATTGCATAAGTGGGACCAATTCCAATTGAAATAACCACGTTGTGTCTAAAACCACAAATTAAGAATCTCTTCTCGGAGTTTTATTAGCTTACTTTTTTAAGAGGTAGTCAATTAGCACTGGCCCCTTTACACCAGCAGGGATGTAGAAGCACGCAACGGTCCACAAACGATGTTCTTTTTTCGGGACAAGATTTTGTAATCCTAACTTATCTAAACCTTCCCAAAATCTCTCCGCATTTCTTTCATGTCTGCTCCAAGCATTTTCGATTCCTTCTTCGACAAGTTGGACTAAAGCTTCACGTACAGCTGACATCATATGCGAATTGTACGTGTAATGGTATCTTTTTAGAGTTCCGTAGCACTTCCAAGCGTCTGCGGATCGAAGGACATCGAAATAAAATGGGGGTTTGTGTTTTATGGATCGTACGCGGTCCCTAAACAGATTGGATGAAGTGAAGAAGGTTTTATTTGCCAAGCTTTTACTTACATTGCTCTTGGACTGAAGGTTAACAAAGCTACACCTGCTGGAGCACCGATGGCTTTTTGGGTTGCAGCAACGACGCAATCGAGACCCCAACGGTCGACATATAAAGGAACTCCACCTAAAGAAACCACAGCGTCTACAGCCAAAAGGCAGCCATATCTGAAAGGTGGGATTAAGTTTTACGTTTTGGCAAACATTTACTCGTGCTCTTACTTGTGGCAAATATTGCCTAATCCATCCAAGAGTTGTGTGGTTCCACCGGAAGACTCGCCGTGTACGAGGAACAACAAAGCAGGTTTATGCTTGATTATTTCTCTTTCCAATTCATCCAATTCGAAAATCTCTCCAACTTTCGAAGTTAATTGGACCACGTCCAAATCTGAAAGAGAGCAGTTAAGAAAAGTTTTTTTGGGGGAAAATTTTAAAAATCACTTCGTAATTTCGCTTGAACCACGGTTCTTTCGCCCCAAACTCCACTAACTGCAATTATCACTTTTTCTCCAGGATCCACCACATTATTGAGAATGACATCGGTTCCTCCGGTTCCAGTCACCTGCATAGCAAGTGTACACTCATTTTTCGTTTGGAAAATGTACTTCAACATTTCCTTTATGTCCATTTTAGCCTGAGAAGAAGATATGAAAACTTTTTGAATGAAATTCGTGATTTCTTACTTGATACAATTCGTCACATATTGAACCGGTGGTTGGGCTGGTTAGTGCGTTGATTACTCTTGGAGAAAAGTTTGCAGGACCTGCCCCAAGAATTAATCTGTCTGGAAAACTATCATCCACTTCGGATGGTTTAACGGAGCTCTCATAATCAAGTTTCCACGAAGACATATTTGGAAGTGTCAAGTTTTTCTATGTTTCGTCAGATTTTATAGTCAATGCGAATAACAGATGTTTTACTAATCTAGATACGTAAATAATTACTATACGTATAATTAATTTTGTTTATTCGAGATTAAATAATCAGGGAAACATGCAAAATCACTATTTTGATAATTGTTATGCAAATCATCATCACTCCACATAATTTGCAGCGCCTGAAGAATAGAAAACTGGTATTACACGTTGATGAAGTTTGAAGTGTTTTCGAAGTGAAATTTTCTCTTTAAGGCTGAACTTACCCTAAATAAACCCTTGCAGGAAATGTGTACGAAGGGACAATAAAAAATGAATTAAATTTACCGACGGAATTTCCAGGAGATAATAATATGGCCAAGTTTTCAATTCTGTTGTTTTTAGTTTATAGAGCTACATTCGCTTCCAACAGACAGACAGACAGACAGACAGACAAACACCCTTCATTTTATTCAACATTATTGCGACCAGGGAGTCAATAGAAACTGAGGGATGGTATAGCCCCTTCTGGATGGAATTTTAACACCTTTTTGGTTCTCGCAGTTGAATTTCCACATATTAGAATGAGAAATTGTGTTTTTTTGTCAATTACTATTACTTTTTTGAAAATCAATTTTATTTAATTTTTAAACAAAAATAATTTTACGTGCGAATGTTTTTGGAAAAATTCTAGGAAAAACTTTTTATTTGCGTTTTGATCACCATTTTGTTGTCCTAAATCCAAATTTTATCCAAATGCAGTTCAGAATTTCGTAATGTCCATTCTTGCCTTTTTTTCAAATCGTCTACCCGATAATAGAAATTGGAACCGCCTAGAGAGTAGATAACTGTTGCTACAGGTGGTGTATGAATAGTTGAGGCTATCCAATTTTAGTCGTCTCGGTTTGAATATTTTTCAAGTGGACTGGCAAAAGAATAATTAAATAAAAATTTGTCTTGATGGTTGCACTTACTCTAAACACTAAGTGGTTACTTCCAGGAAATGTGTACGAAAGACATGGAATAGATATGAGTTTACCGAAAGAAATTTTAAGAAAACTGGTAAATATGAAGAGTGTCCAAGAGATCAGCATTAAGCAAAACACAACTGAAACGGCACTGTCAGAAATTCAAAAACCAAAATCGCGGAATGGTGCATATGAAAGAAACCCAATTTCTTAATTATGGGGACAAAGGAGTATTTCCCCGAAGACTGCGAATCCAGAAGAGGTTCTTAAAATTAAAATGTAAAGCGGACTTGAATTCCAATTCCAGAATATAGGTACAAATTAACTTTGTCCTAACCATGGAGAAATCTTAAGAATCTAAAATCCAGATCCAGCGTGAATTCCAATTCTCAAATATGCAAATTTGAAGAGGATTAATCTTAGGGTCTAAAGACAGAAAGAAGATCGACATGATAAGTCCTGGGTGGACTTCCTTGAGAGGAATGGCGAGGAGAAAGCTTATTCGGAGGAAACGCAAGACGGAAGACACCGAAACTCAATGGGACTTTACACAATGCTAAAGATAATCAGGCAACAGGAGGCATAAGAAGTGGAATTAATTTTGGGAACAACCAAAAGAAATGAAAAATATCCAAAAATTAAAATTGAGAGAGCTTATTCGCGTTTTACATTACCGTTGGTGGCGCTGCAAACCATACGTTTTAAATGGATTTATAAATTATTCCGTGTGGTGGCGTTTTGTTAATGTAAAACGCGAATAGAAGAGGTGGACACTGGGGGTATGACATTCCAAATAGTTACCAAAGTTGGGAAAACCCAACTGAGAAGAGAGACTAACTAAGAATCGCAATCACGACTCTTTTCTTCTTTGACTCCAGAAGAGAGAATCTAATACCCCAAATCTTCTTAATCTCAAACCACGAGATTAATTTAATTTTGACTTGAGGCACTTGAAAAACTTAAGCAACAATGAAAAATCGCTAAAGAAAATTTACACTTGTACAATAAAGAAGCAAAAAATTATCAGTTCTTCTTCTTCTTCCTTTACTAGAAGCAATTCTCTAGAGAATTCTCTTCTAGTAGGCCGTAAGGCCTGGTTTTTCTCAACATCTGTGTCATTTCCTGGGCAGTGTTAGAAACTCTGAGCATATAAATATTTTACATCCATTAGGTAGCTTGCTAGACTGGCCATCAGATGTGCCTGTATCCTGGTTTTTTTATATTAATGATGCCAATTCACTAACCCAAAAACTTCGTTCTTGGTGATAATAATATTATTTGCTGCGTTAACCTCCGCATTAAACGTGTCACAATTGATTTTTTCATTTTTATTAAATTACAGTTGCTAAATTGTACATGTGATGCAAAACCAGGACCGTCCCGACTCATTGCGCACAGTGTGCAAACACACGGGCGGCCATAATTAGAGGCAGCCAAAATTAGTTTAAAGGGTAGCGGCAAGTAAGGGATGAGACGCATGGGGAAGCAAAATGTGGTAGATGATGTAAAAAAGTAAGAGTAAATCTGTAAGACTGAGAATAAAGGGTAAAAAAGATAAATCGCCGTACGCCAAGGAAAAGAGTAATAGAAATTGTATTTAAAAAAATCGACAAAACTGCAGGTTCGGCCAAATTATACTCAATATTTTAGGATAAGTAAGTAAGACGACTTACTTTGGATTGATCTAGTGACGTGATTTTACTTGAAATTTTTGAATTTTGAAGACACCACAAGATAAAGGCTTGGATAAGGTTAGGGACATCGTAAAACATGGTGTCTTAAACCTCCATTTACTCCTTCAGCCTTGAAAATGGGTAATTAAAGAACCCGAAACGTCGGACAATATATTTGTTTCATTTATGACCGCTCCTCAACGATTTCATCTACAATTTTAGGATAAGGTTAAAAGAAAAGGTCTTCCACACCAAAAGAAAAGTAATGAAAAATTTAGGAGTATTAAAAAACGCAGATGGAGTACCACCGATTCCGGCCAGAAGTCACCTAAACACGGATCCTCACATAGAAGTCACCGCCGGACAGTAGCAAAGTACATACTTAGCCATTTCGTTGCCTTCATTGCATCCACGGCAAATATGGCTACATGCAGGTCCAGTCAGTTTCCCTGCAATTGTCCGCAAATTGACTCTGGGTTGCTTCAGATAATATCTCGCATGTTTCTACGAAGGTGCACGCATTGCAGCTCTTGTTTGGTTACATGTAGTTCCTTGTGCACACCTGGTTGTGCAGCTGTAGAGTGTAGTGTTTGATGAGGGCATTCGGGGCTTTGAAGGAAGTTGTTGAAGCCGCTTCTCGCCTGTTCATAAGCCCTTTCGTTATTCTCCTCACCTAAATGTTCTTGGACGCAGCAGAAAGAAATGACATTTTGACTGGACATCTTATTTAATGTCTGGATGCAATCAAGGACCAAACCTTCAGATGCAATTTTATGGTCCCAAAGTACCACAGAAGATGTATTCTCTTGAATAATTCCTGCAAAATTCATATAAGGCCCGCAATTCCTCGTCTATGAGTTCATACCATCCAATTGCGTAACCTAAGGGCAGCCTTAACCACCATCTCCTGCACATGAAGATCAAGTGTTGGGAGGCAGAGCTGATCCTCAAGCTCTGCAGTTGGGGCTGTTCGCATTATTCCAGTTACAGCCAAGCAGATTGATCTCTTAGTCTCTTCTAAGGAGGATAATGTTGTTATCTGTTTAAGAACGCCGTATATAGTTGAGGGTGATCTTGGAGGACAGCCACCATGACCTTTGCATTGCTTCCCGACACCGTTGGGAGATTTTCATTTGTAAGTGCTTTTCACAGTTCAGCTTTTCTCAAATATTATTCCCAGATACTTAACTTCATCAGCTATTTTTAGGAGAGTTCCTGTTAAGCTAGGCATAATCATGGCCGGTACCATGTCCCACAGTAGCGAAGAGGGTACTCCTTTCTGAAGGCTACCAACTTCTCTAATAGTAATGTCTCCAACGGCAATTTTCACAGCTCCCCACTTCAATATAAAACTGATCCATTTTGCAATGGTCGTGGGAACATAGTAAAATTGTATAGTAATACATTTTTTTCTTTCAAAGGTGACCTTCTACTTCTGATATTCAGTGACGTAGCAACAGGTAGTCCAAGTGGTGCCAGGTAGCATGTTGTAAAAATAATCTATGAAAATTTGTACATTGTACAGAACTTTTTGTCATTTAGACGTTTTTTGTTAAAAAAAATTGTTATTTAAATTATTTTTTTTAAATAATAATGAATTTTGTTCCCGTAGTGGGTCTTGCACCAGGGCCCGGTCTTCACTTGCTACGTCACTGCTGAGATATAAAGGCTGTAGTTTCCACCATGGCCGTTTAAATTGACTCCCTGAGGTACAGCTTCATTCGCTTCTAGTAACTTAAAATTCCGTTAATCTATCTGCCACGTCAGTATTCACTCAATTACTGATTTTTCCTAAATATCTCGAAAACTAAAGATATTATATTGTTTTTTTCTTAAAACAACTAAGGTCCGGGTCGCTAAATGGTCGGGAACAAGAATACTCTCTCAGGGAAGACTAGGTTCAAGTCAAATTAAAGACCTGGGTGTATAAAGCTGGTTTAATTAAATTTGCTTAAACGTTGATTATAATTCTGTTTCTACGACAATAATTTTGTTCCTTAGCCGTTTGTGTACTTGTGTGAGATGGTTTCGAACTACAATCACATTTACTATCAGTTTAATTTCTAAATTGTTGTTCGAAACCTTCATGTGTTAACAATGTGTAGCAAAATTCAAATTTTACAAATGGAATGTTCAAATACAAATTTACAATAACCCTTTGATGACAACGTTTCGGAACCACTAGAATAATCGTTCTCGCTTCGTATATGGGAGATGGGTGCAATACAATGTTCACGACAGATGAATGGTGATGTGATGTTTGCTCGTGATTGTTTAAAGTCGAATTTTATCAAATTTAACCAAATTATTCTAAGTTTGTGTTGTTGTTATTGTCCACAAATTATTCGCTGGGTATTTCATACGAATTTAAACGTAAATTATACCAAATTTTTCACTAGAATAATCGTTCTCGCTTCGTATATGGGAGATGGATGCCATACAATGTTCACGACAGGTGTCAACAGATGTGATGTTTGCTCGTGATTGTTTAAAGTCGAATTTTATCAAATTTAACCAAATTATTCCAAATTTGTGTTGTTGTTATTGTCCACAAATTATTCGCTGGGTATTTCATACGAATTTAAACGTAAATTATACCAAATTTTTACTTTGCCTCAAAATTTTTCTAAAATCTTCACAAATCTTTTAAATTTAGGTTCATCCAACACTGTGGTCGCAGGATCAACAAGCATCCGCCGAATTAGCAATCAGATGATCGATAATTATTTGCCCAAAAATTACGAATTTCTGCAACCGGGCTACGCTTGTAACAAATAGGTCAGCTTTCTCAATACAATACTTCCAAGGAAATGACGCAGATGTTGAGAAATAACAGGCCTTAAGGCCTAAACTAGAAGAGAATTGCTTCTAGAAGAAAAAAAGTATTAGTAAAAATTCTTTGTTGATAATGTTTTTTGTCCGTAACTGGAGCTGGATCACAAAAATTGGTACTGATGCTTTTATGTTATTTAAATTATCTACAATTACATTTTCTACAACATCTTCATATTTCTTATGTCTCTAGTTAAGTGTGAGGCCGAAGGCCGAGCTATGTTATGTGCTATGTTTTATCAAAACAAAATTTTTAGATTGTTCAAAGTTAAACCGTTTTATATTAATCATAATTAATTAGTAACAGAAAACGCCATTAAAATGAAATTTTACGTTAAAACCAAAAGTATTGTAAAGTAAAAGCGAAAGAAAAATATTTTTTCGACCAAAACATCGTCACTTAAACGGACATAAAAAATTTTTGAGACAAGAATTTAAAAATTTGGGTCGAGGCGGACTAGAAAAACATATTTAATCTAAATTTTTTCAATTTTTAGGTTGTAGGTCTAACGATAGCATTGGGAAATTTTCCATTTTGAGTTAAGTTGCCACGCCGCCATTTTGTAATATCTAGACTTGAAAAACTATTTAAATGTTTTTCAAGACTTGTACAATAATGTGTCAAAACACAAATTGATCTAATACATTCATTTTCTCATCAGATCGAAAAAATTCACAAAGTTGAACTTTCCATTTTTGCCCGCAAGATGTACCCACCCCCCTTAAGTCAGCTTAAGGTGATAATATTTTCTTATTTTAATTTTTTTTTCAAGTGTGTAATTTCAAACATGCGAGCCAAATTATGTACTTGTTTTTATGATGCAATAAGATACAAAATTATGACAATAAAATAATATTAAAATTAGTAGGTACAATCCCAGATCGTAAAATTCAAAAGTTTGTCGCATTTTGATGTCAAAATGTGGTGAACGCAGTGTTATTCAATTTCTTCATTGTGACATCGATCTACACGAATATTTTATTATCGGATAATTACCCGAGTTAAATATCATCGTAAAAATATTTTACATAAAATTAGTCCCTCAAAAGTTAAAAATATGGCCGGCCACCTGTTGAGTCGTCGACGTATAGTCGTCGGTTCGACTCGGATTTTAGACCAACCTTAGCGCGCTATTCTGCCTGAGTTTTAATCGTGTGCCGTTCGGTAAGTGGATGGAGTGTTGAAGCGATTCCTAGAATTTTGTAGTGTTTTGGTGCAAAAATTGATTTTTTATCGGTTTTGTGTTGTAGTTTTTATTTTGTTTTTGTGTTATTGCTTTCGTGATTTGTGTTTAACCCCATTGGATTAGAAATAGCAGAAGAACAGTGGTGAGTCCTTTTTTTCTATTACATTTTTTGGTAATAATTTTGATTCATCTTGACCGTCCTGTTTGGATTTTAGCCGGTTTTGTTGGTGCAGTTCTCGAAAATGCCCCCTTTTTATTTTATTGTACTTTTGCACCCGTATAATATATTAAGGGAACCAGATTTTGTTAGGCGGTTTATTTTTCTAGGCTCAAGGGTAGTTTATTACAATACAATGCTACAATGCTTTGTAGTTCGGAATTTAATAAATCACTGGAACCTTTTAACAACTTTAAACGACCCATCGCTATTTAAAATGATATAATTTATGGGGACGTGCGCGTCACAATTACCGGTGGATTAGATATTCTTCGCAACCCCTAAACCTCCGAGCGAGAAAAAAATTTACACTTCCGATGATTACATTATTGGATTCGACACAATTTTAGGGCTGAACTTATTATGAAAAACAAACAAACCGAAAATCTGTCAAACTTTTTGAATTAGGTACCGAAAACAATTGAAACCAAACTGCTAAATTTGACATATATCTCCAATTTTAAAACAAGATCTTCCTTGAAATTGGAGCAATTGTTTAATTAAAATGAATGAAATTTACTTAATTGGGTTGTATCTCACAGATTCGCGGTTAACTACAAGCAGGCAACTTCTTGCATAAAACAAGTTTTTTCCCTTCAATTATTTTATATATTAGTTTACTCATGAAAATGATCCAACTTGGAATTAAAAACATAAACAAATAAAAGTTTTTGTTTTTTTACCGAAATCAACCCGGTTGTCTTGCCAACAAACAATTTTTTGTTTTTGTATTTTGGTTGTCATGACAACTGTGACATTTGTTTTTGTTTTTAGTACAAATGTCATCCATTTTTGCTACGTAGATCAGTCGATTGGTTTCAAAATGAAGCATTTAATTTTTGTTTTCTACAACTACAGGAAATAATTGTGTCAAGAGTGTCAGTTATAATGAAATGACAACTAGCAATTGTTTTTTTGCATTGAATCGCTTAGTATTTGTTTACATTTACAACTTGGCCACTCTAGTGACTCACATGTGGAAATTTTAAGATACTACTATAAATTCTTGAATGTTATCTTGCGTAATAAAAACAAAAATTGTAAACTTCAGAAAATGCATTTGTTTTTTGGTTTCCATGACAAACCAGGAAAGATTGTTTTTGTTTTTTGTTACAAATTGTTAATTTTACACACTCGAAGTTTTGTTTTGTGTCGGTTCTCAAAACAAGTTAATTGTCAGTAGAACTGGCAATTGTTTTAGCTTTTTGTGTACAAAATTGTTGCTGGTACATTTTGGTTTTTCAATTTGTTATATTGGTAATTTTGACTTCAAAAAAAATGTCAAGTTTTAGATCGGTAATACATTTGGTTGTCATAGCAACTAAGAAAAATTGTTATTTTTGTTTGTACAAGTCACAACAGAACATTTGAGGTTTCAAATTGAAATGTTATAAATTCTCGTATATTTGGCAACTTTTAAACATAAATATGGTTGTTATGACAACCATGTCTGTGCCGCAGAAAAAGTATTTTTAAGATAAATGACGAATTTATGTTTTGTTCTTGGTTTGTGAATGGTCGAGCGGTTAGCGCGTTAGATTCTCGTGGCAAGATTCACCAAAAGTCTACCTGCAGACCCCAGTAACAATATAAATGGATGAAATGTTTTCCTAGTTTGGAATTGATGGTGAAAAAATGTTGGGGTCGACCGATTCGGTGCGGAGACTTTTTGTTAATTAGTTAATTAATTAGTTTTAGGTTGCCCTATCGATTTAGGGCAGTGATAGCGAAATTTTTTGAGAAGTGGGTCAAATTTTGTTCATTATTTTATTAATACTAGCCCGTTGGTCATTCAGTCAGTGGCGTTACTTGGAAAAGGGGGGTCAAAAGGTTATCATTAAATTTGTTAACAGGAAAATTGACAGGAGTCTCTTTTTTTGTGTTTTCCACTTTTTTTCTTTTCTTTTTCTCACTTTTAAAATCCTCTAAAAAGGTTTACATTTCCTTTTTGTTTAACAACTTTTGTTTGTGCAAGTGAAGAGCAAAAAATAAAGATCGACGTAAAAATATATTGATTTTTTCAGACAATTTCGATTCCCTGTTCTCTCTTTTATTATACCTGGTGACCGACCGAACATAGGAAAATGACATGGGAAATGATTTTTTTTTAAATATCTGCTTACCATTACAACGTATAAAAATGAAAAAGGTATCAATTTAAAGAATTTGATTTTCCGCGTCTATAGATAGTAGATACCTAGCACTTGATATTTTGTTCTTTAATTCATCAGATCTAATCAATCAGACCTGCTTTGGATATTTGAACTGTCAAAATTTGAGTTTAAGTTAATTTTTAACCAAATTTATTTTAATCTGTCAAAGTAATTTGTTAGCAATTAGTTTTCAAGCAAAATTTACCGTTTATCACGTTTTAAAAGTGCTATTTTGTCAAATTATTATTGAGTTTTTAACATGAATTAAAAAACAAAATATGAAATGCTGGGTGAGTATCTTTAGACGCGGAAAAATAATCTCTTTAAATTGATACGTTTTCATTCTTATCCGTTATTATGGGAAGCAGGAATTTGAAACAAATCAATTTCCCATGTTATTTTCCTATGTTCGGATCGGCGGGCGGTCACCCTGTATATAAACAATGGCAGTGTCTGACCTGCGAGTCCAAGGTTCACCACCAAGGTTTTTGATGGTTTCCATTTTATGCCACTTCCCAATAATTAGTCTGTTCTTTTCTCTTCTGATGTCTTATTTTTTGGTTTTCCATTAAAAGTTAGGTTAGGTTAAATTACTTAACTGTCGCCACACCGAACCGTTTTCGTTTAATTCGGAACAGATACCAGCAGAATGATATAATTTTTGTTATGTAACTGTCAACCATATATTTTATTACTAAATTGGTCGGGCAGCGCGGCCTGATGGTCGCACTGGAACTATTTTAAAGTGAATAATATTGTTTCAATTTATCTTGAAATATTAAAATGTTTGGCTCATTATAAAAGCGAGAAAGTATTCCATTCTACAAGTACTTACGAAAAGTATTGAAAGCAGGAAGGAAATAAGATCGAAACATGTTATGTCATTTTGGAATCCCCGATTTACCTTTTAACATTTTTAAACGTCAAGAACTGTCAATATTGGTTACCATGACAACCATCAAATACAACTTAAAAAGTTGAATATTAAATAATCTAATGAATTGGTTTGGTTTCTTGTTTAAAGTCACCAAAGCGAGACTAAAACTTCAATTTCAAACAAATTCTACAAGTATATTGTTTTGTCTAAAAGTTAATTTTGTTGTCATAGTAACCACAATTGTTTTCATTCATACCGGGGTTGGTCATGCGTTTGTGAGATTCCTTGCACTGAAGGTTTGATTTTTAAAACGAATTAACCCAACCCGGTTGTCACGACAACTTAAATTTTGACATTTTGTTTTATTATGTAAATATAATTGTTTCTACCAGTCAATTTTGACATTTTGTTTTATGTCAAAAATATTTGTTTCCTTCAAAACCGTTTGTTTTTCGAATTCTTCCAATTAAATGCGTTAAAAGCCAAACATTCAAAATTAATTTTTAAATTTCAATGCAGTTTTCGTTTGTGGGACGAAGGCTGATCAATAAGAGATATTTTGATAAAACTAACGAGATGCGTAGGTCTGCAACGTGATACCATCGAAAACCGCCCCCCGAAGAGCCACGTTAAAATTTTTATTCAATTTACCAGCCTAAACCCACATGAAATTTTAAGACGGATTTGGAAAACTTTTCATTTCACATTTTTACTGATGAGCGGAAGCGGTCTCCAAAAAAAACTAAAACTCGTTAGGATTTCGCACGTGTTTTCGTCAATTACGTTTTTGTGGCCCACTCTTTAACTTGAAGCCATCTGACGATTTTTTGCGGGCTTATAAAATTGTATCGAATTTTCGTCACGGGACAAATTATTGGAAATTATTTTAATTTGCTACATTTTAGCAAAACGATTAAGAAAATTAATTAGGTTCGTTTCTTCGGAGTTTGTGGGAACGAGAAATTAATTGGCAATCGAACCGAAATATTGTTTCTTGAGCGGATAACCGCTCATCCATGAAATGAACTCCACCACGATAATTTTGCTCGTTACAAAACCATCTTTGTAATAAATGGTGAGATAATGCACGCTCCATGTTTACCGATACTCAAAGGGCAGGGGCGGAGTAATAAATTGACCCTCTACTATAAACAATTTGATTTTTTTTTAAATCCCGGTTCCTGATTGGTTCATTTGCTAAGTGCGACCTTTAGGCCGCAAAATTGTTCGTTTTCATGGCCAGTCCGCCCATGATGAAGGGGCTGGAAAAAAAAGTTTTGATAATCGGCTTTTCGGAGCCACTTTATGACCAATCATTATTATTATTATTATCATCGGAATCATCTATTGCTTTTTATGTTGTGATTCAGGCAATTACGTGTTCCTTATCACATTCTTTTTATCTAGGTGTAGAAATTTTTGTTTAATGAGTTTGAAAAAATTTACGATCGGAATTCAATAATTACCTAAATTTTCATTCGTTTAATACGGAAATGGATTTTTCATGTTCTTTAATAACGGACGGACGCTCTTCATTTACGATCTTTTGATAAAAATTGTTATGGTGTCTGGGTTTCAACAGCTGGCATATGACCGCGGCAAGATATTTTTCTATTGTTCGAAAAACCGATAGTTGCGTTAATATCCGCCCCGTTATTAGTTTAACGATATACCTATAATATTATGTTATTCGCTAAAAATGCATGGGATCGGAATTTTATCCTGCTATTTTTTTTATCAATTTGATTCGCTGCAATTTTTGTGTTTATTATCGTAAAGTAAACGTTTTCAAATTTTCCTCTAATGCCGACCCCACACGGTTCTAATTTTTACATTCTTCACTCATTAGTCAGCTCCGGAAGTAATTTAGAATGTTCATTTTATTTGAAAAAGTGGTTTGATAAATTTTTGTACTATTTCAAATCGTAAAAGCGCTGTTTTGTTGATTCATTTTTATTTATTTTTAATGCGTTGTGGAATTTTTTTCTCGTATTTCGAGGATGGATGAGTTTTATTTCGTTCCATGTTAATTTTTCTTTTATGTTACTTTGTTTGCTTTTATTATTAGAAACTTGAAAATATGAATAGGAAAGATGGATTTAAGTTTGTAAGTTCAGCCAACTTTGTAATTTTCATATAACGAGAACTGATAGGTTATTTAGTTCCGCTTAAGATTCCATTGTAAGAATTTTTTCTCTGTATTTGACGTCAATCGGGATGGATTCCGTTTCCGATCAGTAGCGGTTCGTGGTTTCTTTTAATATCAGGGCTAAAAACATTGATCTTAACTGCCCTGATCGTCGATTAGATGACTTATGGTCTCCCGCTCACTTGCAGCTGTTGCCCCGTAAGCATAAGTTCAATTTGGCGCTATCAACTGTAAATATCGCATAATCGCATAATTTGTTATTTAATAATTAAAATATATTTCGGACTCTGTACAAGCAAACACTGGTTCCAAAAAAAGTAACAACTAATCTAAGTTTATAATTCTATTGAACTTTTTATATAAAAATTAAAATTCAGAGGTTATCGCGACAGAGAAGCGAGCCCATTAGCGAGAAAACATGTCTGGAGCTGGTTTGGTTTTTTTTTTTTTAATCTTTTGTTAATAGTTTTTGGTTGTAAAGCCATTAATAGAACTAATTTTATTGTGATAATTTGATACATCCTTTTAGACCGACGTGAGTCTCGAGTCGAATAAAAACCACAAAAGATTTTTCCATCCAACTCGTAGCCAGGACAAAAGGTAACTTCCCCTGTTAGTACATCCTGTGTAGTACTACATGAAAAGTTCTCTCAAATTACCTCCTGATTATTATTTTCGAGTTTTTATTCTAGACGAAACAAAAATTGGTCCGAACGAACAAACATCGCTGTTTTAATTAACCCAAACAAAATGTTGAGTATTTAAGGATCCTGTTTATTTCAGCGCAGTGGCGGTTATTCCCTATGTGCTGCAGAGCTGCAGAACTGCCAAAAATTCTGACCTAAACGACTAAAATATAATGTATTAAATCTATGTAATATAAAATATAATATTGCAATAATATTGTCTATTTGTCTAAAATTATCTAAAATTATTATGTAATACAATTATTGTCTAAAATACTAAAAGTAGTATTTCTATTATACAGCATACCAGTGGAATTATGTACTATCGTTCGCTAGCTTTATAAAAATTACGGTAAATATACGGAGTAATTATCTGGACAGCTGGGTTAGGAGCTGCAGTAGATGCAGATCCTATGTGCAGATCTATCTTGGGCACCCGCACCACTCCCTGCATACCCCTCTGAAACTTTACAATCGCATTTTTAAACGGGTATTAGAGCTGCAGATTGTTGCAGCTCCCTTGCAGCACGCACTTTTGAATTTTGAACTAGACTAATAAGAATCGTGATCGTAAGTGGTTGAACTGGTTGTTACTTTATCATTTATCACCATGGATGTTGTTTTTAATTTTTAACGTGAAAAGATTTTGTAAAAATATAGTTATGGAGAGAAAATTGAACTAAAGGAAAGGGGTCGACTTTTGCCCGATCTTTCTATAGATACAGCTGGTATTAATCGAGAGAAAACGTATACACGTAAATTTTCCAAAGAAATTTTTACAAAAATTTTTGGATTTGGAGCCAAGTAAACGAAAGCGTCCCGATGATAGCAGATTTGATAACCGTGTTGCCGCACTAGAAGTGTGTGATAATATTACGAATTCTGTTAAAGATCGATTTATTTTTACAAATCATCTAGTTGCTGCATCTCTTTTTTTCTCAGAACAATTTAGAGATTATTGTGGCAAGTTTCCTGAAGATAAATTAACTACCATTTGTTGAGTTTATCCTACGCTTATTGAAAAACAACAACTCCGCACAGAGCTTTCTGTAATTTTTTCAAAGAACGACTGTAGAGAAATGAAGGGTTAATTACCCTTTCTGAAATTTTTGATAAACAATAATTTAGAAAAAACTTCTTGAAATTGTTGTGACAATCCCAATGACGATAGCTGAAGCTGAGCGTTGTTTCTCCACTCTAAAAAGAATTAAGAATTTTCTCCGCAATACAATGTCCGAAGATCGCTTGACAGCTCTATCGATGATTTCCATTGAAAAAAAAATTTTTATTTCTGAAATCGAGAAATTTAATGAGAAGGTTAATGAGAAGGCCATCGACAAATTTGCTAACCAGGAAGGAACGAAGAATAGAATTAATCTATAAAAAATAGATAAGTTTTCATTTTTATATTTAGTTTGTTATGTTTATTTTATATAGTTCTTTTACTATTAACAATAAAAATCATTTAAATAATTACTAAAAACAATTGCACCCCCCCCACCCTTTTTCAAGTTCCCTATTGCAGCACACCTGCTTCATAATGTCACGAGCCGCCACTGTTTCAGCGGCTATTCTGTACAAGTTCTTACACTTTTATTTGTAGCTTTGCGGGTTCAATTTGGGTGGTCGGTTTTTATGTCAGCTGCACTTTTGACAAACTTAACCTCAAAATTAACCATCACAATCTGAGCGTTATCGCGTGACCATTTTATTAATTATCCCTGGCGTTCCCACATTAAATAATATAACGACCGCGCTCAATCAATTACCCAATAATAATTATTTTTCTTTCAGAGCTTGAAAAGAGATAAAATAAACAAGTTAGTGTATGTTGTATGAAGAGAATGATTGTTTATTCGTTACGCATTAAAAGCGAAAAACTTGTTTTTAAAAGCTTATTTTCACTTAGAAGAAGCGATTTCTTTGTTACATCCATGCACCTACCTGACCGAGCCCCATTATCGTTAAAACCAGGCACGCCAGTCAGAACACCTCCTTACCTCAAGATGACCACGCGTCACCTGCCCAGGAACACGCTAAATGTAGGCACCCTCGGGCAAATAGACCATACATTATTGTTTGTTATTGGAATCACATTTTTTCACTAATTCATCGTTAGTCGGCGAAATGAAAGGCTGTGTGTACTGACCGTGAAATTTGGCGAACCATATGCTTCCAGAAATCACCCTCTTGATCAAAATTTATACATCCGCTTCGTATTTTATCTAATTCTGAGATTTTAAATTATTATGACTTGGCCTTACATCCTGCACGACCAGAAGTATCGAGGCAATGTTTTTTTCTAAGTAACCTACTCTTGCATGATTCCTATCAGGAAAATGATTTAGCCATTTAGCGGTCACTTTTTAAATGGCCAGCACAGCACTTACAGAAGAAGGGCCTCTAAAAATTTACTTACAGTTTCACTGACCTTCTCTTTAATTACAACCACAATCATTCTAATTAACCACAACATGCAAAACATATTAATCACGTAATTTATTCGTGCAACTGGAGAGAACAGATTTTTTGGTACCTTGACTATCGAGTGAATTCTTTGGATGGCTCAAAAAGAACGAAATTTCTTAAACCTTTTGAAAATAACTGAGTAATCGCGGCTGACGTGACCCCCCCCCCAACGCTCATTTATGATGTTTTTCAATTTTGAGAAGAACTGAACTTGTCAGAATGGAAACTAGCAAAGAACTGGTACATTTTAGAAATACAAGATCAAGATCACATATCTAGGGGTAGTATGACTGGAAAACGAATTTAATTACCAAGTTATTTCATAATAATCAAAATAAAATAGGAAGCGTCCGGGAAGGCGACTTATTAATCTTTAACCTCTGCATTTTTCTATTTTATTTGTCTTTTTTTTTAGTCATTTTCAAGACGAGAAAAAAGACAACCCCTTTTAAAAGCTAGAAAAATCGTAAAATTGCCTTTGAACTAGCTGGGAAAGTTTGGGTACTATAGTCTATTTATTTATCGCATGCAGTGGATGTAAACAGTGATCAACGCGTGACATGCACGTGATTGCATTATGTTTATTGCACCTGTAATTGCGATTGGGTGTTTGCAAGGTCAAAATAGATGCGTCCCTGCGCAATGACAAACTTCTCCCCATAAATCACGTGCAAACTGCATGTATTTGTTATTCTCCACTGCATGCGATAAATAAATAGACTATAGAAATACTAAAAAAATTTAATAAAATTACGATTTTTTTTATAATAAAAATCCGACGAAACGGCCGGAGCATAGTTTATCCGGTTCAAATCCGAGTAAAGTAAGAACTTTTATTTTCGGTCTCCCCTCGGAAAGGAAAAGGCAAACCACCTAGAGTAATATGCCAAGAAGAATCTTTAAAATGTTAATGATCTGAAGAAGTCCAAAATTAATCTTTGGAATATGGGAAAGGCAAATATTAACATTTCCCTGGTACAGTCTTCTTGTCTAAGCCAGGAGGATCGCCGAACATCCGGAATCGGATAGGCACCTAAAGAAGAAGAATAAAATTATACGTAGATTATTTTCCACAAAAAAGATCTACCATATCTGAATGTTAGGGAAGGGAGTTATAGTTCCTTAATGTACATCGTCGTGTGTTAAATGTGAAGAAATGGTTGCGAAACCGGGGGGTCTGGGGGGTATGGAATACCCTCCAGTGCCAGGAGGAAGTTATACAACTTTTAAATATAAACCGGTTGTCCTTAACCATGGTTCCACTCGCCCAATATTTAGATAATTTTTATGAAGGGATAATTAAAAAGTTTACTGAGTATATTAAAAAATTATATAACTTCCTCCTGGCACTGGAGGGTATTCCATACCCCCCAGACCCCCCGGTCTTAATACCACAGCTATTTAATAATTATAACCGATGACAATTCCCCAATTAGGGCAGAATTCCATTGAAATGCCAAATATTTAATTTAACTAACACTATTAACCCCAATCAATCAGAGATGCGTTACGAACAGACACCTAGAACTGGTATATTATCTCTATTCATAACCATGTTCATCTTTTCTGAACAAATAAATAACAAAGGAATACCCTCCAATGCCATGAGGAAGTTATACAATTTTTAAATACATACTCGGTAAACTTGTTAATTATCTCTTAACAAAAATTATCTAAACATTGGGCGAGTGCAACCATGGTAAAGACAACCAGTTTACTGAATATAGTTATTAAAAAATTGTATAACTTCCTCGTTGCACTGGAGGGTATTCCATACCAGTCCTTGATAATAATTTGCTGCCCCCCCCCCCAGGTTGACCAGTAAATAAGCAGCAATACGACTTTTTAGGAATCAAATTAGAATAACTATCTTATTGCTTCTTTATAGCTGGAGGGTATTCCATACCCCCCAGACCCCCCGGTTTCTCACCCATTTTTCACTCTATGCCTACACATGACTCCCTAGCATATGGGGCTGTAATCCTCTCCCCTCTAGCACTCGTTGCGAAACTTCGCGAATGGAGTTTTTGTAGAAATATATTATTGGATCTAGAAAATCGAGATCTTCTTACCAGGGGACACCGCAGTCAGTATATCAGCAATCGAGATCCCAATTTTTCTGGTGATTCTAGAAGTCAAAAAAATTGTCACTTTCTCGACGTTTAGTCTAATGCCCTTTATTTTTTGAGTTACGAATTTTTGAAAATAGACATGGTGGTTTAACCATCGGTTTAACTGCTATTGGAATGGCAATGCGTAAGTCTTGAGTTCGATCCTCATATTAGGCAAATTGTTTTTCAGGAGGAGAACCAAATCATAATAAGAAACAAACATCTAGATCTGATTCTTATGCAATCAGGATTGGTACGTTGAAAACTTATAAAGAGCTCCCGTGCGACCTTTAGGCCGCACAACCAGGGCAATCTAATAAAATAATAAAACCGAAGCCAGTGGCGTAACTTCAAATTTTGGGCCCGGGAACAAGAGAAAAATAAAAAAGAACAAAATTTGGTAGCAATATAATGCAGTTTAAGGGCGTCCAAAGCATTGGATCAGGACCATTCTTCCCTCTTCCCCTCTCCCTCCGGTATTTACGCCACTGTCCATAGCTCCCCAGACCCTCTGTTGGATGCTAATTTTTTCACATTTTAGGGTGTTTATAGAGCTTATCCACCCTAGAAAATATATGTATTGTCAAGAATTAATTTGCGTTTTTTATCAATTTTGAAAAGTCATCGTTACTTCCTTGTGCTGGGGGGTATTCCATGGAGGGGGGGGGGTCTCGAGTAATTTCACCGATGTACCTAGTCCTGAATATTAGGGAAGGGGATTATAATTCCTTAATGTACAGCGTCGTGTGTTAAATGTGAAGAAGTGGTTGCGAAACCGGGGGGTCTGGGGGTATGGAATACCCCCCAGGTACACCAGTAAATAAGCAGCAATACAACTATTTTTTAGGAAGCAAATTAGAATATTTATCTTATTGCTTCTTTATAACTGGAGGGTATTCCAGACCCCCCGGTTTCTCACCAATTTTTTCACTCTATAATGTATATGGTTATTATAATTTAGGCGCCAATATTTAAATTTTAAATCTATACAATACAGATATAGGGATGGCTTAGGCTTAGATCAGGAGATGGACCCAATTATTATTATTAGGGGTCCATGGACCCCAGGTTAAGAAACTCTGCTCTATATCTACATACGACTCCCTTCAGTATGGAACTGTAACTCCCCTCCCCTCTAGCCAATGGAGTTTTTGTAGAAATATAATGGATCTAGAAAGTTGAGTCCCTCGTTCAAGGGGACACCACAGTCAGTATATCGCCAATCGAGATCCCAATTTTTCTGGTGATTCTAGGAGCTAAAAAATTTTTCACTTTCTCGGTGTTTAGTCTAATGCCCTTTAGTTTTTGAGTTATGAATTTTTGAAAATAGACATGGTGGTTTAGACCATTTTCCCAAGAAAATCTAAAGGAATTTCCTGTGCTTTTGTTCTGTTACTTTGCTGAGTCCCTCCCCCCCCGCCGAGTTAAAAACGTGACTGCGGACCTAAATACAATTTTCGAATTATTATTAAATCTTTATTGTCATTAAAAAAAAAAACAAATGCAAGGGAATCAAGTAATACTTTCCAGAACGAAGGCTTAAGTTTATTTTGCCGCGCTTTCCTATTATTTATTTCAATTGCTGGCTGAGTAATTATATCCTTCCAGAAAATTCTGCATATTACTATCTTGAAAAGGCACGACCCCCCCCCCAGCCAAACGTGGCTGCGGACCGAAATACAATTTTCTGTTTTTCAAGTGAGTGAAATGTCACTTTTCGGAACGAATGTAAAGAAACCAAAAGAAAAACCTGCCTGAGTGATGAAAAGTCACTTTACTTCCGAGTTATTTACACTATTTTCCGCATTTTACCGAAAATACATAAATTTTAACAATACAAACGATATTTAACTCTGCTTTTTCCTCACTGTTACGAAACCCTTCATTTATTACATTTTTTCCGTTGCTAGAAGTCTTCCTCTATTTTTTTTTTTTGATGCGAGAGGAAAAATGACATTCGATGAACAGAGGGAAAAATAGTCACTTTTCTTTTATTTTATTTTTGTCCTAAAATTAGTTATCAGAGGTCCTAAAACCTTTTTGTCTATATTTTTATCAACCATCCAAAAAAAATCAATTTTCCATTCGAACGGCTCGAAAGGATTCGACTATCCTGTAAAGCTTTACTTTCCTATACAAATTTTGAATGAAAAATTCTCTTGGACGGGTTTCGATTTAAAGGAAATCATTATGGGATCTTTTAAAATATTGTAGGATATGGGCCCACCTCTTTCCAATGAGGCACTCTTATATTGAACTTATAGTCTGTTTTTTTTAAGAAGCGAGTAAAAAATTTCTATTCCACGTGGATAACTTGAATGTTAACCAATGAAATTGCTTGAAATTTAATTTCAACCTTGAATAGGGTTCAACCTTGCTTGATATTTAATTTCAACCAATTTCATTGGTTAACATTCACTTTATCCACGTGGAGTAGAAATGTTTTATTCGTTTCTTAAAGAAAACAGACTATAGGTCCATTTCTCCAACTCAAGGAAATCCAAATAATTTGGTAGCACCTGGAAATCGAACCTAGACCCTACGGTTCGAAGCCCAACTTCCCTCAAATTCCAATTTATACCATCCCCACTTAAGAACCTGAGGAATACACCTACGAATTTGAAATTCTCGAAACAATTTTTTTGCTGCAAGTCATCGTCCCCTAAAGAATCGCGGCGCGGTGTTGTGCTGCGATCGACGATTTTTGTTTTTTTTTCTTCATTATAGCCCACACATATCACGACCTATGTGCGCACTGTAAATCATCATTTGGTGCGATAACCAGACCCTGTAAACAACTTTACACCACCGTTTTTTTAATAATAAGATACCAGAACATTAAATTTATTTATTAATTAATTACAGAGGCCCGTCAAATATAACAAATTGACCTCGAGTTGAAAATGGATAATTAATAATTTTAATGAAACGAACAGTGCAATAATTAATGAAACTATCTGGGACCTTTCTTTTTAAATTCGAATATTAAAACTAAATATTTTCCATCTGTTTTTTGTTTCCTTGTTTCGTTCGAGCAGGAGATTCTGAGTTCAATTGCCCATTGTTGGTTACATAGTTAATTACAATTTATTCTTGTTTGTTTAAAAGTTAATTTGTTTTTCATTTTCAATTTTGTGTCGATTCATTGGTTAACATGATACGTTAATGCAGCCATTGTAAAAAATTATTTAATAAATCGTTGTTCTTTCGAGATGTGTCAGTCAAGCGTCGAGATATCACGAGTTACATGTTTTGTGTTGGCCTAATTTTTTTTACGATTCCAAAGTCCATTAGGCATTGATATGTACAGAGAAGCATTCAATTTAATAACTTGAGAAATTCGAATGGCGCCCGAATGAATTGTCGTAGCATCTTCGGACCCTAATTTTTTGCAGCCACGAATTTGCGCAATATCGAAACCATTTTGGTTTCCATTAACCCTAACCTTTAGTACTAAATGACAAGTTTTGTTTAAAATTGAAAAAATTGTAGGTAGTTTTACCTGGGTGTTTTTGATGGGCACCTAACCATGTAATTATCTCTACATGCTGACAGTTGAAAATTTTGGTATAAAAGGAGGCGTTTGCTTGTCGTGCACCTGCTGTGTTTTTTTAAGTTTCACCATTTTTTCAATTTAAAATATTTATTTAAATTTTTCGAAATATTTAAGTAGGCGCCGTTTGATTAATAACAACCGCGATCGCGAAAAAAAAATCTAAGGTGGATCGCACTCGAAAACAGCCCCGTGCCTGTTTTAAGCGGATTTAACGGCGCAAGTTTGATGTACGATCCGCCTAATTAGTATCTGACACGTTTTGTAACGTAGACAGCGAATTAAATCAGTTTAAAATATAAATAATCTTGACGACATATCATTTCCAACTTACATTTCAATTACATCAGATTGATAAAATCGCACTCTCGCATCTCATTCGGTTGTCATGTTACTTATTCTGATTAAAGATTTCTTTCAAAACTTGATTAATCTGGAACGTCCATCACAGTCTTCGGCTTCTTTAGTGAAAGAGTTGATCTTTTCGAATTATTTATCGGATTTTATTAATCATTGATTGGATTTTGCGGTACGAATCAAAATAGGTGAATTTTGACAGATTTTAGAAATGTCAAGATTAACAAGATTTGTTGATCTACAAGCTGGCCAAATTTGGTTTAATATATGGACGAAACCGGATGTAGAGATTATTTTCATTTCTATTATCTCCAAATTAGGTTGAGAAGTCACTTTTGACTCGCGAAAGGAGAATATTACATTTCGTAAATGGGTAATAATTATTAAGAAAGTCCATTCACGTGATGAGATAACCTGTCTCCGTAAATAATCTCCAGAATCATTTTATAGTGGCCAGAGGTATATGAGACGGAAGGGACCTTGTTGTAAAGAGGAAACAAATGGCTTGAGCCATGCGGTTGCGAAAGCGTCTTCTAATCATTCCCACGTCATTTTTGGTGTGGAAGATCGAGAAGTTTTAGTTTGATAAAGGGACGAAAGGAACTGTTTCAAATATTTTTCAAAAAAGATTCTGTTAGTTAAGTTGGTTACGAATCGAGCTCAAGGCTTCCCTCGCCTTGGATCAAATCGACACGTCGAAGTAAAAATGTTCCACAGCTGTTAATCAAATGTGACGTACGAATAGGCGAGGTCAATTCAGATAAGAAAAATTTGCAGGTGTCCTAGTTCCCTTAATTCTCGCAAGAAAGGGTGGAAACCATGGGGCGTGACAAACCAAGAATCACCATATCTTGTACATACAGGGTGCGACATAGCTTCTTGTGGAATCTCGTAGATTCAACCACTAAATTTGTTATCATTAATTAAAATAACTAATAACTCACGCCAAGTTGAAAACTGACATTTGAAATGTTACACCATCAACTTCGCTCACAGACCTCTTAAACAAACATGATCGGCGAGTTAATTCACAAATTCGGGACGCCCCTTTTGTGACACCAGGACACAGACTTCAAAATCGGGATAATCTCGCCGGATGTGCATGTCACTCCCCCCCCCCCAATCGAATTTATGGGTGAACTTGGTGTAAATCGTTAGAGCCCGGTTAGAGCATATCTATTGTTTTTGTTTGAGCCTCAACCGTCGCAGAGTTATTCGCGAAATAGCTTGAGGGAGGCTGTATACTTCCCCCCAATTAAAATTTTGGAATGTCGATATACTGACTGTAGTGTCCCCTTGTAAGAGGGTCTCGACTTTCTACATCCAATATTTCTACAAAAACTCCATTCGCGAAGTTTACCACCGAGTACTATAGGAGAGGGGAGTTACAGTCTCATACTGTCGGGAGTTGTATGTAGGCATAGAGTGAAAAAATGGGTGGAAACCGGGGGGTCTGGGGGGTATGGAATACCCTCCAGCTATAAGGAAGCCATAAGTCTGCTATTAAAATTTGATTCCTAGGTGTCGATGAATCTTCTTCGCATTTAACACACGATGCTGTACATTAAGGAATAATAACTCCCTTCCCCTAACATTCTGTAGTAATTTGATTTGCTTTCATCGGCAGGCTAAAATTGTTGACAATTAAAAACACTGCAAACAGCGCCGGCGGCCATTACATTGGTAAACATGCGCACTGAAATGCTGTAGAATGTTTGCTTCGTATTCTTTGATAAAGCCGCGAGCGCACAGATTTGAGGTGCAAAATAGGCTTAGCTACCCTGGAAAATAGAAAAAACGCTTAAAAAATTAGATGAAATTATGTATTATGTAGTTCAAGTCCCAGAAAAAGTTTCGTTTCTGACCTGGGGGGGTATTTTTTAAAGTAAGGAACAGAAAACCGAGGGGGGGGTTAGGTGGTATGGGGTCAGTAGGAAAACAATGTTTTCTCAAGAATTAAATTTACTAGTTTATCTATTTTGAAGAGTCATCGCGTTACTTCATTCTGGGGGGGGGGGGGTACTCCCAGCCGTAAGTAAGAAAACGATGTTCCTTTGAGATTTAATTTGCGTCTTTATTAAGTTTGAAAAGCCATTTTGTTACTTCCTTGTAACCGAAACAAATTTAGCCCCTAAAATATGAAGAAATGGGCTTGAAACCGGGGGGTCTGGGGGGTATGGAATACCCTCCAGTTATAAAGAAGCTATAAGATGACTATTCAAAATTGATTCCTAAAAAGTCGGATTCTTGATTGTTGCTTACTTACAGGTGTACCTGGGGGGTATTCCATACCCCCCAGACCCCCCGGTTTCGTTAAAACTACTTCGCATTTGACACACGACGCTGTACATTAAGGAACTATAATCCCCTTCCCCTAACATTTAGTAGTAATTTAATTTGCTTTCATCGGCAGGCTAAAATTGTTGACAATTAAAATACTGCAAACAGCACCGGCTGTTGTTGCAGTTTGTTTGCAGAAAATTACATTGGTAAACAGTAGAATGTTGCTTCATATTCTTTGATAAAGCAATGAGCGCACAGATTTGAGGCGCAAAATAGGGGGCTTAACTACCCTGGAAAATAGAAAAACCGATTAATAAATTAGATGAAATTAAGGATTATTTAGTATTACATGTTCCTGAAAAATTTCATTTCTGACCTGGGGGGGGGGGGTATTTTTAAAAGTAAACGACGGAAAACCAGGGTGGTTCTGGGGGTAGTAGTAGGAAAACAATGTTTTCTCAAGAATTAAATTTACGTGTTTATCTATTTTGATGAGTCATCGCGTTACTTCATTATGCGGTGGGGGGGTGCTCCCAGCTGTAAGTAAGAAAATGATGTTTCTTTGAGAATTAAATTTGCGTCAATCAATCAAGTTTGAAAAGCCATCTTGTTACTTTATTTGTAACCGAAACAAATTTATCCCCTAAAATGTGAAGAAATGGTCGTGAAACCGGGGGGTCTGGGGGGTATGGAATACCCTCCAGTTATAAAGAAGCAATAAGATGACTATTCTAATTTGATTCCTAAAAAGTCGTAATGTTGCTTATTTACTGGTGTGCCTGGGGGGTATTCCATACCACGCAGACCCACGGTTTCGCATCTCTCACCTGGTTAGAGCATAAATGAGCTTCTATTGTTTTCATTTGAGCTTCAACCTTCGCAGAGTTATTCGGGAAATAGCTTGAGGGAGGCTGTAGACCCCCCAAGTCGAATTTTTGAGTGAAATTGGTGTAAAACTTTATAGCCTCGTTGGAGTCTAAATGAGCTTCCATTTGCATAATTTTAATATCATTTTCTACCATGTTACGGGCATTTCAAATTTTCGAGTCCTCCGAGCAAGTACCGTACGATAATCCTCAAGTTTCTAATTATTTATCAAATTAAAATTTTTGTTTCGATTAAAAAAACTAATCTGCAACTAATAATGAAGGCTCATTTAGGTTCCAACGAGTGTCTAACGTTTGACACCAATTTCACCTCAAAAGTCACCTGGGGGAGGGGCAACGTGTCTACAGCCCCCCTTCTCCACTGTTTCGCGAATGACTGTACGACGGTTGTGGTTAAATCGACAAAAATGAAAGCTCATTTAGGCTCTAATGATTGACTCCAATTTCGCCCAAAAATTCGATTAGGGGGTGCCAGCGACATGCACCTTCTCGTCGGGGAGCCCCATATTGAAAATAATCAATATAAAATTATTATAGTCATTTTGATGACTTTATAAACATAGCATTCGTGAAAAGAATATTACTATCTTTCAATAAGTGCACATTTTTCAAAAAAATTGCTTCGGCACCGTCAAAAGGGTAAATAAATGTATGAAAAACCCTTTTATTGAATATAATTTCTACGTATGTACATAATTACGTAAATTAACCGTGCAGATAAAATTTAAATTGTTAGTACTTAGTTAAATTTTTTGCCACAAAGTTTATAGTTTTTCGAACATACTACTAAAATTATCATCCGGTTATTTGAAAATTGCTTTTTAAGTGGCTTTAAAATAAAGCAGGTGAAAATGTATGCTTTAATTGCACAAACCTGCAAAAGATTTGGGTTCAATACAACCACATTGCTTATCAGCAAAATAAAGTTCACCTTCAATTTTCTGCAAAGGATCTTCCAAAATCTGATTTCTTCTTATCAAGAGTGTCCACTCTCTTAACAGACCACCTGCAGGTCCTGCAAGTGGTGTAGTCAGGACCAAGAACCTCATGAATATGCCATAAAATCAGCTTATAATTGAAGAAACTGCATCCTAATAGTTCATTCACAGTTTCTAACGCTATTTCTTAACCTAACAACATCTGTTTCTTAGTTTCACCCTTAATCATTCTTTGCACCACCAGATTTTACAGTCTTTTTTGGAATTCGCACCCCCTTACAAAGAAAAGTTATCTTTCAGTTGACCTGTTCACCACCACATTCGTGAATCATCGGGGCAGTATCCAATTCGACCAAGTCGTTCAATTACACCCTGCACATATTAAACAATCTCGGGGAGAGAATACAGCACTAGTGGTAGACAGTTTGACTTCTGATCTAAGGGCCGTGGTTCGGAATCCACGTTGTGGGCGATTGCTTCCAAATTTAACAGATACATTTGTTTATTCTTGTATGACTGTTATAACTTCCTGCTACTTTATCTCAGAACTTTCTATCCATCTGAACCGCTCGCATTTTAATACCGATCAATTAATTGTCACGATCGGTCAATTATTTTGAACAGATTCGGAACTTTTTCACACAGTCAACAAAACTTGTAAATAATCGCTAAATTGTTGGTTTCTGGTATTGCGGTTGTTTTTTTTTATATACAAACAATCAACTGTCACTTTTACATTTTATCTGTTCAATTATTTGTTTTATTGGCAAATTGGATGTGTACAAAAAGTGATTAATTATTTACAAAATATACGTAAACACGTAACGCTTTCGAAATTGGACTTTATTAAATAGAACGCTTCGATTATTTTTATAGTGAGAGATAAAAGCTAAATAAACTCAAATTATTGCTTTGAAATTTGCCCGACAAACGATGAAAATAATAAACTTGGGGACATCAAAATTTGCTGTATCACCTGTAATAATAATAAAAAATAAATTGTCGGGTGGTAAACAAAATTTGTCTTGAAAAGTTTTAACATAATGCACTTGGGGTGGAACTACGCTCTTTAGTGCGGCGCGGTGTTCTTCTTTTGTTTTCAAACTTTTCTGCATTATTTTTGAATTTGAAAACCCCGCAACGATATTTTCTAATTTCTTTATTTTTGTTGTTGGAAAGTAGGTAATGTGAAAAATACTTTAAGAGGCGTCTGCTTTGAGAGTGCCCTTTGTGAATATTTTATGCTATTTTGTCAACAAAATATTAGATAAGTGAACAAAGAAGAAGTTTCTAAATAATCGATAGATTTTTAACGCTCGAGCGAATTATTCATTACGGTATCCCTTTCAAAAGCAAACTTTAGCTGCTCTCATTGTACTACTAATAAAAAGTTTGTTATTGTAGAAGAATTTTATTTCGCAATGCTACGAACAAGTAAATTTACTTTTAACTTTCAAAATCCAAGCAAGTCAGTCGGTGAAGGAGGAACATGGTTTTCTCTCTACGTCTCGAACGGGTGGAAAGATGGTGATGACCTCAGAAGTGTGCAGCGAGTGGAAGAGAAATGGAGATTATGAAGAAGTATTTGCTAATAAAAAGCGCTCGGTTGCGATCTAGACGACCTTGAAAAATCTGGAACCCAACTTTTTGCCCGTTTTGTTTTTAAATTTGATTTATTATTTTAAGTATACATGACAAATTGAAGCTCTTTTATATATTGTTTTATGGGATGCGGAATCCTGTTACGTGTCCCTTTTTACTCAAACAGCTGCTTCGCGATGTCGTCCTCCGCTTGCTTAAAAGCACTGCTAGATGGATACATATTTTATGCACAGGTGCTGAAATGCACGAAGAATTTTGCTTCTGCTTATAAAAAACCTTTGAAGTACAAATTTTAACACGACACTGGAATTACACGATGATGAGATAAAAGTGTTTTTTTACACTTTGCATTTATTCAATAGAGCCTAACTCCGCACGTCGACATTTCAAAATCCATTTATGTACTGCAACTAAAATTACGTTACCTCAGTGTAGTTATTTCACGTATCTAATTCGTTTTCCTAGTCCACAAATTGCTAAACTAAACGAGCACTGCATGTAAAGGTAGCGACCGAGATTTACAAGCAACTTGTTACTTAAATTGCTATTCTGAAGCAATCCCTTTCTGCGGTTTTAGGTTATCATTTTAGAAAATCCATGGAAAACTTCCTTAATGAATCGTTCCTTCATTTCGATTTTAATGAGTTTTAGTGCATTTCAGACAGTTTACTAAGAGCTTTTGTGAAACATAATTATCACATCGTAACTTTGAGTTACTACAAATTAAGTTTATTTTTGAGATATTAATTGTTTTGGGGATATGGAAGGATCAAATTGCTGATCAAAAGCTCTTGAAACGAAGAGGCTTTCAAATCCGTGAGAAATAAAAGCTCTACAAGATCCAAAGTTTATTTGTACCTATCTTACAGCTCCAAACTAACATAAAAGAACAAATAAAATCTTCCGTTTCTCAATGGTTTAATCACCAAAGTGATCGTCCACGAATTTTGATGCAAAATTTACAAGGTGCGAATTGATTTTACGTCGTAGGTTACCTCGCAAATTAGTTAATAAACAACTGGCGTAGCTAACAATAAGAAATGGATGTGAAACCCTCAGGCCAAATAGGTCTGGAAATGAACTATTATGTATTTAATTTTCATTTATGAAATGTTTTTCTATATTCCAACGTGGGCTAAACATTTTCTAGGGTAGGATAAGACCCCTAACCTACACCAGTGCTTGAATTAACTTCAATTGAACAAATTTTAAGCGTAGTTAAATGTTAAACTGCTTTAAATTGAAGGGTCCCTGATCCATCGGGAGGAGGGGTATAATCGGGATAAAATTTGTGCTGCTAAGTGTGCGGTCTACCATAAAATTTCAATAGCTGAAGCAAAACTGGCAAAGGTGCTTTTTAGGACCAAAAATACTTTGAAAGGGTTTAAATTGATTTAACGATGATGGCTCCGAGATTCGAAAGGTCAAAATCGACTCTCCGCGCCTTCCATTTCGGTCCCCTACGCTGCGGACGCTTCGAGCTGTTTTGACTAACGCTGTACTAACTAAAGAAAATATCCCCTACAATAGTGTAATTTCAAATTTTGGGTCCAGGAGCAAGAGCTTTGACGGGCCCCTCCATTGAGAGATGTGCGATTTAAAGATAAAAAAACTAAACTTGGTTGCAATATAATGCAATTTAAGGAGGGCCAAAGCATTGGGTCTGGGACACTTTTCTTTTTCCTCCACATTTCAAGGTGTTTAAATGGCTTATCCACCTAAGAGAAATGAAAAAATTTCCCCCTGACCTGGAGGATACCTTTATAAGTAAACCATTGAAAAACCGGGTGTTATAATGTGATGGAATACCCCTCAGCCATAAGTAAGCAAAATATATATTTTTAAGAATTAAATTTACGTCTTTATCAATCCTAATAAGTCTCATCATTACTTCGTTGTTCTGGGGGGGTATTCCATACCCCCCAGACCCCCCGGTTTCACTCGCCATTTATTCACATTTTAGGGAAAAACTTTGTTTTGGTTTAAAGATGTTTTTGATTGCATAAATAAATATTTAAAAAAATCTTTCCTTTAAACGGACCGAGGGGGGTGGGGTAGTGCAAATTAAACCGCTTGTCATAGGCACACTGTACCCTTATTAGGGCTCTGGAGGAAGGGCCAAATATCATTTTCTTTGAAAATTTTATAGTACATTCCTTAAATTTATAGTTTTTAAACTATTTTTGTAATCCATGGGGGGGGTTATAGTAATTACACCCCTTGATAGCTACTATAGAGTTAAAATTTACGACTTTGGAATTTTTTGTGACTAAACTATTGAGGATCACCTACACCAGCGTCTGGAATGAGTTTTACACCCCTGACCTACACGGTCATGGATGTTATTGTAATAAATAATTGTCAGACGGCAATTGCCCCCCGCCTCCAAATCTTTAGGCGAAATTCATTAAAAATCCTAATTGCTAGTCAGGACCGTACGGTAGATTTTCACAGCATGATGCAAGTTTTCGAAATGCCGCCCCTAGACACATAAACGTTTGGCCCTTTTTTACTATATCTCAAATTTCTATACTTCTTCCCTTTGTTTTACCCCTATTTTGAAATCTTATAATGTTGACATTGTTTCCATCCCCCCCCCCCCCGCATACCATACATGCATACCGCGCACACTGGTAGTTACGCCACTGATCGCCTACATCGGTCCTACTCGGCAAAGTGTGCTACTAGGAAGGGGATGGATCTCTCTTTTTCTTCGGCAAATTTAAGCCAAAAATTACAACACAATTTTCTATAGCAATTCTCTATAATAGAAATTTTATGGTAGACCGCACCCCAAATTACGTTTGGTGGTTTGGTTAGCACCAAATTATATTATGATTGTATCAAGAGGCACTTACAAGGGGGGGGGCATTAGCTAGTCTAAAGTGGCAGAGAGGCAGCTAGAGACCTTTATTGTAGGTACCATGTGTAAAATGTGAAGACATGAATGTGATACTGGGGGCATTCCATACCCAATTAGAGATGACTAAAATTGTGCCAAAATTGAGTAAAATAATTGTAAAAAATTTTCACACAATTTGTACTTGTAGTACAAATTTACCCTCAAGTTGCAACCAAACGACCTTTCAAGAATACAATTTTAGAAAGCCGTCTTGTTGTTTAGAGCTGGGGGTATACCATATCCCCCTCCCCAGAACTCCCGGATATGCAACCATTTCTTCACATTTTACACAGAATAAGAAGATTTAGCCCCCCCCCCCCCAGTTGCAAGTAAGTAACTAGACGACCTTTCAAGAATAACAATTTACTTGGTTACACCTTTGAAAAGTCGGCTTGTTACTACAGCTGAGCCTGAGTTTACCTCCAACCCTCTTCTTTTCCTCTGCCTATTCTTCTTCGCTAAACAAAATGTTACCATTTTAGAAAAATATGCTACATTTTGATTGCAGTTTACTTACCTCCAAAGATTTTTTCTGGCACTGAAGAGTAATGCAGCAGTCCTGTCCTATAGGGTAACATGATGTATAAAATGTGAAAAAATGGAAAAAGAAACCGGGGGGTCTGGGGGGTATGGAATACCCCCCAGGTACACCCGTAAGTAAGTAACAATCCAACTCTTGAGGAAGCAAATCATAATAGTATAGTTATTGCTTCTTTATAGCTGGAGGGTATTCCATACCCCCCAGACCCCCGGTATCACATTCATTTCTTCACATTTTACACATTGTACCCTACAATAAGGGCCTCTAACTGCCCCTCTTTTCACACAATTTGTACTTGTAGACAATCTAGACACAAATCGTTCTACTTTTACGTACAATTTTTTCTCTGTGTGCCTGGGGGCTATTCCATACCCCCAGACCCCCCGGTTTCCAACCAGTTCTTTACATTTTACTCCGCAGGCGTAGCAGAGCAAGAAGATGACTTTCGAAAATTAATAAAATCACAAATTTGATTCTTGAAAAGTCGTTTTATAGCTTATTTAATGCTGAGGGTTTTCGACCACGCAGACCTCCCCCACTTCGGTTCCAAGAAAATATATTTTGAAGTAAATGACCTTCATTTATGTATTTTTCAAATGTTTTTATAATTTTCTAAGGTGGGCTAAGCAGAAAGACATATTTTGCTTTGAAAGCTCTAGAATTTCAACACTAAATAGTATTACCCCCCCCTGCTATGTGATATTATTTCTCTCGATGAAAGGAACCTATAAAAGTAGGTAGAGGTAAATTTTTCCTTAGTGGTTGTCACGTGACTTGGGCATGCGCAGAGGTCAAATGTGGAGGGAGAACCCGTGACACCCAATTCCACCAATTGACACAAACATAAAGCACATTCTTCACATTAACCACTCCCAACCACCAAAGAAAAATACAGCTATAGTTCATTTCATCACATTTTTTGATTTTTTGATTGATTTTTTTAAAGTGGCTATATTGAAGAGGAAAGCACAGTGGCTGTTGAAATTTTTTAACTCGAAATAACCTTCTGAAGTCATGGGTGTAGAGTGCTAAAGGGCACGAAAATGACTAATTATGTAATTATTAATTTAAAACGGTTTACCCTAGAATAAACTAAAAATTGGATAAATCCATTTATTTTTGGATAAATCCCCCCCCCCGCCCTGGAGAAATCTAAATCGGCGCTTATGTTTGCTGCTATTTTTAAATAATCAATTTGCAACCGAAGGCCTTTATCGATATTTTTTCAAAATTGTATTGCTAATTCACCGATAAAAAGCAAAATCTTTGAAAATTATTTTATTATGGATTTTGCAATATTTTAGGTTATACAAAAACGTTTGGATAGAATTTTTAGTTTATTTTTAAAATTTCAGTGACAGTAAACTGTCAATTTAAAATCGAAAACGTTTATGGATTTTTTTTCAAAATTGCATAGTTAATTATTGTTCGACAGCGAACAAAATTTTTGAAAATTATTTTATTTTGGATTTCGCAATATTTTAAGTTGCACAGAAAAATTAGTATAGAATTTTGAGTATATTTTTAAAATTTCAGTGAAAAACCGTCAATTTAAAATCGAAGACCTTTATGGATTTTTTTCAAAATTGCATAGTTAATTCTTCGACAGCGAACAAAATTTTTGAAAATTATTTTATTGTTAAAAAAATTAGTGTAGAATTTTTAAAATGTTTGTGACACTAAACCGTCAATATAAAACCTAAGACCTTTATCGATCGTTTTCAAACTTGCATGGTTAATTCTTCAATAAAAAACAAAATTTTTGAAAATTATTTTATTATGGATTTCGCAATATTTTAGGTTACACAAAAAAATTAGTGTACAATTTTGAATTCAGTTTTAAAATATTTGTGATAGTAAATCGTCAATTTGAAACCGAAGGATTTCAAAAATGCTGCCCAGGGGAACCCCGTAAACAATATCCATAGTACATTTTTTGTAACGGTTGCTATGACTACCACTTTTTTATTTTTACAGGATTCTTGATTTAACTTTTTAAAATTCAAATTTCTTGATTTAACTTTTTAAAATTCAAATTTTTACTGTGACGAGGACTTAGGAGGCCAATTTTGATTGTGGGACCTCCCCAGGCCCCAACTAACCCCAACCTAAATGTTGATGCAAAATTGATGTATTTTACGCTTATACTGTTGAAGATAAATATTTATACTGTCGTGGACTATTTTGTACAAAATTTTGTTTCCTAAAAAGTTGTCGATATGTAGGTAATTTTTCGTAATTGTTACGTTTTTCTCAGCAATTCTAGTGAATGCGCACCACAACGGTTTAATTAAGTGACACATCAATAATTTCTTTTTGGGAGACTATTCGAACCTTTAGCATCTTGTATCGTTATCTCCGAGCAACATCCGTAGTGCAAAAAGTACAATAAAATATTAAATTCTGTAAAATGTTGTTATTTTTATAACTCTTCGTGTCGAAAGCATCCAGAGATTTTCTTTCCCACTCGCTTGAAAAATTCCAGTCTATAAATAACCAACAAAATTACTCGTCTTAAATCTTGAAAATTTATTAGTAGTTGTAATTTTTGGAACGCGGGTTAGTATTTACGTGCCGTATACAAATTAACGGTTGTTAATAATTTTAAGAAGCATCCAAATCATGGCCAACTATCAATAAATTATACCCACGATTTTCTTAAACGTTTAACCCGTAAGGTTCAAAAACGAAAAAATTTTGGGACGAAAATGTTAAACTAATTCGAAACGAAAAGTGAAACGCTTCGTTTTGGCTCGAGTGAACAGCCCCGGGGATTCGAAAATTATGTATATCGCGAGCTGTCACATTTTATAAATTTCTACCAAAAAACGAGGGAGCTGCAAGAGAATGCGATCGGGCCCAGGATCGACAAATTAATAAAATAATGTAAACTGGCGCAGTCGGTAGGTAAAATCGAAGGGCATGACTAAGAGCTAATTAAATAATTCAAAACAATGTACTAATTTAACACCTCCGCGATTAACAATAAGAAGAACAATTAAATTAGTTATTATTTATAAAAGGAAGTAACAATGGATTGTTTTATTCTCATGCCTATAAAAGTTGATATTTAGCACTGCACAAACACACCTTTTTAAGAATCCATTTGCTATAGTCGTTGGGCATGCTTTGTAATTAACTCGGAACAGTTTAATCAATCCTCAATTCCAGACAGAATGCCCGGTGATAAGAAATGAGATAATTTATTTCCTAATTAATTGTTAATGCGTGACGGCTTCGTTAAGATGATTTCGTTAAAAAATGTCAAATTTTCCCTGCTGTTTTAAGTTTCATCCCACTTCTGATGGTTGTTACAACATTTTGTGTGTTTGTATTGCATTGTGTAATAATAAAAGAATATTTTAGAACCGGTTCTGCACGATGATACAATTTTATATTTACTTCGTGGCAAAGTAAACCGTAACTTGATTAATGAGATTATTTTTTATATCGCTCGAATTAATTAAAAAAAGCATCAAACAAACCTCTTATTCCATCGTAACTTTTTCGGATTTTCTACACTCCTAATTGTCATCTTTCACCGGTATGTAAATTGAATTATGTTTAATTCACTTAAACCGATAATAAATCCCGGATAAGATCAAGAATGTCTCTGTTAATTGGATATTAATTTACCTAAATATTCATAAAACTGGATTTGAGTGAACAGGATTGGATCGTGTTGATTTTCAAGAGACGCGCATCATCAATCGGTAGCTTAATTAATTAAAATTCTGAAATATTTTAATTTATGATTGCCCGAAAAGCAATAAATTAAAAAATTTGAATACGGGGATCGTTCAACTTTTTTTTCTGAACTTCAAGGTCACTCTTTTACTCTTTCACTCTTTCCTGCACTGCTGAAAGTCGTCTAATAAGCTTTCGCATCTCACGCTAATTACACGAGGGTTGTGAAAGGTTTATTCAAGTTTTTCAGTAATGAAAATTTTTCTTCCTTTGATAGCATTGTCAGAGGGTAGGTCCGGAGGGAACTTCACATCCGCCCCCTCGCGTAGGCTTTGTTCCGTTTACTTGAACTCTCAGGTGCGTCTGATTAAAAAAAACTCGTAATCCGTTTGGTCGATACGCTACCACATTTCAATTCGGTACCTGTAAACCAAAATTGTAGTGTTCGACAAGATTAACAGCGGGGCCGGAATGTTTCGTAGGTGGACTTGACAAAGTTTTATCGGCGGCGATCCGGTCGGTTTTCATTGAACATTTCATCGGTAGGCATAAACGATGCCATAAATCGACATAATTTTACGCATTAAAACGAAATACGGTGTGTAATGTCCTTGCCTAATAGAAATTTTGTAGGGGATTAACCCAGTTTTTGTAACTTTCAGATAATTATACAGTCTTCCCTAATTTTGTTACCAGCTATGGAATTTTAACCAACTTGTTGACTTTTTAAC
The DNA here is from genome assembly GCA_958510855.1 of Rhagonycha lutea. Lineage (NCBI taxonomy): Eukaryota > Metazoa > Arthropoda > Insecta > Coleoptera > Cantharidae > Rhagonycha > Rhagonycha lutea. The sequence continues at coordinate 28,662,609 of OY294041.1, read as the reverse complement.
GTAATTACAGTTTGTGGTGTTTCGGAACCGGTAATCGACAAACTATTTTCAATTTGTGTATTTCAAAATTAAAATCCTTCCCAAGTTAGAGACAGCCTCGGGTCGCCCCTTTTATTGGTCAATAATTACAGGCACGGCGGTCGAGATAATTGAAACTTTTTCAATTTTGCTTCTCACACATGACCACATGAGGAATCAAGTTGTTATTCGACTCGAAGGACCAAAATGTTGCTTTCATTTTTGATGATCCCTCGTGCTCGCGCCGTACTAAACAAAACCCGACGTTTTCAATATTTTACCCAGCTTTAGAAAAGCATTTGGCATTGTTTCATTTTTAATGGCCGTTTAGTCATTTTTAATAGGACAAATTCTCGTGACGTTTGTGTTATTTCAGTTACGACAAATGATTTACGGTTGTGTGACATTTTTTCGTCGGGACGATTAATAACATTCAAAACTGGAAGTTTTAAAAAGCAACTCTCCACGACTTCACGCTTCCAGATCAAAGAAATTCGTCTTTTGCTAAGTGTTTGCTTTTCCTTCGAAATTTTTGTACGTCCTATTTATAAAATCCACTTGTAGAAAATTTGTACGTGTTGATGTATTTAAAACCCGAAATAACAGATTACGAGTGCAGTTACAAAACTAATTGGATTAGTTTATTTTCACAGCGCACTAAATAAGAATTTAAAAGTTGATTAAGGGAGGCGTTAATTTAGAAAGATTGTTTTGAGTTAAAGCTTGGAAGGGTGGTTTGCAAAGGTGTAACGTAAATTTTGATTAACAAAAATAGGACACTCGTGTATAATTTTAACCTTTAATTTACAATAATTACAACTACAGCGAACCTAAAACTTTATATTGTAAAGGCCCTTCTACACGCCCGCTTGCAAATCGAGCGATAATACAGTCTAAATGCTAAAGCGGCGTTCATGTTGAAGTTCTTGTCTTGCCTTGCTTAGCTAAAAGCTGGCAAGAACCAATCATATTGAAATATTTAAAAAATACTAACCAAGGCAAAACAAAAACAATATAAACGCTGTTTAACATTCGGGAGGTTCAATCCTTGCCATAGAACTTTAGTGTTAACCAATCGTGGTGACCGTATGGCAAAGACTTGACCTACAGTCATAACCGCGAGAGCTTCAATCTCAGTTTCTCGCTAATAATTCCAAAATGATGCGAGATATTAAACTAGAAAATATTTCTCTATTTATTACCACATTTATACACGGGGCTTGTCGAACAAGTTTATTTTTTACATTAATATTGTTGCGCCGTTTAACCTTTAATTAGTGACGTGAATCTTTCCTACATGCATTTCAAATGGGAACTTTGCCTCGGAGACGCCTACGTCACTAACTAAAGGTTAAATAGCAGACTACTTTTCTCTTTGTTGAACGGTGGAGGTCCTGGGCATGACCTAAAACTGCATCCATTGTTCTTTGTGAAAAGAACCCATCTTCCTGCAGTGCTGTTATACCATTATAAGGAAGACGGTAAACGATTATTTCGGGATGTGATGCTTTATTCCACGTTAAACCGTAGGTCGACGACGCCCTGGAACACTGATAATCCACTGGTTCAAAGATCATTTGCGTTACGAGTAACCAAGCCGATTCTGCACTGACCTTTGTGGTCTATAATTAAATTGACCATACGTCCTGTTTTAGGGTAGGTTAGCATAGCCTTGAGATGCTGAAATGTCCCGTTTTCAAGTTAGCGACGTAAAATGTCCCATTTAGAGACAGAGAGAGAGAAACATTATTTGCAATGTCGCTCAGTATCATTTTAGGATATGCATTATATTTGTGTGTTTTGAATCCAAAAATAAATGGTTCGATGAATACCCTTCTACTTGGCAACACTGGAACGGAAATCCCCACGGAGATTTGTCCTCTTCTTATAACTCAAAGTAAGAAACACAGACCTTCAACGAGAAGGGCGGAGGTTTATTACAACTTGCATTCAACAATCATAACTTCATAGCATTGAACTATTATGACGAAAATGGTCTACAACTACGTTCAAGTACTTTGGAAAGCTAATAGAACTATCGAAGGCTCCAATCCTAATTTTTTGCTAAGTACTCGAAAACGATGCTAGATGTTAAGACTATTTAAAACCAGAAACTATTCATCTTTTTGACGCTGAACAATCTTGGCCACTTGACCATTTTTTTATATCTTTCATCACTTTTGTTTGTCTTTTTTTGTTTCACACATTTTTGTAAAAATTATACCTCATTTTCTTGCACTGGGGGTATTCCATACCTCCCAGACCCCCCGGTCTATAAATACACTCAAAGCTTCCTCGGAGTGAAGATTCAGAAGGCTTATTAAACAAATCAAATTTGTTCTTCCAGGCATACACAGTGGAAAAATTGTACTTACAAGTCCAGCAATTTATGTCTAGATCATCTACCAGTACAAATTGTATGAAAATTTTGTACAATTTTATTGTACTCGTTTTTAGCACAATTTTAGTCATTTTTAGCGCAATTGTACTAAATTTTTACACAATTTGTACTTCTCGACAATCTAAACACAAATTGTACTACTTTAAGCACAATTTATTCTCTGTGTCCATGTAAATAAGCTACAATACGACATTTTAGGAATCAAATTAGAATAGCCCCGTATGGCTTCTTTATAACTGGAGGGTATTCCATACCCCCCAGACCCCCCGGTCTCCATTAATAGGCTCAACGCTTCCTCAAAGAGAAGTTTCAGAAAGCTTATCGAAAAAATCAAATTTGTGTTTTTATCAATTTTGAAAAATCATCTTCTTGCTTTGTTGCGCCTCGGTGTAAAATATAAAGAAGTGGTTGGAAAACCGGGGGGTATGGGGGGTATGGGATACCCTCCAGCTATAAAGAAGCAATAACATAGCTATTCTAATTTGATTTTTCAAAAAGTCGTATTGTTGTTTATTTACATGTGTGCCTGGGGGGTATTCCATACCCCCCAGACCCCCCGGTTTCTCAACCACTTCTTCACATTTTACCCTTATGCGTAAAAGAGCAAGATGATGACTTAAAATTTGATAAAATAACAAATTTGATTCTTTTGATTTGATTGATTCATTTTGTAACTTACTTAATGCTATGTGTTTTCCATACCCGCAGCACCCCCTCCCCGTTCCAAGAAAATATTTTTTTTTTGATTTTCAACTTCAAAAACCAGTAGCCCCCCCCCCGTTAAGTAATATTATTTCGAACAACAGAACCTACAAGTAAGTGGTAATTTCATCACATTTATTTAAAATTCGTTCCATTTTCTAAAAATTATACCTAATTTTCTTGCTTTGGGGGTCTCCCCCCTCGCCGGTCTCCATAAATACACTCAACGCTTCCTCAAAGAGAAGATTCAAAAGACTTATCGAAAAACTCAATTTTTGTGTTTTTATCAATTTTTAAAAGTCATCTTCTTGTTTGCTACGTCTGGGGGTAAAATGTGAAGAAGTGGTTGGCAAACCGGGGGGTCTCAGGTACACAGAGAGAGAATATTGTACTTACGAGTAGAAAAATTTATGTCTAGATTACCTACAAGTATAAATTGTAGGAAAATTTTGTAAATTGTACTCGTTTTTAGCACAATTTTAGTCATCTCTAGAAAAATTATTGTATTAAATTTTCACACAATTTGTATTTCTCGACAATCTAAACACAAATTATTGTACTACTATGTTTTAAGTACAATTTATTCTCAGTGCACCAGTAAATAAGCAACAATACCATGTTTTAGGAATCAAATTAGGATAGCCATCTTATTGCTGCTTTATAGCTGGAGGGTATTCCATACCCCCCAGACCCCCCGGTCACCATAAATGCACTCGATTTCGAGAACGGTCAGAGCATAGTGGTCACACGAGTTGACTATGAACGCTAAATACCCGGTTCGAATCCAAGTAAAGTGAGAACTTTATTCTAACCGTTCTCCCCTCGGAAGGCAATGGCATCCCACCGTGAGTAATATGCCAAGAGAATCCTTAAATGTTAATGATATAAAAGGTCCAAAAATTGATCTGTGGACTATGGGGAAGGGTAACCACGTCACCAACAATTGAGGGTTACGACGCTTCTGTCAAGAAGCAAAACGATTGTATGATGATGATTCCATACCCCCCAGACTCCCCGGTCACCATAAATACACTCGATACTTCCTCTGAAGAGAAGATTCAGAAGGCTTGTCGAACAAACGGCTTCTTGCCTTGCTGACAAGTGTCCAATGCGACTTGTAATCGGTGGGCTGGGGCATAAGTTTGCTGTTCTGCTTGCGTTTTTTGTAGAGATTTGTTCTTACGCCTCATTTGTAGAGCTTCTCGTTCTACTTGCATTTGTTCAGAAGTTTCCAACGCAACTTGGAATCGGTGGCCTTGCATTGCGTTAGAAATGCGTCTATTACTAATCAAAGAATTACCAAATGCAAGAAGGCGTTACAAAGATCAGAGGTTGGTACGACATTTTTGGACGATCTCTTGGTGGTGAAAATTTAATTTTGTGAGTTTTGAAGAAATTATAAAAACAATTTATACACTGTGGGGGGGGGGTAAAATAAAGCAAAAAAAATTATGTTCGATTTGCAAGTCAAGTTAACCCTTCCCCTCCCGAAATTACTTTGTTTGTAAAAACTAAGCGGATTTGTACTTGGAGGCGAAATGCGTTTGTAACATTTGGCATACTATTTTGGATTTTGGGTTAGCCAATTTGCAGACCTCCAAATTATCTCCTTGTAGTTTCCTTTGGGTGACGATTGGAAAGATGGGAGAGGCGACTAGCCTTTATATTCAGCGACGAGAGCAGTGACACATTGAACAAAATGCTGATATAGATGTGCGCCAAATGATATTAAATAATACAAAGGAAGGGAATAAAGTTGTTTTTATAATCATCAAATCATGAAAGGAAATCTCAAAAGGTGATAATGCGCCACATAATCTTTGGTGGTGTTGAGCATCAGCAAATGACGTCTCTAGGGCAAGAATGTAAACAATAATTGTAATCCAACTCATCTTATTCCATTAAAGTCCATTAAAGATCACTCACCTGCGGCACTCAGGATCCGAAGGTAACTTCGCCGATCCCTAGTAATCACACACACAGGGGACCTACAGTTTAACACGGGAAGAATTACCATGTGCAATACAATCCCGGCGGTTCCGAGTGAATAAAGCTCCGACTTACTGAATTTATTGATCAGAACCGCTTATATCTTTTATCCATCCAGTCCCGATTGTTCTTTATTAAATTAAACGTAAATAACTGGCGCTTTTAAATTTGAAAACCACTTTAGCAAACTCTGTTTTTCGGCAATAACTTTCCGTTTTTTTTTTCCTACAAATCAATCCCGACAGCTAGATAATCTTCCACTTACTTTCTTGTCGCTTTTTCGAAATTTAAAACAAACTTCTGCAACTTCCAGTTCCGAATAGATTAAACAGTTTCTTGCTCTACTCGTACGATTTATTTCTCTTCCGATAAATTCGAACAGGGTCGAGAGTGCATTAAAATTTTTTATTCTCTTTTACCGACGACCTTACGTTGTTTAAAAAGTTGAGCACTGTTTTGGCTAGAGCCTGGCTGGCAATAAAAAATGTTCCTTCGCTTTTATTTACGAATGAAATGGTCGCCCGAGAATAATTGTTGTTTAATAGCCGCATTTGCATTCTTAGTCGAGGTGTTACTGATGAGGGATGCTAATTAGCCAGCACGAATTAAGTAACTCGCGTTTTACAGTGCGACCTCGCAAATTGGAACGGATTTTGAAAAGGGAGGTCGTGATATTATGAAAATGCCTTTGTGTAGCACGGCCTCCTGGTGACCTGCTCGGAGAGGTTAACCGAGGTCATATCTTGGTTGGTAAACTACCTACTTGTAGGGAAATTCGATCTGTCTCATTAGGTTTTTAAGTACTATTACTTGATGGTGTCCATAATACGGAATGCTTTTATGACTCGGGGCTCCAGGCATTTACAAATTGAACCTCATTACAAATTATCTTCAACTAGCAAACTTACAAGAATTGCAAATGCATTTATTCGACATAACAAATTGTCCTGTTTTTTTTTGCATAAAAGGAAAAACCATTTTTAAAGTAAACAAACGGATGATGATGGTTCGTTCGGTCGCTCATATTTTACAAGCTTTCATTCAGTAAATATGATATAATAATTCATAAAATGTTTTGCCTGAAAATTGTATGATAACAATGAAAAACGAAATTATAAATAAATTTTCCGCAATCGGGAACTACAAATTTGCTTTCCGTAGGTAAAACATAAATTTGCGTTAAAAAAACAAAATTGTTTCTTGTGGTAAATAAATGTCACGAGAGGAAATGAACAGAATTTAAGTCGAAATATTTGTTTAATTTTTTTAATTTCCAACGACAAATTTTTTTGTAAATTAAATTATAATTCTTTTTTCGGATAAAGGAAAGTTGGTTTCCCATGGCGTAATGGATTTTTTTTATTGCAATTTTTAAAAAGGAAAGTGTCTTTTATTGAAATGGAAATTATTTTCAGTAGGCTAAGCAGAATACTCAATTTTCCCGGGATTGGTCCATCAAAAACTAAAGAAAGGTTTTCGATTTTTATACTTCAACTGAGAAAAATGGATACATAAGTTAAATCGTACGTTTTTCGGTTTGTCGCCTCAAAAGTCAAGAAATGTACATTTTGGGGTGTCTTTAACCACAACGCAAAATTTTACATCATTTGATATTTTTAGATTTTAAAGTTAAATATAATATTAAGAACGTGCAAGGAGTGCACTGCACCGCGAACCAAGCTAATAATAATAATATTCACATAGTTTTATGCATCTGTCTGTCTGTTCGTAACAAACATCTGATTGGCTGAACTTAAAAAGCATATCTGGAATCGCATACAAGGTGCAGTTATCAGTTCATAGGGTATACAGAGTGAAAAAAATTAGAAACATCATTCATAAAAAAAGAATGCAGATGATGACTCGAAGAAGAAAAAAAACAACACTATACGAAAAAGTTGTATTTTTGTTGAGGTAGCCACTTTACTCTAAGGTAAATATCAATTTTTAAAGATACGAAATTAATTATTACATTAAAGGCATTTTCGTAATTAGTAGAAATTAAGACCAAAGAATAATTACTAAATAAATTAAGAATCGACACTATAAGAACACTGAAAGCGGCAACCATTTTGTAAATGAGTCTGCACCCTGAAAAATGCCTTCCAATCATAGGCGCAACTAGGGTCAAAAGTTTGGGGGGGCTAAAAGAATGTTTTCAAACAAATTTTTTTAAGGAGAGGGTAAAAATAACGAAAAATCGGGATATTTTGGGGCGGCTTAGCCCCCCCCCCCTAGTTGCTCCTATGCTTCCAATGTCGCTTTTTGTTTTTCTATAATGGAAATTCTTTGGTTAGGTGGAAGTTCAGCTAGAGTGCGAAAAACTTTTAAGAAAGGGTAATAAAATGAAGTGCGGGTAGGTTATTTTTTCCTAACCTTATGGGAATTTTCATGACGCAACTTAAAAATTGTTCCATTGCAACCTTCTTGGCCTCAATTTATTATTATATTCCTCAAATTATAAGTTAATTAGGAGAAAAATTGAAGTTAAAATTGGAAAAACATAAAATGGCACTACCCCCAGATCTCCCGGTTAATTTTTCACTTTTGGTTGTTGAACGTAAAATAACAACATCTTTTTAAGAAACCGAGGAGTCTGAGAATATTGTATTCCACACCCCACCAAGCCCCCCCGGTTCCTACTTTTGGCCTACTATTGTTGATCTTAGTTTCTTCATTTTTGAAAGTGAACTTTTTTCCTAAACTTAATAAGTTGCTTCTTATTGAATATTATCAGGTAACTACAGATTGCAGAAATATAATCCATCAAATCACATTTAATAATTGTAACCCCCCCCCCTCTCACAAGACATACTTTAATCTGGTCTACTGATTGAAAATTTGGTGAGGGATTTAACATTTCAATAGAGAAAATTATTCTATGATCTAGCGAATCCAATCAACACTATCAACCAATTAAGTACGAAGACATAATGTACTGGGGGGTATTCCATACCAGCGGTCGGCAACCGGTGGTCCGTGGCGTAATTTCAGTGGTCCGCGAAAAAATTCTGACATTATTTCAATTTGCTGAGCTTATTTAATACAATTTTTAATTAAAACATAAATTGTTTTTAGCTGTCTACAGTGGCGGATTTTCGAAGAGACCTCAAAATTCAACTCGCAAAATAAAAATTATGTTATTCAATTATTAAAAAACTGAGACATAGGGAAGTCCATGGGTAATTTCTAATTAAATAGCAACATTTGGTGAAAATTTGATGGACCTAATGTAATGAAATGTTATTATAATAAATAGATTGGGTATTAAAACCAGGATTTAATGTGCAATATTCCTACATGAAATATATAGTATTTTCAAAAAAAAGTCGCCTGCGGCGCTAATGAGCGAGACCTCCCCCCCGCCGTGTGCCGAAAGTTGAAAATCATTACTGTAGGTTGCAGAGGTAGTGAAAATATTTAGAAGAGTTTCAAAAGTTCTAAAACAGCAACTGGTTAGAATGTAAAAATATATTCCTCGCATGTTGCTCGGAGTAAATGTAAGTGTGGGATTCAATAAATTTGGTTAATTATTATGACATAGGGTTAAAAGAAGGTTATTCAAAAAAATTTAGCGATAAAAGTGAACAATTAAAGAGTTAGTGGTCCGCGAAATTTAAATTGCCAATTTAGTGGTCCGCAATACCTAAAAGGTTGCCGACCACTGTTCCATATCATACTTCCATACCCCCCGGTCCCCAATAATTACATTTGATTCCGTACCTGTGGTAATGTAGGCGTTTAAAAATTTAAAAATTGAGCCAAAGCTTTTAAATACATTTTTCCTTAGCTTTAGGTACGAAGACATAATATACTGGGGGGTATTCCATACCCCCCAGACCCCCCGGTCACCAAAAATTATACGTAATAGGATTCCTTAAGTCATTGAACGTTCTTTTCTGTTATCATGTTAACACTTTTCAGATCTTCAGTCACTAAACCAGATTAATGTATGTCTTTGAGGCGGGGGGGGGGGTAATTAAAAATGTTTTATTCTGCAACCTGAATATTTTATGAAGTTAAGATAACTTCTTGAGTTTAGGTAAAATCATCAATATGTTTCTCTTTCATAAATGGCGAAACCTGCCTCCCCATATAGGAAGCTGCCATACTATGCGCAACTGCTATTGGCTGAATATAATCAAAAGAAACGTATAACATTTTTTGAAAGAAGAAAAGAAAGAAATTCGACATTGTACGAAAAATTCTATTTTCGTTATCCCGGCCGTAAAGCGAGTGGTTTACGGCCTCATTTGAGGTACGAAAAGTGCCATTTTACGGCCTAGGGAGTAAAAAGTGGGAAGTAAAAAGTCCCGGCACAACGAAATAGCGGTTTACATCAGTACGGCCGTAAAGTGATTTTACACCCTCGGGTGCGGTTCGGGCTCGTTTTACGGCCTTGTGATATAAACTGCTATTTCATTGTTGTTAATTTCGAAAAAATCGATTTTGAATAATTTTATTTCATATTTTTATGGACAGTGGAAATGACACGCATCATGAATGGATAAACCGACCTGTCAATTCTAGCTGGACATCTCGTTAGCCCATTCATGCGCGTCATTTATAATTTTAGCTTTCGGTTCACACTTCCGTTTTTTTACGATGCTTTAGAAATTGTGTAACGGTTGGAATTATTATTATTGTATTACAATGCAATAAAGATGGATTATTATTCATTCATTTTGACCTTTTATGAAAGTTGATTAACATAAATAAATTATTAGATTTGACCATGTTGAGATGTCCATGTCAAATTAGGAGATATTAAGTGAACCTATATTTTTGTGTTCAGTTTTCTCTTAGATTCCTAACAAATTTTAGCGGTAATGTTGCTTAATTAGGTTAGGTTACATTCTAGCAGGAATTTAGTTTAGTTATTTACTAAATGGGGGCGGGAAATTTAAAAATTATTTGTTCTATTTTCTTCAAAATTCCTTTCTGGTACTTTAGAACTATGTCCTTCAATCATATACTCTCTTGTAACTATCGAATATTGTAAGCTTAGTACGTGGTATCACTTTGGGGACTTACAGTTTTGAAGTATAAATTCCATCAATCAGTTTTCAGTTACAATAAAGAGGTGATTTTCAATTATTGTAAAGAAATGGATGCTAAACCAGAGAATTTAGGAGGACGGAGTTTCTGTTCTTGCGCCATCACCCAACAAGTATTTTATTGGCTGTCAGCTGGCTGCCATGTATTTTCCAGCCTTTTTACCTGTCAATTAGGCTGCTAGGCTCACAATTTTCCTTGGGTTGTTTCTTTTATCTATGTATAGGGTTGTTTCCTACCCACCCCTTATCTACTTTCGTTTGTTGCTCTTCCGCGATATTTAATTTTCCGCATCTGTTCTGCCCAACTTTCCCATACAAAATTGTACATCTGCCATTTTGGAATTGGCAAGACGATTATTTCCCGCAAATCTTATAGTATTAATATTTCGTATCAAATGTCAGCTTCATTTCAGTTGCTATGGTAACGTATGTTGCCACATTTGGTGCGGATCATTATCGAAATTAACGCAAAACGAAATGAATTGGATTTTTAACGAATTAAAAATTTTAAAAAAAATGTTTGTTAAACCCACCTGGTTTTATAGACCACGAAATTATGTTTCCAATAAAAAATTACAGGAAAGTCATCTAATTTTGTGTGTAGAACGGAAATAATTGTATATTATTTACATTTTAAATTGAATCGATTTTCAAAGTAACGTTTGAAATTTATGGAGGAAGTGAGATGCAAGAGGAAGTAGTATCAAAAACTATCGATATAATATTTAATCGTTAAATAATTTGTCCACCCATACCAACCGAATTTTAATAATCCGCGACGTTTCTTACCTTAAATGACACTTAATCCGTACAGGTTTGGTAATAATTTAATTGGATGCTTATACGGTTTTTCGTCTCCTTATCTTCTTTTTGCGGGTTACATTTTTGGACAAGAATTAAATTTAATTATCGCGGGCACTTTAGCGGAATACATGGGGCCTTCTTAATCGCAGCTTCAAATAATTGCTAATTTGTAATTTATTTTAACGAAAGTGCAATTTCCGAAAGCGACCCCGAAAATGTGATTCGTAAGTTAAACACGGTTGGTCCTTTTCCTTGGAAGAAAACCTCGTTTAAAGTGAAAAACTTTAAAATTGAGTTTGGGAATTTTAAAAGTTCCTAGGTGTGCACCTACTGTTCCTTTAATAGGATTAGCAAGGAGCAATGTTGTTAGGATTTCACCGAGTTTAAAATACGGGGTGGTTCGGTAAAATCGGAGATTACAAATTAGGACACTGCAAGTTTTTTTTGATTCCGAATTGACTATTTTACATTATTCTATTTGCGTCTCCGTGCCTGGGATGCAGACGCTCACGTTCGATCGGTCGCTGGAAGCTGCATTGTCCGAACTTAAGAATAACAAAACAATTTTCCGAGCTTAAAACTTCCAATAATTAAAATTGCACTTCGAACTTCTTTTCATCGATTTTAATTTGTTTCATCACTTTTGAAACAAACGAGGAGTTGGATCCCAGCTTACCTTTTTTATTCCCTGCAACACATCCGACCGTTTTAATTAATGCAGCTTTTAGGGATGATTTTTACTACCCAAGAAATTTCCCTTTTTCACTTTTAATAATGCAGCTGAATTTTTCAACTTTTCAGCACAACAAACGCATGCGTTATACTTGAACACCGTTCGGGTAATTGACAGTGCAATGCGCGCCTTCTTACCATTCATACGCGATTATCCACAGTTAAAATTGTAAGGACGATTTGCGATTTTCGGTTAGGATGAACGAAGTAAGTTTCACTTTTATTGTCATTTTTGCGGTTTCCCGATTATTTGCGTCGCGGTTTCGGCTTGCATTGCTTTTCAAAGGTTTCGGTTCGTAATTGGGTAATTTAATTATTAGTACATTAATTTCCAATCGAGACAAAGCAAGTGCTTTTTCTTCGGGAAAAAATTTAATTAGTATGTGACGGAAGTAAAACTGAAAATTTTGTCACAAGCCAATCACATTTACTTGTTAACGACAGGAAGTGAGCGAAGTTATTTTGGTTTCTATACCTACTATTTTAGTTTGGCGAGAATGTGGCAGTGTAAGTTTTTACTTGAAAATTTAAAAAAATTGGATTTACGCTTTTTATTAGAGCGAACGAAAAATTTTGTTACGGTTGGCTGACAATTTTTCTAGGGTGCAATTTTGTCATAATTTTTTTAAAAGGTATCAATCAAAACTTTTCGAACTTTTAAATATTCAGAATCGGAGGGCCTCCTCATCAGTAAATTTTATATGATCGCCTTCGAAGTTGCAACGGCCTGCTAATTAGCTTACTTATGATTTGTTCCTGTTATGGATCGAACTTTATCGTGTTATAGGATTCTTTATGCTTTCATTTCGACCATACGTAAATATTTTAATTAGAAAACGCACAAGAAGAACGACCACCGCACAAACGATAAACAATAGATTAATAATGCAACTCATTGCTATTGTAAGCGTACATTCGACCATTTCAATTAATACAGTAGGTGTAGGTTATGTGTAGGCTAACATCGGCTTTACATTAAGCCCTAGGATAACGTAAAACTTGTATCTCTTTTTCGTCACGTCCTCATAGCTGAGGGATTTCTTACTCTGCCTCAGGAACCTGCATTTCCTGAGTTTTTCTATCTGAGAATTTCTAAATACAATTGGATTTTTAGGCACTGAAAATTGCCAAAATAGGCAGGCAATTAGGCATCAAAAAATTAGATTACAGGCACTAATGGGCAATCAAAAATGCATAATTAAATAATTAATATAAAGAAAACCACTAAGTATTAAAACAATATTTTGTACAAAAAATAAAGTTAAACATTTATATAACAAATTAAAGCTTTTTCCAAATTTTCTGGAGTAAAAAAACTTCTCACAGATTCACCGCTCTTCATCACAAGAAGTAACGGGAGCATATAGATATAATAATCGAATAATAATAATTAAAATAATAACTTTAAAATTTAAAATTTATTTTAAAACTACATACAGTGGCTCGAAAAAGTCCTCGGGCACTCCTATGTTAGCAATGTAAATTGCACATTTTGAAGCCGTTTTTTGACTTATAAAAATCGATTTTACAACAAAACTTTTTAAACAGTTTTTGTAGAAAATTTCATTTTCTTCAATTTTATATCTATACATTTTTTCATTTTATCGCCCCGTTTTTGACTGAGAGCGACTTAAACAAGACTCGGGAAAATACCAAAAAATATTGTCACCCTGTATCTCGGAAACGGTGCAACAAAATAGAAAAATGAAGAGAAATTTTTTTTCCCTAATTTCAAAGGGAAAGTGAATTTCGTTCCCTACATTTTCATTCATATACATTTTTCTATTTTGTGGCACCGTTTCCGAGATACAGGCGACAATATTTTTTGTATTTTCCCGAGTCTTGTTTAAGTCGCTCTCAGTCAAAAACGGGGCGACAAATGGGAAAAATGTATAGGTACAAAATTAAAGACAATGAAATTTTCAACAAAAAATGTTTAAAAAGTTTTGTTGTAAAATCGATTTTTATATGTCAAAAAACGGCTTCAAAATGTGCAATTTACATTGCTAACATAGGAGTGCCTGAGAATATCAAAAATAATTTATTTATAACAAGTACTTGCATCAAGAAAACAGTTTTATAAGTTAAATTTAATTCATTCCACATTAAAAAGAAATATCATCGGTAGGTAAAATTTCAAATTTTTAAATTATAAATAACAAAATAGTAAACAATTAATTATGAATTTTAGAAACTTCTTAATTAATTTTTACTAATGATATTTGTTTTATATATGGAATAAACATATCCCGCTTTGTTTAGTACCCGCCCTTAGCAAAAAAACAGAAGTACTTTTTCTTCATTGCTTATTTTGATTTCTTTATTAACTAATTTTGGCAGCATATGATCAATGTAAAATGTTTTTAACACGGCTGTATAATTATGTTATTGGTGTGTTATTGTATGTATTTCGGACATTGTATGTATTTCGGCAAAAGTGAAAAGCTATGACTGAATTTGCAACCTTTCTAGTCTACCCCCGACCGACGCGACGTGGTCAAAAATTATACGAAATGGTAAACTTGTATTATGTTGTGTTGAAAACATATTACAGATGCATATTTATCGAAAAGCCCGCTAAAATGTATTGGGCAGCACAGGTCAATAACAAATAATTTTAAAAAATGTTAACATGTTTTTGCATACCATGTTGTTAATATAAATTAGATTTAATTATAAAAATTATGGGTGACTTATAAAGTCATGATGTTTGGAGCCACGAAGCAATAAACAGCTAATTCGAAAAATAAATATTAAAAAAATTTAAACAAAAAAAAATCAAATGTAGCTCAATAGCGTTTATAGTTTTATACGTTGTTACAAAATTTGAACGCAAAAAAATGAAAATTGTAGAAATGAGACCGAAAAAACCAAAATGTACTGTTTGACAGTATAGATCTTCGCCTTAAAATTAAGGATCGGCAAAGGGCCACATTGTAAAATTACCTAGTAATTTTAAAGAAAAAAAAAGTTGTTTTTATGCCATGAGGGGGGTTCACGCAAAAAAAATTTAGACCCTTTTTTTAATATCTCGCTCTCCCATGGGGGGGTTGAACCCCCAAAACCCCCCCTTATCTACGGCCCTGTGTCTTATTTAAAATTTGTACGTGGTATTCATTCAAAAATACTTACATACTTACAAATTTAGGCAAATTATAGGATAAAATCAATTAAAAAAAGCCATTTAGGCACATTAGATGAAAAAAGGCACTAAATATAGAAAATATGCATTTTTGGCATATTAAAAAGTGGTTTAAAATGATCGCCAAGTCGCAAAACACATTTTGCTGCAAAAAAATTTCAGAGCCTGTACGGAATCAAAAAAGGCAAATGCCTACAAATCCGGGCCTTAATTATAAGGGAACTGCACTCTTTTTTTGAATAAACATTCAGTGATTGATGAACAACTACGGTTGTCATGTATGATAATGATCCCCACCCTGCGGTGCAGAAGACCAACTATTTCAGTGGTTAAGGGGGGGATTCACCCATCTTAGAAAATTGAAAAATACAATTTAAAACTCTAGTAAAATTAAATACTACGATGTATAGGTTATTTTCCTTAAAAGATTTCCACACAAACCGGAGGGTACTCCGTACCCCCCCCCCCCGGTTTAAAGCCATTTTTCGCCTCACCGTAAAGGGCCTATGAAATGTCTGCACTCTAGGTTAGATACGTAAGTGGACCGTCTAGTTACTCGCAATTTTTTTAAAAACATCATTATTTCTTCCATTACGAGAGTTCGTGATCAAAATCGGTAGATCTGCCTATAAATTGGTAGTTCTGGCAACGCTGTTCTTATGTGGGTGCCGCCATACTGTACTGTGCACAGTTTTTAGGAAATTTCGTATGTTTACTGATTTCTGTTACTACTAAAGTTAATGTACTTACATTAAATGAAAATGATATTATGTGATTTGATTACTGATTATCAGGCGCAAAGGAGTAGAGGGGGGGAGAATTGGTTAAAGACAAAATTCATTAGAAATCCTAGAAGTTTTTTGTACTTTTGTAGTCCATCTTGTCACATAAAAAAAATATGTTTAATCTAAACTATGCATGTCAAACTCGCGGCCCACATTCAATATTTTTGCGGCCCGCGGTAAATAATTTTGTAAGAAAATTCTCCCTGGGAGTCACCCTGTATAAATGTAGATTAAGTCGCCCTGCATAATTTTAGAGCAAGGTGTTAAAAAATAGAGGAAACCTGTATGATTTTATAACAGGGGTAGAAAAAGGTCGGTGAAAGCACGAGAAACTATCCCAGAATATATTAAACTTTTTAATGAAACTCTCAACGGGATTTGATAGATAACATTAAAATGAAGGGTCTAAAAAGAGAGGATTAATCCCAAATATCGATTAGTTTGTCCAAAAATCGACTTTACCGAATTCGACCGAAATCACAGCATTTTGTTACCGGTACGTGTACATTTACTTGGGTTTCAGGGTGGGCGTGTCCAACGACCACGAGAGAAGTAGCCGTAGTTACACGAAGTTTTTGGCTTAAATTTGCCAATTTTTAATTAGGTGGCCTGTCTCAAAGATATAAATTTTCTAATATCCCGCTCGGTCGGGCTTCGGGGATTTTTTTAATGACTGTACTGTAAGCAGAGTTCCCGGTTCTTTTAATGTCCACATTTAGGTTATTTTTTGACTCTGGGATATATTTTTCATGAGTTAAATAATACTTTAAATCAAGCTAAACTGAGGAATGGGCGGGGCTAACCTTATAGTTGCAGCCAATTCAATGTCGTTGAATGCCAGTTGTTCATGTAAATAGCTCAGTTTTTTTTGCAAAATGTAGCCCCTATTTTCAATGATACTCAAATTTTTTGCTTTATTATTGCCTTTTGGACCATTATTTACCATTATCCTGTCACCTGCAAAGTATTACAATCGTGGGTTTCTTTCTCATGCTGTCCCCAAAAGATCATTAAAATGCAAATTTTTTTGCGACTCAGATAAACTTTGACTTTGCTTATTTGGTCCACGTCAGCAATTGGGTTTAAATCTGGGTCTAAATCATCGTTTTCCAACCTTTTTTGTGTCGCGAGTAAGAATGACCTTTTATTTACCCCTTAACCGCGTGCCTTAACCCTTAAAAAGCAAATCTTCTTCTTCAGGTGCCTATCCGATTCCGGATGTTGGCGATCCTCCTGGCTAAGCCAATAAGAAGGCTATCCCAAGGAAATGTTAATGGGGCCTTCCCCATAGTCCATAGATCAATTTTGAACTTTTTAGATCATTTAACATTTAAGGATTCTTCTTAGCATATTACCCTCGGTGGTTTGCCATTGCCTTCCGAGGGGAGACGGTCAGAATAAAGTTCTTACTTCACTCGGATTCGAACCGGGTATTTAGGGTTCGTAGTCAACTCGCGTGACCACTATGCTCCAACCGCCTCAAAAAAAGCCAATAAAATTGTATATATTTTCGCGACCCCCCTGGAGTTTGGAGACCCAGGTTTGGTGAGTTTACCACTCCCAGCTTCAGAAACGGTGGTCTAATCTAAATTACTTGCTTGGAAAGTATATAAATATGAAGTATATCAATTTGATACATTTTTTTTAAGATTTAATTTTTTATACTATCTGTAAATAGCAAGAAAAATAAGCAAGGACGTAGCTAGCCTTGAATGTTTTCTTACGGGGGGGGGGCTAATAGCTACTTGCGATTAGATATGAGAGTGAAACGGGGGGGGGGTTCTGAAATCGGTAGTAAAGTTGCATAAAATAAATCCAAGTCGGAAACTAAACGAAATGAAAAATTTGAATAGGCATTTTGTTACTTATCAACAGCTGGAGGGTATTCCAGACCCCCCCGTTGCTAGATTTTTGAGAAAAGAAAAATTTTGAAATACTTCTTTCATTTTCTAAGATAGATTAGAAACTTTTTCTTGGTCGTCATTAATTACGTATGGGTTTAGGGGGGGGAAAGTATCATAAATATTACGGGCCCTTACATGGAGGGGTAGGGGGATTGACGTATTCTTACGTAAGTCTTTTAATACCTTATGTTGTAAAAGGTAAAGGTAAGGGGGTCTGCAAAATTAATTTTTTTTAAATAAAAAGATAGAAGGGAGGGGGTTGTTACAATCTTACGTACCCTTACGTGGGGGAGGGAGGGGGTCAAAAATTACAAAAATCATCCTTACGTAATTAATGGACACTCCATAAAGAAAGAAAGCGAACTCGATTCTATTGTAGGATTACTTAGCTTCAGAGGCTCAGGATCGGGGGGGGGAGCCATTGGCCCTCTCAAAATTTTTAGGCTTGAAGACAGTGGCGGCTCGTGTCATTATGAAGCAGGTGTGCTGCAATAGGGAACTTCAAAAAGGGTGGGGGGGGGCAATTGTTTTTAATAATTATTTAATTGATTTTATCGGAAAACATGCGGAAAACTGTACTTTCCGAACCTCTTCCTGAGGTCGGAAACCTATTCTTATATATTAGAAACTATAGTAGACATTTCCTTCCTTCTCAGTCCTTTTACCCTAAAGAGGGTTTGGTGAGCCTTTTAACACAGGCTTCTCATGGCAGATTACACCTCGGTGGTTTGCCATTGCCTGATGCCGAGGGGAGACGGCCATAATATGATTTTTACTTCGCCCGGAATCGAACCGAGTTCTCTGTATTAGCAGTCTATGCGCTTAATCGCTATGCTAACGACCGAACATTTACGACATTTACCAACCACAAAATAATTGGCAGTTCTGCAGCTCTGCAGCACATAGGGAATAACCGCCACTGCTTGAAGACGAATTTCATCAGAAATCCTAATATCAGTGACGGTAATTTTGTTTGTGAGATTTAAATTTTTATTGATTTTTGAATAACTCTAAATCGCAAGAGAAATAGGCAGGGGCGTAGCTATAGCTTCGAATGTTTCGGGAAGGGGGGGGTTACAGTTACTGATTGCAGGGCGTTTTCCGTGTATAAAACATAACGAAATTGGAGTGAAACCGGGGGGTCTGGGGGGTACGGAGTACCCTCCAGAACAAGAAGAAAACAACTTACCCCCCTCCACATCCCATAACCCTATCTCGACTACCTGGTTTCTCTACATAGTTCGATAATAGCTTCGTTCGCGGTGAAGTTCAGGATGCGTTTGAGATATCCTGGCTCATTCGGATTTATAATTCCATCATCTGATTTAAGCTCATGTCAATTTTATTTGACGATCTCTCAAGCTCATCCTGAACTTCACTGCAAATCAAGCTATTCGCGTTTTACATTAACAAAACGCCACCACACGGAATAATTTCGAAGTTCATTTAGAACGTCTTTTGCTTTGTTTACATAATGAACTTGTTTACATTTACATTAACGCCACCACACGGAATAATTTATAAAATCCATTTAAAACGTATGGTTTGCAGCGCCACCAACGGTAATGTAAAACGCGAATAAGACACGACTTTTAGTTTCACTATGTAGGTTATGTTCTTCAAAACATTTTCTCTAGTCCTGGAGGGAACTCCGGCTTCTCATTAATTTCTTGAAATTTCTGCAGTATTTGTGGCTTGTTTGTTTCAAGATGATCATTTTACAAGGCCAAAAACAGATTTATTGAATAACAGATATTTGGAAATTAAATACTCGTATTTCAAGAATCTGTTCTTGGTTTCATAAACCTCTTCAATATTCTAGATGCTCTAGATGATTTTGTTTTTAAATTACAAGGTTAATGCCTTATTGATGAACATAAAATTTTGGTTAAAGTAAGAATTATTGGATTGTGTAAACTCCTCTAATTAGGGGGGGGGGACAACATTTCGGACGTCTTTTATGGACGACACTTAGGTTATTTTTCGGACTGTATTCTTTTTTTAGAATAATTTTGTGTGGTCAATATGTAATTCAGTTGTAAGTTCGACAAGAAACCTAAAGTGTCGTCCATAAAAGACGTCCGAAATTTTCTTTTTCCCCCACCCCCAAAAAGGGGAATTCACATAGACAATATGGGGCCCTATAAATAAGATTTGGTGCAACCAACGAGAAACCGTACGGTCACGCTCATGCGCAAGTGATAGAAAGGAACGTCTTTTACTGTTGCGCATGAGCGTGACCGTACATTATACGGTTACTCGGCTGGTTGGAACAAACCTATATTAGACACTGTTGTTACGTTAATTAACAGACTAGTCTGCGGATATTTTTCTTAATTAATATCTCTTGGAAGATAAAAATATGTTGTCGGTGACTTTTTTGAAGGAAATTTAATTATTTGAAATCACCGGGTTGGGGGGGGGGGTAAAAGTATCTGTATCAGTGCTGCCAATTATAAAGATTTCTAGACGAAAATTTTTGTCAATTTGTTGTAACAAATCAAGTTAACATGATAGAAAAACAAATGGTACCATGTTGTAATATCATCGATCTCTATCAAATTTGACCACTAAAAGAGTACAATTTCCAACTAATCATGTAGATACGTCCATAAATATACGTTGGTTTAGATTGTTTACGCACAGATGAATCGAGTTGAGTGGACATAACATAAACTGGTGTCAATTGGTGGACGACCTCATGGAATGATTATTTTCAACTTTATTGCCAGCTGCTTTCGTTCCCATAGTTATTTAATATGCACCAGTCGTTTTGTTTTATGCATACACAATCTCAATTTATTAATAACGAGGTTTGATTAACACTAAATTAACAAAAAATTCGTCCGCTCAATTAAGCCGCGCGTTAAAACATGCGTTATCAAGTTGAACAATTAATAAAAGAAAACGTCATCGATGAAGGGTTAAAAAATGCAAGGGGACGGGGGCCTGCTACTTACTAAATATAAGTTTTAATCATCGTCGAAATGAGGGGCAATAAAGAACAACAACAATAAAGTACCTTTCAGTTATTACCATCGTTTTTTACTGGCGATGGGAAATGTCCGGTTAGCATGCAATGTAAACGAACTCCGCCAGGTCTAATTTCGGCAAAGAGTTTGTTTGCAATTTTAATATTATGGCATCGTGCTCAAAATTTATATGTGAATTCTGTGATTCCTATAAAATAATTTAAAGTGCCTATTAGGTTGATCATAAAACACGAGATAAAAATCAAAATATTTTAAGCCTGTAGGAATTCGAGAACCGACTTGTTTCTTCTTTTCGTTCACTGAACTTCTTTCTTTACATGCGTTGATGATGGCGATAAATGGTTCGACTGCGTTAATTGGACGTCTTTTTTATGTTGGAGATTAATTTAAATTTGACCGATACAAATGCCCCTACAAGGTACATCTCTTTTCGATCTTGTTACATTTTGATGAAAAAAGTTTGTGTAAACACAAAGGAAACTTTCTACTTAGCATAGAAAGTACGGCTATTTAAAATACAAGAAGCACCATTAGGTCTCATTAAGGATCAAACTTGGAATTTTATTTTTCTCGATCGCATGAATAGTTAATCGGAGCTATATTATATCGTTATTGTCAAAATTTAGCGTCGATCGCTTTTTCATCCATCGGAGCAAATTACTAAGGCCCTTAATTTAATTACGAACCCCAATGTTATTTTTCACCGCCACACAACTTAACTTGACCGATTAATGGTGCAAAATTAAAACGTTGCGCCATTTTTGATTATTCTTAAGCCGATTATGCTTTTTCAGATTTATTTTTAAGCCGGCCTTAACGAGCACCAAAAATTAATTGCAAGTTCCATTCAAAATTTTTGTTATTAGTGCAAAGCTAACTGTAATCTTCCATTATTTGGAAACAAAGATCGTCGTCATTCGTCAATTTGTTTTTGTATTTGCTTCTTCCAACATCTGCTTTCTCATAATTAATTAGGAAAAGTGTGATTTGAAATTACTTCGCGGGTGTTAAAATATCAACACGACCCGAAAAACGAAAAGCGATGTAATTCCACCTCTTGAAAGCTTCAAGATCCACATGTCGGTCTCGCACGTTGTAAAAATACCATGTGTCAAGAAGGCTTTAGTTCTTATTTTGCTCCCGGTTTTGTTAGAGCTTCATGTCTTGGGTAAACACTTTTGAAAGGGAATACGTAAAGAAACAATACCTTTTCGCGATATGAATTTTTTTGTTAACCAATCTTATAATAAATTGTGTTTGTATAGGAACAAAAGTTAGCTCAAATTGTATTCGGATCAATATTTATCTTCCAGTCATAAATATTCAAATTTGGCACTCGTCCTGACCCAAAAATATTTTTTACAGTAATTCTAACCTTGAACCACCGCCCGTCTCCCGATTTAAGGAATCCACTTGAAATTTATTTAAAAAAACAACAATATTTGAGAATATTGCATAAAATTTTTATTAATAAATTCTGTCTTTTACGGGAAAACTTTGATCACATTTTTTTGTTAGCAAAAATTTAAAAAATTCTTCTTGTTCAGTTTTAAAATTTGGTTCTAAAGAGTCCAAAAAAATTGAAATCGGATTATTTTTATATAAGTTATCGCTTAACAAATTCGGGAATAATTCAAAAACTGTGCTCTGCAGCAAATAATTTTTACCAATTGAAAACATTTCAAGTTTTTTGATTTTATCAAATGATAACTCGAAAACTGCGATTTTTAGATAAGAACCTGTAAGAACATGTTTTTTAGAACAAAAACTTTGTTAGAATAATTTAATTTGACAACTTTTGCAGAAGTTACTGCTGTTTAAATAAATTCAATTGCGCTCTTGAACAAAAACGCTTTCGTTCAATTTTTGAAGTAATTCAACAGGAGAACTAAAATTTTTTGCTCAACTTGAAATTTATAACCAAATCTTAACTTCTTATAGTTTGATGATCGCAGAGGCGTAGGTACGGGGGGGCAGGGGGTACATATGTCCCTGGGCGCCACAGCTTAGGGGGCGCCAAAATGAAAAAAATGAGTTAAATAAACTCCGGCCCCAGTGAGTCTCCAGACTCTCGATACGAGAAGGGGCGCAGATTTTGTGTCTTGTCCCCGGGCGCAAATTACCCTAGCTACGCCACTGGATGATTGATAACTGGAAAATTGTGAGTTTTGGCTGAAATATCTTCATTAGATATTTATCTATTCTTTGATATTTATCGTTATTTTGTAATTTTGAAGCAAATTTTGCTAGGTATGGCGGTTCTGCACAATTTAAAACAAGTCAAATCGTCTCGGTGGTGTAGTTGATTTAAGTATTTACAACTAGGGCATAGACCTATTTTTGTTTTGACACTTTTTAGGTACCGGAGGGTATTCCATACCCCCCCCCCAGGACTGGCATAAGCCAGGGTTTCAATATTGGGCATTTTTTGTTTCGACACGTCGCGTCGGTGATACTGGAGGGTATTCCATACCCCCCAGACCCCCCGGTCTGGCATAGGCCAAGGTTTCAATATCAGGCATTTTTTTGTTTCGACACTTTGTGTTACTTCTGCTTCAAGGTGGGCGTGACCAACGACCGCGAAAGAAGTAGTGGTAGTTACACGAAGTTTTTGGCTTAAATTTGCCCATTTTTAATAAGTTGGCCTGTCTCAAAGATATAAACTTTCTAATATCCCGGTTGGGGTGGTTGTCGGGCTTCGGGGATGTTTTGAATGACTGGACTGTAAGCAGAGCTCCCGGTGCTTCTAATTTCCACATTTAGGTTATTATTGTTGACTTTAGGATATATTTTTCATGAGTTAATTACGTTAAAGCAAGCTAATATTTATAAACTTCTGCGAGCATGTCGTAAATTGGGGAGTGGGCGGAGCTAACCTAATAGCTGCCCTGCAGCCAATTCAATGTCGTTGAATGCCAGTTCATGTAATATTTCAGTTTTTTGCAAAATGTAGGCCTTCTTTTCAATTATCCTCAAAATGTTTGCTTTATTATTGCTTTTTGGACCATTTACCATCATCCTGTCACTTGCAAATTATTAAAATCATGGGTTGCTTTCTCATGCTGTCCTCAAAAGATCATTAAAATGCAAATTTTGTTAGGGATAAAATTTTTTTGCGGCTCAGATAAACTTTGACTTTGCTTATTTGGTCCGCGTCAACAATTGGGTTTAAATCTGGGTCTAAATCTAAACCCATGGTCTAAATCTCTAAATCATCTTTTTTCCAATCTTTTCGTGTCGCGAGGAGTGACCTTTTTTTACCTCTTAACCCTTAAAAAGTCAATAAAATGGTATATTTCTCCTGGTGACCCTGCATGTTTAGGACTCCCAGGTTGAGAAACAGTGGTCTAATCTAAATTACTTGCTTATAAATTTAATTTTTTATATCTGTAAATCGTAAGAAAAATAGGCAGCTGCGTAGCCTAGCATCGAATATTTTCTTAGGAGGAGGGGATGGGTATAGTTACTTACGTTAGATATGGGAATGAAACCCAGGGGTTTTTCTGAAATCGGCAGTAAAGTTCCATAAAATAAATCCAATAAAATTGCTTTATTATTGATATTTTGTCATTTTGAAGCAAATTTTGCTAGCTATAGCGGTTCTGTATAATTTAAAACAAATCAAATCGCCTCGGTGGTGTGTTTGGGTAAGTATTCACAACTAGGGCATAGGCCAGAGTTTGAATATTAGGCATAATTTTGTTTCGACACTTTGGTCTGTTACTAGAGAGTATTCCATACCCTCCAGACCTCCCGGTCTGGCATTGGCCAGAGTTTCAATATCAAGCATTTTTTTGTTTCGACATTTTGTGTGCTCCTGGAGGGTATTACATACCCCCCAGACCCCCCGGTCTGGCATAAGCCAGGGTTTGAATATTAGGTGTTTTTTGTTTCGACACTGTGATACTGGAGGGTATTCCATATACCCCCCAGAACCCCCGGTGACTTAAATAGCATTTGCGAAGCGCATCAACTCGCTTACCCTCTACGTCTAACGTCAATGACAATGGGAAATTTAAAAGAACATTTTTGACTAAATTTATTAGTAGTAGGGAGCAGTGGTCGAAGTGAGGGGGTATGCGGGGGTATGGCATACCCCCACTTTTTTCAAATTGCAGAAACGTACCCTAACTTATTTAGCATCACGAGACGCGTACTTTCAACTTTTTTTTTTTGGGGGGGGGGGAATTTGCCAACTTAATTAATTCAAAATTGCCAACTCTTTGTAAGGTTGGAAAAACTAAGGAAAAAATTTACTCTACAATATTAAATTTTGTGTAACGAACAATAGAAGACTAATATCACTTTGAGCCCGTTGGCATTTTTCTTTCTTCGGGGGGCTCATGGTCAAGATTTGGATTTTCGCAGGAATTTTGGGGGGTGCTTTTGCTTACGTTGGTCACAAATAAAAGAAGATAAAAAGATATCATTTATCAAGAAAAAAGTGGCTTTCTTAGCCTTCGGGTGTGGTAGTAAGCTAAAATAGAGGACGAAATAGTGAAAAAAAACCTTTGGGTGGTCACATGGGGGTCTTGTTTTTAAGATTTTGGTATATCTTTTTTGAATAGTTCCAGAAGATAAAATGTGATAGTGAAATTGAGCTAAAGCTACTAGAATTCCGAAAAAAAATTATTCAATTTAAAACACCTTCGATGGCGGGTAGGTGCCCATGGGGGTCTTTTAAGACTTTTTCCCTTCTTTCGAGCTTCCAGTCACTTCCAAACGCTTTGGCTCCTTACCAAAATGTTTGTAGCGACTGAAAGGGGCAGCCAAAGCGTTTGGAAGCGATTGGAAGCTCGAAAGAAGGAAAAAAGAAATGTTCGGTAGCGAATAGCGAAAGTAGCTTCTCCCCGAACGCAGGGTTTATGTTGTCTCAAAAGACCACAAATCGTAACTTTTTTAACGTGTCTGTCACAAGGTTGAACAAAATTTTCAAAAAAAACTGGAAAACTGAGTAAATACTCACAAAAAGCTGCAATAATACATTTTTGTGATAGTTACGGTTTGTAATTTTAGGAAAATTTGCAGTAAAATAAAATTGCAAATGTTGACCTTTGATAAGCGATTCCTCGAAAACCATGTATTTTTATTTAAGAAAAATATTTGCCTACGTTTTCTTTAACTAGAACAATTATTCTTTTGAAGAATCAGGGAAAAGTAAAATGGGTTTACTCTTGCAGAAGTTATCACTGCTTAAGTGTAAGAAAACATTTTAAATTTTTGAAAACAATGCTTGAAAAGAGAAAAGGATTTTCCTAATATATATTTTAGCTTAGGTAATTTATCTTTCTAAAGACTCATGAAAAAAAATCGGTTAATTTTTGTAGTGGGGTGCCAGGGCCCAATTCGTCATATGACAGAAAGAACGAGCATCCCTTCTAAAAAATATTTTATACAATAAAGCGAAGCTTAAATTTAACTGCCTGCGAAATATTTTTAGTTAATTTAAGAAGTTGGCGAAAAACGTGGGTTATTATGGCACTCGAGCATGTTAAAACAAGTGATAAAGGAATGCGAAACGCTTTCCACTTTCATATTTTCTAAATTATCCCTCTAAAAAATTTAATAAACAAAAATAATTGTATAAAAAAACCTCTTTCTCGCGGAACAGCAACAATAAAGCTGCCCTACATTGTTTTATAATGTTGAATTTTCTATTAAAATAATTAAACCATAATTTTCCACTTTTAAATAAGAAAAACGGAAGGAATCGATTTTAATGCGAGGTTTTCTGGGCTATCTATTCTTCACGAGGAGGTGCAAAAAAAAGTACATTTCTTCTAATATCAACGCAAACTGGAACACAATAAACCCCATTTTAAGCGAAAATCTTGCAGCGCACTGCTTAACCCTGCATTTAGTGCACAAAAGGAAAGCTCATGTTTTATTTAACGAACCCCTATTGTGGAACTTATTCTCAAGTTTGAAATTCATTAAAACTGCATCTATTTCAAGCTTTATTTAACCTCGCAAATGTATATCTATGTTTCCAACATGGTCGCCAAATAAAAAAAAATCCAATTATTAACAAGAAAGTTGTAAAGAGATAGGAAAACGAGTTGCTCACAAAAATAGGAAATTTTAACAGTTACCACCGAACGGTTAATATAAAAATTGTTTGTTTGTTTTTATTACTAGATGGATGTCGGTTGTAGATGTTACAATGATGAATCGGGAATAAAACGATCCGATACATCATTTTTGGGTCGATCTTTTGCTAAAATTGTATCAACACTTTTAAGACTCACACGAAGAAGTTTTAGATTGATTACGACTTTTGCTTCAACAGTAAAGTGCTTTAATCTGCCAGGGCAGTGTCGGGCTCCAGAAATAATTTTTAGGCTCCGCAGGCGCTTTTTTTCAAAAATGTTAAGTTTAATGATTTTTTGGGGGACGAAATCGTCCCACCGATTGATGCTAGGTTATCAAACATTTTTACGTAAACAAAAATTGAGTTCAGCCCTTCCATTTTGATAATCACCCTCGTAACGCTGACGTCTTGAAGTATCTCGGACGTGCCCATTATATTTGTAACGAATTATCTAATTTAATCTTCAATACGAGATAAATAACACGTAAAGGTAAGAAAATATTTTTTGATTGTTGAACAAAGGAAGCGATCAGGTGTTTGAACAATGCGTAACGCTGAAACCACATACAATAGGCGCAGCATTTGATTTTTATCAGTCGCAATGGATTTTCTCACAACATATTTAACGTCTAACTCACTCCGCACAATGTGGTCGCTCATGGTTATGTATATGAGTAATTCTTTTACATAATCAAAATGCATGTCATTATCCAAAAACACTTAGTCATTTCGAAACGGTACATTTATGATTTATAAAGTTTGCAATTATTAAATTATAGAGGATAATGGGTAGGCCATTACTAGTTGTTTTTTTTTTGTTTCGGTAATGAACGTGGAATGCGAATAAAATTGTGTCGTACTGAAGAGTTCTAATTATACCGAAACACGTGGAAATTTAAATTAGTATAATTGCAGTGTAAGGTCGGCTTTAAACCTCTTCATTTCTATTCCATCCTATTTGCCACGTCGATAAATTGCGGGACGAATTTGATTCCATTATCTTTGTTAATTCCAATTAAATTATCAATACTACTGATACTCTGGTAACGGTTTAAGTTTTAATTAGTTAAGTTATTGAAACAAAAATTTTTTCAATTATTAATGAAATTTTGCGTGTGTATAGTACAAAATTGAAAAAGTTTTTCGAGACGTGCTCGCTCGATTCGTGAAATATTTTAAGATATGTAAATGTATTCAAACAGGCAGGTGATGTTTTGTTATTAATTTCAGGTAAATGTGGCACGAACCACATCATTCTCCAACAAAATGTGCAATGGAACATCTGCAGTCGGCTCGTCAAAGAGAAAGGCCCTCGAACGCGTCGTCGTTATCCAGAGCATTATTTATACGACGTTGCATGCCGCAGGAACGTCGACCGCATTTGTACTTTCCGCCGCCCCCTAAGCATCCACCCCCTCATCCAGCTGATCTCAGAATGTCAGAGGATCACTTGCTAAGCATTCCGGGGCCGTCAAGTGCACGACAACCTCACGAACCCACTTGGGAAATCCCTAACGACTACTCGTACGCTTATTACGAACCAGGACCGCCAAAGAAACACACGAATGTGCCAAACCGATATCCTGGTGGAAAGAGAGACGGTTCTTACCGAGAGGGCTCTTACAAAACAAAGCACACCTACTTAACCCGCTATGGAACAGAAGAAAATATTTACGAAGAAATCAGCGACTTGACTCGCGCTAGAATGCACGCAGCCCAGCAACACCAACAATCCATCATTTCCCTCAACCAAAGTCTAGTGGAAGAAGAAGTCAGGCGAGTCCAATCGGGCCATCGTCGCGTGCTCGGCGAGTTGAACCTCTCCGTTGAGGCTATGCTCATGCCTAACTCTCGCGAAGGCAGCGAAGACAACGACCGAGAAACCGACGATCAATTAGCCGATTTGTTAAGTGTGGGACCAACGGACGAACTCTTATCTCCGATACCTCCAGTGGATTTGGATAGTGGTTTCAGTGGTAGTTCTAGTGGTGCGAGTTATCGAAGTGCGGCTGGTAGCCTCCGACGAGGACCAGACAAAAACAAGTGCGTTCATCCGGGCCAAAAAAACTCGCTACAAAATTTGACACCGTCCAAAAGTTTTTGGAGCCGAAAAGGATGGAAGAAACTCGCCGGATTTTCCAACAATCACGTGCCGGGAAACAAACCAAAATGTGGTAAGTCTGATTTTGTTTATTAACCTTTAGCTGCCACACTGGGGTCTATCTGACCTCAGCCGAAATCAAGTCCAATTTGAACATATT
This sequence comes from Rhagonycha lutea, assembly GCA_958510855.1. Lineage (NCBI taxonomy): Eukaryota > Metazoa > Arthropoda > Insecta > Coleoptera > Cantharidae > Rhagonycha > Rhagonycha lutea. Next base: position 28,633,730 of record OY294041.1, on the reverse strand, counting down.
TACCACACGAAATTTGTACTTGTGGTGTCATAAATCATAATGTCGTTAGTTGGACCCCAGTGTGGCAGCTAAAGGTTAATTTTGATGCGTTCTGTATTTTCGGTATGCGTATCTCATTTTTGTTTCAAGTTGTTTGACGAGGTTGTTTATAATCAATTTCCGTTGAATTATTGCATTTATAGTGATAATATAAATGATATAATTATTTATACAGTGTCTTTGTCATTTATCTCTGCTGAGAATAACATAGATAATACAAATTGCTAAAGCATAGTTTATCATCCGGTTAAGTTTGATAAATTTGTTTTCACAATTGCGGAAGGGTGAGGGGTACTTATTTAATTCAAAATTGATTATCTTACGGTTTACTATAATTTTGTAATTGAGCTAATCCATCGCTCTTACAAAAATTGTAGTGTGGAATCTGCTCGTTTGAGAAATTAATCGGGTAAAGAGCGACCCGTGTTCCTCCTATTCAACAATCTATCGACACGGCCGTTTAAACTCAATTAAATTGCGTTAACATGTGCATCAATTAACTACGATCACGACATCACCAAAGAAACCAAGTTTTTCTCACGAGCTATTAATCCAAATGTATTTAATGTGTGCTTAATTAGAACAACAATAAATTTTTAATTACGATGTAATATTGTACTTTCTGAGCGCAAAAACGTCCAATTGAATGATATGGGGGTCGTCCATAAAAGACGGGGAGGGGTGCCATTGGATAGGGTAATGAGAACGGGGGGGGGGGTCCGAGTCAGTCTATCAATTGGTTCGGATTTTTAACGAATTTACCCCTTTCTACAATATGGCTTCTAACAGCTGCTGATCGCAGTTAAATAATCTCACATGAATGGATTAACGAGATTCATGCAACCGGGAGCTCACTCGTTAAGAAGAGCATAGTTTAACAAAATAACGAAAGCTAATTTAATTTAAACAAATTTGTAATTACTCATCGAGAGGTCGGTAGCTCGAATCTCGTTAATCCATTCATGCATTAATGCGCGTCCGTGGAGAATACATCGGATAAGATCCCTAGTCAGCACTTACTTTCCTTGATTTTTTATTTACTAGCATGCATACTTAAAGAATCCATTAAAAAGAAATTTAATTGTAGTACAAATTTAAGAATTAGATCAGTAAATGGAAAATTTAAACGGTAACATTTCACAAAGGAAATGTAATCTGGATAAATTAATCGATCCATTGTGGAATTTTAAAAATTAGTTATGAAAAGTATAAAATTTTAAACAGTTTTTTTTTTAATTTAATCGTGCGCTGCAGGTTTCTAAGCGCTTCCACTTCGTTTTCAAGTAATTTTGCGGGGGGGGGGGTTAGTTTAATAACACGAAACCTGCAAGAAGCAAAGTTAAGTTTCCTAATAGACAAGATTGTCCCTTTCTGTCGACCGATAATGAAAAAATTGGCTGAGAAATGAACAGGCGCAGGATTTGAAGTAATAAATCCCATTTTATTTAAAAGGACTTTCGGATTTACAAAGAAAATTTGTAAACCGTCTGGTGAAATTCGCGAGTTTAATTGTAATTTCAGTTGACAGCTCTTGGCACATGACAGCTTTTGTAATTATTTTCAGTTTGTGTGTGATGTTAATGAGCATTGAGAATATAAATCTTTTCAGAGCAAGCGAAAATTTATCCATTGTTGCCGTGAGATTATTAATTTTCCATTTTTTTAGACACTTTTGCCCTGTTTTGATTTATGATTTTTTAATTTAGGAATAAGTTAACAAATTCAGACTTGTAATTTAAAAATATCGCTTTTTAATTGTTTTTTTGACCCGTAGGTGGACACTAATTAGGTTTTTGAATTTTAAAATCTTGAGGAACGCAAACGTCCGACTGTGTGTGTCGTAAGTGCAAACGCATTAATTAATTTTTCTTCCACGCCTCTTATTTTTATTGCGAGCCGTTAAGGCGATTAAGGCGTTTTATTTGTTTTTAAAAATTGAAAACCATTTCAATTTTATTGCCACATTTTTATCGAAAAATTAAAAAACGTTTTGTAGTTGAAAAAAATGCCACCCAAGAGTTCAACGCTTTCAAAATTTATCTACAAAAATTTAAAAGTTATAAAATTGGATTTTCGAATTTATTTGTAGATTAACAAGTTTTAAATTGGATTAAAAAAAAGTTGTTTATACCACACGCTGTGTTTTTGATCGGAAATGTGTCGATTGCGACGCGTGGTCGAATCATCGACTAAAATTTTACTCGATAAATATTAAAAGTAAAGTAATACTAAGCCCTTTAGAGTGCGAACATGCCGAAGATGTTTAGCGTGTTGCTGATTGGTTCATTCAGATCGTTGGACTCAACTGCATCCTTTACAAGAGTAATAATTTCTCTCAATATACGGAAAGGATAAGCCTTTTTAATCGAGTTTTCCACCTACTTCGACCATAGGCGTTTCTAATTTAGATAAATAAATTAAGTGAATGCTTACCAATAGAACAATAAAAACTGGATCCCCTAACGCTGCGGTCGGCAACCGGTGGTCCGCGGCGTAATTTTAGTGGTCCGCAAAGAAATTCTGATATTATTAAAATTTTATTATTAAAATATGTTCCTAGCATGTTGCTCGGAGCAAATGCAAGCTAGGGATTCAATAAGTTTGTTCATATATGAAATAGGGCTAAAAGAGAAGGTTATTCAAAAAAATTTAGCGATCATAGGGAATAATTAAAAAATTAGTGGTCCGCGATATTTAAATTGTGAATTTAGTTGTCCGCAATACCTAAAAGGTTGCCGACCGCTGCCTAACGCACGTGGAGTTCAAAATGAAGGTGAAAACTGCGACAGCTGGCAACGATAACATTGGCCTGTTTTTGACTTTCGATCAGAAATACAGAAATTAATTTTATCAGTCACTTCCACGCCTCATTTAGTGAACTGCTTTAGCTGTGAGATGTTTTACTCTCAGATCGTTTATTATTTCCTAATAATATAAGAATGTAACACAATCCACAGCCTATGCCTATATTTGACAAAACTGACAAATCAATTGCATGCACCATTTTTTTAAGGCAGTAAACTTTTTAGGGTAATAATAAATTAATGAACCAAATTAGATGTGCGCCTATGAATTACACTGAGGATAAGCTTTCTAGCAAATTATCATATTGAATTTGAATATTACAATCAGTACGAGTATTATTATTATTATAGGCGCCCCCCCCCCGTTCAGAAGCAATCGAAACTTCACAAATTTTAAAACCTACGTGTGAGTTAACCAAATTAATATAATTTTGACATATTATAAACAGTGGCGTGACTTCAAATTTTGGGAACAGGTGCAACAGCTTTGACGGACTCCCGATTGAGAGGTGTGCGATTTAAAAATAAAGAGAACCAAAACTTGGTCGCAATAATATAATGCAATTTAAGGGGACCCATAGCATTGAGCCCGGTGCCATTCCTTCTTCTGCCCCCTCCGGTATTTACGCCACTGTCCATGCCCCCCAGACTCTCGATTGCACGCTCATTTCTTTATATTTTATATTTAGCGGGCTTATCCACCCTAGAAAATAGAAAAAATACTTAAATCAGATAAAATTAAGTACTATTATGGTAGTTTATGTTTGTGAAAAAATCTTTCCCTGACCTGGAAGGTACACAATTGTACACAATGAGTAAACAATTGTAAAACCGGGTGTTTTCAAAAAGATGTATTTTCAGAACCAAATTTCGTCTTTAAAAGTCACATCGTTAGTTCTTTGTGGTAGGGGCTCCAAGTTCCGGGAGTGCTGTGGGAAAACCGGGGGGCTGGGGGGTATGGAATACCCCCCAGGTACACCAGTAAATAAGCAACAATACGATGTTTTAGGAATCAAATTAGAATAGTCATTTTGTTGCTTCTTTATAGCTAGAAACCCCCCGGTTTCACGCCCATTTCTTCACATTTCAAGGTATAAATTCGTTTCGGTTACAAGGAAGCAACAAAATGGCTTTTCAAACTTGATAAACACGCAAATTTAATTTTCAAAGAAACATCCTTTTCTTACTTACAGCTGGGGAGCACTCCCACCCCCCCGCATAATGAAGTAACGAGATGACTCTTCAAAATTAATAAAGACCCAAGTTTAATTCTTGGGAAAACATTTTTCGTTGTTTACTTTTACAAAAAGTAACCCCCCCCCCGGGCAGAAAAGGATTTTTTTCAGGGACACAAATTACATAATCTTTAATTTCATCTCATTTTTTAAGCGTTTTTTTCTAATTTCTAGGGTAGCTAAGCCCCCTATCTTATTTTGCGCCTCAAATATGTGCTCCAGTGGCTTTATCAAAGAATGGGAAGCAACATTCTACAGCATTTCAGTGCGCATGTTTACCAACAAAATGGCCGCCAGCACTGTTTGCAGTGCTTTTAATGGTCAACTATCTACTAACCTACCAATGAAAGCAAATTCAACTACTACTAAATGTTAGGGAAGAGAGTTATAGTTCCTTAATGTACATCGTCGTATGTTAAATGTAAAGAAGTGGTTGCGAGACCGGGGGGTCTGGGGGGTATGGAATACCCCCCAGGTACACCAGTAAATAAGCAGCAATACGACTTTTTAGGAAGCAAAGAATAGCCATCTTATTGCTTTTTTATAGCTGGAGGGTATTCCATATCCCCCAGACCCCCCGGTTTCACGCCCATTTCTTCACATTTTAGTTGATAAATTCCATACCCCCCAAGCCCACCAGTAAATAAGCAACAATCGGACTTTTTAGGAATTAAAGTAGAATAGCCATGTTATTGCTTTTTTTATAGCTGGAGGGTATTCCATACCCCAGACCACACAGTTTCACGCCCATTTCTTCACATCTTAGGGAAAGGATCACCAAAGTCAGTTAGTTTATCCTTCTGCTAAAGCTAAATAGTTCGATATAATTATTGTTATCGTGTAAGTGGGACTTTGAATAAATTTGATTTAATATAAATCACTCACAATACAGTAAGCTCAAAGTAAATTATTTTCTAATTTACACGAAATTTTACGCTAACTTTCAGTTCTATAGATGACAGATGGCGTTTGGAAATTAAACGTTAAATTTATTCAAAGTCCCACTTACACGATAACAATTATTATATCCAACTATTTAGCAGGAGGTTAAACTAACCGACTTTGGTCCTTAAAGTTGTAAAATACACTTTCGCAATTCAATGATATCTAACTTATCCAAGAGGACACTTGGATGCACGTCACTGTGTTTTTAGTTTTTTTAAATTCAAATTTTTTGAAAAAAAAGGTTTGAAAAAAATTTGAATTCAAAAAAAATAAAAACACAGTGACGTGCGTCCAAGTGTCCTCTTTTAAAAAATATATACTTTTGTGCAATTTTCTTGAGCAATAAGCAAGATATCATTGAATTACGAAAGTGTATTTTACAACTTTAAGGATTCCTTTTAAGAAGATACATTTGTTTTGGTTCAATGATGTTTTTAATTGTAAACAATTAACAATTAATTTCTAAACAATTAAAGTTCATTTTAATTGATTTAATATTACAATTTGTGATGAGCTTTTATTTGGTAACTTTGTCAACTATGAATTTGATTTTGATGGTTTTGCTATCTCTGCATTCAGTGCCGTAACTAGGAGGTTGGAGATTTAAAAAAGGGCCCCTTATCAGTCAGAATTACTCTTACCGTTATAAAAAAAAAGGTATTAGTACCCTATATTAGGAGCGTTAGCTAGTCTAAAGTGCTAGAGGCAGCTAGAGACCTTTTATCATAGGATACCATGTGTAAAATGTGAAGAAATGAATCTGATACCGGGGGGGTCTGGGAGGTATGGAATACCCTCCAGTTATAAAGAAGCTATAAAATGGCTATTCTAAGTTGATTTCTAAAATGTCGTATTGTTTCTTATTTACTGGTGCACATAGGAAAAATTGTATTTAAAAGTAGAACAATTTGTGGCTAGATTGTCTATAAGTACAAATTGTGTGAAAATTTAGTACAATTTCTGTTTCAAAATAGTACAATTGCGCTAGAGATAACTAAAACTGTGCTAAAAACGAGTACCATTGTACAGAATTTTCACACAATTGGTACCTACATGTAGACAATCTAGACATAAATTATTCTAATTTTAAGTACAAATTTTTCTCTGTGTGTGCCTGGAGGGTATTCCATACCCCCCAGACCCCCCGGTTTCGCTTCCATTTCTTCACATTTTAAGGGACAAATTTGTTTTGGATTAACGAAGTATTATGTATTTAATTATATAAATAAGTATTTAAAAAATCTTTTGTTTGAACCGGGGGGGGGGGGTTAGTATAAATTAAACCGCTTGCCACGCGCGCTTTCTAACCTCGTTACGGCTCTGAGGAGGGGCAAATACAATTTTTTTTAAATTTTATTATACATTTCTAAACAATTACAGTACATTTTTAATTTTTTAAGTAGTTTTTAGCCTTTATTATTGGATTTTTTGTAATTCATGGGGGGTCATTAGTAATTACTCCCCTGATAGCTACTAAAGAGTTAAGATTTAGGACTTTGAAAGTTGATTAGATTAGAAGTTATTTAGGGAATTTATATTTATCATTGTAGTCTAATTAGTAATTATACGGTATGAGTCCCATTGAACCCTGGTAGTGTACGTCCCGGAGGCGAGAGCTGCTCTTAAATTTGGGGGGGGGGTGCTAATTCAGATTTTACATGTGCCTATCAAAGAATCCAAATCCCGTAACTGCGTCTAAGTTTGGAGGGTATTTCACACCCCTAAACCTCCCGGTCTTAAAGACCAACCATTCTACATTGTCACGGAGACAATAATTTGACGCAAGTTAATTTTAGGTTTTTTTTTTAATTTATTTTAATTTTTAGATAAAATAAAGGCGCAAGATTAGGTTAGGTTAGGTTGAGTTCATAATATCGACCCAGGATATCATGGTCTTTATCAGTGTTCTCGTCCTGGCACCGTTCTCGCTGGTTTCCCATTTTTCTGCCACTTCTCCATTAGTAGTTGTTTCTTTCTGTTCTTTTTTCTTCTGATGCTTTTGGTTTCCGATTAAAGGTTAGGTTAATTTAATTAACTTTCGGCCGGGTTTTTACCGGTTTTTTTTTAAATGCAAAAAATGCGGAAATGCGACCGTACCTGAAGGTCATAGTGATTTAAGTTGGTAAATTTCTTTTGTTTGGTGATAAATGAACGAACCGATCAGGGTTCGTCTACAACTAACACTGAGGAGGAGCTTTCTAGTAAATTGTTTGTTTATTGAATTTAAGATTACCTGTTCGTACTGATTTAGGGGAGTAACATTTTATTTTTATAAAGTTAATATTTTTGATCCACCCGAAATGTAGTTGCAAAAACTCTTCGGTAATTTCCCTTGATGATTGATTGATGCATTTTGTAAATGATGGTGTTGAAATATATTTTATAAAGTTTTCGGTAGGTAAGAAAATTTTCGCAACGTTAATGTTTGGGATGTTAAGCATTTTCTCCCCGTTGCGTTGTCTCAAACTTCTACCTGAAACTGTGCGCTAGTACAATGGCAGCGGCGTGTAATTATTTATGCGTTCTAGATATGAAATGCGGTCATAAATTTATTTTATTCTTGGAAAATCACTGCAATATGCTTCCGCGAGAAAATCAATCGTTTTTATTGAAAACTATGCGATACCGAATGAATATTTTCCGAGTCCCTCAAATCGTCTACTTCAATAAAATCAATCGAGTTTGTAACAAACAAGTCAAACTGCTCAATCGTCAATTAAAAGTTAACCGAGTGTTAAACGACAAATTAAAGCGCAATAATAGATAACACTTGGAGCGACTTAAAAGTTTGAATTCCCAAAAGTGTCGTTATTTTCAGGCATTGTATGACAACTTTATAAAACTCCAAACGTCCTTCACAGTTCTGTCAAGATATCGTTTTTGTAATAAATGGAAAATTTTGTTGGGCGCCAGCCAATTTCTTTTTATCTTTGATTCTTGCATCTTGTTATCCAAGTTCTACTAAGTTGTTGAGAGTGTCCTTTATTGGCGTGTACGTCGATAAGTGTATCGGAGAGGTTTTGGATTAAACCGAAAAATAAATTAAAATCGACTCTGAAGAGAATTTTCGAGGCGAAATTAAATTTGAACGATAAATTGCGTGTTTAGTGGGATAATGTCGCTGATACCTGGATAAATTAACGTTTATTATTTTATATTAAATTATGAAAAGCGATTAAAATGGTCGATCGTGGTGCGCACCCTTCTTCTGATAAATATAAAATTTTGCCGCTAGAACGAGCAAAAGATAGAAAGCTATTTATGTAACCAGTTAGGAAATGCGTTATTTTATGTAACGAATGCTATGTTCGCTAACGCTCGTCCACCGAATCATCACTAATTTTAATCGAATCGATTTCTTATCAAGTTAATCGCAGCTCCGAGCAATTCGCAAAGTAAAAACTAATAAAAATTCCATTTTATGTTTTATAGATGAACAAATTGGCTAATTAAAATTTCAAAAACCGACTTTTACGATGTCTCGAGTGGAAGCTCTAAAGTACCTACCTAACTTATTCAGTTTTATAGAGATGTGGGAGTTTTATTTTAAAATTCAACATTCTAACATTATTTGATAAAAATATTGTTTGTTAATAATTTGAGTCGGCGAAGCGTACGTACGTCGACGGAAGAATTTTTGTTTTATTTTCTTTTATGTAAATAATGCATTTTTCTATTGAAACGAACATAAAGAGGACGAAGAACGGACTCGTGCAATTTTTAATAAAAAGATTTATTATTTTTTTTACTTGTGTCATGTCGTAGGGTTTGCCGTTTCTTTTGTGTACCTACCTTAATAATATTTAATTTCAATGTATGGTTACCATAATGGGATTCCGTCCAAACACGAGATTGTGCAGATATAAGCCTAATAAATAATTCATATGTAATGCAATTTGACGAAAGGAAAATTCGGTGCTTGTGCAGGGTTGTTAGGTGAAGTAACAATCAAATTTCCTGGTTTACATTTCGTACATCCCTTAAGCGTTTTTCTGTAAATAAAACCCTCGGGTAAACTACAGTTGATATTATCTTATATTGTTTGTTTAGTGAAAAAATGCACCTCAAACCTAATATTTGGATTGAAAGGAATAAATGGTATCGGAATATTAATTTCAGGTTGTGCGCCTCGCGACGCATAATATCTAGGTCGAACGGATAAATTATGGAACCATTACGATATTGGATAAAAGGAATTTATGATGCTCTTAAGTGTTTTTCGAGTGTTTTAATCAGCCAATCGATTTTTTTTCTGTTTGTTGACGAATCGATTGATGGAACTACTTTTGTACTGGGGTAATAAAAGTTGGCACTTGGGGAATGTTATCTTTGTAGTTCTACCACGTATTTGATATTTATATGTGGTTTTAGTTGAACTGCTCTTTTCTCGTAGTTATCGTTTTCTCTTTATGGAGTTCGCCTTTTTTATTGGCAAACTTAAGAATGTCGATAAAGAAATCTGTCTAATGAAATGAATTGTATGTATCGATTCCAATAAAATTATGTCTGGCTGCGGTTGCTCTTCTTTTTTGTTTCATAACTCGTAAAACTAATTGTATTTTCAAGTGAATGCATAAATATAATTAATTATCCTGACCTACTTAATAAATTGTTTTGTGCATGTTCAGGTGTGGATTTACATGGAATACGGAATAATTTAATTCGCTTTCATAAATTATTCATACATTTCACAAAATTCTTCCATTTCCTGAAGTGCTTGGATCGAGAATCGATCTTTAACTCTCCAGAGGGGGGGTCACCAAAACCTAGCAGAAAATTTAAAATTACACCGAAACATGCACACGTATGACCTCATCTTCCGCATATTTCCCAAAAAGAAAAGTAAATGAAAGTACCTACATATTATGCAACATTTTATTTGAGAAAAGCGAACAAGCAATTCTTGACACACCGTTTATTTCACGGATAATTTATATAAATGAGAGTTTATGTGCAACACAAATTAAATACAAACGGAATATAAGCATTATATTATAGATTGTAAATTCGTGCAAGACTTTAAAACAGAAGTTTAATTTATTATTTTAAACGCCACGATATGTGAAAGAATAACTTGCATGTTTAAAATGCAAAACATATTCGCGCTACGATACTTGTTAGTCACGCCAGGTCCGCAATTCCAACAAAAAATATGTAAAAGCACAAAAAACAAGTTTTGCGAACGCATTATGACCTATTTTTCTTGTTTCCGAGAAAACTGCCGCACCCTGTATGTATTTTTGGGACTGTACTCAAAGTTGAGGTCGAGACGAGTTCCATGATATGTAACAAGGTCATATTCGGATTTGTAGTTTCCGAGTTATCGTCGTTTGAATTTTTAATTATTTTAAACATTTAAACCGCGATATCTCGAAAACTGTTGGTCTGATTGGTACTATATTATATATCATATAGGTCGTCTCGATCGCCACTTTAAAACTGTACCGAAAAATTCACATAAACTTGCAACTGTTGGAAGAATTAAAACAAGAACCCGGTTTAACCGACCGGTTCTTGTTTCCGAGAAAACTGCCGCACCCTGTATGTATTTTTTGCACTGTACTTAAAGTTGAGGTCGAGACGAGTTCCACGATATGTAACAAGGTCATATTCGGATTTATAGTTTTCGAGATATCGTTGTTTCAATTTTTAATTAATTTAAACATTTAAACCACGATATCTCGAAAACGGTTGCTCCGATTGGTACTATATTATATATCATAGAGGTCGTCTCGATCGCTACTTTAAAACCGTGCAGAAAAATTTGGGTATATTTGCGAATGTCGAAGAATAAAAACAAATGCCTGGTTTAACCAATTAAAAAAATAATTTATAAGGTAAATTGTCGCACCTTGTATAATATTTAAGTACTATCATTATAAAATCGAGGTTCTCGCACTTAACTTTTTGAGTTATAGCTGCTTCAATTATTAATTTGAAATGACTGTTATGACTAATTATGTAAATGTTATATCGTAAATATTCTGAATAATTAAGGTCTGATAAGACTCCTCGTAGTCTCTTAGGGCAAATATTTAAATTAAATAAAATTTTACTTAAAATTAAATGAGCTATATCTCAAAAAATGATGGTTTGATTGCTATTACAATCATTATAACTTTGTAACTCTTCTCGACCTTCACTTGATCAATGTTTTGAAAATTTTACAAAAACTGCAAAAAAAACAGTGACTTTCTTGTTAAATTTTCGTACATATTTTGTTTGCATCATAAACCAATATCCGCTTACACTATCTGATTAATATTGTGGTAGTGCGTAATATAGCAGCTTGAAATATTCGGCAGTACTCTGATTATTAGTGTCACCGCGAACAGTGCCTCTATATTTTTGAGTTCCGAAATGAATTGGTAAGCGAATTAGATTTAATTAATATTTTCCGATTGGCAATTGTTAATACAACTTGGTATTTGATGTGCGTTTCTAACAGACAGACAGACAAACAAGATTTTTATTAGTAATATGAATAGCTGCCTTTACACACACGCGATTCCTGACGCGATTCATGACGTTCCAAGAACGACGCGAAAACCGACGTGCCGGGAACGCCCCGTTCCAAGAACGTTGTCCTATTTAAACACACACACCAGGCGTGTCGGCAGCCCTTTGTGAATTGGAGCGTTTCAAAACTTTGCCTTTAGACACACGCTCCAAACCCGCACGACTAGTCGCGTCCGCTCCAATCGCGTCAGGAATCGCGTGTGTCTAAAGGCAGCTAATGGAAACTGATAATAAATGCAACGTAGAAAGAATGAAAAACTTATAATCACCAGGGTGACGTAATTAAATTTCAATATTGAACCTTGAATGTGCCACATTTGGCCCCATTTATTTGCGCATAAGTAATTTTTTATTATGCACTTAATGCGATTGTTATTATTTTATTGCGAAAGTTTTTGTAACTACATGTAACATACTAAAGTAAAGTTCATTAATTAAGTTCTCGAGTGTAGTTGATTTTATGGTGATAATTATTTAGTACCGTACCGTAAAATTATAGGTCAGTAAAGCAGGGACGTAATTAGAGGGGTTTATATCACCCTAAAAAATGGGTTACAGTTTAGTATAATTTTTAATTACTTAGGTTATTTTCTTCAAATTCCCGCCATACCCCCCTCCCCGACCGCCTCGGTTTCACCTTATTTCTTCACATTTTATACAATGCGCCCTTGAGCAAGAGGCAGTGGCGCAACAAGTTTGCTTGGCGCCGCTGTTCTTTGCACACCCTGCACATGGCTAGTTACGCCACTGGCAGGAGGCTGTATCCCACTTATCTCTCGGGACTGGCTATTTCCCTGGAGAATAGTCTCATCAGATCAAGCTTGGTTATTAGTTACTATGACGACCGATTTAAAGCACTGCTTTTAGCTGTTGCTCTACCAACCTACACTTGGTCAGCGTAGTAAGAAGTGGCAAAAAGCTTTTCTTTAAGAGAATGAGGTTATGTTCAACAGTGGATGCGATTCGCTTGTAGGCGGACTGATGCTTTGAAATCCCCAAATCAAATTGATTTAAACGACAGATATTCAAGTACAGAAGTACACGATCACACAAAAACAAACATCTTGTAAAATCTTATGGACACTGTTCTAAGCAACTATGATCTTAAGTTGGCTCGATTTATGGCTAACTGTGGTGATGACGTAAGAGGGAAGGCGGAGCTATGTAATGCGGCTGTGAAAAGTAATCAGAACGGCGGCATTTGGGTACCAACGTTGAAGACTCGATTATATTTGATTGGTATTAGACGTACGAGGCCGCAGGCCGAGCTATGCATTTATACCTAAAGACCTCTGGGGCGGCCTATACCTTCATTTGTTGAATAAAAACATAAGCATACGCAAGAGTTATCATTAAGTCCAAATAAGTACAGCAATTGCAAATTAACTTATCCTTCCGATGAAAAATCAGACTATTTTTTAAAACGATCTCAAAGTTGCACATCTAAGGGCCAGTTCTACAAAGCAAGTATAAATTAGGAATAAGCTATACTGAGAATAAGTCACACAGATTTCGTTGTGCGCAAGCGTAGAACGCAATTTAGAGAGAGAAAATAGAGACTTATTCTCAATATAGCTTATTCTTAGTTTATACTTGCTTTGTAGAACTGGCCCTAAATAAGTTTAAAATTTTCGGATTATTTGAATATTTGATGACATCAGCGGAAAATCAAAATTTGAAACCGAAGTCCGTTATCAATTTTATTCAAATTTGCAAACTTGGTTCTGTTAAAAATCCGACTATTTTTTGAAAATGATTTCAAAATTACACAATTATAAGTTTAAACTTTTCGGATTATTTCGAAAATTTGATGATATCAAAGGAAAATGAAAATTGGAAACCGAAGTCCGTTAATGAATTTTTTCAAATTTACAAACTTTAATCTGTGAAAATTTCGACTATTTTTTGAAAATTATTAGAAAACTGTACAATTTAATAAGTTTAAACTTTTCGAATTATTTTGAAAATTTGATGATATCAAAGGAAAATGAAAATTGGAAACCGAAGTCCGTTATCGAATTTATTCAAATTTACAAACTTGAATCTGCGAAAAATCAGACTATTTTTTGAAAATTATTTCAAAATTACACAATTTAATAAGTTTAAACTTTTCGAATTATTTTGAAAATTTGATGATATCAAAGGAAAATGAAAATTGGAAACCGAAGTCCGTTATCGAAATTATTCAAATTTACAAACTTGAATCTGCGAAAAATCAGACTATTTTTTGAAAATTATTTCAAAATTACACAATTTAATAAGTTTAAACTTTTCGAATTATTTTGAAAATTTGATGATATCAAAGGAAAATGAAAATTGGAAACCGTCCGTTATCTATTTTTTTCTAATTTACAAACTTGAATATGTGAAAAATCAGACTATTTTTTTTGAAAATTATTTCAAAATTGCACAACCATATAAGTTTAAACTTTTCCGATTATTTTGAAAATCTGATAATACCAGAGCAAAATGGAAATTTCAATCCGAATTCTATTATCTATATTTTTCAAATTTGCAAACTTGAATCTGTGAAAAATAATACTATTTTTTTTAAAATTATTACTTTTCCGATCATTTTGAAAATCTGATGATAACCAGAGGAAAATGGAAATTTTAATCCGAAATCCATTATCTATATTTTTCAAATTTACAAACTTGAATCTGTGAAAAATCAGACTATTTTTTGAAAATTACTTCAAAATTGCACAATAAATAAGTAAAAACTTTTCAAATCATTTTGAAAATTTTATGATATCAGGGGAAAATGTAAATTTTAAACCAAAGTCTGTTTTCTATTTTTTTCAAATTCGCAATCTTGAATCTGAGAAAAATCAGACTATTTTTTGAAAATTACTACAAAATTGCACAACTAAATAAGTAGATATAAACTTTTCAAATAATTTTGAAAATTTGATTATATCAGGGGAAAATGTAAATTTTAAACCGAAGTCTGTTATCTATTTTTTAAAATTCGCAATTTTGAATCTGTGAAAAATCAGACTATTTTTTGAAAATTACTTCAAAATTTGCACAATAAATAAGTAAAAACTTTTCAAATCATTTTGAAAATTTTATGATATCAGGGGAAAATGTAAATTTTAAACCAAAGTCTGTTTTCGATTTTTTTCAAATTCGCAATTTTGAATCTGAGAAAAATCAGACTAGTTTTTGAAAATTACTTCAAAATTGCACAACGAAATAAGTAGATATAAACTTTTCAAATTATTTTGAAAATTTGATGATATCAGGGGAAAATGTAAATTTTAAACCGAAGTCTGTTATCTATTTTTTTCAAATTCGCAATCTTGAATCTGTGAAAAATCAGACTATTTTTTGAAAATTACTTCAAAATTACACAACTAAATAAGTAAAAACTTTTCAAATCATTTTGAAAATTTTATGATATCAGGGGAAAATGTAAATTTTAAACCAAAGTCTGTTTTCGATTTTTTTCAAATTCGCAATTTTGAATCTGAGAAAAATCAGACTAGTTTTTGAAAATTACTTCAAAATTGCACAACGAAATAAGTAGATATAAACTTTTCAAATTATTTTGAAAATTTGATGATATCAGGGGAAAATGTAAATTTTAAACCGAAGTCTGTTATCTATTTTTTTCAAATTCGCAATCTTGAATCTGTGAAAAATCAGACTATTTTTTGAAAATTACTTCAAAATTGCACAACTAAATAAGTAAAAACTTTTCAAATTATTTTGAAAATTTGATGATACCAGGGGAAAATGTAAATTTTAAACCGAAGTCTGTTATCTATTTTTTTTCAAATTCGCAATCTTGAATCTGTGAGAAATCACGACTATTTTTTGAAAATTACTTCAAAATTGCACAATTAAATAAGTATAAACTTTTCAAATTATTTTAAAAATTTGATGATACCAGGGGAAAATGTAAATTTTAATCCGAAGTCTGTTATCTATTTTTTTTTTCAAATTCGCAATCTTGAATCTGTGAGAAATCAGACTATTTTTTGAAAATTACTTCAAAATTGCACAATTAAATAAGTATAAACTTTTCAAATTATTTTAAAAAATTGATGATATCAGGGGAAAATGTAAATTTTAAACCGAAGTCTGTTATCTATTTTTTTCAAATTCGCAATCTTGAATCTGTGAAAAATCAGACTATTTTTTTGAAAATTACTTCAAAATTGCACAACTAAATAAGTACAAACTTTTCAAATTATTTTGAAAATTTGATGATACCAGGGGAAAATGTAAATTTTAAACCGAAGTCTGTTATCTATTTTTTTTCAAATTCGCAATCTTGAATCTGTGAGAAATCACGACTATTTTTTGAAAATTACTTCAAAATTGCACAATTAAATAAGTATAAACTTTTCAAATTATTTTAAAAATTTGATGATACCTGGGGAAAATGTAAATTTTAATCCGAAGTCTGTTATCTATTTTTTTTTCAAATTCGCAATCTTGAATCTGTGAGAAATCAGACTATTTTTTGAAAATTACTTCAAAATTGCACAATTAAATAAGTATAAACTTTTCAAATTATTTTAAAAAATTGATGATATCAGGGGAAAATGTAAATTTTAAACCGAAGTCTGTTATCTATTTTTTTCAAATTCGCAATCTTGAATCTGTGAAAAATCAGACTATTTTTTTGAAAATTACTTCAAAATTGCACAACTAAATAAGTACAAACTTTTCAAATTAGTTTGAAAATTTAATGATATCAGGAGGAAATGTAAATTTTAAACCGAAGTCTGTTATCTATTTTTTTCAAATTCGCAATCTTGAATTCGTGAAAAATCAGACTATTTTTTGAAAATTACTTCAAAATTGCACAACTAAATAAGTAATATAAACTTTTCAAATTATTTTGAAAATTTGATATCAAAGAGAAATAAAAATTTGAAACCGACGTCCGTTATTTATGTTTTTCTAATTTACAAATTTGATTCTGTTAAAAATCCGAGTATTTTTTGAAAATTGCACAATTAAATATGTTTAATCTTTTCAGATAATTTTGAAAATTGTCAATTTCAACCCTAAGGTGGTTTTCGATTTTTTTTTTTCTAATTTGCAGTTACTTTGATCATCACAATATTTTTGAGAATCATTTTATTGTGGAAATTTGGTTATTTTATGATCCACAATCAAATAAGTGAAAAATTTTAACACTATTGATCTGAGAATTAAACGTCAATTTTAAATCAAAGGCCGTTATCGATTTTTTTCAAATTGATTCAATTAATTCTTTGGTAAATCATAATAAAATATATTTATGTGTGAATTATTTCATTATGGACATTTTAGATTTAATTTGTTAGGTTATTAACTCCTGATAATAATTAATTCGTATTAAAATGTTATTTAAAGTTCAAATTTCTCCGATTATTTTGAAAATTTTTGGACCTGAGAGTAAAATTTCAATTTGCAACCGAAAGCCGTTATTGATGTTTTTAAAATTTACACTATTTTTGAGAAATATTTTGTTATGGTAATTTGTATTCCATAGCCTCCAGGTTAGGTGAAAACTTTTAAAAAAAAAATAAAAGAAGAGCTACTGTTTTTCTCTATTTTGAAACTATTTGAACTATTATTTAAAACTCGTTGAAAATTTTACAAAAATTTAAATCTATAATGTGCACGAACGCGAAAGACCGGTTTAAAAAATTATAAAACGAATGAAAAACGAATTGCGTTCATTAAAATTATTTTTATTATTTCAAGTACCTGTTGCTTTTGATAAAGCCGTGAAGCGAACTAAAATTTATACGAGTTTATTTATCGAACGTCGGGGGGTTGCATTAAAAAGGGTTAAAAAGGAAAATTTATGTTTATTCAAATGCGTTTAAATTTATCGTCACAAAAAGTAATTTCCGAGTTTTTCTTTAATTTATTTTTTATGCTACATAAATCGAACTATCGATACGGTGCAATCTCGTAAACACGAGGTAAAGATTTCCAGCGGTTCTAAAACGGTTTTCGGAAAAATTCGCTTTTCGAAAAAAAGAGTTGATAGTGACAAATTTGTTCAATTTATATGAAAGGAAATTGAGATATGGAAAACACAATAATATTGTCGAGCTGACAGGATCACATTATTGAGATATAATAAATTTCAATTTCTTGTTTGTTTAGCTAACATGTCGTAGCGAATATCTTATTGTCATCGTAACCGAGTCGATCCATTTATCATAAACAAAACAGGATTTAAGCTCTAACAAATGTACGTTTTGATATATGGTTATAGGTACCAGTTCAATTGTTATGACACTTGTAAATTAGTCACCACTAAGGTTCGGGATAACTCCACAATATTATACAAAGCCAGCCGAAATCTTCGGGGGGTTCCACTAGTAGGTATACATGCTGCTGCACCCAAACTTATCTTGATATACAGCTTATTATATTTTTTATTTCAAATCCAAACATTAATTTTCTAACTTGGCGCAGTCGCGCTCCTCGGATCCCGTCCGAGGTGACAAAATGCAATTTCGCTCAAATCCATTCCGCAAAATTTATTATTTTAATAAAAAAATAAGAAATCTGAAAGTTTTTAATATTAATAAATTTTCTTAGCGTGAAAACTTGCACAGATAAATTTCCCAAAGTGTGAAAAACAATGACAACAAATCAAGCAAGATTTTATCTCAGAAATGTATTCTTGTGACTCGTAACATTTTAATAACTGCATTAATTGACCCGAATTCTACAATGACAGAAAATAGAACACGAAACAATTAAAGTTGGTTATTATTACGTAAGATCGAGTTCATGGACCAAATTTGGTCAGACGTTGTTCTCAGGAACGTTTCCAGAATTGCCCGGCATTTTTTAAAATAAATGACCCGTACCCTGCACGAGTCAGTAAGTTAAATAATTGAAACTTTTATTATTGACATGGTTTATGAGTTCTGTGACAAAAATAGTTGTTACAATTATCTAATCGTTGAACTCACTCTCGTATTGTTTATTAATCGCACCGCATGCGGGTACCTTTTTTTGTCAAAATTCGATAGTCACATTTTTAATTATGGTTTTGAAAAACATGATTAATGTTTTTTTTATTCTTACAATTAAACAACCGTATGTATTTTTTGTTGGATTATTAAAGGGGAGGTTGTGACGAGTTCGGCGATATATAATAAGCCACCAATCGGATCATTAATTTCCGAGATATACCGGTTTTAAATTGGCGCTATGTTAAAATTCAAATTGGAATATCTCAAAAACGGACCATTCGATTCCTACCTTGTTACATATCATTTAACTTGAATCCACTTCCTCTACAAAAATTTGCAGGTTGTAAACAAAACTTTTTAGTAAAGCAAGCATGACTTTTAATTTACGTTAAAACAAACACGCAATTTAAACTTTAAAACTTGTAATAACAAGTTACGAAATTTCGTAGCTTTTTGTGTATGTGACCGAAATATTTTTGTAACTTTGTTAATTTACTTTTTTCCGCATAAATTACACCATAGAGTGGTTACAGGTTCTAGCAGAACATTTTTATTATTTTTGTGTTAGAAAGTTGTTGAAAACTAGATTAGCGAGTTGTACACACAACCAGGGTCTACCAGGGTGGTTCGGTCGAACAGTTGGAAGTTCAACGTTCTGGAATTGCATTCATCGTTCAATTAATGTCATCACTTGACTTGAAGCATGCGTGCAGTACCAATTACGTGGTAGGTACTACCCCCCCCCCCACCAAAGTCGTCCGTAAAATAAACTTTATCGTTATATTCTTCGAAGTTAATAACGAAAAGCAAATAAACCCTCGAAACTAATTTGTCTTAACAACTCTCGCCTCAAGTTAAAATTAATGGCTCTAATGGTCAATAAAGTAATTCATTGTGGGCGTCGTCAAATTTATAACTTCTTTTGAGATGTTGTGATTCCCCGCTAAGATAAATTACATAAATTTTGTACTCTCACAGATGTGCTTGATTTAATTTTGTTGCATATTTTATTAATATCGTTGTTGTACGCTGTATGATTATTTACGTTGTTTCGTGGGTGCTGACAATTCTTTGTGTGTCCCCCACACACGGTCGAGTTAATCCTGGGTTAACAATTTACAGGCGCCACTTTTGTAATGTAACTTGCAGGTACGCAGCCCAATTTAAGATTTTCGATAAATTATATTTCAATTAGGTCGTCTCGTCCCCCATTAAGTGACATCATTTGCATTTTTATTCTGTCATTAGATGCGCCAAGCAATCTTCATTTGTTAATCAACTAATGTCAAGTTATTAATTTTTTTTTGTCCAATTTAGAGAGTAAATTGCTCCTTGTACACGAAATACCTGTCACTTTCGTCGTAATGTGCAATTTGCTACCGTTGCTCCGCAGAGCGAAATCGCTTCCTTTTAAAAGTTGCTTAAGTGGCATGAAAATAATTTTAAGATTACGTCGATTGAAGTTTGGCACGCTCAAATAATAAAAATGTGTCTGAGGGTGAATTTAAACGAAGGCAAAGGATGTGACCACTTCGAAGGGCGCGGCTGGCAGCTGTTAGCGGCGATCCTTGTTTCAAAAGTAAAGTTTTATTTTAAAAATATTTCCGAATATTTTCACCAGATGAGGGTTAATTAACCCTTCCATGATGTACTTTACCGTAACTTCACATTATTTGTCAATTTGAACAGAGAAATAAGTACAGAATCTTTCATTTCTCAGTTAATTTTTCTCGCTCCAAGTGTTTTCAATTAGTACCAAATTATTATCACAGCAACAGACAATTATAACGACACGCAATCAATAATCGTGTCGTTTGCTCCGCCACTTTTAGATCCTCTTTTTTTAAAGTTTTGTTTGAAATGTTAAGCCGGGTGATTTTCCTAAAGCTAAAATCGTTATAATTGTCGTTTGTAAATTCAATTTTATTTTTAAATATTTTTGTACCATCGTCGGAGGCGATAAATTATGTCAAATGGCACAACTGTAGTCACCCCAAAATCATCATCAATCACTCAAACAGTTTTATTTTTAGCTTCTAAAATTTGTAGTACTGAAATACAGTAAGCTGGGCTTATAAAAAAATTTACGACTTAAATTTATTAACAAAATTTAAATTGTATATAATATGAGAAACTTCGAATGAAGTTGACTCCGAGCAAGTCGCGTAGGGATATTAATAAAATTGTATTCTGTGCAGTGAAAGTTTAGCTCAGGATGATTTGTAAAAATTAAGGTTATTAAAGCAAAAGTTGAATGTGAGGAATCGGGAGGGGGGGAGGTTAACATCTTTATTTTCTTTTTCTCCCTTTAGAGTTTTTGTTAGTTGGAGATAAAATATTGATTTAGTCGTGATTCGTGATATTTGATGTACCTTTGTTGAAATGTACTATTGAGGCGAAGCCGAGTGCAAATTATCACCCCACAGATTAAAACATTTTAGTCCTGCATGCACTCCTCCGAAAGCACACTGAGGTGTAGTGTGCCATAAAAACCAATTTCCGATTATAGTAAATCCCTTTTTGCTCTGTAAATGGTAAATTTTGAAAGAAGGAAAGTCACAAATACTATTATAGGTTAGGGGGTATGTAGAATTTTCAAAAAAATTATGGGAAACCGGGGAATCCGGGGTTTCGGAGTTCCCTCCAGGACAGGAGGAAATTTTTTGAAGAAAGTAACCTGCATTGAAACCTAAAAGGTCGAGTCTTATTATTATATTCATAGAGTGACATTTATGCATTTTTATCGAACTGTGTAGAAGGTCAGAGGTAAACTCGGTCGCTTTAGCCTAATCTTAAGTTCTATAGGTAAACTGAACCTAGTAGTCTAAAGCAGCTGCGATTACCTCAACTTAAATTTAAATTGATTTAACGATGATGGATCCGAGATTTGCCGCGGTTGCGTTGTCAAAATCAACACTCCATCCACTCCACTCCGGTCCCCTACGCTCCGAGCAATTATGACTATGCTCTGCCAACTAAAGATATTCCCTAGGCCGGTCCTACTCGGCAAAGTGTGGAAAGGGGATGGTTTTCCCTTTTTTTTTGGAAAATTTAAGCCAGAAATACCCCTAAACAGTGAAATTTGCTCAACGTTAACTGTGTAATGGTAATTAGCCGGTTAGTTAGTTAACGGACCAGTAATCGCACGCACGACGCCGAAGTTGCCTTCATGAATTTAATGAAGAGCAGTCCTTTGAGCAAGTATAAAGTAATGGCTCATAAATAATCAGAGTAAAAAACGTCGGCATAAAATGCACACTATAAGACAGCCTGCTATAAGGTGTAGGGGCAGTGAAAATATTTAGAGGGGGGGCTCAAAATCGAATTGCTGACGGTGTAGGTGATCCTCAAAAGTTTAGCCACAGAAAATTTCAGTCGCAAATTTTAACTCTTCAGTAGCTATCGAGGAGAGTAATTACTAATGACCCCCATGAAATACAAAAATCGAAAAAAAGACAACTAAAGACGACAAATTTTAAAAATGTACTTTAATTTTTCAGAAATGTACTATAAAATTTTCAAAAATAGTGGATTTACCCCCCCCCCCCAAAAAAAACCTTAACAAGGGTAAAAAGCACCTGTGGCAAGCAATTTAATGTGCACTATCCCTCAGCCCGTTCAAACAAAAGATCTTTTTAAATATTTATACAATAATTAACAGCATCATTAAATCAAAACCAATTTATCCCCTAAATGTAAAGAAGTGGGTGTGAAACCGGGGGGTATGGAATACCCCTCAGCTATAACGAAGCAATAAGTATGCTTTTAAAATTTGATTCCTAAAAAGTCAGATTGTTGCTTACTTACATATGTACCTGGGGGGTATTCCATACCCCCCAGACCCCCCGGTTTCGCAACCACTTCTTCACATATAACACACGACGCTGTACATTACGGAACTATAACCCCCTTCCTTAACATACAGAACTAGGTACATTAGAGGGGGGAGTGCTCCCAGCCGTAAGTAAAAAAATGTTTTTTTGAGAATTAAATTTGAGTCTTTATCAAGATTGAAACGCCATCTACTTCTAATTTCTTACATTTCGCTTCACTAAATATGAAGAAATGGACTTGAAACCGGGGGGTCTGGGGGGTATGGAATACCCTCCAGCTATAAAGAAGCAATAAGATGACTATTCTAATTTGATTCCTAAAACTTCGTATTGTTGCTTATTTACTGGTGTACCTTGGGGGGTATGGCTAGGTACATTACTGGAATCAGTCGAGACCCTCCCTCCCGGAAGTGAGTAAACAGCAAGGCGACCGTTAAACAACCAAATTAAGAAACCAAAACAAATATAGCTCCTGAACTGTAAAGATTTAGGTGTGATACCGGTGGTTTGGGGGGTTCCAGCACAAGGAAGTAATGATATGACTTTTAAAAATTGATAAAAGACGCAAATTTAATTCTTGACAATACATATTTTTTCTAGGGTGAAGCTCTTTAAACACCCTAAATTGTGAAAAAAATAGCATGCAACCGAGGGTCTGGGGAGGTATGGAATGGACAGTGGCGTAAATACCGGGGGGGGGAATGCTTTGGACGTCCTTACTGCATTATATTGCGACTAAATTTTGTGGTTTTTATTTTTCTCTTGTTCCCGGGCCCAAAA
Source organism: Rhagonycha lutea (assembly GCA_958510855.1). Classification (NCBI taxonomy): domain Eukaryota; kingdom Metazoa; phylum Arthropoda; class Insecta; order Coleoptera; family Cantharidae; genus Rhagonycha; species Rhagonycha lutea. The sequence goes on along the minus strand of OY294041.1, from coordinate 28,610,631 downwards.
TTTGAAGTTACGCCACTGGCATTGAGTAAACGTCCAAGTTGAGACCACGGCCACGCGTCGATTTCCACTCTCCGCGTTTAAGACCCACGTAGAGTGCACGTACCTCCAACACAATACACCTATAAGGTCTATTTTCGAGCAGAAATTGTTAACTATAAAATCGATTTTTGGCCAAACTAATCGATATTTGGGATTAATCCTCACCTTAAAAGCTTCATTTTAATGTTATCTATCAAATCCCGTTCAGTTTTCATTAATAAATTTGAAATCTTGTGGTCCTGTATCTAGTGCTTTCACCGGTGTAGATATCTACCAGCCGAGTTTACCTATAAAGATTAAGGCAGAAAATTTCTAGCAGGTTGAGTTTGTCTGTGGGATCAGTACATGTTCTGTTTACTATTTCCCTTGTAGATAAACCAAATCGACAGGACTGTGAGAGGAGGAATCAGTAATTTTAAAGCACTGTTTAATTCAAATTACAATTGACCCTTTCTGAATTAAAAATGGTCTAGATCTATCTATGGCTCTCGATCGGTCACGCAATCTTGATTGATTCCTCCATTTATCATCAATTTAAATATTGTTCCAGTGCGGCCTTTAGACCGCACACCCTGGGCAATCTAATTCAGTATAATATGTAGGTTGTTTTCCTCCTGTTCGGACGGAAATGCATTTCCAATTGCATTATATTTTACACACGGAGCGACACCCTACATCAATAGCTGTGACCCCCCTTTCCTAAAGCATTAAAAGCTAAGTACGTGTCTCTTCCGATTTACAGATATCCAAAAAGCAGTAAAAAATTTTAAATCTTACAAACAAAATTATCGTCACTGATATTAGGGATTTCTAATGAATTTAGCAGCCTAGTGATAGAATCGAGTTTGCTTCCTTTCTTCATTAGAAACCACGCTACTTGGATGTTCCTTACAACATAAAACCAATCGTATTTGCAGCCGTCAGTATCACAACAAGAAACGCCCACATTTGTCTGTGATCAGGAGACTATGGGGACTTTGCCTACCTTAAAAAGTTTCTAATCTCTCTTAGAAAATGAAATGGTCTGAACGTAAAAAGTTTCTCCTATAAGAAGTCATGTGATTAGTCACATGAGAAATCATAATATAGTGTGAACAGGGTTATAACATCCTTCTGGCACTGGAGGGTATTCCATACCCCACAGACCCCCCGGTCTTAATACCACAGTGATTTTATATAACCGATGACACTATTCCGTGTTGATCTTCATGACCGGGGGGTCTGGGGGGTATGGAATACCCTCCAGTGCCACGAGGAAGTTATACAATTTTTAAATACAACTTCCTCGTTGCATTTGAGGGTATTCCATACCCCCCAGACCCCCCGGTCTTAATACCACAGCGATTTAGTATAATCGATGACAATTTTCTGTGTTGATCTTCGTGACCGGGGAATTCTGCCCTAATTATGGGAATTTACATATGCCCGGTTACAGAATTGTCATCGATTATATTAAATCGCTGTGGTATTAAGACCGGGGGGTCTGGGGGGTATGGAATACTTTCCAGTGCCAGAAGGAAGTTCTACAATTTTTAAATATTCTCAGTAAACTTTTGAATTATCTCTAAATAAAAATTATCTAAATATTGGGCGAGTGCAACCATGGTAAGGACAACCTGTTTACTGATGAATATATTTGAAAACTATATAGCTTCCTCTTAAGCACCGGTATTTCATACCCCCAGACACCTCTCGGTCTTAATGCCACAGCGATTTAATATAATCGATAACAATATTCTGTGTTGATCTTCGCGACCGGGGTCTGGGGGGTATGGAATACCCTCCAGCTTAGCAAAAGGAATTTTGTGAAACTATGTAACTCACATATTTCATGAAGTTGAGAAGCAGACGCCCTTCTTAAAGTTAATTAATTTTCACTTACAAAATTACAAACAGCAATTAAATGAAAAAAAAAATTTATTTCACAAAAAAAAATGCCAGCAATCCTTTCATATGCACGCGAGAAGGAAAATTTCACTTAAGGTAATTGTACTTTAAAACATCGATTAGAAACGATACCAAGTTGTAGCTCATTATAAGCTAAACATGGTTAAACTTTATTTACATGTCAGTCAAAGCACAAAATTATTATTAATGAAAAATTTCAATTATGAATTTGAATAATAAATGCGTTCCTTCCTAGTGGGTACAGGTACACACCCATTAAACATTTTAAATTATATTTTTGTTTATCTTTAAATAATCAAAATTTTCAAAATTGTTTTGGTTATTTTTAGGTTTGCATTCTCTCAAAATACCGCAGTTGTTGCTCTAAGCCAAACGCCAAATTACTAAAGTGAACAAAGAGCCTCAAGCGTTGAGCTTATCTGCTCATCATTCTACGTTCCATGATTAATGTTTACAGTAGAACTTGTATGATCTGTGGAAATCTGTGGAAACTAAATTACTCTAATGTGCTGCCTCTCTAACATTTAGCACCGCAAAAAGTTATAAACGTTTAAGGGTCGCTCTGCTCTGCATTCACGTCTTGCGCGTGCGGTTTCGGCTTTAGCATTCAAATTGTTCTCAAATTGCGTAATTTTTAGGTGCAGCGTTCTTGAGAAATGACGCGGTAGTTGATGCAAGCGATGTGTAATTGTGTTCCAAATTATACCTTGCCACCAAATTAGTATACCTATAACAAAAAAGTTTATTTAAAATAAATAAATTCAGTCGCGGGATGACTCGCACGACAGTACCATTGTGGGACCGATGTACCACAATAACCTCTTCTTTTGTGCGTTTTCACCTTCTAACGCGCCACAACATCATCCAGCTTAATTGTATTATAATTACACCCAATAATCCTAATCCTCATTTACATGAACAACAAATTTTTCTTAAAACTTAAAACCAAGGCCTGGTTAAACTAAATCGTGTCCAGGGCCGGACTCGTTATTTTTAGATTGCCAGGGTGGACATTTTGCGTTTGGAAAACTTTGTTCGTATGTCCAATGTATTTTTGAGAACATTCACATGTGACATATTGAAATACATCACAAAATACATTGGACATACGGGCAGAGCTTTCCAAAATCTCTTTCTTATAAAATCAGCCCCCTGAATTGCGTGAATTTTCAGACTCCTTCATTCGGAAAGCTGAAAAGCTTGTGTTACCACGATGGATGCTCTCCAAAATTTTGGAAGATGAAAATGTTTACCTTGTTTTGTTTTATTTTTGTCACGTCTCTTGATCATTTCGAATTGACTATTGGCAGGGGGTGGGCTTAGCCCTGCCTAGATAATTTTTAAACTTAAAATGGTAAAAATGCTAAAGAAAAATGAGATAAAATTAAGTAATCTGGAGATTTTTTTCATAATGAAATTTTTTTTGCTCTTCTCCCGGTCTCACATACATTTATGTAACTGTCCGTTAAAATGGGGGGCACCAATTCACCCCGGAAGTAATAAAATAAGCAAACTAGGGCTAAAAAAACAATCATATTTTTTTGAAATTGGCGGGGGGGGGGGTTCAATTGTTTCAATTTTAAATGTCGTTTGATTGCTTCCTTACAACTGCGGGATATAGTTTGTAGAAAAATTAACGGAGAACCGGGGGGGGGGTTAAGTTGTAAGAAACAGCAAATCTACTTTGTTGCCGTTGTAAAAATTTACAACGCAGCTAATTTGATTCTTGGTAGGTCATCTTGTTGTTTATTTACGACTGGGGAGTATTCCAGCGCGGGACTAAATTGACATCCCGTCCCGCGCGGGACGGTGCGGGATTTTACCGTCCCGCATTCATCTCTAATATGGAATACCCTCCAGTAATAAAGAAGCAATAAAATGGCTATTCAGAATTGATTCCTAAAAAGTCGGATTGCTGCTTACTTACAGGTGTACCTGGGGGGTATTCCATACCCCCCAGACCCCCCGGTATCGCATTCAATACTTCACATTTAACACACGGCACTGTTAACATTCCATTACCATTTTATTGGAAGCATGCGCACTGAAGTGCTGTAATGTTGCTTCATATTCTCTGATAAAGCCACGAGCGCCAGGGGTGGGCAAAATACATGAAAATATGTATTTGAAATACAAATTACAAAATACATTCGTTTTGGGTATTTGAAATTCAAAATACAAAATACATTTGTTTCGAGTATTTGAAATACAAAATACAAGATACTGTATTTCAAATACAAGATACAGTATTTCAAATACAAAATACATTACATTTTCAGATTTTTATGTTTTTGAGGTATTTACAAACAAGAGCAATTCTTTATTAAACATGATTATGTATTTAAAATACATTATATTGGAGTATTTAATTATATTTCTTAAATATAAACAAAATTTGAAAAATTGTCCGCTAAATTTGCACGTGTTTTAAACTTTCTCTGCGCAGGTCTGTTTTTTTTTTATTTTATCTTGATAAATCGATTTAGATTTTCAATTTAATTAATAATGACGTCTTTCATTGGTTGAAAAGAATGAAAGAAAAATTTCAGTAGTTTCATAAGGCGCATCTTTTGAAATCATGCAAATTATGGTCGAAGCGAGACTTCATTTATAACACTTACAATTCTTTAAATTTAAACAATTTCAATTAAATGCGCGTTTTTGATATAAAATCGCTAATTAACATAATCAAAATATTAACCCGTTATCAAAACAAAATTAAATGAAAATTTTTTTCAAAAGTCAATAACCTTATCGATTTTAAAGTATTTGTATTTTGTACAGTATTTTTAAATTGTATTTGAAATCGAAAATACAAAATACATTTGTTTTGGGTATTTGAAATACAAAATACAAATACATTGAAAATATGTATTTGAAATACAAATTACAAAATACAAAATGTATTTCAAATACGTATTTCAAATACATGTATTTGAAATATTGCCCAGCACTGACGAGCGCACAGATTTCAGACTCAAATAGGGGGCTTAGCTATCCTAAACGCTTGAAAAATGAGTAGAACTTAAGGAATATGTAGTTTATATTCTTGGAAAAATATCCTGACCTGGGGGATATTTTCAAAGTAAACAACGGAAAAGCGGGGGGTGGGGGTATAAAATACCCCCCAGCGGTCAGTAGGAAAACGATGTTTACTCAAGAATTAAATTTGCGTCTTTATCAATGCCCTAAAATGGGCATGAAACCGGGGGGTATTCCCACTGGAATATTATTTAAAGAAGCAATAAAATGGCTATTCTAATTTGATTCCTAAAAAATCGTATTGTTGCTTATTTAATGGTGTACCTGGGGGGTTTTCCATAACCCCAGACCCCCCGGCAAGTAAGTAAAAGATGTATTCTTAAGAATTAAGTTTGCGCCTTGAACAAATTTGGAAAGTCATATCGTTATTTTTTTGTGCTGTGGGGGAAAACCGGGGAGTCTGGGGGGTATGGAATACCCCCAGGTACCTCAGTAAATAAGCAACAATACGATTTTTTTTATTAATCAAATTAGAATAGCTATTTTATTGCTTTTTTAAAGCTGGGGGTTGTTCCTTACCCCCCAGACCCCCCGGTTTCACGCCCATTTATTCACATTTTAGGGGATAAATTTGTTTCGGTTACAAGGAAGTAGATGGCTTTTAAAACTTATTAAAGACGCAAATTTTATTCTCAAAGAAACTTTGTTTTCTTACTTACGGCTGGGGAGCAACCCCCCCCCCCCGCGCTGCATAATGAAGTAACGAGATGATTCTTCAAAATTGATAAAACGCAAATTTAATTCTTGAGTACACATCGTTTTCCTACTGACCGCTGGGGGGTATTCTATACCCCCCCAACCCCCCGGTTTTTTGTTGTTTACTTTTAAAAATATCCCCCAGGTCAGGATTATTTTTCAAGAATAAAAACTACATAATCCTTAATTTTATCTCATTTATTAAGCATTTTTTCTATTTTCAAGGTTAGCTAAACCCCCAATTTTGATTACTAACAAAGGGAAGAGCCATGTACCATGTGTAAAATGTGAAGAAATGAATATGACACCGGGGGGTCTGGGGGTATGGAATACCCTCCAGTTACAAAGAAGCAATAAGATATGGCTATTCTAATTTTATTCCTAAAGAGTCGTATTGATGCTTCTTTAGTGGTGTGCCTGGGGGGTATGGAATTTATCCTCTAAAATGTGAAGAAATGAGCATGAAACCGGTGGGTCTGGGGGGTACCCCCAGGCACACCAGTAAATAAGCAATAATACGACTTTTTAGGAATAAAATTAGAATAGCCATTTTATTGCTTCTTTACAGTTGGGGGGTATTCCAGACCCTCCGGTGCCACATTTATTTCTTCTCATTTTACACATGGTACATGGCTCTTCCCTATGTCAGCAGGGGCGCAGCTAGGGGTCTACCGGACTTAGCCCATTACTGAATATTTAAAAAAACATTGGTAAAACTATAATACATTTTCCTCAGAAAATGTCCTCTGTTTGGAAGAGGCGCTTAGGACCGGGGGGTCTGGGGGGTATGGAATACCCCCCAGGTACATCTATAAGTTAGCAACAATCCGACTTTATATGAGTCAATTTTGAATAGCCATTTTATTGCTTCTTTATTACTGGAGGGTATTCCATATCCCCCAGACCCCCGGTGCCACATTCATTTCTTTAAATTTTACACATGGTACATGGATCTTCCCTTTGTCAGCAGGGGCGCAGCTAGGGGTCCATCGAAACTTAGCCCATTACTGAATATTAAAATGAAAAAATTTAAAAAGCATTGATAAAATTAGAATACATTTTCCCCAGAAAATGTCCCCTGGTTAGAAGAGGGACTTAGGAACCGGGGGGTCTAGGGGGTAAAATCCCGCACCGGACGGGATGTCAATTTAGTCCTGTAACCTACCCAATTGCCCTGCCAATTTAGTAGATGACCTACCAAAAATCAAAGTAAGATTTGATTCTTAATAAGTCGTCCTGTTACTTATTAAGGGGGGTGGGTCAGTGGCGTAGCTAGAACTTTTGCTGCCTGGGGCGGTTCCAAAATTTTCCGCCCTCTCCCCACTCCAAAAATGTTTTTGAATAACTTTTTTTTAATCCTACTTCCTAATTTATGAAATATCAAAAAAAATTTCTTTTGCCGCCCCTAAAAATTTTTGAATGACCTTTTTTTAACACTATTTCCTAACTAATGCCGCCCCTACAAATGTGCCGCCCTCTAGCTATGCTACTGGGGTGGGATCAAAATCAAAATTACATGTGTTGGTAGGGTGGGACGACCGGGATGCATTTAATTACCATTTTAGATTCTTCTCATCGTTTCCTTGACGAGCGTGATCTTCATTTCTATGTTCTTACAAAGATAATCACTATAACACAAAAGTAAGCAACTTTTGACCTTAAAAACAAGTCAAAGTCGCGGTAGTCAAGGAAACGAAGGAATATGTATCCCTATAAATGTAAATATTTCACATCTACACATTAAAAAGAAGATGATTATAGGATATAATCTTAAATTTCGAAGAAAAACCTAATTTGAATAATTTTATTGTAACATTTCGTGAACCGGAGGGGAAGGGGGGTTGATAACCGGGAAGTTTGCAGTACAGTTCAAATATATTTGAACGAATTAGCTCTTAATTATTATTTTGTGAATTAGTAATGATCTTAGTAGCCCAGTTGGTTTAGCAGTTCGTGCTAAAGTTTCACTGCATTTTTTATTTTGATATTTAGTGTTACGACTTACGACCCCCCGGTGAACAATCAAGCAATCCATCTGAAGTATCGAAATACGTGCAGTTTAAATTGATAGATCGGAAGCCACAAAATTAAGGTAGAAATGTATTTAAAAAAAAAGTCGTTGTGGATTCTATAATTTTCATGAAGCTGTCGGTCATCCACTGCTTAAAAATTGTCGGTTATTAAAATATTGGAGCTAGTCCGCCCCTGAACTTGCGTGCATTACAACTTTAAATTGAAAACAAATTTAAGGGGCCGTCAAAAAACAACTTCATAATTATGCACCACACTATATAATTCACCACTTAAATATCATTCTAAACACAAAATTGTTTTCTTAAAATAATGGTCTATCATTATTTACCACTTCTATTCATATCCACTCACTTGGGAAGTTAAAAACCTCGATCTAGTTACTGGGGGTTCGACCTTAGCCGATTTAGCGTGGAATTTTAAGAAAAAACTCTGGATGCTTGTTAAATCGGGGTCACCATTTTTTCGAAATCGAAGATAAAAAATAGTGATTGATGCATAAATCGGTTTACGTTTACTTTTAATTACCAAGAAATACCATAATTAGCAAAATTCTTGCGTTACGGTTCAAACTAATGGCATACAAATGTAAACAAATTGAATTGTCGCAATTTAATCCGTTTCTTAATCGCTTTTCGCTTAATTAGAGATTAAATCTGAAAATGCCAAGTTTTCAATTAAAAACCTTCAATTAACGTATAATACAATAATCATTGCATTGCGACGATTAAATCGTTCCGAACAGGGGATAATCGCGATTAACCCTGGCTAACCCGCCGTGGGTGAAAAAGCCCCAAAATTAATTTCGAGTATCCCACTCACCACGAAGGCGTGTTGATGGTGGCCAAATTAAATTAATATAATTTGGAGATGATAAATGGACCCATAATTATCCGGTCATTGAAATTTATTGCTAAACTGTAAATTGACGTGATACTGACACCTGAGTTTAAAAATACATACCAAAGGAAAAGAAACATTTTTTTATCCATCGTCAAATTGCTTTCGTGGGTACCTATTATCTCGAAATAATTATAAACGGCCTTGCTTCTAAATAATTGACGCGGACACCTCGGAGGTTGGAACAATTCTTTGGAACGAACGAACGATAATTCACCTGGTGGAATTTCGTTTGATGAAGGAGGCCTCGTAAAGGAACGCATGTATTATTTCTGTTAGAAATAATTATTTGGTTGAAATGTTTGAAGATTTTTGATAAGAAGTAATAAAGTTAGTTTTACAACCTCGATAGGTTAACTAAACAGGAAGTTAACTACGCTTAACACGTTTCACACTCCGAAGTAACCTTTCTGAAGATAAACGACCCACGCTGGCGTTTTTTCTTGCTGTTGATGACTTGCAGGAAATTTTCAGAGCCACAATTAGCCGATGGTTGGTTTTCTAAAGTGGGGGAGGGGTGTAGCGACTTTTTTTTTGTTAATTTTCTGGTTAACTGTTCTCGGTTTTTTTTTATAATGCGAAAGTAGCGCGATAGAAAAATCGATGCTTCAGGATGTTGCAAAGACTAGTTTAGTTATTGGTGCTGCATTTATCACGCCACGTGAGACTGCAGTTTCATTATCTAACGACTTTCATCGATATTATTTATGCACTCCTGGGTTAAATGGTGAAAACGATTTTGTTTGACTTTCTTGAATATTGTAGCTTCCTGTATACTAATAACTTTTTTTTGTTTCAGGTAAGCTTTTCCTACTTGATTTTCGATTACGTGAGTTTTTTTAAATTTTTGAACATTCTCATTCTAAGTCGTAAATGAAGATTTCTTCACATGTAGTGAAGTCTGACAAGATTAATGTGGCGAATATCGTGTAAATTGATAGAGAGTGACAACTTAAATAAATGAAATAAGTTTGAATGTTGAGTGTCAGGCGGGAATATTGATGATGATTCACAAACTATTGATAAATTGAACAATTTTCTTACATTTCAATTTTTTACTATAATAAAATTTCTAAAATACGTTATAATCAAAAGTGGGATGTGCGAATTAACATGTCCATATCTTCCATAAATGTTAACCGATTTTTATTTCCTTGACCATTTTAGAAAGTTAAACGTGACGGTAACAAATAACGCGCTTATGTGTTTTTGTGCAGAATCTATAGTTTTCGAGTAATTGCTTACTAAAATTAAAAATATCCAAAATTCAAAATTTTTTTTAAATTTTTCATTAAAATGTTCATAACTTCCACAAATATTAACCGATTTTCATTTTTTTCGGCAGTTTTGAAAGGTAAACGTAAGGGTAATAAAAAATTCGCTTTTACATTTTTGTGTAGAATGTACAGTTTTTGAGTAACAGCTTACTAAGATCCAAAGACATACAAAATTAGAAATATTTCATTAAACTGTCAAAAACTTCCACAAATGTTAACCGATTTTGATTTTGATGAGAATTTTAGAAAGGTGAACGGAAGGATAACAAAAAATTCGCTTATACATTTTTATGTAGAATTTGCAGTTTTAGAGTAATTCCTTGCTGCGATCAAAACACATACAAAATTCAAAAATTTTCTCACATTTTTCATTAAAATGTCCATAACTTCCATAAATGTTAACCGATTTTCATTTTTCTAGACATACTTGAAAGGTACACGTAACGGTAACAAAAAATTTGTTTATACGTTTTTATGTAGAATCTATAGTTTTAGAGTAATTGCTTACTAAAATCAAAAACATTCAAAATTCCAACTTTTTTTGAAATTTTCCATTAAAATGTCCATAACTTCCACAAACATTAACCGATTTTCAATTTTTTAAGCATTTTTAACAGGTAAACACAATAACGGTAACAAAAAATTTGTTTATGCATTTTTGTGTAGAATCTATAGTTCTTGAGTATCCGCTTACTAAAATCAAAAACATTCAAAATTCCAAATTTTTTTAAATTCTACATTAAAATGTCCATAACTTCCACAAATATTAACCGATTTTAATTTTTTTTAAGAATTTTAAAAAGGTAAACCTAACGGTAATAAAAAATTTGTTGATAGTACATTCTTGTGTAGAATCTATAATTTTAGAGTAATCGCTTACTAAAATCAAAAACATCCAAAATTCGATAGATTTTGAAATTTTTCGTTAAAATGTCCACAACTTCCACAGAAATTTACCGATTTTCGTTTTTTAAGAATTTTAGAAAGGTAAACGTAACGGTATCAAAAAATTTGATAATACATTTTTGTGTAGAATCTATAGTTTATGAGTAATCGCTTACTAAAAGCAAAAATATCCAAAATTTCAAATTTTCAAATTTTTCTGAAATTTTTCATTAAATTGTCCATAACTTCCACAAATATTAACCGATTTTCATTTTTTAAAGTATTTTTGAAAGGTAAACCTAACAGTAATAAAAAATTTATTTATTCATTTCTGTGTAAAATCAATAGTTTTTGAGTAATCGCTTACTAAATCAAAAACATCCAAAATACCAAATTTTTTTGAAATTTTTCATTTAAAATGTCCATAACTTCCACAAACATTAACCAATATTAAAATTTTTAATAATTTTTGAAAGGTAAGTGTAACGGTAACAAGAAATTTGTTTATACATTTTTGTGTAGGATTTACTGTTTCTGAGGAATCGCATACTAAAATCAAAAACATCCAAAATTCGAAATTTTTTTTTAAAGGTTTTCATTAAAATGTCGATATTTTCCACAAAATTTGTGGAGTATTTAATATTCACTCATTTTCATATTTTAAGTATTTTTGAAAGCCTTTGAATTGCTTACTAAAATCAAAAACATCCAAAATTCGAAATTTTTTTGAAATTTTCCATTAAAATGTCCATAACTTCCACAAATATTAACCGATTTTCAATTTTTTAAGCATTTTTGACAACTAAACGTAACGGTAGCGAAAAATTTGTTCATACATTTTTGAGCAAAATCTATAGTTTTTGAGTAATTGCCTAACTAAAATCAGAAACATCCAAAATTCCAAAATTTTTTGAAATTCTTCATTAGAATGTCCATAACTTCCACAAATATTAACCGATTTTCATTTTAGTAAGCATTTTCAAAAGATAAACGTATCGGTAATAAAAATTCGTTTATACATTGTTGTGTAGGATTAATAGTTTTTGACTATAAATTGACTTACTAAAATCAAAAATATTAAAATTCGGAATATTTTCAAATTTTTCATTAAATTGTCAATAACTTCCACAAATTAATATTAACCGATATTCAATTTTTTAAGCATATTTGAAAGCTAAACGTAACGGTAGCAAAAAATTTGTTTATACATTTTTGAGCAAAATCTATAGTTTTTGAGTAATGACTAACTAAAATCAGAAACATCCAAAATTGGTAAGATTTTAAAATTCTTCATTAAAATGTCCATAACTTCCACAAAAATTAACCGATTTTCATTTTTTTACGAATTCTAGAAAGGTCAACGCAAGAGTAACAAAAAATTTGTTTGAGTATAATAGAGTAAAAGAATAAAATGAGTAACATCCAAAATTAAAATTTAAAAATTCTTTAAAATTTGTCAAAATTTAACATTTTTTCCACAAATATTCATCCATTTTTATATTTTTAAGCATTTTTGAAAGGTAAACGTAACGGTAAAAAAAATTTTTAAATTGAGTAATCGCTTACTAAAGTCAAAAACATCCAAAATTCCAAATTTTTTTGAAATTTTCCATCAAATGTCAATAACTTCGACAAATATTAACCGATTTTCATTTTAATAAGCATTTTCGAAAAGTAAACGTAACGGTAATAAAAATTCGTTTATACATTGTTGTGTAGGATTTATAGTTTTTGAGTAATCACTTTTTTCAAATTTTACATTAAGTTGTCCATAACTTCCACAAATTTTAACCGATATTCAAATTTTTAAGCATATTTGAAAGCTAAACGTAACGGTAGCAAAAGATTTGTTTATACAATTTTGAAAAATTTGAAAATTGAGTAATCGCTTACTAAAATCAAAACCATCCAAAATTCCAAAATTTTTTGAAATTCTTCATTAAAATATCCATATCTTCCACAAATATTCACCCATTTTCATTTTTTAAGTATTTTTGAAAGGTAAACGTAACGGTAAATAAAATTTGTTTATTCATTTCTGTGTGGAATCAATAGTTTTTGAGTAATCGCTTACTAAAATCAAAAACATCCAAAATTTCAAATTTTTTTGATATTTTCCATTAAAATGTCCATAACTTCCACAAATATTTACCGATATTAAATTTTTTAAGAAGTTTTGAAAGCTATACATAACGGTAACAAAAAATTTGTTTGTACATTTTTGAGTAAAATCTATAGTTTTTGAGTAATTGCTTAACTAAAATTAAACACATCCACAATTACAAAGTTTTATGAAAGTTTTCATTAAAATGTCCATAACTTCCACAAAAATTAACCGATTTTCATTTTTTTAAGAATTTTAGAAAGGTAAACGTAACTGTAACAAAAAATTCACTGATTCATTTTTATGCAAAATCTACAGGGTTTGAGTAATAGCATACTAAAGTTCAAAAGACATTCTATTTTCGAAATTTTTTGGTAATATGTCCACAACTTCCACAAATGTTAACCGACTTTAATATTTTTAAGCATTTTAGAAAGGTAAATGCAGCGGTAACATAAATTTTGTTTATTCATTTTTGTGTAGAATCTATAGTTTTTGACTAATTGTTTACTAAAATCAAAAACATCCAAAATTCGAAAATTTTTATTAAAATGTCTATAACTTCCACAAATATTAACCGATTTTCATTTTTTGAATAATTTTAGACAGGTAAACGTAAAGGTAACAAAAAATTCGATTATACTGGTTTTTTTTTGTGGAGAATCTATAGTTATTGAGTAATCGCGTACGAAAATCAAATTTTTCTTCGCTTTGTTGAAATCGGAAAAATTCAAATTCATTAAGCTTATGAAAAGTTCCGTCCGCTTTGGCGCGTAGTTTGAATGGAAACATAAGAGTAGAAGGGCTATGAACTTTCTAGACCAGTTTTGAGCGAATCGTCCAAATTTTGATTTAGATTTAATGAATTTTCATCCCACGGTTGGACCCACCCGGGTAATTACCATAATTATATTGCATACAATTAAGTACCCCCCATGACCTATGTTTTCAATCACATGAGTTTTGTATAATACATAATTCCTGTTTATTCTTACAAAAATTATGTAGTTATCCTTCTTATTTACAATTTCCCCATTTTCTTTTATTTTAATTTTGTCACGCCTATATTTTAATTAGGAAATTAAACGTTAATTTCCCTCGTGTATTAATTTCAAATCAAGCCTTCAGGGAAAATTAATTTAATACAGAGAAAAATGTTAATAATTAAATTTTAGATGATAAAATTTTGTAATGAAAAGGCAGCAGTTCTCAAACCGCTTTCCAACTTATAGCACAAACTTCTCATTTCTAATTTCTTCACAAATTTTGGTTTTCTTGTACCTATCCCTTTGAGAAAAATTTAAAATGAAAACAATTTTACAATTATTTTCTTGTTAATTAACGGTAAAAATTCACAAAGGAGAAATTGGATGTTTATTTTGTTAGGAGACTAAAAACAATAAACAGAAATTAAAAAATCGAGGTCCATATTTAGTTTTTCTTTGTAGCTGCGTGCTTTTAGAGGAATTTAATTTTGAAATTAGCCCGAAGCGTTGCACTTGCTGGGATTCAGAGCTTTTGCCTAACGATGTTACATTATTCATTAAAATGCATTTTAAAGTAATTTTTTTAGTTGAACCTTTCGAACTCCTATTTTACTCATTATTATAATACAGAGTGAATTGTTTAACCCCATGATTCATTTCAAGTTTATTGCCCCACGCAAATATTTTTTTCGCCTCTAATTTTCTAAATTCAACGATATATAACAAAGTACCATTTGAATAATTCGTTTTGATAGATCAGTCAAGGGTCACCCATCCGAATAGTCATCGGTTAGATTATTACCTTGTTACATATCATTTTATTCGTCTCAACGTCATCAGGAAGGTAATGTCAAAAAAATTGGAATAGTATTTAGTGGGGAGCACAAAATTGAAAAGTCGTTACGGTAGGATATTTAACACATTTGTTCGACCCCACAACACGTTTATTCACATCGTGATCGATTTTATAATCTTAAAATCATTGAATATCTAATCATCCAATTTAATTTAATTTTACTGAGGTCGAAAAGCCGACTTACGAGGTATAACAACTACCATTATACCATAAGCACATAGAAATGGTGTTCGTGGACGACCCGAGGCGTTCCCATTCGTTTTATCTTGTTTCTTCCCATTATCATTACCGTTTTGCCTCATTAAAATTCGTTGGTAGAAAATCGATTCCTTAACGCAGATGATCGAAAATTTAATAATAACGGTTTTTGGGGTGTTACACGAACGCCTTTCTCGATTTTAAGATAAAGTAAACCAAATCACGAAATGTAAATACAAATAAATTAAGCAAACGCACACAATTTTACGATTCATAATTTGTTTTTGTCTTATCGAAATAATCGAAAAGGAAGTTGAAAAATTAGGCTTGTGATGGTGATAAAAATAACCCAAGAAGTAAAAGTACAAACATTTTGTGTTTATTGTGTAAACAGAGTGCGTTTATTGATAAACAATCATTTTTATGAGAATCATCTGGGATTTAGTTGCTGTTTATCAACAAAACGGTTTACCAGATTGGTTCATTTAAATTTTTAATGGGTCAAATTTGTCGAAAACCGGTCAAATTGTTTCGAGGTGATTTAACTCATCCGTGTCGAATACTTTAATTTCCATTTTTCTGCAGAAAAGTAATTATTACCTTTATTGCTAAAAGTTAAAAGGTATGAATCACAATTTTTTCCTATTTTTAGATTTTATGGGGTATTAAAAAATCATTTTGCACGAACGGCTCGTATTTTTTTATTAGTCGTGTTGGGTCTTAAAGTTTTTCTGAATGTTATTTCCACCTAATCTACTTTATGGTGAATTTATGCAAGTAAGGGTAAATCACGCACTTCGGAGTGATAACTTGGCATTATAGACTTGAACGCTCGCGAATTTATTGTCGGGTTAGAATCTATCCAGATGGGGCGTTTTACGCGCGTTTCGAAAAGCCGCTACTCAGAACGCGCGGAAAACGCCTCTAAAATGTGACCATCTGACAATAAATTTGCGTTCAAAAAACATCTTCACTTTCCCTCGTAATTTTGAATCTTCAGTCAGAAAGTATTAAAATTCCCCCTTATATTTCGTATAGGTATGCAACACTTCGTACTTCGTGTACGGTTGGTCGCCTAACCAGGCATTAAAATTGCAGTAATAATTTTTAAAATTCCTATAAATAAAAACAAAATTTACAAAATCACGCATCCGTTATTAGGTTATTCACTTCGGTGTAAAAATATGTCACATATTTGCACGCGTTGTGTAACCTATTGTTAGTTCGTTTATTTGTAATCCGATTCTCCTCTTTCATGAGTGAAAAACGAGATGTTTTATCGAATTTGTTTAAAAAATACCGAATGTAATTTCAAACTTCGTGTACAATTTTAATGGTATCGAATTCTCTTCCAAAACACTAATTTTAAACTTTTTTATAATATACAGGATGATACAAATATGTCATCAAGTGAATCTAAATCTGTTGGTTTTTTTTCCGCCCTGTAAATGTATTTAATTTTTGTGCTACTCGAATTTTGCCCCAAAAAAATCGTCTTGTCCAATTTAATTATGGCGTACATGCATAGAAAAACTTAAATAAACACTGCAATTTCCTCTCCATCTCCCTGAATTGGAAACCCTAAGTTTTTTTGAAATTGTTTGAAGTTGAAGTAACGTGAAACATACAATAAGAGTTTATTCAAGGGTTAAGGGGTCACTTGAGCTCTTTTGTTTCTGGTTAACCTCGAATCTTACTGCTACAACATTTACTATTTCGTAATATTAAGTTTTATTTTAGATGTCTTAAGATTATTGGACAAAAGTAGTTTTTAATTTCACCCCCCCCCCCGCCACTTAAAATTCAAATTTTGAGTTGATGGAATTGGCAGAAAAACGAAGAGGAAACGATTTTGAATTTCTAATCCACAACCCTTCATCATGATGTTGAAACCCTGGTTAATCTTTTAACAATTGCATTTGTTCATTTAGTAAGTGCGACTTTCAAAGCTTCGTAAAAATTCAAATTAGTCGTTTACTCAATTGTTAAGAGAACACTCGCCTTTATGTGCCACCTAGAAATAATCAGAGCCGGTCCTAGAAGTTTGTACCTTGCAAATTTCTCATCAGCAAATTCATACTTTTGTCGTCTCTCATAAAATTCTAATCTTCTACAAAAAAAAAGTCCATGACAGCATATATTTATTTATATTGTAAAATTGAGACACATACACTATTGAAGAATAGATTCTCACATTTTTTCTGTTTACAATTCATTCCTATTTCCCTATTCGATATTAGTTTGTCTAGGCTGTGCGGCCTGAAGGCCGCACTGGAATTATATCTACTTCAGAGGGAATACAACCATACGAACATACAAATAAGATACATGCGTTTCTTGCGTATGTCGTAAACTTTTTTTGCTTGGTAATAAAGGAACCAATTAATCAGAGGTGCACTTGTAAATGACACGGAGACACAATTAAAGAACAGAAGAACAAGATTTGTACGAAGGGTAGTCCACCATGAAGCAGTGGTATTGTAAACTTTGGATGACTTGGTGGATTCTCCGAAGAGTTAAGATGACTTCCATGAAAAGTTTCTGTTGAATGTAAAGATGGCTATCGGATATGGGGTGTTTGCTTGGAGTCAGTCGGCTAGCCTTTTGATTTTTGGTTTTCGTCGTCATGGTTACCGTCGAGGACGGTGATGTCCGAAATATTTGAAACGAGTCGTTCCTTTGAGTTAACGTCGCGAAGCTCTATGATGAGCTTAGGAGCAAGGGGGTAATTTCACCCGCCCCCCTTCCACAAAATCTCTGGTGAATGACAATTATCAGGTATACATGCAATGGTTAGGTCGGCCTAACTCTGCTCGAGCTTATTAGTTCTTTCATATACCCCGTATACATGCACGCGTCAGCTCGAGCTTGCTAGCTCATGCATGTATACGCTCAGATGAGCCGCTTTAACGATATAGACCGATCTGAGTTACAGCGAACTAAAAACGTGGACTAGAAGGTCAGATCGATCTTCAAATTGAATTAGCTGGAGCTAAGCGCAATTCTACCAACTGTTGGCTGTTTTATATTGCTACATTAAGAATTGTAAATAACGGACGCGAGCCGCTTACGATAAAGCAATGAAATTGAGATAATGATCAAGGGTCTAACTAGGGAACTAACAGAACTTAACCCACTACTGAAAATAAAATGAGAAGCATTTAAAAGATTTAATAAATTTAGAATACATTTTTCTGAAAACATTTTCCCCTGGTCTGAAGTTGCGCTCAGGAACAGGGGGGTCTGGGGGGTATGGAATATCCTCCAGCTATAAAGAAGCAATAAAATGGCTATTCTAATTTAATTCCTAAAAAGTCCGATTGTTGCTTATTTACTGGTGGACCTGGGGATATGGAATTTATCCCCTAAAATGTGAAGAAATGGGCGTGAAACCGGGGGGTCTGGGGGAATACCCTCCAGTTATAAAAAAGCTATAAAATCAAATTTGATTCCTAAAAAGTCGTATTATTGCTTATTTACTGATGTACCTGGGGGGGGGGGGGGGGGTATTCCATACCCCCAGACCCCCCGGTCTGAAATGAAAGTGAAAGAAATGGGCGTGAAACCGGGGGGTCTGGGGGGGGGGTATGGAATACCCTCCAGCTATAAAGAAGAAATAAGATGACTAATCAAATTTGATCCCTAAAAAGTCGTATTGTTGCTTATTTACTGGTGTACCTGGGGGGTATTCCATACCCCCAGACCCCCCGGTTTCGCAACCACTTCTTCACATTTGACACACGACGCTCTAGATTAAGAAACTATAATCCCCCAGACCGGGGGGTCCCCAATCCGGGGGGATTCATACCCATCTCTTTACTTTTGTACAATATTTTACTGTTACTTTGCAATACAGTGCTGTAGCCCCCCTATCATTCGAAATTTAATACAACCCAGGCTGTGTCCATCATAAATGTCAATTTGCGCCTAGTAATTTCTGCGATTGATGTAAATTAATTTCGCTTAATATCTTTTAAACTATCCTGTACACAGCAGATTGTTCCTTCTATTAAAAAACATATGTTCAACATTTTACTGTGATAATGTCAGGTTCCATTTTTGTTTGTGATAAAAATGTTGCTTTTATTGCATCTTCAATGTTTATTACATCCAACCAATTGGTTAGGGGAATTGGTCTAAAATGACACACCCGCGGGTAAAACGACATAGTGGCCATTTCAAGTCTTCCACTGTTGTACACTTTCGACTGTTTGAGGGTGTGCTTGTAAGACGCTGGTTGCTGATAGAAGCCTTGTCCTTTTTGAGAGCAGAGGCGTGCCCAGTCAACTTTTTTGAGGGGGGAATTTTCCAACTTAATGAATTAAAAATTGCCAACTTTGATTATTATCTATTTTTTCTATTGTCGGTTTAGCGGATTTTGCCAACTTGACCAAATTTTGAGCGATTTTGCCAACTTTTTTCCAACTTTCTAAAATATTGGGTGGGAGGTTCCCCCCCCCCCCGTGAGCACGTCCCTGTTTGAGAGGTTCTTCTTTGTGAGTGTCACCACGCTATTGTATCTTGATTTACAAAAAAGAATTTTAACATCCCCTAAATAGATAACCGTAAATGGCAGACGTTTTCCTGTTCGGATAAGGGGGGTGAATGTCTCGGCAGGTCGTGACGATAGAGCCGAGAGCCTCTTGTGTGCTCCAAAAATGTTCCGACTGACCCCACGGATGTACCTAGCCTTGAATCTTAAGGGAGAGGGTTGTAGTTCTGTAATTTATAGCGACGTTTGTAAAATGTGAAGAGTGGTTGAGAAACCGGGGGGTCTGGGGGGTATGGAATACCCCCCAGGTACACCTGTAAGTAAGCCACAATCCAACTTTTTAGGAATCAATTTTGAATAGCCATTTTATTGCTTCTTTTTTACTGGAGGGTATTCCATACCCCCAGACCCCCCGGTTCCTCACCAACATTTGTACATAATCGCTCTAACATAAATGAACTTTTCATAAATCATTGAAAATCCCAAAAACAAAAAATTGAGATAGTAACTTAAATTTCTAAACTTTCTTATCGCACCTCGTACGTTATCCAAGTCAGGAAGGCAAACACGATAAATCGAAGTTCAATTTTTCAAGTTCACATGTCTACTGATAGATGGAGAGTAATTTGTACAGCTACCCTGATCGATAAAAACTAATATGTACGAGGTGTTCCGCAAAACGTTCCCGTATTTCTTATTTTTTGGGTTGAAAGCTGTGCATAAGCGGAAGTGGAATGTTTCAAGGTCGCGTGCTGGCTCATAAATTTATTTCAAGAGGGTGGCCCACTTGGAACATATGCCGGTCTTAACGCCCCCAATATTGGCTCACCTTGCATTTTTTTTATGTAGGCACATTTGTTATCTCTGTTTATGGTAGAAAAATTTAAAATTAAAGAAGGAGCTCTGTATGCGTGACGTGACGTGCTTAATTTTACAATATTTTACATCCTGAGTTTGTGCCCCTGTTTAAATGTGCTCTACACACCTCTTCCTGTTGGGCATTGTGTTCAGCATGTCGAGCTTTGAATTGGTCGTATAAAATTTAAATTTTATTGCTTGCTTTTCTATTCAGGCGAGTTTGTGATGGAATAGAAAACGAATTAATTAAAATAATGGATGCTGTAGTAGCCAAGGTAAAAAATGAAGTGCGCAGTGCCAACCACTGCTCCTTGTACGTAACCCACTTGTTATTGTTTCTTATTGTCTTACGTTCCTGGGAAACGTCGCATTTTTTCGTGATAAAATTTTAAAACGTCTTTGATGAGTTTGAAGTGGTAATAAAAACTCAAAAACCTTACGTGTGACACGGCCACTTGTCTAAAGTGTCGTCCCGAGGAAAAGTAAATAAGCTTCCAACCGTTTCTTAAAAATCACATAGTCTTATTTACTTTTTCATGTTTTCGTCTTCCGAATGAGTTTATTATTGCTGCATCATTTTAGTGGGTACTTTTTTTTCTTTTTAATTACCAGATTAAATAAATAATGGCCGTCATTACTTATTTGTAGGGGAAAGGGGATAAATAATTCAAAAGCAGGTTAATGGATTGTGAACATTTTTAAAAAATGTTTACAAGTCATTGTAAAATATCTTACGTAATTTAGTTACATAAATCCTAATCAAGTTGATCGAATGTAGGTGAAGTGTGATTTATTACAAAACTGGAAAAACATCCCGTGACGTATACGGGCGTGTTGTAAATGCGGGGTGTCGGGATTAGGATGACGAGTGCACGGCGCGCTTTATTTATTAAATTTGACCGGATCGGTTTTTAATTACGCAACCAGATTAAAAGCCAATCGATTAATTAATTTATTACCCAAGATATCAAAAATGTAAATTAATTTTTAAATTGATAAGCGAAGTAGCTTATAAATTATCTAAATATGGAAGATGTTGGTTGCCCCAATGCGTAATTAATCACGTTTTTCAAATCATAAACAAATTTAAATTAATTTAAGTGATTGCTACTCGAAAATGTAATTTAAGTGTAATTAATAATTCCTAATTTAAACAAACTTCGTGTTATAAATAATTAATTTTCGTAGGAAATTTATGTTGATGGCAAATAAAATGAGTACAAAATTTTATAGTTTATTGAAAAAATTGAACTAAACTCGACGTATACCGCATCTCTACTAAATATGAAATCTTTTTGTTACGCAATAACTCCTAATGAAAAATTTTTTTACAGCACATTTACAGATTGAAAAATTATTTTTTCTAGGAGATCATAAAAATTGAAATCGGTTATTATTGAAAAAAGTTATGATCATCTAAAATCTAAATGAATGAAGGTGCAACAAATTTTTAAGATACATATTTTAATATTCAAACTTTGCCTGGAAAATAACAAAAACAAATTGGGGTAGAAAGCGCCTGTGGCAAGCGGTTCCCTTTGCGCTTCCCCCTCGCCAAAGCAAACCAAAGATTTTTTAAATGTAAAATATTTATTTACACAACCAAAAACATCGTTAACCACAACAAATTTTACACATTTTATTCAACAACGAACAAATAATGAAGCAGAAAAATTCTATTGTAAGAAATGAACTTTGACCTTTGGTTTTTTTAACCCCATCCACCGGCGCGGGGATATTGAAAATCAAATATTATTCTTTGTCCACTATGCGAAAAATAATTTCTTTTTCTTTACCCAACAAATTCTTCATAGACCCCCGGTTTTACGGTTTTCGTAAAATTTTTTCGCATATTTTGCTTTCGACGTTTTAATGTGTCATTTTGAACTACGACATTATATTATAGGAAAAGAATTCCTACGCCCGCCGTTGCTTCGGAGAGCACGTAAAATTGTTGGCCCCTGCAGAGCCGTAATGAAACTAAAAAGAGCCGGTGGCAATCAATTTAATTTATATTACCCCCCCCCCGTTCGAACCAAAGATTTTTTTTATGTCAAATATTTATTTACACAATCGTTAAACTAAAACAAATTTCACAATTTTTATTCAACAAAAAGAGTAGTAGAAATTTTCTATTGTAAGAAGTTGACCTTTAACCTTTTTTTTAAACACATCATACGCAGGGATATTAAAACCGAAATATTATTTTTTGTTACATGGAACTAAATAATGTGGTGGTTTTACAGCCTGTTATATAACGAAAAATAATTTTTTTCTCTTCGCCCAACATTGAATGACTTTCCAGAAGTTTCCAAGGGTTTTCCGATTATTTACTTTTAACAGTACCCTACACAATATTTAATTTTATCTCATTTTTAAGTGATTATTATATTTTCTACGGTGGCTAACTCGCAATAAACCCTTAAAACGTTAAGAAATGTGTGTGAAACCGGGGGTCGGGGGGTATACCCCCAAGCACAAGGAAGTAATAAGATGGCTATTCAAACTTGATAAAGACGTAAATTTATTTCTTGAAGAAACATCTATTTCTTACTTACGGCTGGGGGGTATTTCAAACCTGACGTTACAGCTTGTGAGAAATGGGATGGAGAACTAGGAACTCAGTTGCAAGAAAACCAATAAAAATTTGATTTTTTAACAAGTCGCCTTGTTGTTTACTATCTGCGGGGGGGGGGGGTCTTGATCGATTCCACTGATGTACCACTGTAACTACGGAATGATAGGGAAGGGGTTTATAGTCCTTTAATGTACAGCGTCGTGCGTTAAATGTGAAGTAGTGGCTGCGAAACCGGGGGGTCTGGGGGGTATGGAATACCCCCCAGGTACACCAGTAAATAAACAACAATACGACTTTTTAGAAATCAAATTAGAATAGTCATATTATTTCTTCTTTATACCTGGAGGGTATTCCATACCCCCCAGACCCCCCGGTTTAAGCCCATTTCTTCATATTTTATAAGATAAATTTGTTTCCGTTAGTAACAAGATGGCTTTTCAAACATCTTGAAAATGTCATGTCTTGATCAAGACGCAAATTTAATTCTCAAAGAAACATCGTTTTCTTACTTTCACTCCCCCCCCCCCTGCATAATGAAGTAACGTGATGAATCTTTAAAATTGATAAAGAGGCACATTTAATTCTTGAGAAAGCATCGTTTTCCTACGGTATTCTACCCCTAGACACCCCCTCCAGAGAAAATTTTTTATCAGAACATAAACTGCATAATACTCAATTTTATTTCATTTTTAAGCTCTTTCTATTTTCTAGGGTAGCTAATCCCCTTAGGTTATTTTGTGCTCGAGGTTGTAATGAGTCATTTTGAACTACGACATTATATAGAAAAAAGGAATCCCTACGCCATTGCTTCAGAAGGCATGTAAAGTTGTTGGTCCCCTGTAGAGTCGTAATGAGGCAAAAGCACAAGTGGCAAGTAATTTAATTTGCGCTTACACCCCCCCCCCCCCGGTTGGAATTTATACAATTAAAAACATTGTTAAACCAGAACAAATTTCATAATTTTTATTCAACTTTTCCCAACATTGAATGACTTTCAAGCGGTTTTCCGATTGTTTACTTCTAAAAGTATCCTCCAGGTTAGGGGGAAAATTTTTTTAGGAACATAAACTACACAGTCCCCCCTATTCTGTAACTTTTTCATTATTGTTACCATTACCATATCTATTTAATTCAATTGTGAGTGTAAACCAAACTTTACGGTTCTTAACGATTTGATAACGATAACGGAAAAGTTACAGAATAGGGGGTGAATATTTAATTTTGTCTAATTTTTAACTGATTATTCTATTTTCTAAGGTGGCTAACTTGCAATAAACCCTTGAAATGTGTCTGGGGTATGGAATAAGTGGGCAATAAGTAAGCAATAAGTATGCTATTAAAATTTGAATCCTAAAAAGTCAGAATGTTGCTTACTTACGGGTGTACCTGGGGGGTATTCCATACCCCCCAGACCCCCCGGTTTCGCAACCACTTCTTCACATTTAACTCACGACGCTGAAGGAAGTGACAAGTTGACTATTTAAACTTGATAGAGACGTAAATTTAATTCTCGAAGAAGCATCTGTTTCTTACTTACGGCTGGGGGATACCCCGCAGACCCCCCGGAAATTTTTTTTTTTAATCTCAAAATATTTAAATTTATCTTGTTTTTTAAGCTTTATTTCTATTTTATTGGGCAGCTAAGCCCACTAGCTTATTTTGCGCTTCAAATCTGTGCTTCCGTGGCTTTATCACAAGGGCGGATCCCAGGGGGCTATGGGGCCTCCTCTCCATTTGAAAAATATAAACAATATAATAAGACATAAAAACTAAAACTACTGGAAAAATATAGAGGGGGTTATCAATTTTTGTATTTTTATTTTAAATCTATGGAATCCCCCCCCTTCCCCCTTTAAAAAAGATACTGGATCCGCTTTTGCTTTATCAAAGCATAGGAAGCAACATTCTATAGCATTTCAGTTCGCACATTAATTTAGCAGTAAAATAGCCGCCTTTTGATCAACTGTTTTTGTCTGCCAATGAAAGCAATTCAAATTGGGGCCATTTTGTGGCCCCTGAAAATTCTGACACATTCTTTAGTTTTATCTTCTGTTTTCTTACGTATGGGCTTCCGCTCTTCTGTAAACTGCAAAATTCATTTTCTGGGTAAAAATGTGAAAAATATTAGGGGAATCCTTTTAATGCTTTAAAAGCCCCCCCCCCCCTATCCCTTTTGCTACGCTGCGCCGCGCCAGTTCTTCTGAAACTGAAATTATTCTGAATTTTTTTGGAACTATCGACAGTACAATAATTATACGTTTATATGTCCAACACTGATACGCATGATGGATTAACGAGATTCCTGCTACCAACCGCTCACTCACTGATCACAAATTTATTTTGAAAGGAAGGGCACAGTTTAACAAATAAACTTATTGATACATTCATGCGCGTTAGTGGCGAACACGAAAATTTTAACAGGAAGACAAATTTTTGCAATTTCTAACTCAAAAACTGTGCTCTCTAACGATAATGTGATTATTGCGAATTATTTCTCTTGAACAATTGGATTTCTTGACAGCTAAAGTAAATTGAAGTTGCTAACGTTTACAGAAGTTATGTGCATTTGTGTGATTACATGGTGCAACAAGTTGGTAATTAAGTGGGCGAGCAACTATTCATTTGCGGTTAGGTTAGGTTACTTTTTCTTAAAATTGGATTAGACACACTTCAGTCTCTCCAGTCTAGCATACCACAACTTCCAAGTTTGAACTGAAGTTATTTTTCGTGGGTTATTTACGTGACCCTCTTTCCCCTTCTTTTTAAGAATATTTGGATTTATTCAAAATTGGTTTAAATTGTGAAGTTTATAGACACTAAGAATTTCTCACCTTTCTTACTTTTGATATTGTGTAATACTTCGAACGTGGTTGTTACGTCATTGCAACCTAATCAATCACGGAGGCTGCTTTGATTGGGTTGACGAGCCGTTAAAACTAACGGATATATTAGTTAAATTTTACGCTTAGCTGAGTCGAGTAAAATACATTACCATTCAATATTCTACTTTTTTTTATGGGGAGGGGGGATTTTTAGGTTAAGATCCATTTTCGAAGAGTCCCGGTTAATTTTTCGTCCTGTAACATAAAAACGGAAGAAAAAGACCTAGGAACGGGAGAAAAAGTTAAAACAAGAGGTGGGGCGTAAAGGATAATACCTAGCAACGATAGAAAAATGTTGAACAGGGCCCATCCACGGACGGGCAGCTTGCGAAGGTTGGAAACTCGATTGGTATGCAACCCGATCATATCGAGGTGATTTTAAGTTGGTAAAAAAATAACACGCTGGAACAGCAGAAGCAGCGTGCTGGCCTTTTATTATTGTAATTGGGGGGGGGGAGGTCGTAATTTTGACACTTCTAGGACTTTAAAGAAAATTCACAAAAATTATTAAGTTTGTCAGTACCACCCCATCCCTCCTCTCCAAAAATTTTTAATGTGGAAATTTTGGAACCATCTTAAAAAAGGTCACTGCCATGATGCTTTAGTCTAGTCTCTAGTAGCTGTTTTTAGTGACAGATAAATGATGAGCGGTTCTTAAGTGCCTTTTTAACTACTCGGTTGTAATTTTGTAATCACCTCCGAGCAATACACACGCCCACGTTTACAGAATTTAAATGATGTTTCTCTTCTCAGTTTCTTTCATGTTTTCATAACCTGTCAGTATCTTTCAAATCATAATTATGTAAAAGTCTGGTTTCATAAAGCTTTTAAATTTAAATAACCAATAGGAAACGTTCGTTAATTTTAACGATTCGTTAAAAGTTTTATGAAATTAGGGGTTAGTCTTACGGTTAGGATCCAGACTTCGTGAGCTGTCAAAGAGAAAATGGATAACAGTCTCAGACTTTTTCTTTGGTTTCGTATACATTTACGTTCGATGTGAACTAAATTTGGACTTAATTATTAGGAGTTCCTAATTCCTGGACGACCATTTTGGAAATGTTATAACTTTGGACTACATCTGCAATAAAACTATTGATTATTTCAGCTTTTAGTGCCCTTAATTGTAATGGAAGACATTCCAAAAGTAAACTGCGATAGAACCGCGATCTTTGATCTCAGTTCGATCCTCAACAGGAACCACGTATAATTAGTCGAATCTGGTCGATTTTTCACAAAATTTTTTAGTACGTCATGTTTTTGCTGCATTCCGGGAAAGTTACGATTAATTTAAAATTCTAATCAGAATCAAAGTGCGGTTTGCATTCAACAAATTGCTGATGACACATCACATCCATTTCTATTTCGAAAAACTTGATGAATGAACTCTTTATTATTCATTTCGTCGTTATCATTTACGTAATAGACATTTTAAGTAAAATGTTGAAAATGGAACCGAGAGTGGTTCAACCCCCGCCTCCTCGGTCAGTGGAAGAGATTCTGTGATCTTTGTGGTTTTAAGATATTAGGAGGACCCTAATAATTTAACCTTGACCGTTTAAGAACAAAATTAAAAAGCCCCTTAATTACCGCTCTTATTATTTTTAATGGTGGTTTTTACTCGACGATTTCGGTTTCAGTTCTTGAAGCTTGCACAGCGAGCAGGTTCGCTTTTGAGTTCGTAAAAGGCTTCGTCGTGGTGTATAAATCCGTCGAGTTCAGTCTAAATTTTACGTGCAAGCCGGTCGGCCATGTTTTTACGTTTGTTAACCCCCCGCGTCTTTTATTATTCTTTGTTGTTTTGAACCTTTGAACTACGATGTGAGTGGAACAATTTTTCCAAAAATTATGGAAGATATGCGCAACGGAGTCGTACTTATAAAGTGTAAGTGTCGAATTTATTTTTAAATTTAGGCCCACACCGTGCACAAGATTTTTTTCAAAATAAAAGTGCACATTTTCGAAACCTCCTGCGATTTTATTTAACAATTAAAAATAACTGTGGATAATTTTACAGGCGTTTCGCGAACAGGCGCGCGCGATTGCGTTATATTTTGATAATTTTTTATTTTTAGCTTTTTTTTATAATTATTTCTATCCAATTTATTGCACATTAAAATTGTCATTTATGTCGTTATGCAAGGTTGTTATTGTAATTGTAGAAAGTCAAGTTGCTATAATATTTCTTTAAACATTCGAGTTAATTGAGCAAGTCAGAAATTATTATTAATTAGAAACATTGTAGCTTAGAAAGGTCGTCGTGCAAATTTTAATTTTTACTATTTTTTTAAATTAGAAAGTAAATTACGTAACACAAATACTTGGGGACAAGTTCATTCAATTAGAGCTTAATTCGAGCACGAGGGTGGGGGTGCTAATCAAAATGAATCGACTTCCTCGATCATTGCGATTTAAATCCTCTCGAACAGGAAGGATTAATGAACACGTGCCCCAGAACCAAAACAGCTGACAAAATCCCTTCTAATTCTAATGGTTAAATTCCGTGTTCTCAATATTTTTCGACCCTCGAACCCAACAGATGTTTGTCAACAAGAACAGAAACCCCAGTTTACTATTTCAGAAAAATTGTTTCGAGGATTAAAATCGAAGTTTTTGTTACGGTAGGTCAGTAAGTTTTGGATCCATTGCCAAGGAAGTGGGAAGGGTAGTTTATTAAATTATATAGCTCGCTCATGTGAAACTCAATGGGGTGCAAACTCGGAAAGAGCAGCGATAAACGTTAGCTTTGGGTGTTTGCGAGACAAAATTTTATATGAACAATCAGACCCTCCTCCTCTCATATTCAGTAGGTTACGATTATTAATTTATTTAATAGTAATTTTAACTTGAAGACAAAGTGTGACATTCCAAACGTCAGTTTTCAGCTCAACGCCGATTTAATTTACGAGCGATAATGGTGGGACGTTGAATAAATTTGTATTGATCTTGTTCACTTTACACTTTTTATAGCCTAAATAAATAAATTAATTTTTACCTGGCACATAAGCAATTAACTTTTCAGCAAACAGGACAATGAAAGTAATTGACGTTATCTTCAAAAATTCACAATTCTCGGCAGTCTGGAGCTTTAGAATGAAGCGATTTATCTCTCTTGTTTTCGGCTCTGGCAATGGATTTGGTCAAAAATTGGTCAATACATTTCAGGTGTCGATAAACCCCTTATTTCTCGGTCATGCCCCACCCTGTCTTTTGATTTTAATCAAAAAACATACAAAATTCGAAATTTTTTCAAATTTTGTATTTAAATGTCTATAACTTCCACAAATATTAACTGATTTTTATTTTTTTCACCCTTTTGGAAAATAGAACGTAACAGTAACAAAAAATTCGTTAACATATTTTTATGTAACTGCTACAGTTTTTGAGCATTGCTTACTAAATTCAAAAATCAAAATTCGAAATTCTTTTACATTTTTCATTAAAATATCCATAACTTCCACAAATGTTAACCGATTTTCAATTTTTTACCATTTTAGAAAAGAAAACGTAGCGGTAACAAAAATTTCATTTATAAATTTTTGTGTAGGTTCTATAGTTTTTGAATAATTGGCAAATTAATGAATAAAATCAAAAAAGATCCAAATTTTGCAATTTTTCATCAAAACTTCCATAACTTCCACAAATATTAACCGATTTTCAATTTCTTGAGCATTTCAGAAAGGTAACAACGTAGCAACTTTGTTACCATCGGATTTTTAAATATAAGGGTGGGGGGCTATTTACATATTTAAGTTTAATAGTGTGCAGACTTGCATTATTTTGCATCATTCCTAATTTCGCAGCATTTTTGTAGAACTTCTTTTTTTGGTTTTCAACACTGAAAGCCTAAGATAATAGTATATCTAATTTTTTTTAGTGTTTAAAGTATAAAAAAATAAATAAGTTCTGAAAAACTGCTACGAAGTTAGAAACACTGCGAAATAAGGCAAGTCTGCCCTATATCAGAAAATGTTCAAAAGTTTTAAATCAACCCAGCGCTCAGCGATTAGAATTTTTTAATCAAACTTACTTACCTTTATCGAAAAAAGCATTTATTAGCCTCTTTTTATTATTTCCATTCATATATTAATTTTAATTATTATGAAATAACTTCGAATTTGTTTTGGGATTCCATATCCAAATACAATGATGTTCCTGTCGAGAGGGGAGTTGCTGTAAAACTGATTGATGAAAATAAAGCCCAGTTATGTCATCATAACTTTGGGTACCACGAGCAACCATCTTGGAAAAGTGGCGCTTTGATTTAGGTTATTCCATACCCCCCAGAGCCCCCCGGTCTTACTATCATAGCGATTTAATATAATTGATGACAATTCTGTGTTGATCTTCGTAACCGCGCATTATATTAAATCGCTATGGTATTAAGACCGGGGGGTCTGGGGGGTATGGAATACCCTCCAGTACCAGGAAGAAATTATACAATTTTTAAATTAATATAAACCGGTTGTCCTTAACCATGGTGGTTGCACTCGCCCAATATTTAGATAATTTTTATGAAGAGATAATTAAAAAGTTTACTGCGTATATTAAAAAATTGTATAACTTCCTTGTTGCACTGGAGGGTATTCCATACCCCCCAGACCCCCCGGTCTTAATACCATAGCTATTTAATATAACCGATGACAATTCTGTGTTGATCTTCGTGACTAGGCATATGTAAACTCCCCAATTAAGGCAGAATTCGATTGAAATACCCAATAATTAAATTTAACTAACACTTTTAACTTCGATCAATCAGATATGCGTTACGAACAGACTAGAACTGGTATATTATCTCCAGTGCAACGAGAAAGTTATACAATTTTTTAATATACTCAGTACACCGGTTGTCTTTAGCATGATTGCACTCGCCCAATGTTTAGATAATTTTTATTAATTTAAAAATTGTATCCTGGCACTGGAAGGTATTCCATACCCCCCAGACCCCCCGGTCTCAATACCACAGCGATTTAATATAACCAATGACAATTCTGTGTTAATCTTCGTGAGCGGGCATATGTAAACTCCCAAATTAGGACAGAATTCCATTGAAATACCCAATAATTAAATTTAACTAACACTTTTAACTTAGATCAATCAGAGATGCGTTACGAACAGATACATAGAACTGGTATATTATCTCTATTCATAAGCATACTTTTCATAACCATACTCCCTAAATTCCCCGGTCAGGAAGATCAACACAAAATTGTAATCGATTATATTAAATCGCTGTGGTATTGTGACCGGGGGGTCTGGGGGGTATGGAATACCCTCCAGTGCAACGAAGAAGTTATACAATTTTTTAATATACTCAGTAAACCAGTTGTTTTAAGCATGGTTGCACTCGCCCAATGTTTAGATAATTGTTATTAAATTAAAAATTACATAACTTCTTCCTGGCACTGGGGGGTATGGAACCCCCCCCCTTAATGGAACCCCCGGTCTTAATACCACAGTGCAGCGTTTTAATATAATCGATGACGATGTATTATGTGTTGATCTTCGTGACCGGGCATATGTAAACTTCCTAATTAGGGCGGAATTCCATTGAAATGCAAAATATTTAATTCAACTAACACTTTTAATCCCGATCAATCAGAGATGCGTTACGAACAGATACCTAGAACTGGTATATTATCTCTATTCATAACCATGTTCCCATAAAGATCAAGGCAGAATTGTAATCGAAGTCGCTGTGGTATTAAGACCGGGGGATCTGGGAGGTATGAAATACCCTCCAGCCTCCAGTATCACTATGAAGTTATACAATTTTTTAATATACTCGGTGAACCGGTTGTCTTTAGCATGGTTGCACTCGCCCAATGTTTAGATAATTTTTATTAAGAGCAGATAATTTAAAAGTTTACTGTGTATAATTCAAAACTGTATAACTTCCTCCTGGCACTGGAGGGTATTCCATACTCCCCAGACCCCCCGGTTTTAATACCACAGCTATTTAATATAACAGATGACAATTCTGTGTTGATCTTCATGACCGGGCATATGTAAACTCCCCAATTATGGCGGAATTCTATTGAAATGTCAAATATTTAATTTAACACTTTTAACCCCGATCTATCATAGATGCGTTACGAACAGATACCTAGAACTGGTATATTATCTCTATTCATAACCATGTTCATCTTTTCTGAACAAATAAATAACAAAGGAATCCTCTCCAGTGCCACGAGGATGTTACACAATTTTTAAATACATACACACTAAACTTTTTAATTATCTCTTAATAAAAATTATCCAAACATTGGGCGAACACAACCATGGTAAAGACAACCGGTTGACTGAGTATATTAGAAAATTGTATAACTTCCTTGTGGCACTGGAGGGTATTCCATACCCCCCAGACCCCCCGGTCTTAATACTACAGTGATTTAATATAATCGATGACAATTCTATGGTGATCTTCATGACCGGGGGGTTTGGGGGGTATGGAATACCCTCCATGCATACAAGTAAAATCCAAATTTCCGAATTAGCACTCCCACTCGCGAGGTGGGAAATATCGATTTTGTATTGGAATAGACTTTTGGATCACCCCAAGACAATATTTACTACAAAATTTAAATAATAAATATAATAATTTGCTAGAAATCTCCTCCTCCTTCGTGTCATTTATAGGCGCGATTCTAATTGGTTGTTGGTTTATTACCAACCATACAAATTTAAGAAGCGCTGTCATTATAGTACGATAATGACAAAAGAAGCTATCCAAAAGAGAAATGAAAGCATAGGAGGAGTTAAGGGGGGCGTTAAGGGGTCCAACCTTGAAAACTTTTAAAATATTTTTTAAGTCTTCTTTTTCTGGAAGCAATTCTCTTCTAGTTTTGGCCTATTATTTCCAACATTTGCGTAATTTCCTTGGCAGTGCTGGTACTATGAACCTAATACATTTTTTACATCCATTAGGTGGCTTGCTAGGCTGGCCTTCAGATGTGCCGGCACCCTGATTTTTTATGTTAATTATGGCAATTCACTAACTCAGGAGGACCACCGGTTTAACGTGCCTTTCGAAGCACGGAGGCTAGTCATAAGAAAGTTACCATTCCCCGGATGTGAACCCGGTACCTAGCATTCGCAGTTGATCGCGTCAGCTGCAAGGCGACCGTCTCATTTTTAAGTCTTTTTTTCCACAAAAAAATGAGTACACTGAAAAAAAAGGTACGCCATATAGATGAACACCATTCATCAAGTGAAATTCATCGTAATGATGACGAAATTATCAATATGATGTACAAAAACTTAGATAAAATAATGAATTTGATTTCATCAATTTATCTTCATCATGGAGATGAAATAATCATCAATGTGCTGTACCAAGTCATCGATGAGGTTTAAAGAATGATGAATGATTCATCAGTACAATGAATTTTATTTCATCGGTTTATTTTCATCATCGTGATGAAATATTCATTGACTTTTTTTTCAGTGTATATTGTATTTTAACCTTCGTGGTCGTGACGAATGAAGAGCCAACATTTGGAGGATCCACCTTTTATCTTTCATCATGATCGTAATCAGCATTAGATCAATGGTGGTTTAGATCCAATTAGCCCCCCCCCCCTCCACACATACACACCCGGAATGCTTTCAATCGACTTGTTTTCGCAATGTTTTAGTGCCTACGTTGGCGCTGGCGGAAATTGAAGGTAGATTTTCGCCTATAGCTGCTGTGCTGGTTAGAACCTGAAACCAAAGTTGTATGACCTAAAACTTCCATCAAGTTCTTTTAAATTAATTTCTTATCGCGGTTTCTTCAAGCGTGGAGAGCAAAACTTCGTATCTTTCTAAAAATAAAGAACCCTACAGGTAGGGGATAATTGGATGTAGGTAAAAACCAGTCTAGCGCTAATAGAATTTAATAAAGCCCAATTCAAACAATGGTCACCATTATCCTACACACACAGGTACCAAAGCAAGAAACGACGTCGTAACCGGGTCAAACAGAACAGCATTTTCCAACATTTTACACTTTTAATTGAATTAAGAAAAATCGATCAAGTAGGTGGACATGTTTACTACAAATGCAAATTAAGATAAATCAAATCGATGTGGTTAATTAATTTCGAGTATTGTGGGCAGATTAAATTAATTAATACAGGGGTTCTCAAAAGTTTTCACTGTCACAAACAAAATGACCAGCGTAAGTGGATCCGATCTGAAATTTGAAAATGTTGCTCAAAGCTGCAGACTTAGGAACATAAAACCCATCCAATATCTAATCTAATTAGCTAGAAATATAAGAAACGAGATGTTTACGTATCAGCACAACCGGAGATCTCACAAAATATAAAATTACTGGAGCGCTGTTTTTTTTTTCAAAAATAAAAGCAAATTACGAAACGAAACCAACTCATTTCAATTATAATTAAATTTTCAAGCTTCACTTGTAACTATGGAAATGATAATTATAGTAATGGTGAGGGCACGTGGTGGGTATTCGCTGTATAGGTTTTTGACACGAGAATGCATGTTACCTCAGGTCAAAAATTAAAATTTTTCTTCGCGATTATGAGTCACCGTCATTACATCATTTCGAAATGCCGCATTCAACAGGTGGAAGTTTACGTTAAAAAGCGTCCCACTGGGTTTAATCAGCGATGACAATTTGTGGGAAATCGTCGAAGCGTTGCTAATTACTTTCCGACAATCAAAAGCCACAGAATAATAAGAAAATTGTTTGTTGGGTGATAAACATTGGACGTTGCGTGCTGGAATTAACCCAAAATTGGTTTTTTCGCAAGTACAGGATTTTTTGATTCGGTTGAGGTGCAGTTCTAAAATATGCAGGGTGGACATAATATTGTCGTGATATTTTCACACTGGGGAGAGGGGTGCGCATCAGTGTGACAGAAAAGAAAGAAAACAAAACAGTTAGGTCCTACATCGGAAAATAATGTTGGGTTGCCACGAAGTGTTTTCTCTAAATTTACTCGCTAATTTTTACTTTTGAACATTACCGAGGGGGAATTCCGGTTAATTCGTCTTATTGTGAAGTTATTTCTGTCGCATTTATTTTTAGGGTCCTTACGAGGTGATTTGCCAATTCTTCCGCAATTTGAACCCAAGTAAATCGTCGCGAAAACTAAATGTGCAAAAAGTCATACCCGGTTATTTCGGAGCACCCTGTAAAAATTCTGAGGAAATCATCGAATCGGATGAATGGAATTCTATTTTTATAATGACATTTTTACTGGAAAACTGATGCGATAACGAAGGTAAACGAACGCTTGCAGATGATAAAACTTAGCAAGTAATTTCGCATTGTTGACTTGTTAAAAAAGCCGATTGACACGCGCGGTCTAATTTCGGTTTCGTATTTTTATTGCCATAATTTAAAATTTATAGATTCCTAATTTGAATGCCTAATGAGAAAACAAACGGTAACCAACCCAAACAAACGTTACGTAAAATGTTGGAACAAAATAAACATTTGCTTTCTAAATAAACATTGACACACACTACTTGAAAAACTTTGATGTTTGTAGTGCAATTTAGTCCTAGTAATTTAAAACTTGCCTAATTTACACGCACATATGGTGTTGTAAAATAACGCGTAAAAAGCGGCCATGTTTGTTTTTTAAATTCGAGAGCAGCAGCCGCAGCAGCTGTTTTTAATGCGTAAAACCCCTTACTTTTGTTTTTTTTTAGTTTCAAAAATGTAACAAAGGAGGTATCAAGTGACCCTCCCATCTGGTGGTCAAAGTTTCAACTTTTCGGCGCGAATTTCAATTTACTCATTTAAATTGTTATTTCTGCAACCTTGTGCTGCAATGTTCAATTTCGTTGTGAATTGTAAATCGATATTTTCGGCATTAATTTTCTCTTCGTCTGTCTGTGTTTATCACCGACGAAGAATATCACCGCTGGTTTTAATGCAATATGAAATGGTGGTGCTTGTGTATGTTGACAGGTGGATAGGAAATAAATAATAAGATTTACCGTCAACAGTAAATTTCTCGTTGCAATCGAAATGGAAACCGAATGTGTTCTGTGTATTCTATACAGGGTGGACTGTTATTTCCAACATCTGGGTCGTTTCCTTGCCAGTGTTAGTTCTATGAGCATATAAATATTTTACATCTATTAGATAGCTTGCTAGGCTGACCTTCAGATGTGTCTGTACCCTAGTTTTTATGTTAATGATGGCAATTCATTAACCCAGGAGGACCACCAGCTTAGCGTACTTTCCTAAGCACGGTATATTTATCTTATTTTGATTATTATGAAATAACTTCGTGATTAAATTTCTTTTTTAACAATCGCTAAGCTTGACGAACCCTTTCTTTCAAAAATCGTCTTGAAAGTGACGCACCGCCCTGTATCAATGTAAGCACTGTTTATGGAGGGCACCTCTGCTGTATTTTATAGTCGATAAGCTCTCCAAATATTAATTATTACAGTATTCGCGTCAATTTTAATGTAAAATCAGAGCGTAGTGCAAAATTATGTTTCGGTTGTAATTTCATTAGTTGCCGTATTACTTCGTTAAACCTCCGGATGTGTTCAATTAGGCGACTGGTACTCAAATAAAATTCATTGTACGCTTTAAAGACGACATTGTAATCACTTATGACGATATGCATTTGTAACAATTACTTGTTTATCCAAGATACGTCCAAAATTGTAATTTATTTTTTACGCTTAGATTTGATCGCGGATGAACAAATTGTTCGCTCTCAATTGATTCATTAAAACCGAACGGATGCGATTAATTAGAACATTTGAACTGTGTAATAATTAAGAATTCGAAACTTAAGGTTCCCGCGCTAGAATGTTAGGTTAGATCGAAATTAAATATTTGTCTGTTATTAATCCGATCAAATAAGTAGAAGAATGAAAGAAAAGAGGACAAATGCAATGTCGACGTGGAAGTCAAAGGTCAAGACGAACTTGTACAACGAATGACTGGTACAATTGCTGCATACTTGTGCTCCTTGATATTTTTTCATTTATGATATGTGGTTTCTCCGTGCCTTGCGCTCGCTACCACCATCGTATACATTTTTTTCATTACGCTGAGCGATGAAACTTGAAAAAACAGGAACCGTTCTTGTCCGCGAGACGATAAATAACGTTTCGCTCCAAAGCGCAGTGGTTGGCGCACGCTTATCTCGCGTAAACAAAAGAGACCAAAAACGAGATATCCGCAACGCTGAAGACAAAAGACCCACAACATTGTTAGAACCCATGTTATGCAAAACAGATAACCTTAATTAAACTTCATGTCCATTCAAATATCAAACAATACCACGCGCGATACTCTCGATTAAATTTCCGAGAAAATAGAAATGTTATCGATTATTAACACTGCAACAGCCGAATCGATACAAATTTAATATCATACGCGTGGATGTGTTTCAAAAAGAAGAAACTCCTCTAAAATTTAATCAAACAACCCAACAAACTTAATTAAACATTAAAGTCTCATAACGAGAACCTCCCTGGTTTACGAACATTTAAAATTAAAAATTGATTGGGTATCTAATTTTTCTAACTTTTTTTTGCACGGTACAAATTGTAATGAATTTTTATTATGTGATGGCGTCAGTCCCGTCCCGACGCTCACTCACATATTTCCTGTTGTCTTTCAACTGCCACCATAGTTTGACCTTTCGACGACGCGTACAAATGCTTGGAACACAAAAAAATTTGAAAATGAGAAAATAAAAGATGTGAAATCGATGAAACCCACTTGAGGTTATCTCCAATTATTCGTTATTGTGGATTTAGTAATGACGTCAGCTTAAACTAAATTTGATCACGCACTTAATTAAAAAAATTGTTAAGGGAGGATAGCAGCGACTAATTACGTTAAAAGTTTTAGTTTTGAAAGATCGGAGTTCTTGAAGATAAACGTGCTTTGAATTAATCCGTCACGTACCACACTATTTTATCCAATTTTTTTTCGGTGTAAATCCTCCAAGCATTACATTTAGGTCAGCTAGCATTATATTACGGCATTGAGATGATGACACCAAGGCTATTTCGTAGCGCTCAATTATAAAAGAATTTAATGCATTGTCTCCAATTTGTTATATAAATACAGGGCGATCCCCGTTCAAGTAGCATTTCATAATCTTAAAAACAGTGTTTAATTCTGTGCATACAGAAAAATTGCAGCTGGTGCTTCCGTTTGAGCAATTATTGTATTCTGAAGGCGCGGGGGGGGGGCAGAAATTTCTCCCACTTTTTCATTCTTTCCGTAATAGATAATAAAGTAGGTTACCTGAATGATCACCGTTTAGGAGGTCTCTTAAATCGTCAACGATTTTCTTTCATCCACCTACGAAATTGGAAGTTTTTGCTCTTGTCAGGTCGACAATTCGTGATTTTAATTCCAAAATAAACTAAATATAGTCAGAGAGTCGGTCAACATTTTCATTATCCGATTTTACTATAAGAAATTTTATAATAATTTAATCATCAAATATGTGGAGCCTTTTGAGCGGGGGGGGGGGGGGAGAAAAGCAATAAGCAAGCAGTGCAGTTAGTACATTATTGCTTGCTTATAGTATGTTGCGATTTCGCTCTTTTTAAAACTCAGACCAGCTAGCTCTGCATGAAATCTTATCTTAAGGCCGGAGTTAGCATTTAAGTGAGAATACTTACCCTGCTTTTCTTTTATATTAAAGGTTGAAAAGACAGAAATTAAATCAATCAGAATTAGATAAAAAAATTATAATATATAGAAATAACTTAATTGAACGATACATTTTTAATATTACAAAAGCCAAAATGGATCACAAATCTTGACTCGTAATTTAAAAGTCGGAGTAACATCTATCATAATTAATACACAAAAACTTATTCTAAAAAACATAAATACACAAATAAACTGTGATTACGGTAAATGTGACAAAATTATTAAAAGATCATATTTAATCAAAAACTAAAGGAATTAAACCAGTAATCAAAGTTTACCAAATAGAAATTCGATAAATTATAATTGTGATAGGTACGTACCCAAAAGTTTATTATAAATACGAATTCACTCATTGTGCGCATTTTGTTGTCAAAGTTGGTTGATTTCCCAATCCATTTACTTTCTTTAATTATTGATGGTACGTGGTCCAAAATCCATGAAATTCCAATTCGGCGATACATTTATCCATATTTTTAAGGACACTGTATTTTATAATTCACTGTTTAAAGAGTTCACCAAATTTATTTCGTAACTTCTTAAAATTAGATACATTTTTAATAATTGTAGAATTCACAAACGAAATATTCGAATAGATTTTTGATAAATAACTATCTTAGTTTATACGATAATTGAGTTGACACTCATTATTATTTTAAGGCAGATTAAAAGTGTTAGCGATAAGTTAACTAATTCATTTCGTAACATAATGACTTCTTTACTGAACCAAAGCCAGAAGACAAGTGTGTTCACGTTTTAGAAATGTACCCTTCCTTTCGGTTTATCTTTTGAATAACTGTTTCTAATTGGTTATTCAGAGTGACCTGTTAGTCGTGTACCAATAAGATTAAGTTTTACCAGGATGCAAGTAACAATGAAAGTCTAAGAAAAATATGATACCAGTCTGTAGGCTCTAGCATTTAGATTTAAAGTTGCAAAATTGACTAATTTAAACATAAAGAATTTTATGGTTATTTTTATACAATAACAAATTCCCAGACGTTCTTTATTTAAACATATTTAGTAATTTACCAACGAATCGAATAAGTAATATTTAAGTTTTATTTATTTTATAAAATTGAATAAGTAAAATTATATTATTTTTAAAGGCGTAATTTTTTTAAAAGCGTGTTAATCGTAACAATTCCCTTTAAAGTTATAAAAAAACAAAAAAAAATGCGTAATAGTCGTAGTAAAATAATAGTGAAGTTAGAAACATACAGAAAATGTTTCGTAAAACCAAAATTAATTATTTATTTAGTCACAATATAAGTAGGAAAAGGATTGTAAAGGAAACAAAAGGAATTGGAATAGGAAAGGATAGTTTCTTGAGATATTCACGGAGGGACTAGCTCGAAAATGATAACAAGATCTTATTGTTCTTCTGAACCAAAGGATTGATTCAGGAAATATATGTTAGGCGCCACTTGATTTGGAATATTCTGACCCTAAAATCAAGAAATGAAGCCAGAAAGTATTGGTGCAATCATATTTACAGCACGTAAAAGAAAGTTTATAAAAAAACTTGAAAAGTGTAATCATATCTACAACACTGCACAGGGTAAAAATCAGGTCATCATATTTACAGGCTTAAAGATCAATTATTCATAAAAATTATTAGAGTTCTTAACATGGACTAATTAACAATGTACGAGAAGGTAGATAGTTCCTGCACGGGATTCAGAACCGCTATGATCCTACAGGTGCATGCGCTTTAGAACATGAAATATTCCATAAGAATTTACAAAAGGTCATCATATTTACAAACCATTCTAATTAATCCTCAAGATCTTAATCTTTGTAATTTAAATGAAATAAAAAACTAATTAACTTCATATTATGTTCAGACAAATATTTAGAAAATATCATGAAAACTAACGGGATCAAAATCTATGTTTTGCCCTACCTAATTAATCAAAAATAATTTACTAAAGGGATTTCCCTAAGAATACAAAGTGTATTATTCACAGTCACCAACTTATTAAAATAAAAAGGTGCCTCAAAATTCAGAGTTCGGACCTGTAGATTTAATAAACAAAACAATTACAGAGTGACATTCGGTATCCGCGTCAACCGAGCGCTCTAATCCCAATAAAGTCTTGAAATCAACCCAAGTTCTCCTTCCAACATCCGAGGTTTAAAATCATATTTACATTAAATTAGTGAATAATCCAAAATCAAACTATGTTAACTTCGTCTTGTATCTAGAAAATATTTAATAAAATCAAGAGAAGACTAACGGGACCAAAAGCTGGGTTTTGCCCTACCTAACCTAAAATTAAAAATTAATAAAGGGATTTTCTAGAAAAGTTTCGAAGTGTATTACTTCAGATAATAAATTATCAAAAATAATCCGTTGCATCAAAATTAGGAAGTTCGGTCCTGTAAAGGAAATTCAACCAAATAAAATTACAGAGTAATATCAAGAGTCCGAGTCGTCTTGCCATTATTTGTCCCAATAAATTATAAGGAAGCATCCTATTCAAATTTTCCCAACCTAACCTGATGTGAAGAATCAAATTTACAATATTCAATTTCCGGTATTGAATATTTCAGAAGATATGGAAACTTACTTCATATCCGCCACTCCTGAATGGGGATTATGAAAATATTATTATGGGCCAGACGCCTAAATTGTTATTGGCCAGACGCCTTAAATTTAATGCGATGCATTTAAAATATTTAATATTTATAGAGCTCTTTTTCGTAGAATATGGCAGGTTTAGTTCTAGTCGCAATGGTCTTTCAATAACACAAAATTAGATACTAGCTAATTTTAAGCTGAAGTTAAGCTAATTTTAAGCTAAGGTTAAGCTAATTTTAAGCTAAGGGAATTTTAAATTTTTTATAGTTAAAATAATTATTAATTTAGATAACTTCGTAAATTACGACATTTAATAAATTCAACAATACACAAGAAAAGAAAAAGGACATAATGTTCAATCTTACAACACGGGACGTTATAGTTAATTCAAAAAAAATTTTTTTTTTTTTTTTAACATATTCACGCGTGACGTTAAAGTTAAATAATATAAACTTAATTTATTTAAGACAAAAGTAAAAGTAATAATATACTCGACATTAATTATTAATTAGACAAAACAAATTCAAAACTCTAAAAATGAAGACAACAAAATACAAAATCAGATAGGCTTTCAAGTGACAACTACGTTAAATAGATTGATTATTTATTAATTAGACAAACAAATTTAAAATGCTAAAATTTATGATATCAAAATACCAAAATTTTATAAGTTTTCAAGGAATAACTACGTTAAATTGATTAATTATTAAGAATAAAAATTTTAAAAAATGATAAAATTAAAATATTAAAAGTGAAATGAGCCTATCAACAAAACAACATTACATTTACCGACTATAGGTGATCAATCCATAATCAATGGTAAAGTAAATCAAGGAGCGATTAAACATTATTGGGGTTGCGACCAAAGACTACCATATTATTATGTGGAATAAAATATTCTTATTTTATTCGGAATGATTCGAAAAGAAAATATTAAGATAAGAGACGGCAAGATAAGATTTTTGCTCGAGACTTATCGGTATAAGATATTGTTAGATTGCTAGCGATATTTAATCGATACGCGATGCTAATCATTTGAAGTTAATCATCGATAATTCTGTTATCTTTTAGATAAAATATATTATTATCGTTAGTTGTTATATTTTAACGATTAACTATAATATATAACTATTGTTATAATTATTAAACTATTGTTGACCTACATTTAAAAAATTGTTGATTTAGGAACTTAACTTACTATACCAACTAAATCTTAAAGTAATCGGCAAAATGGTATAGGCAAAGATAATGATTGTTTAAAAACCCGTCGTCAATAAGTTCTCTCAAGTAACTTTGTAATTCCTTAACA
Source organism: Rhagonycha lutea (assembly GCA_958510855.1). Classification (NCBI taxonomy): domain Eukaryota; kingdom Metazoa; phylum Arthropoda; class Insecta; order Coleoptera; family Cantharidae; genus Rhagonycha; species Rhagonycha lutea. The sequence goes on along the minus strand of OY294041.1, from coordinate 28,568,345 downwards.
GCCAAACACATGTCTTGGAAGCACTAAGGGATTTTAAACTGGAATACGCATTACCAGACGTAATTCTGATTCCTTATTTATTTAACAGCAACTGAATAATTGCCAAAATAATTTTATTTGGGCCTTAACCAAGATGTTAATAAAAGATGTTTAATAAATTCCTAACTCTTCTTATTGAGCTGAGGAAAGCCGATAACAATGATGTTAAAAAGATTAAGAGATCTAAATTAAATAATCATACTCTACAAATTTAAGACAATTCAGAGCCATACATATGTGGGTGTTTAGAATACTTAATTCTGTTAGAGATTTTTTTTTCTATTAGATACAAGTGTAGTATTATTAAGGTGTATTAATTCCTAAATCTTAATGAAATTCATATTGTTCTTTATTGAAATGAGGGAAGCTGATAATAATGTTGTTATAAAATTTTTAGAAACCTAAAATAAATAATAATACTCGACATTCAAAGAAAGTTCAGGGCCATACGTAAGTGGTTGTTTAGAATCACTTAAAATGTTCGATATTCTCTTTATAAAGGCATAAGTTATTATCAAAAGGTTTATTACTTCCTACATCTTAACGAATTTACTATATTAAAATAATATAATTAATAAGTCAACATAGCTCTATAATATTATTAAATGAGCACATAAAAATAAAATATGCTTGATAACAGATCGATTAAAGTTACATAATTCGTAATACTTGACCTCAGACAGGACAATTATTGTATACGTATTTTATGTAATCCGATAATTGTTCATTTTTAAATTTATTATTTAAAATGACTTAAAGATATTCATATTTACATGGACCAGTTCCATAAAAATTCTCAAATATTGATGTTTGTTGATAAATCGTAAAGACAATAAAATGTTTTCGATAAATCTTAACTTCGAGAATTATAATTGATATGAAATTTAATTAACTTCTTTTTGTAGTTCAGATCCTACCTGTCAAAGAGTCAATTACATATGGCCAACCGCCAATATTAATTTCAACTTAAAAGTTGTATCTACTTAATTACTGGAAAAACGATTCCAATAATTTTGTAGGGTTACCTATTTTTTCCTTCTGCTACTCATCCTTATTAACCATAGGACATGATAACAAAATTAAGATAGTAGTACTAATCTACCTAGATAAAGTCATCATTCTAATAAAAATGATTATAAAAAGGGAAGTTACTAATTTAATTTGAAGTTAAAATGATTAAATGTTGTTAAAGAAATTCAAATTGTTTTAATTCATATAAGTTATAAAACGTCGAAAAGAAATTTAAATGAATTAAGGTAAAACATTATTATAATTAATTAATGATTAATTAAAAACAAAGTAAAGTGACTTACGCAAAATAATATAATTGAGATTTGATAAACAAGAAATTACTTATAAAAATTCAAAAATGAAATTGAAGATAATACAATAATTTTAACGTTACTAAAATTAAATAATGAATGTATTTGATTCAAAGAAAATATTGATTGATAAAAAGAAATAATAAATTGAACTGAAATAATTTAACACTAAAGGGTTTAGTTACTATTTCAAACGCTATTAAAGTTAATTTGAACTTAATAATTCTGCAAACAAAATTTAACAATACTATAACGGCATTAGTTCGATATTCATTAAATAATCGTATAAAAGATAATCGAAGTTTTATTTCATAACTGGACTTCTAATAATTTTTCAAATTTTTACCGAGCTCTGGTAGAACAGAAATACAATTAAAATAAATCCATCAACGCAATAAGGTACGTATTATTTTATTATAGAAATCAGTTAAGTAATTCAAAACATAACACTAAGTTATAAATAAAATTTTTTTTTTTTATAATTAAATTCAAAAATGATAATAAAGATACTAATTTATGTATGCAAAAATAAAATTAAAATGTTCTAATTATATTACTAAAGAATGTGAAACGACAACAAAGTTCACCTTGAACTTGAAAAGTTAAGGTCCTACACCAATGATAAATTAATCAGTAAAAATGATCAAACGAAAAAATTAAAATTTAATTCAATGCTAGTTTCCAAAATGACTAAATAATTGATAGTTAATTTACTTTATTTTAGAAAAGAAAATATAATTTTTAAATAAAATTCCATTTTAAAAGCTAGAATGATATTATTTATTGCAGAATAAGTTGTAATGTATAACTTTCAGATCTAAAAATAAATGAAACGAACACCTCTGGTGTTATTCACGGACTTGATGAGGTAGCCTGTAAGGAATAAGTTGGTCATTGTTCTTTAGTTATCGACGTCTCGATAATTAATGACGTAATCACATATTCTTAAAAACTATAAAACTTAATATTACGGAAAGCTTTAAAACAACTTAAAAATAATTTACGTTAAATACTTAATAATATTTCTTGATCTAAAATGAATTAACGAAAATCTTATTTAAGATTTATTATTTACAGAGAATAATTATAAATGACTTAATTTAATAATTTAAGCAAAATTCTTACGCGATAAAATCCTAAAATTAGCTAACGAGGTTATTTTTTACACTAAAAGAAATTACTTACTAAAGAGTATGGTTACACAAAATAAAAATCTATTAATGATAATAATTAGATAGCCTAATTTAATTTATATACAGAGAAGAAATTTAATTAACTCAATTATACCTAAAACAAAAAATAAAAATCTATAAGTAATAATTTATAGTCAAGGTAACTTTACTTTATTTACAGGGAGTTTCTAAAATACTTGACCGTACTTAAAATAAAAATGTCAATCTATAATTGATAATTATTAGACAACCTAAGTTAATTTTATACACAAGGAAAAATTTAATCTAAAAGATTACATGCAAAAACAAAAAATCTATACTTTATTATTTATTAGGGAAATACTAAATTACTTGATAATACGTAAAAATCTACAATAAAAATCTAAGGAGTAATTACTAGACAAAATCTCTACATGAAATTCCTATACAAGGGAGGATTTAAATTACTATACTACAATAAAAACAAAAATAAAAATCTATAAAAGGACGTTAATCTATAAACTTTTATGTAAGAGAATTAATTCAAATATACGTAATTTGGAAAATCAAAATTTAAAGAGATGTTCAAAAATTAGATTTTCAGAAAGTAAAAGAATTTAGTTTTTTTAATTAACGAAACTAACTTTATCCAAAATTAAAAGAATTGGGTTTTACTTACTTAAAAATTAATTACGTTATGACCGCAAATAAAAATACGAAAAGCTAAAAGGATTTAAAATGGATATCTAATATAAATTAACGACCCACTCATAGTTAAATAATTAGTACATTGTACGTTTACATGTACATTTAATGTAAAAACATCTACGAATTTATAAGTGAAGCAATGGTTTTCTTAACATTCGAAATTATTTTCAAAAATAATTTTTAATCTAAATAATTAGAATTCCAAAAATTCGCAAAAACAAAAAATTACGTTAACTTTACATGTTTACGAAATTTAAAAACACAATCTTCAAAACTAAGTTTCTGATATTTAAAATATATTTGATAAAGCTATTTAAAATAATTTTTAAAATAGGGACTAAGAAATTTACTTTTCTTAAAAATATTCGAATACGTTATGAGTTAATTATTAAAAAGAATTACACTATTAAGTTATGAACTCGAGGGTTCGATACCTATGATATCATCGTCTCTTAGAAACAAGGGTCACCAAACAAGTTGCTTCTCGCAAGTATAAAACAGGGTTACTAAACAAGTTAAAAATATAAGTTAATTATTAATTTTAATGAAAGAGATTTTAGTTTTTATAATTTTCACTAACAGAATTGATTTATTATTTTAAGTTAATTACTTGATCAAGGTAATTATTAATGATTTTCAAAGAAGCAAAATTTATCTAATTTAAAATTTATAATTGATAAGACATAAAGAAACATATGTTTAAGAATAAAAAATGTAATTCGTTACTACACGGGGTTATTAAAAAGTTCTATACAAAATTAATTTATATTTTCCTAAAAAAATTTAATTTAGTAGTTATTATTTATCAGTTAAAACTTCTGAGTTCGTCTCATTCCTAAACAAAAGGATAATATGACCTCATACCTAAACAAATTTGCTCGAAAGCGCCGACTCCCTCAAAACCCATTCGTTTACGATCCAGTTTTACAAGAAAAAATAAAATAGCTATTATGTTACACGTTAATTTGACTTAAATATTTTTTTACACAAGAAATCAAAATTTGTTTAATAAAATTTCCGACAATTAATTAGATAGTAATTTATATTACATTACTTGATTACACAGAAAATAATTTTTTTTTTTTTTACTTTAATTTGTTAAGGGACGATCAAAATTAAACTTTAATATACTTTAAAAGATTTGATAATTTCTCAATTTAATTTTAGGAAGCTTAGCTACGTTATTATAATAATAAATAATATTCAAAATAATATTTTATGACAAAAGAAAATAGATGACTTAAAATTTCCAAGGATACTCACATAGTAAACGTCAATAATAATTTTAAAGGATTAGATAATTTCAAATTGATTTTTTGGAAGATTTAAGTTTTTCTTAAATATTACAAATTAATCATTAAAAACAAAAAAAATAGTTTAACTCAAATTTTGAAGAAAAGTTCGTAATAATGTTAGTCATAATAAACATTTGTCTACGACAATGTTTTCATAAAAAGCGCTAATTAAAATAATTTATACAAAAAGCTTTTTTTATCAATATTTACAACGGTATTAATAGATTCGAAATTACTGAGGAAGCATTTCGATATTTTTCTCAAGAAACAGGAGTAGTCATAATCAGGATTTTAATCAGTCATAATTGGGATTATTTGGTCTTTTCAATCTCACCCAACATCTCATTACTTTATCAAAATCAGTAATCAATATTCTCTTCATAATTAATTTTGATTTAAAATCAAAAATTATATTGACATTATTTTTGTACATCAAAAATAATATTTTTTCCGATCTTACTTTCCAATCAGATAACATTAAAACAAATTGTTACTTCATTTGTTTAATCAACGTTAAACATTTAGCTAGCAAAAAGTTTGAATATTTAAGGAATTTTTAAAATAGTTATACAAAAATGAAGTCGTTATACTCATATAAAATATTTTTATCAAAATACACCAAATTAAGGTATAGAGACATAAAAGTAAAAGTTATGCTGTTATTTAAAAATCAAAAATCGTATTTGACCAGAAATCCTACCGTTGATTCCCTAAAATGAATCTAATTTCCATTTATGTGTAGGTATTTATTCATTATAATTTTCCTCTATTTTTATTTCTTTAGCCAAAAAACCTTTTGTATCGTTATTGCTTATTTTATTTGATATGCAACTAATTTTTGATTTCGAAATTTCGATAATTTCATACGTTAAATTGTTTTTTAATATTTTATTAAATTCTGTTAAAGATTTTTTAATATCGCTAACATTTTCTTCCCATTTTTTACTAAAGAATTTTGTAGTTAAGAGTTTGTTATTTACCAATACGATTCGTAATTTAACCTCCATCTCTGATTGATTTAATTTTTACAGAAAGCTATTCTTAATTAAATGCTCCACTTGCGGGCGACATTGTTGCGATTTCGCTCTTTTTAAAACTCAGACCAGCTAGCTCTGCATGAAATCTTATCTTAAGGCCGGAGTTAGCATTTAAGTGAGAATACTTACCCTGCTTTTCTTTTATATTAAAGGTTGAAAAGACAGAAATTAAATCAATCAGAATTAGATAAAAAAATTATAATATATAGAAATAACTTAATTGAACGATACATTTTTAATATTACAAAAGCCAAAATGGATCACAAATCTTGACTCGTAATTTAAAAGTCGGAGTAACATCTATCATAATTAATACACAAAAACTTATTCTAAAAAACATAAATACACAAATAAACTGTGATTACGGTAAATGTGACAAAATTATTAAAAGATCATATTTAATCAAAAACTAAAGGAATTAAACCAGTAATCAAAGTTTACCAAATAGAAATTCGATAAATTATAATTGTGATAGGTACGTACCCAAAAGTTTATTATAAATACGAATTCACTCATTGTGCGCATTTTGTTGTCAAAGTTGGTTGATTTCCCAATCCATTTACTTTCTTTAATTATTGATGGTACGTGGTCCAAAATCCATGAAATTCCAATTCGGCGATACATTTATCCATATTTTTAAGGACACTGTATTTTATAATTCACTGTTTAAAGAGTTCACCAAATTTATTTCGTAACTTCTTAAAATTAGATACATTTTTAATAATTGTAGAATTCACAAACGAAATATTCGAATAGATTTTTGATAAATAACTATCTTAGTTTATACGATAATTGAGTTGACACTCATTATTATTTTAAGGCAGATTAAAAGTGTTAGCGATAAGTTAACTAATTCATTTCGTAACATAATGACTTCTTTACTGAACCAAAGCCAGAAGACAAGTGTGTTCACGTTTTAGAAATGTACCCTTCCTTTCGGTTTATCTTTTGAATAACTGTTTCTAATTGGTTATTCAGAGTGACCTGTTAGTCGTGTACCAATAAGATTAAGTTTTACCAGGATGCAAGTAACAATGAAAGTCTAAGAAAAATATGATACCAGTCTGTAGGCTCTAGCATTTAGATTTAAAGTTGCAAAATTGACTAATTTAAACATAAAGAATTTTATGGTTATTTTTATACAATAACAAATTCCCAGACGTTCTTTATTTAAACATATTTAGTAATTTACCAACGAATCGAATAAGTAATATTTAAGTTTTATTTATTTTATAAAATTGAATAAGTAAAATTATATTATTTTTAAAGGCGTAATTTTTTTAAAAGCGTGTTAATCGTAACAAGTACTAAACGCCCAGGGGCAGAGAAAAGAATGGAGTTAGGAAATGTTGGCTCATCCTGTTAGATGAAATAAACATTTAAAAAATATGATACGATCCTGTAATTGGTGGGGAGGGAGGTTCAACTGTTTAAATTCTGCTGCCATAAAGCTAGGACATTATAGCTTGTGAGCAATGGATGCAGGACCAGGAGGTCGGTTGTATGAAAACCAACAAAAATTAGGTTCTTTAACAAGTCGTCTTGTTGTTTACTTTCATCTGGGGGGGGGGGGTCTTGACCGATTCTGCTGATGTACCACCGTGACTACTGAACGATAGGGAAGGGGTTTATAGGTCCTAAATGTACAGCGTCGTGTGTTAAATGTGAAGAAGAGGTTGTGAAACCGGGGTGTCTGGGGGGTATGGAATACCCCCCAGGTACACCAGTAAATAAACAACAATACGACTTTTTAGGAATCAAATTAGAATAGTCATCTTATTTCTTATTTATAGCTGGAGGGTATTCCATACCCCCCAGACCCCCCGGTTTCGAGCCCATTTCTTCACATTTTAGGGGATAATTCCCCTTCAAATTTCCGTCTTTATCAATTTTGAAAAGTCACATCGTTAGTTCCTTGTGGTGGGGGCTCCAATTTCCGAGAGTGCTAGGAGAAAACCGGGGGATCTGGGAGTATGGAATATCCCCCAGGAATCAAATTAGAATAGTCATCTTATTGCTTCTTTATAGCTCGTGGGTATTCTGTCGTCTGACGTTCCTGCTCTCATGCGCCTGATTTTTTATAATGACAGTGTAGGTGATCCTCAAAAGTTTAGTCTCAGAAACTTTCAACGTCGCAAATTTTAACTTTTTAGTAGCAATCAAGGTGAGTAATATAATTACTATTTAATAATGACACCCCCAAGGAATACAAAAATCGAAAAAAAGCCAGCTAAACTATGGCAAGCGGTTTAATTTGCACTAGTCCTCCCTCCAGCCCGTCGAAACAAAAGATTTTTATATAATTTAAAGTATTGTTAAACCGAAACAAATTTATCCCCTAAAATGTGAAGAAATGGGCGTGAAACGGGGGGTCTTCCAGCTATAAAGAAGCAATAAGTATGCAATTAAAATTTGATTCCTAAAAAGTCGAATTTCTGCTTACTTATTGGTGTAACTGGGGGGTATTTAGACCCCCAGACCCCCCGGTTTACCACCCATTTCTTCACATTTAGGGAATAAATTTGCTTCGGTTACAAGGAAGTAACAAGATGGCTTTGCAAACTTGATAAAGACGCACATTTAATTATCAAAGAAACATCGTTTTCTTACTTACGGCTGGGGAGCACCCCCCCGCTGCATAATGAAGTAACGGATGACTCTTCAAAATTGATAAATCCGCAAATTTGATTCTTGAGAAAACATCGTTTTTTTTACGGACCGATGTGGGGGAATATTCCATACCCCTCACACCCCTAAAAATACTTCCCCAGGTCAGAAAAGACATTTTTTCTATTTTCTAGGATAGCTACGAGTAAGCCCCCTATTTAGGCCACCGGAGTCGTTTGCAGTGTTTTTAATGTTCAACTATTTTAGCCTGCCAATGTAAGCAAATCAAACTACTACTAAATGTTAGAGAAGGGGGTTATAGTTCCTTAATGTAGAGCGTTGTGTGTCAAATGTGAAGAAGTGGTTGCGAAACCGGGGGGTCTGGGGGGTATGGAATACCCCCCAGGTACACCAGTAAATAAGCAACAATACGACTTTTTAGGGATCAAATTTGATTAGTCATCTTATTTCTTCTTTATAGCTGGAGGGTATTCCATACCCCCCCCCCCCGAGACCCCCCGGTTTCACGCCCATTTCTTCACATTTTAGGGGATAAAAATTTGTTTCGGTTACACGGAAGTAACAAGATGGATTTTCAAATTTGATCAAGACGCAAATTTAATTCTCAAAGAAATATCGTTTTCATACTAACGGGAGTGGGGAGCACTCCCCCCCTCCCAGCTCATAATTAATTAACGAGATGACTCTTTAAAATTGATAAATACGCAAATTTAATTCTTAAGAAAGCATCGTTTTCCTACGGTATTCTACCCCCCCCCCCCCAGAGAAAAATTATTATCAGGAACGTAAACTACATAATACTCAAATTTATTTCATTTTTAAGCTCTTTTTCTATTTTCTAGGGTAGCTAGATTATTTTGTGCTCGAGGTTGTAATGAGTCATTTTGAACTACGACATTGTTCGTTGTTGGTCTCCTGTAGAGTCGTAATGAGGCTAAAAGCACAAGTGGCAAGTAATTAAGAGGGCTTATACACCCTAGAAGTCATATCGTTACTTTCTTGTGCTGGGGGGGGGGTATTCCGTCCCCCACAGACCCCGCGGTTTTACACCTACTTCTTCACATTTCAGAGGGTTTCAATACATTCCACTGATATACCTAATCCTGAATGTTAGGGAAGGAGATTATTGTTCCTTAATGGAAAACTCAGCGGCTGAGTTTACCACTGCCCAGTGTCACATTCATTTCTTCACATTTTACATATGGTATCATACAATAAAGGAGGCTGTAGCCCCTCTAGCACTTAAACCTAGCTTACGCTACTGTAAATATAAAAGAGACAGCCCTCTTAACTATTTCTAGGTTGGTAATTAATAAACAAATCAATCGCGAGTGCGTCACGACACAGGCGGCTTCTGCTTGCCTTTAGCCATATAGTGCGGATGGGGTGGTTCGGCCTCACCCGTGAGGAATTACGTGAAGGCCACACTTTTTCGACTTCTTACCTCACTCGGTAGGTTTGTGACGATTCAAATGCGTTTGTTTTATAGGTCGTAAATTTGCTGTAGGTATAAATTAGCGAACCAATTAGAGGCTCTTCTATAAATGACACTGTGAAGCTTTCTGGCAAATTAATATATTGAATTATTAAAATACACCAATCCGGGAGAAGTAGAAGAAGTAGAAAAATAAATTTTCTGGGGTGCCTGATAGTTTTGGGAGACTTCCAGTCTTCTATACTCTGTTTACCCAACATATGCACCTAGGTTCCTCCCCAAAATGTATTTAAGCCAATTGTAAACGGGAGTTTCAAAATTCGAGCAATAGAAAAGTTCTATTATTCTATTTTCTGGGAGGAGCTTGGGTGCATATGTTGGGTAAAGAAAGTATAATCCACTTTGCCAACAAGGATTCTTGAGTTCATCCTTCATGTCTTCTTGGCTATGTGGAATACCGGATCAGACGCCCATATTTTCTACGTCTTAGCTGGCCTGAGCCTGATCGATAGCTTTTGAGTGCACCGCTCTCCTCTTGGTATGTTATTGCTTGCTGGGTATAGGAAAGAGAGCAGGTTCGCCTGGGGTTTACCGCTTCTTACTTGGAGCTGAGGCAAGGATTACGGTTTAACGTGAATTTTAAACCACAGCATCATCGGATAATCACTTTATGATTATCGCCGCTTGCATTGTTTTCATTAACCAAAATAGATTATTTAGTCAATACAAACGGTAGCCATATTGTTTCTCTTCTTGTTCCAACAGTAAAGATTTCTCTTTAATGCAGATGTAGCTCGCAGTATTGATCATCAGATGATCTACATCTTACGTTGTTCAATGGCCTACCTGCTGTTCGTAGGCACCTACGAAGTCTTTTTCTTGGAAAAGTTTCTGGCGCCTGTTATATCATTCCATAAACAGAACAAATTATACTGGATACTGGTAATGAATAAAGCCCAATTTGTTGACCAGCCTTCCTTTTCTTACTTTGATTTGAAATTTGAAGCCACCAACTCTTCCTTCTACAATTTCAACCTGATTCCAAATAAAAGTTCTATTATGCTACCTTCGAGTGTCAGTAGCAGCTTCCTAAGCATAGGACAAACATTTATCCAGGGTAAGTCAGAAGTTCCCCACAATTATTGATGCTCTTCTTTTTTGAACAAGTAGAATTTGTTTGACAGTTTGATATAATGTTTCCTTGTTGTCTATTATGGTTCTTGCAGATTATTTTTTGAAATCTGCGTGGTTGCATTTATGCCAGGTTTCATGAAACTTTCAACAAAGCGTTAAATTTAAATAACCAATAAGAAACGTCCGTTAGCACTAATCGGCCAATATAAATTATCCGTTAGTGTTGTTAACGATTCGTTACTTTTGCTTAAAATCGCTGTTTAGAATTCAAATTCCTCAGTTACGCCACTGCTGAACGTCAGTTCTTCCGGTTATTAAAATCGAAGCAAACAAATTTATGATACGGAAACTTTTAATTTTATTCGCAAACAGTGGCGTTAAAACAAATTGATAAAAATGTAAACATATTCTCGTTCCATTAATTTTAAATTAAACCTTCTGGTTATGCTTTATCTTTATCCTATCCGGGTTAAGCTTCTTATCGGGCCCCCTTTTAAACAGTAATTAGATCAACACAATAATTTACGAAGCCTAAGGGTAGGATATGTTGACTTTTGATCCTACACTTAAAAGCCATCATCTCTCGATCGAAAGCACCCAGAACTTTGGTTTTTAGATTTTTTTCCTTTTTCGTTGGTGTTAAACGTCACTCACCACGTAGGAAAGTCACCTTGTATGTGTAGGTAAGCCTGGCGCCTTGTATGTTAATAGACGCGCGGGTGTTCCGGCGTTAAGAACATTTTGTGAGCCGCAGCAGCAGACGGCGACTCGTCGTCATTCAGTTGACTATCACAGCTTTGGGAGTTGTGATGCGTAACTGGTACGGTGAGCAGCTTTTACGGACGCGGATTATTTAAACAATGAAAATATTTACTTTTGTCAATGTGATTATTTGTTAATTAGCATAATAATTGTGCGTGACGTAACGTTCAAGTGGACACTTCAATTTTTTCATATGAAATCTTGTGTTGTCCAAAATCCTGGAGTGACGAGTAAGTTTTCGATCATTTTTTCTCAATCATCATGTGATAAGTGCATGTGTGTCAGTGGGCCAATTAATCGTTTTCATTTTCAACTTTCATTCTCAGATGCAGGTTGAATGCTTTAGTTTTAATTTGAGTATTAGTAGCAGCAACAGCAAATTGGTTTTTGAATTTAAAAAAATTGTTTTCAAAAATTGAGGATAAAATATCTTTTTATGAATGGAACTGAGCGGAAATGCAAAATTTTCGGTCTGGACGTACCCAATGGTACCCCAATATTACGAAACTTCACCTTCATCCTTCAAGGTTTTTCGTACCTTTTCTCCAGCATCTAACGTGTAAGTTGGACTTCCGCAGAACGGAACTGAATTTCTTCATTACGATATCGAACGCAGAATATTTTTAGATTTGTTTACGTGTGTCATTTTATCTGAATTGATTTACGTCGAACTCCTATCATCACCAGCCTGATAAAATTGATGTTTGTTAAGGTCGAATTATCAGGATAAAATTGAATTAGTGATGGTTTATCGCAGGTTATCAGGGTTGGATTCAAATTATTTTACAAGGTCCTTCGTTTCATATTTGGTTGATTGAAAATTGTGCAATAGCTAGCAGGATTAGTCACTTTTAATTTTAAACTTGAACTGTTATGGTGCGGTAACATCACCATCCATCGTGTGAGTATCGAACCAATTAAAATTTTTTAACTTCTGGAAGTTGTGGTTGACATTCTATGACCCATAACAATCAGTCCATTGTGGTTTTCATATTCAACCATAATTATTATTGTCCCGATCAAGTCTCGATCTATAAACAAGTTTTGAACACGAACTACCATAAATAGACTCTCTTAAAAATGGAAAAAACGACGACAGTCATAACTTTTTTACGATGTAAGTTATCTCAAGTCCTGACCTTTGTTTCTTAAATAAAAATGCTTGATTGAGCTTTGCTCTCAAATGTAACACGAGATGAACCAATTTCACGATTGAAGAAGAGAGCAAAACGGAGAAAATTGGTTTTCATTGTCAATATTACTCTCAATTGAAAGGGGGTGCTCATATTTTGTGATCTTATCTTACTTTTGCGCTTTGTTATTCATACATTTTTCATTACAATAAAAAGAGAAATATGAAGAAATCGCAGTTTTAGAATTAAATTCAGTTATAGATCAGTTAGACCTAGTTTCATTTTCTCAGCTCCCCCCCCCCCTGCGTAGAAGGGTCTTCATATTTTGAAATTGGAATAGTGGCGGAAGAACAACTTATGAAAAAAGTAAATGCTAGGTGGATCTGGACATAGAAAACTGGAAGAAGAAAGAAGATAACACCGGTCTTATTCTACCTGAATGGGAAAACTATCCAAAGATGCTGTCAAAGTCGTCAACCGTTAGAAGTTGACAGGAGAAGTTGAAAGGAGATGACATCTTGTCTGACAAGAACTGCTGCAATAGAAACAGGAAGAAGAAACAAAAGGAAGATAATAAAGAATGGTAGCGTTAATAGCAAATTTTTCATTCTTTAATGAACCATTACCATTGGTTGAATAAACCAACTCTTTATGTTGAGGACGGCGCCGGCGCTCTGGCACTTCTACACGGAGAGAACCTGAAAAATATGAGCAAGCCACCTACGCTATGTGACAGGAAGGAATCAAACTATAGCTGGCCACCCGCAAAGATCAGGCGGGACATCGAGGCAGTGATGAACAATCTGTTGTACAAAATTCATTATTACATCTGAATTTGGACGATTTACAGTTATTATACTTTTGATTTTAAGTGGCCCTCATTTTTTACTTTACCACCATACGTAGTTTATTTTAGATACCATGAGTTGAAAGAGATTAAACATCAAAAAATGTCTGTATGTCACTGAATTTTGTGACCACCAAATTTTATATTTACTAGCTGACTAGATTTTGCTTAAAATCAGTTCAGGGAAACTTGTGAATGGGAGTGACGACGCGCATGAATGGATTAATGGATTAACGAGACTCAATTGTTGATTTTCTTTTAAAAAATTGGTTAGTTTTTGTAATTCAGGAGTCATGGGTACAAAGTGCAATAAAAATTGTGCTTACATTTCTTAAAAGCGGTTTATCCACTGCTACTTCTGATTTTAATTCGGTAATTTTTTTCTTCTTTTTTAAAACTTAACCCGTTGCCATGCCAACCAACTGATTTTTTTCTGCTGGAAGTAACAAAGAGACTTGATAAGAAAATATTCAAGAATTGTAAGCAATTTTATATTATGTTTTTTTGTAATTATGTGGAATCTCATAAGGTCATAAGATCGAAACATGTTGTACTATTATGTCGTTGTAGGAAATCCAGATTGTAGCTACTTAACAATTTAAGACCGGATCCATTCCATTTTAGATTCGATCAATTAAATGCGTTTCTGATTGTATAATTCTAGCTTTCGATATTGGCCGAGAGCAAAGAGCAAAATTTGAGCTTAAAATTTTTGAAAACATTTACCTATGAATTTAAGAATTCAGAATTCTTCTCGTGTTTTATTCAACCTGCTTCGATCAGTGGCGTGAAAATATTTAGAGGGGGGCCTCAAAATCGAATTGCGCTTATTCGCCGTCCCTGCTCTTATTTGCCTGATTTTGTACAATAACATCCATGACGGTGTAGGTGATCCTCAAAAGTTTAATATAAATTAAACAAAAAACTTAACTAGACGTTAAAATATTAGATTTTAACTGTAAGTAAAGAACAACATACAAGAAAATTTTATTTAAAAACACTAAAAGAACAATTCTAACCTTTTTGTGACAAGGTACAACATGTTTAACGTCTAGTTAAGTTTTTTGTTTAATTTATATTTCACATAACACATACTAATATCACACTCTATTCTTGAAAAAATTTCTTTTTTAAGATCATATTTCTGTACTCAAAAGTTTAGTCACCGAAAATTTCAGTCGCAAATTTTAACTCTTTAGTAGCTATCAAGGAGAGTAATAAATTACTAATGACCATCCCCATGGAATAAAAAAACCGAAAAAAAGAAAAAAAAACATCTAAAGACGACGATACATTTTAAAAATGTACTTCAATTTTTTAGAAATGTACTATACAATTTTCAAAAGAAAAAGGTATGTACCCCTATAACCGTAACAAGGGTAAAAAGCGCCTGTGGCAAGCGGTTTTTTTTCACTACCCGCGCCGCGGCCCGTTCAATCAAATGATCTTTTTAAATATTTTTACAATTTATTATTAACAACAACATTAAATCAAAACAAATTGATCCCCTAAAATGTAAAGAACTGGGTGTGAAACCGCGGTCTGGAATACCCCCCAGCTATGACGAAGCAATAAGTATGCTATTTCCATACCCCCCAGACCCCCCGGTTTCGCTACCACTACGGTAAATGGTACCACTACGGGGGGGGCTCCCCAGCCATAAGTAAGATAACGATGTTTCTTTGAGAATTCAATTTGCGTCTTTATCAAGTTTAAAGAGTCATCTTGTTACTTCCTTGTAACCGAAACAAATTTACCCCCTAAACTGTGAAGAAATGGGGGTGAAACCGGGGGGTCTGGGTGGTATGGAATACCCTCCATCTATAAAGAAGCAATAAGATGACTATTCTAATTTGATTCATAAAAAGTCGTATTATTGTTAATTTGTTAATTTACTGATGTACCTGGGGGGTATTCCATACCCCCCAGACCCCCCGGTTTAGCAACCACTTCTTCACATAACATACGACAATGTACATTAGTGGAATCAGTCGTGGTCGTCCCTCCCAAGGCAACTGTTACAGAATCAAATTAAGAAAGCAAAACAAATTTACCCCGTAAGATGTGAAGAAATAGGTGTGAAACTGGGGGGGGGTCTGGGGTCTCCCCCCCCCCAGCACAAGGAAGTAACGATATGACTTCTCATAATTAATAAAAAAACGCAAATTTAATTCTTGACAATACATATAATTTTGTCTAGGACGGATAAGCCCTCTAAACACCCTAAAATATGAAAAAATTGCTATTAAGAGCTATGGCGCTATGGGCAGTAGCGTAAATACCGTGGAGGGGGGAAGAGGGAAGAATGGTCCCGACCCAATGCTTTGGACGCCCTTAAACTCCATTACATTGCGACCAAATTCTGTTCTTTTTTTTATTTTTCTCTTGCTCCCGGGCCCAAAATTTGAAGTTATGCCACTGGTGTCGGTTTTATGAGTATTTTATTAAATTGCCCTGGTTGTGCGGCCTGAGGGTCGCACGGTAGCTATTTATAAATTAACAATGAACTAATCCTGATTGCATAACAATCAAATCTAGATGTTTGTTTCTTATTATGATTTATTTCTCCTTCCTTATATCACAAGATGGCGACTAAATATTTCTTTTTTTTATTCTGGTTCTACACTCGAGATTACTGGTTCTTTCTTCCTTACCAAATCTTTGGTATATTTTTATTAATTTTGCAACTTAACATTCCGAAAAAGCAAATTAGCATATCAAGAAATTACTTACGTTAGAGTTTTAGTTTTGTTTAATACCTTTTGCATTACTAACAGATAGAAAGACAATTTAAAAAACGAAGATTGATAGACTAAACTGAAATTTTATTAGTATGGATTCAAGAATTTATTATAAAGAAAAACTTGGAAGACGGATCCTGTAATTTTTATTATAATTATTTTCTATTTTGGATAAATCAATAGCTATCTCGTGCTTCCTTCTTCTTCTCTACGTTGTCATGGCAACCATTTGGGTTATTCTTCGCGAGCAATAAAAAAATGAAAATTTTTTTAT
Organism: Rhagonycha lutea; assembly: GCA_958510855.1. Taxonomy (NCBI): domain Eukaryota; kingdom Metazoa; phylum Arthropoda; class Insecta; order Coleoptera; family Cantharidae; genus Rhagonycha; species Rhagonycha lutea. The sequence goes on along the minus strand of OY294041.1, from coordinate 28,551,839 downwards.
CGTGCAAGTTTCCTTGTTTTGCCTTAAAATTTTGTGTTCTTATTCAAATCGTTTCGATTTTACATTCGAGCCCAGACTTAATTCTTTACTTCCCGTTTTTATTTTGAATAAGTCTGTTGCCATGACGACCAAAATTATTTATTTCGTGTTAGTGACGGCTAGACAGATTTGGAATGTTTGTCGCTTAATGGCATTAAACCGCAGTTTCGAGAGAAATATTCGAAAGAAAATCGATTTTCGTGTGATGTCAACATTTTTCCTCAATTTTTCATATTTAGTGTTTGTTATAATATGTAAATTGTCACACAGGACACGACTTTATCTCCGTAATTGAAATGTTGACTCAATTTATGATGCAGATGAATTTTTGCGATTAATGCAATTTGTGTTTATTTCCTCTTCCTGTAGTACTGTTTTTATCAAAACCAGGCGACAGACAACAAATTTGCAGCAATTTAATGAAAATTTGGAGTTTATTTTCAAATGCGTACTTAAATTTTAAACAATAAAAATTTATATGGTTCAGACCGATCGATATTTAATTAGTTTCGACATACAAAACAAAAACAATAAATTTCAACCCGATTATTTTCATTTTGTTGTTAAAACAATGCAGAAACTCCCGATAAAGGAAGTTTTTAATAAACAAACGAAATTTTTCTCCGAGGTTCGAATTCAATAAATTATTACCTGTATAAACGTCGATACACTCACGTGGCTCTTTCGCACAATAATTACCTTGTTCAGGTTTCTAAGCGAAAATGTTTTAGTCGAGCGAGAAGAAGCGCAAAATTTCCACACAAAAGAAAATTTCATTTTATGACAACACAACGAAATGAGATTACGTTTTTCTTCCTTGCTTTGTTGCCGCTAAAAAAATTCCAAAATAAATCGACTTAGGTATAAAAGATTAATTGGCATTTTATACAAAAAGCGGAAATCGTTATCGAATTTTCTACTAGAGAAAATTGCTCCTAGATTATCGAAGCAATAACTTCAATTTAAGTTTATCTCGTGGTTATTGCTCGATAAATTAAACTTTTCAGCTAATTAACGCCTGTAACACTTAAATTGGGTTCAATTTAGGTCTCGCAAGTTTGTGTGACTTTTCACTTTTTTAACCCTTCAGCGGTGACGTCGTCTCACTTTTTTAAGTATCCAATTAACTGTTTTTTTTTGTTTTAGACGAATCACGTGGACGTTCTGGTACTTGGGAAGAAGCGGTATGTGAGCGTCGCATTGCTCCTCCCCTCGTGCATTCACGAACCCTTCAGCATTCTGTATCTCAGCGTAGTTCCGAGGATAGCTGGTGTTCGGGATCTGACGCAGAACTGTCTTCAGAAGAAGAAAGCGACCGAAGTGCGGCCTCGAGCACTAGGTGAGTAGAACGAAACATTTTCTCTGCATAATCAAGTCTTAATTAGGAAACTTATTTTTAACCCCTTCAGGGAAGTCTCCAGTATGTTATTATTTTAAACGGATTATAATCGATATTTCTTTCTCTATTTTACTCGTTTTTCGAGGAGAATTCATGCCTCTTGCATTTATGACCTTTAAACTTGAACGTTATTGAAACATCTGCAACCTCTCCCGAAGTAACAGTCACATTATTCGACATCCAAAGATATGGCTTGCACTCCGGCATTGCTAGCCAGAGCCCGAAAGTCCGCGCATTATGACGGGTTTCCAGTTCATAACCTCTCCGCATCTGCTGTTCGTGCTGCCCACCGGAACACCACACACAATGAAGGTTCTGGTGGCTCCACCATTGATCGAGTTGTTCAAGCGTTCCTACCACAGGGCAGTGGAGTGCTCTCTTATCTCCCATTTGTAATGGGTGGGGAGCATAGGTTAATCATCCCCGACTATGCGGTCGTTCGGCATGATTGACATGCCCCCTGACCCAGAATAGCTTAAAGGGTATTCCACTCTCACGTCTGCCCCTCCTCCTGTGTAAGACCCCAATTACGCCTGGACGACCATGACCATCCGTTCCCCGAGAACGATGAGGTGAGGCTTGAAATTACCGTTATCTCCAGGTACTTTGTCTGCCCCCACCTAGTCTGCCAGCACCATCTGCCGCTTTTTAGGTGCAAGGGCGCCTTTCAGAAGTATTTGTACCCTTTTCTTCTCAAATTCCAAGCTCCATGACTCTGAGACACTCCTCAGCCTTCTCCAATTCTGCCTTGATGTCGTCAGCGTCACCACTACCTGAAAGCCTAAATATCTGAGTTATCGAGCATGAGGTTTCATACTGTAGGTCCAGCAATGAATCCCTGCGGGCATCCTCTGCTCACCTCACACCAGACGTCCTCTGACGAATACCTTCGCCATAAAAAGAATTGGGTGCTAAAGATCGAGAGAAAAAAACCTGATGCGGCCTATCATGTCATTCCAAAAGGAAGCGAAATTAGCCAGGTTAATCGACTCGGCTTCACCTCGTAGTCGAAATAAATAATTATTATTAATTTCACAAGTTAATAGAGTTTATTTTATAGAATAGACACCCCGAATAACAAAAGAGCGCATTATTGACGTGAAAAGATAGGTAATCTTCCCTTCATCCCTTCATCAAAGTTGCGGTAATTCCTGTTGTGGGCGAACGGAATACGTGAAACTCGAGCAGTAGTGGAGCGTTTCTTGGCTTTGACATGCCCTCGATCTTTGTAAGCCCTCTCGATTTAAACACAGACATTTTTCATTCGGATTTTCTCAGTTCAGAAGTCTAGAATTTATATTATTCAAAAACTTATTAATTATTTATTGTTCAATTATTATTAATATTCAATTAAATCACATTTAATTAATTAATGCTGTTTCGCCACTGTTCTGTCAACTTGTTAATTTTGTATCCGAGTCTTTCGTGGAAGATCGTCGTTTGTTTCGTTTTAAACCGATTCGCAACTAATTTCATGCGTTTTTTCGTCTGGCTAGCCGAGTGCAGGGAATAATCCAAATATCGTAGGTTCTAATCTACCCAAACCAACGATCAACCTTTTTCTTTCAAAAGAATTATAATATTCATACGACTGTGAAATTTCTTCTTTTGTTTCAATCGCTCCTTTAAGCCTACTTTGGTCAACTTCGAGATCCTCTTTACGCACGGCTTATCATTTAAACCTCAAAGCTTTTCAACATGAGTAGCTTGATAAATAGGATGAACGTGTGCTTTAATTATGGCGGAATTATTTTAAATTGGTTTTAATTATGGCGTTTTAATAGTTTTTTTTTCAAGAGAATACAAATTGGCGACTTTCTCGGCAATTAGGAAGTAAACGAGCAATAAAAATCTAATTTTTATCGAGCTCTCTCGTTTCTGTCATAATTCACCTCCAAAATTGTTTAAAATTTCAATATTAGCATTTTTCGATTCGATTATATAATTTCTTTCTCTAAAACACTTTTTTGTTTGTTTTGTTACCAGACCGTGAACTTCTCGTGTTGTTATGGCAATTACCGCACATTTTTGAAACGTCAGATGATAAATTGCTCCGTTTGAAGTTTTTACGTTCTCAGATCACTTCTTTGGATTCGTTCCAAAAAGGAAAAACAGCAAAATTTTACATTTCAAATAATAAACTAGTTTTCCAATTAATTACTTAATTGGAGTTGGACTTTCGCACCATGCATGACCTTCGTATGTGCATTGTATAACAACAATGGAACACAAACTCGTTTGTTTATTTACATTTATTTTTAATCCAAAGAACTTTTTTCTTTTCAATTAATAAGGACTTTGAACTTGCGCTTATATTTACTTACATTTTTTGTGCTTTTTCAAAGGGCCAACGGTCAACTTCGTAGCACTCTAAACAAGGCCCGTACTTTATGTGATAAATGGAGAAGTAGCGGAGGAGTTGGAGGTGTAAATAGGTTATCACTGGATGGTCCAATCCCTGGAGATACGTCTCCGCAAAATTCGGCCAATCAGGGTAGATTATCCAGGTGGTTTTCCATAAGGCGAGGTTCGGCCCATCAATATGACATCGAAAGCACCGAAATGCAAAAAACTTCGTCATCGTCTCCAAATTCAAATAAAATGCCGTTACTACCCGAGGTAAGCCTTCGCGGTTTTAAAAACGTGCGGAATACCAAATTTTTATTTTCAGGTGGAAGAAGAAGCCTTCGGTGGTAGTTCCTTCCTACAAAGACGGCAAGTACCTCCCACATTACCTCAACCACCTCCAAATTTAACGCAACAACAACTAAAGCGTAGGATGATAGTAGCGGCAATTGTACATAGCGAAAATTCTTATGTAGCTACCCTTCAAAGACTCGTAAACGTAAGTACCCCCTCAACACGGTAACGTCGGAACTAACCCCCTCTTTTAGGATTACAAAAAACCGTTGGAAGAAAGCAGCCCCCCGATACTAAACAGTGCAAAAATCAACACCCTCTTCCACCGCCTCTCCGAAATCCTCCAATGCCACACCTTGTTCCGCATAGCACTAGCAGAAAGCGTACGGAACTGGGACCGCGAAGAACGAATCGGCGACGTTTTTGTCGCCTCATTTTCCAAAGCCATAGTTCTCGACATTTACTCCGGTTTTATCAACAATTTTTCCATCGCCATGGATCTAGCCAAAATGGAAGCGAAACGAAAATCCGCCTTGGCTGATTTTCTCAAGGTTCGTTTCCACTTCACCAATCTCGTCAATTTCTAACCTGACAATTTCAGGTTAAACAAATCAGTTCGCACGATCGATTATCCTTCTTTGGTTTAATGGTAAAACCGGTCCAAAGGTTCCCACAGTTTATCTTGTTTTTGCAAGACTTGTTGAAACACACACCTCAAGGCCACCATGATCGAATGTCGCTCCAATTAGCTCTAACCCAATTAGAATCTCTGGCCGAAATGCTCAACGAAAGGAAGCGCGAAGCCGAACAATTCCAAGCGTTCAAAGAAATGCTGCGGCATATCAGCGGGAAGTTTTCCGCCCGCCCCCTATCGGACGCCAATCGGTACTTGTTGAGGGAAGACAACGTCACCCAATTGGTACGATTTTTCACGTTTGTTTTCAAAATTCGTTATTTTAACCTTACGTTACAGGAATTTAACCAGTGCGGAATGATCACAAAAACCAAGAGCAGACGTTTGCTGTTGCTAAACGACCTGGTGGTTTGCGTGTCCGTCGCTCCAAAATCGTCCGACGATTTCGGTTCCAACGAAAGACTGAGCTTAAAATGGACTTATCCCGTATCAGAAATCGAAATCCAAGATACCAGCACTTCGCCCACTCTCAGTAGGATTTTAACCGCCGGTTTGAACCGCGGAGGGAGTTTAAAATCGAACAGTTCTTTTGACGGATCTCAAACTCAAGGTGCCGATAATTTATGTTCCGAAATGAGTAACCTGATGCACGATTACGAAGTTCTGAGTCGGATATCCGACTTGGTCTGCACGCTGAAGTCGTCGTACAAAGATATGTCGTTGGAAAATACCCGTCGGATTTTACACCAGATCCAGTACTCCATACAAAAGAAGGACGAAGAGATGGCTTGGGTCGACTCCTGCTGCTTACAGCTTGTGGCCAAATCGAAAGGAAAAGAGGAAATATTCACTTTCCAAACCGACAATCCTTTGGTGAAGAGGGAATGGATTACGGAGTTACGGTTAGCACAATTGGCGCTCGATCCTAATAATTCCCCGGCGTGGGAAGTACCCGAACAGGAACAAAGACCGTCGACTAAAATGCCGTTATTCGTGAAGTCGCAGCGTGTTTTCAAATCACAACACCAAACTGAAGTGAGTATTCGTCCCTGTTCGATCACCAATTTGCTAACTTGTTGTTTGTTTAATTTTAGGTTCGTTGTGGTTGTTATTACACTGTGACTAGTCCGAAACCGACACGAAGACGGGGACGCACGCAGAGTTATCTCTGGGTCTGTACATCTGACGGTGCGAGCAGCCATATCACGATTTTAGCGCAGAACCAACAGCATTCCGGTTCGCTCAAGGACATCGCTTCGTTTTCGTTGGTCGAAACGCAAGTTACCGCAATGGAGTACGTCAAAGGGACTTCCCCTTCGTATTCGCCGGCATCGTCCGACGTCGTTTGGATGGGAACCGACAGCAGGAGAATACTTCTATACGCGGCGGACGAACCAGAAAAACAAGAAGAAGTTGCGAGTGCGGTAGTTCCGGATATCATAACCCAAATTAAGTATTACTGTGATAGTGTGTTTGTTGCCTTGGGTAACGGAAGTTTGTTAATTTTTAAACGGAACGTGAGTGACGGGGAGTGGTTGCTAAAGGATCCGCACGTGTTGAGTTTAGGGAGCGATCCCGTTTCTAGTTTGTTACCCATAAATTTGAGTCTTTACGCCGCGTGTGGTAAAAAAGTGTGGGTGCTCAACGGACTTACGGGTGAGCCTCAGAAAAGTTTTAGTATTCAACACGAACACGTGGGTAACGTCAATTTGATGGCTCACAGTGGAATCGGTTTGTGGATTTCGTTAAAAAATTCCAGTACGATTTGCCTGTACCATACTGAAACGTTCAAGCACCTGCAGGATATTAACATTGCGTCGAATGTTGTTCGTGTTACGTCTGGATCCGCAAGCAATTGTTGTTTGAACAACAGTCGGTCTCAAGTTAACGTGACGGCTCTGTTGGCTTGTAAGGGTTTGTTGTGGGTCGGAACGAACGTCGGTATTAGTTTAACGATTCCGCTTCCACGTCTTGAAGGGGTCCCGATAATCAGCGGACGTGTTAACATTTCCTACCACGCACACTTCGGGCCGATCTCGTTCCTTCTAGCTTTGCAACCAAAGAATTACAACACAAATATTTCGAAATTATCGTCGGCGAAAGACGTAATCGAAGAGAAGGAAAAGGAAGGTGAGCAGGTGATGGAGATCAACGAAGTGCGCGTCGAGTCTCCGTTAAAAATCGAAAAGCAACTGTCCGAAACTTCGGTTTCGGCGGTGGGGATGAAACTAAAACAACAGTTAACGGCAAGTCCCGGGAGTCCCGTGGTTTTACGGCGTAAGCGATCCAAAGATAACGACATTTCTCGCCTGTCGAAAACGTTACCGCGAGGTTTGGGTAATGGAGGGTCAATTTTTTCGACGAGTTCGTCGAGTTCGCACAGTTCCGGCGATACTTGCGACGTGTACGGTTTGTACGGCGAGTTGATGTACATCAAAGATTACGAAGGAGAGGAGAACATTTTAACGGGGCCGATTTACGAATCGTTACGGCGGAGTGATCCCGAATTGGCCGCTATACCTGGTAAAGTCAGCACGTTAGATAGGAGATTAAAAATGAAAGTGAGTCGTCCGCGTTCGTTGGATCTTTCTAATTGGTCCGTGGACTCGCGTTCTTCCAGTTTGTATACGTCGTCGGGAAGCGAGGAAAGTATGGCAGTGCGGAATATCGTAGGGCGGAGTGTTTCGCGTAATAACTCCAACGCGAGCAGACAGTTAAATAACGTTTGCGAGAACAGTGTAAGTGAAGTTATTGACGATGAGGTACAAAATACGAACAAAAATAAACAAGCGAGTGTAAAGACATTACTGAAGAACAATAACGAAAATAATATCGCCCGTAGGACAGTTATTACCATCATGGGAGGTCGGGGATACGTAAATTGGCGGCAACCGTGCTGTCCTTCTGACAAGACGAGAAATTCATTTTCAATACGCGAACCGAATAGTAACGACGCCCATTTGGTGCTTTGGGAATTAAAATTGTGATTGCATTGAAGTGTGGAAAAGTTAGGGCCTAAATATGTGAATTTGGTAGGGTTTAACGTTTATATTGGTGCTTGAAATGAAAGGGTAGGAGTGGCCTTGAAGGTGTAATAGGGTAAGCACAGAAGAAAGCCGCACTTTGATGCAAAAAATCCACAACAGGGTGCATCTATTTTAAAAAATTGACGATCTTTATTGAAATATTTGTTGCGAATTTGCCTGCATTTAAATCAAACCATTTTGATGTTATCTTTATGATGAATTACAAATTTTAGTATAATTACTTAAAAAAAATATATATATAAATGTTTATAATAATTTTTATTTATAAAATAATGTTTAGTATAAAAAAAAATAATAAAAATTGTTTGGGCTGTTTTTAGCCCAATTTATTCAAATGTTATACGTAAACATATATTTATTATAAATTTATTTTTACCAAATGAAAAGTCAGGATAATTTTTTATTTAATTTTTTTGTTTATTTTTTTTTATTTAGATTCACATGCGTAAAAAATATTCCGTTTATTGTAAAATTCACATTTCTGTATTGAAAGTGTATTTATGAAACAAAATATTGTATTTCTTAATTGCGAACTTTTATTTATGTACCCTGCAATCCCCATCAACCATTATGTGAAAACTAATTCTGTTATGTGGACCTTGTCTGAGTAGTAATAAAAAATAAAATGATCATCACCAATTTTTACTATTTTTTGGTCGTAATTCACGCTCCAATTGTAATATGCATCGTCAATCCGCCTATTTATTTATCACTTGACCTAACCCATTTGTCCATTATGCTATCCCTAGTCATGTATCTGTAATAGTTATAGATGAGAGGAAGCTATTTGTACATTAGACTTCCGCCATGAGTACTGGAGAATCATTAAAAGATAAAAGCTACTCAATTCTGTTAACCTTCATCCGCTCGTGTATGCGGCAAATTGGCCGCAGTGAGAAAATTAGGATAATTTGTGGCTGTACTGAGCTTTTTTAACAGAACACGGGCATGGTGTAGTGGAGGAGATAGTAATTGGAAAATACAAGCCCTTCCCACCTCTCCAACGACGCTCTGGAAGGAAATGGAAGAGAAATTTCACAAAAGCAAATTCCAACTCCAAAATACGCGAGCTGATGAAGGTTAATGTCGAGTTTTAGTAAGGAAATTTTCGATATAGATTTGCAGATACAAAAAATTTTGAAAACTTAGCATTAGGAGAACTGCTGCCAAATCAGTACTACCTATGTGTTTTGGGATAAATCTAACAATATTATATATAGTAAGGGAAAGATTAGGAAAAACCTAATCAAAAAAGTAAATTTTTTTCATATTCCTTGAGGTCGTCCCAAACTAATAAGAATTTTAAAACCAAATTCTATATTTAGTACTTTTAGATTGAAATGTAAAGCTGTTTCCACTTTAGTTGAAAATGGTTCACAAGGAGAGTGGGAGCGACCCGCATGAACGAGATTTTGCAGAATATTATAGAAATTGTTTTGTTTCATGTAATTGGGGAGCCATGAATGCAATATTTGTTTACAATGTACGCACCACACGGACGATTAATCTGAAACCCAAACTATTTTTAGGTGCACTCTGTACATCAGTACAATATAAGTACCGCATAAGGTCGTCGAATAATAGGAGCAACTAATAAAACACACATAAAATGAGGACTAAAATGTGAAAATATAACGCCCACTCATTTTTTGTAGTTCAGATCGCTGATAAAGTCGATGTAGGAAAACAATCTCATTTTTCACGGATTCTAATTTATTTTGATGTGAAAATTTGACGGACGCAGTCGATTTTTGAGTAAGTATTAAAATTAAAATTTTATGAGCGATAGAAGTCCTGATACACGATCTTTTTTCGATCGTTTTTTAAAATTCGCAAGAAATGTCCACATCCGTTTTGTTACTGTATATGACGTATTTGGTTCTTTTAAACTTGGTTTTTTCAAAACTTTTTTTTTTAATATGGTTAATTTTTGCGAGAAATTGGTTCTCAGCTGGCGGAAACGCTGTAATGTTGGTCAAAACAACCTAGAAAGCTGAAAAATTCAAAATCGAATATTTTAACTTCAATCGATCGTAAAAGTTTAATTTTAATAAATATTGTGAAATGGAAAGTCGCCAAAAATTACATACAAAGCTGAAAAATTAAAAAACAATAAATTATTAGGACCTCGATCGACCGTAAAAGTTTAATTTCAATGAACACTGACAGTGGCGTAGCCGCGTAGCTACCATAGGGCAAAGCGGTGGAGTGCACCGGAGCCCAGGAGGCCCCCTGAGCTGTTTTTTTTTAATTTCTAATGCAAACATGTGGAAAAAGGGGCAGGAAGGGGCCGATTTTTTTTATGTACCGGGGCCCTTGTCCACCTAGCTACGCCACTGAACACTGAATATATTTAGGTTCGTCAAATACGAAAATTGCATATATATCGGTAAAAGTATGAATTTTTTTCAGCCCAAAAGGTCAATTTAGGTTAATCATCGCATTTTCGAGTGATATTCTAATGTATTTTGACGAGAAAATTCGACTGACGCAGTTTATTTTGCAATATTTCTTAAAATTAAATTGTTACGGTCGATTGAAGTTCAAAAAATCGATTTTTACTTTTTCAGCTTTGAAAGTGACATTTACGAACATTACAGCGTTTCCGCCAGGTAAAAACAAGTTTTCCACATTCTACGCTTCCAAATACGCCATATACAAGGAAAATAAGGACATAAAAAATGTCATCCAATTTTACAATAACGATTTTTTTGATTTTTTTTCAACCCAACAAGCCAACTTTGGAAAACCATCTCATTTTCGAGTAATTCTAATGTATTTTGATGAGTAAATTCGACTGACGCAGTTTATTTTGCAATATTTCTTAAAATTAAACTGTTACGGTCGATTGAAGTTCGAAAAATCGATTTGCACTGTTTCAGCTTTGAAAGTGACTTTTACGAACTTTACAGCGTCTCGGCTAGCTAAAATCCAGTTTTTCGCATTCTATGCATCCAAATACGTCATAAAAATAAGCACATGCAAAATTTCGTCCAATTTTACAAAAACGATGGATTAACCCCTTTTTTTCAGCCCAAAAAGTCAATTTTGGAAAGCCATCGCTTTTTCGAGAAATTCTAATGTATTTTGACGAGAAAATTCGACTGACGCAGTTTATTTTACAATATTTCTTAAAATTAAACTGTTACGGTCGATTGAAGTTTGAAAAATCGATTTTTACTGTTTCAGCTTTGAAAGTGACATTTACGAACATTACGCGCACTTCCGGCAGCTAAAAACAAGTTTTTCGAATTCTAGCATTCAAATACGTCATAACACAAGGAAAATAAGGACATGCAAAATTTCATCCAATTTTACAAAAACGATGGATTAACCCTTTGAATTTTTTTCAGCCCAAAAAGTCAACTTTGGAAAAGCATCGCTTTTTCGAGTGATTCTAATGTATTTTGTCGGGAAAATTCGACTGACGCAGTTTATTTTGCAATATTTCTTAAATTTAAACTGTAGCAGCCGCAGTTTTAGAACTTATAAGGCCCCAGGTGCAAATCAATTTTAAGGCCCCCTTCAAAGTATTTTCACTATAATCCTACACTCCCTAAAGCAATTGATTTGAACCTTCTGATGAACGGGGGGAACCGTCCACCAGCGCCGCAGATGATTTTTTTTAATACTTATTTTTAGAAAAAATTGTACTGCGACAAAAATAACTGCAAATCTAATGCAGCTTAGGGCTTAGTGTTGTTTCGTTATTTTTCCTGTAGGGTAAAGGTACCGAATATGGAATACTTTTTTTTTTCAAAGGCTGGCAGCGTTATTTTTCAAAATAAATTCAAATAAACTTGGATCTAGTTTTATTAACTTATTAGTTACATTATCCTCACTAATAAAACAACACTATTATGAAAAAGTGGGAGTAATTATAGAAAATACTAAAAGTTACATTTTTCCATATTAGGTGCAGGGGGTTTCTATTATGGAATACTATGTGGTCCTAATATGGAATACAACATAAATCATATAACTACAGTGAGTGTTAGATCTTGAAATGTTTTAATAAAAACAAAACATAGATACATACAAAGTAAATGATAAAAAAAGTTGTTTCTTAGTTATCTGCAAAATTCACACACCAAGTGAACACTATCGTCACCACCTGGCGCCCATTCCTTACATAAGATTTGCATATTCCATATTTAGGCCAGTCACTAGAGACTTCAAAATTGCAAAGTTCGACAAAAAGTGCCATAGTTTTTAAATTTTGGGGAAACATTGGAAGAGGTAAAAAAATACTAAATCCGAATTTGCACCCCTTTCACCCCCCCGGAACATTGTTAAATTAACAAATAAACGAAAATATCCAATAACTTCTACAAAAAAATTCACATAGTTATGCAAACTTTAGAGAACATTTTAATAATTATTATACATCTTCTATTAAATTTGCACCCTGCTAGGATGAACGGAACGTTGCTAATAATTGTTTATTAACTTTATTTTGATATATCTTTTCCAAAAAAAATGCCAGAGTTATGCAAATTATTGTTTATGCAGCAGAGAAGGGTTACAAACCCGCTTGCAATTTTGCATAACTTTTTTTAACCCGGAACATTTTTTTTTGAATTTTTTTATCTGACACGGCGGAAATTTTGACGCTATAAACCAGTGATTCTCAACCACTGTGCCGCGGCACTTTTGTGTGCCGCGAAATTCTAAAAAGTGTGCCGCGAAATTTTAGATATATAATTATGTTAATATTATTAAATAATATGATTTAAAATTATTTTATTTCGTACATTTAAAATTACTATCATAAACTATTTTACGCAGTGTGTTATAGGTAAGTAAATAATTTTTAAACTTTTCTTTTTCTTTGTGTGCCGCCAAATTTTGAAATCGTTAAAAGTGTGCCGCAACAAAAAAAAGGTTGAGAATCACTGCTATAAACAATAAGTGAGTCTCCACATAAACGCCATAGTTTTAAAATCTGGTTGCAAATGATTGTTACACAAATATATGTCGAAATCTGAATTTGCACCCTCGTAAATGTACCGGAACCTAATTAAATTACCAATTATTTAATTAAAAGTTAGTTTCGACGTACTGTCGAGCTTCTGTGCTTGTTTTCGCTGGATTTTAAGAAGCTAAAATGACAAGACGTTTGTTGTATTACCATTGCATACAACTGCACATCGCCGTTCGAAGAAATTTCATAAGCCGACTCGAAGGTAGGTACCTAACCGCTGGAATAATACAATAGGTATTATAATAAAACTATTATATTATAAAATGTAAGTTTTGAAAGGTACATGAAAAATTAGGAAAAGTCAGGACCAACGGCGGATCCAATTTTTCATGCCTTATTTTGCTATAATATAATTGCAATTTTTAAGAAATAGTTTTTATTATATAAAAAAAATTGTTTTACATAAAATATTATCTTATGATAATTTAGCTTTTTTTCGTGTTTTATGTTTCGGTGACTCATCTGATTCTGAATTGTCAGTTGTATAAGAAGGACCCGGAATGATACTGATTTCTTGATCAAATTGCATTGTAGACCCCTGCGGACCTATCTCCTCGCCCTCCATTTCCTCCATTTCGTTTACTTTGACGGCTTCCAGATCAAAAATAAGATTTGGATCGATGGGATTACCAATAACATCCGATTGTGTTAGGAACTTCGCCAATTCACCATCTTCCTCGTCTTCGTTATCTTCGTCCTCCATCTCCGGAACATTATTGCAAGATTGTCCTTGGCAAGAAAAGCAAATTGATGAACACTTCAATCCAGCTTTTCTACACCCACATTGTTTATCGCACCCTTTCTTGCATTTACGCGAAATAAATTTCAACACTTCGGGAGGTGCTGGTTCCTTCAACATGTAAATTGGAAAGGTCCATTTCCCCAGCCCCCCCCCCATTTCGAATTTTTGAAAAATTTTTGTGTCATTTGTTTGTGCATCGTTTGTGTAGGTTTGTGCAAACATTTTTTTCGTTTGTGCAATCTCCGTTCGCGAATTATTTAAGAAACAAGTTTAGGGGGCTGGGGAAATGCCAGCCCCCCCCCCATTTCGATTTTTGCATAAAATTTTATGTTAATCGTTTGTGCATCGTTTGTGTACGTTTGTGCATTCAAAATTTTCGTTTGTGCAAATATCGTTCGCGAAATATTTACAATTTTAGTGGGGGGAGCTGGGGAAATGCCAGCCCCCACCCATCGCGAATTTTGGGTCAAATTTGGTGTCAGTCGTTTGTGCATTTATTATTAAAATACGGGCTTTAGATCTAAAAAAGTACCATTTTTTAATAATACTATGACAGAACCTTTAGTTATGGTCGACCTAAGCAATATTTTCAGGTAGTGCGAGATCTCATTTTGCCCCCCCCCCCCTGCAGAGACTAAATTCATTTTACTGTTATTGTTTCTCATCCAAAATACCACTGTATACTAACCTTTCGTAGATCCAAGTTATTATTAATGTAGAAACGTATATTACTTTTAGTCAATATGAAATCTCGCACTATCTGAAAATCTTGCTAGAGCCGCCCCTGAGTAAATGTCAGTGGCTGATTACAAAATGGTACTTTTTTAGATCTTAAAGGTGTAAGAAACATTTACAATCTAAATTACACTTTCTCAATACATGTACATTTGACACCATAACAGGAATTTTATTTATAGTTGATCTAACTTAAGACACTATGGCGACTGTTGCTCGGAGATTTACAAATATTTATTTGTTAAACAATTCGCGAACGGCGAATGCATAAAGGAAAAAAATTCTTGCACAAACGTACACAAACGATGCACAAACGAATGACACCAAAAAAATGTCAAAAATCGAAATGGGGGGGGGGGCTGGAGAAATGATCGCGGAAATTTCAATTAACGATATTTCGCTAACCGTGCTTGCACAAACGAAAATAATAAATGCACAAACGATGCACAAACGATGCACAAACGACTGACACCAAATTTGACCCAAAATTCGCGATGGGGGGGCTGGCATTTCCCCCCCCCCCACTAAAATTGTAAATATTTCGCGAACGATATTTGCACAAACGAAAATTTTGAATGCACAAACGATTAACATAAAATTTTATGCAAAAATCGAAATGGGGGGGGGCTGGCATTTCCCCCAGCCCCCTAAACTTGTTTCTTAAATAATTCGCGAACGGAGATTGCACAAACGAAAAAAATGTTTGCACAAACCTACACAAACGATGCACGAACAAATGACACAAAAATTTTTCCAAAATTCGAAATGGGGGGGTTATATTTTCCTTAAAAGTAACATACGTAATGTTATCAGTCAACCTTCTGCATGCTTATAAATGTAGCGTAATTAACAAATTACTAATACTTACGTTGTAGATCAAAATTTGCACCACTAACAATAAACTTTTATAAGTGCACAAAAAGAATAATGTCTCGCCATGAGGATATTCATGGTAATAGAGCGCTGTAAAGTTTGGGGTGGTCAACTACTCTTACTAGGTTGTCATTTATCTTAGTAATGGCTAGAAAGATGCAGTGGTTTCGAAAATTTAATGGTATTCCACATTAGGCGCTTATTCCATATTCGCTACCTTTACCCTATTTATTACAACAGAAGTAATATTTTCATACAATTTCAGATTATTTGAACAAAGTTAAATTTTTTTCAAAATATTTAAATCAAAAATTGCACTAAAATAAAAATTACTGCTAATCGAATGTAACTTTGGGCTTAGAATTTTTTCGTTATTTTTCCTGTGTTTATTACAAAAGAAATGGTATTTTCCTAAAATTTCAGAATATTTGTACAAAATTAAATATTTATCAAAAAATGTAATTCAAAAATTATTGCACTGAAATCAAAATAACTGCAATTCTAATGCATCTTAGGGCTTGAGAATTTTTTCGTTATTTTTCCTGTGTTTATTACAACAGAATTGATATTTTCTTAAAATTTTAGAATATTTGTACAACATTAAATTTTTATCAAAAACTTTAAATCAAAAAATTGCACTGAAATCAAAATAACTGCAAATCAAATAATGCATCTTGGGGCTTGAGAATTTTTTCGTTATTTTTCCTGTGTTTATTACAACAGAATTAATATTTTCATAAAATTTCAGAATATTATTTGTACAAAATTAAATTTTTATCAAAAACTTTAAATGAAAAAAATTGCACTGAAATCAAAATAACTGCAAATCAATTGCATCTTAGAACTTAGAATTTTTTCGTTATTTTTCCTGTGTTTATTACATCATAATTAATATTTTCATAAAATTTCAAAATATTTGAACAAAATTAAATTTTTATCAAAAAATTTAAATCAAAAATTGCACTGAAATCAAAATAACTGCAAATCTAATGCATCTTAGGACTTAGAATTTTTTTGTTATTTTTCCTATGTTTATTACAACAGAATTAATATTTTTATATAAATTAAATAAAAGACTAGAAATTCCTCATGGACTTTTGAAGGTTTAAAAAAAAAAACATCAGTAAACCTTTAAATATAGCCAAGTAGTTGTTATTTTATATTGGTTAATTCCCAATTTAATTTCCCTATGTCTCACTCTTTAATAATTAAATAAAATAATTTTCCTTATTTTGAAGCCCCTTGATTTACAATGTCCCAGTCATCTCTCCGGAAATCCACCACCGAGCAGCCGATGGAAGTTCAAAAAGTCGATTCTTGCTCTTTCAACTTTGAAAGCGACTTTTACAAACACTACAGCGCTTCCGCCAGCTAAAAACAAGTTTTTCGCATTCTTCGCATCCAAATAAGTCATATCCAATGAAAAAAGGATATGAAAAATTTCATCGGGTTTTACAAAAACGATGGATTAACCCCTTTGAATTTTTTTCAGCCCAAAAAGTCAACTTTGGAAAAGCATCGCTTTTTCGAGTGATTCTATTGAATTTTGACGAGAAAATTCCACTGAAGTTTATTTTGCAATATTTGTTAAAAAGCAATAGTTACGGTCGATTGAAGTTCAAAAAATCGATTTTTACTATTTCAGTCTTGAGAGTGACTTTTACGAACATTACAGCGCTTCCGCCAGCTAAAACAAGTTTTTCGCAATCTACGTATCCACATACGTCATATAGAATGTAAATAAGGACTTAATAATTTCATCGGGTTTTACAAAATCGATGGATTAACCCCTTTGAATTTTTTTAGCCCAAAAAGTAAATTTCGTCAAATCAACAGCTGAAAAGAGAAAAATGAAAGGTAGAGGGGTTTAAAAAAATACATTGTACAACATAGAATTTAATTAGGTACTTCTTAAATGGATATAATTTGTAACACTTAGATAATTGAGTGTGTACATAACATTGAATGTGAGCTGAACGAGCATGTGTAACTTAACATTCTTTGTAGACAATAAAATAACGTTTGCTCTTTGATCCTAAACATCAGGTTATTCGATTATTAATTGTACTTTTGTTGTAGAAATGTATAAAAATTGTTACAGGAATTATGAAAGACGAGTAAAATAGAGTAAAAAAGTTAAAACTTAAAGTTGCACAAATCATCGATAATAATTAATTTAAAAATGAAAGTTTCAATCTTTTAGCGTAGGTAAATGAACACTTGGGCCACAACCGAATCCTAAAGTTATAAAAATTACACGTGCTGTCGTGAGCACACCACATATCATACGCACATATATAAAATTGTAAGAGTCAAACTATGTGTTAAAAATTTACTTCAAGATACAACATTCATATAAATAGTTCGATAAATATGCTAAATATATATTTATTCATAATAGGAAAATACGTAAAAAATTATTATTGACTCGAGATTGTTCCTCTTACTTTTTTAATAAATCTTTGGTATGAATTATTAATTTAATTTGTATGGTAGAAATTTGGCATTTTCAATTGTATGTGCAATTTCTAAGAACCTTTGCAGATCTAAGTTTAAATATCATGCATAATTATTCGAGTACTCAAGCGGATGCAACATTTATTCAGCTGCCTAACAATAAAAAATAATAAATAGATATCCATCAAGGCTAACAAACTAAAGTAGTGACTATCTTGCATATCAAAAGCTAATAATAACAACAGATCAGTCCGTGTAATGTGAAAATAATCAAATATTCGAGTGAGTCAAAAGCCAAAATCGTATTATCCTCTAGGAAAAATAATTAAACAAACTAAAAACTAATTGAGCTTAAAACGATTTCGGCTGCTAAAATAACACAGTGCACATTTTTCATAACAATAATGTTAATATACAGAGGACAGAATAATAAATTGCCACTTTCTAAGGCGTCCTATGCTCTGTCCCTTAAACCGTTTCGTACTCTTTACGAATTGAACGAGCCAGGCAGCAGGCAAAAACGACCCCAATCAACTGTAACAAAAGAAATGATAACGGAATTTTTAAGAAAAAAAAAATTAACACCATACCTGAACTAAAGCTATACCGACGCCCACGCCACCGATGAGGGATCCATACTGCAGAAAAGCACTTTTTAGTTCATCAAGACAAGATTTTTTGAACTTATTGCTGGTTCCTATTACGCAATTACCACCTTCCGGTATGTCAGGGCAGCAAGTATGAGGTAGGGTCTTGTTGTGGAAAACGTTCTGCCAATCTTCTGCGCCTTTCATGCCGCAGCAGCTTAACTAAAAAAAAAATTCTATAGTCATACAAAATAATTAAATTCACAGTGAATTAGGAACCAGTTGAGTCGGGGGTACTTAGAAAGACTGTTAGATTCATACAGAAAGCGGCACGCGCCATGTAGCGCTGATCAAATAATAATCTTCATTTCCTTCTTTCGAGCTTCCAGTCACTTCAAAACGCTTTGGCTCCGCCCCTTTCAGTCGCTACAAACATTTTGGTGGGGAGCCAAAGCGTTTGGAAGCGACTGGAAGCTCGAAAGAATGAAAAAAGGAAATGTTTGGAAGCATTAGTAGCTTCTCCCCAAACGCAGGGCTAGTTCCACCCCAAACATCCTCATAAGGGTGACACAGGGTTAAGCGTTACAATATTTTCAGTTTTGATTTGTTATTTCCTCTTCTTCCATTGTACAGTATTAAAAACAGAAGATCATCTATCGCAGTGGTTTCCAAACTTCTTGTTACTACTCCCCCCCCCCGTCGGTGTTGGATTAGCTAGCAGAATTAGTAAATATTTCTCTGGGGGCCCCACGCCTATGCAGTAAAAAAGGTGTTTTTATTTATCAAAGGGTAAAAAAGGTCATTCCTGTTCCTGAGACGACTTTTTGATAACATTTGCTACGAGCCCCACACTGGCTTATGCGGCACTGGCCCCCCCCTTGAAAAAAAAATCAAATTTTGGCGCAACCCCCCTATATTTCTCGAAACTAATTTTTAAACGGTAAAAAATGCATTAATAAAATTTATACAACAAGATTTCGCGTATACCTTTACACCACCCCGTGCCTCCCCAGTGAGGTGCGTCACCCAGTTTTAGAAATCGCTGATTTATCTATCCTAAAAAAAGGTATTTAAATAATTCAAAATACTTCAATATTCTTTTAAATGAAAACAAATACTGCTAAAACCAATACGTATTGGTCGTGACGTTGTACGCTTTATTTAAATACATGTGCGTGACCTAAACCAATAACGACGTCAATAATGCGTATACATGCCGCGTTACCTGTTGGTCTAGGTCACGAACATTTATATAATATAATACGCACATTAAATAATGATTTTAAAAGAATTTCGCATCTCATCTCCAGATTTGCGGTTTCGACACTGTGGCGGTGGCGCCACCTATACAATTTTTTATTCACCAAATGTCTACCTGCTGACCCGAGATAACAATATAAACGGCTAAATCTTCACTCCTCGCTTTCTGGAGCTAAGTGCCACTTTCCTCAGTAACATAAAAAAATAGGAATTAAAGGTTGTCCATGTCGGGGGGGGGGGGGGTAAAAAATGTAAGCATGGTTGTTAGGAAAATAATGTGAAGTCAGCAGTCAGCATAAAAAATACAATTTTTTAGGTATGTAATAAATTTGTGCTTGAATAATATTTCCTTCTTGTATCGCGTAAAAACTGAGGATTGAAATTACAAAAGATCAGTGTAGAGGATCACACTATATTACTCGGGAAAGAGAAGACGAACTGAGACAAAGGGGGAAAGGGGTGGCAAAAAAATCGGAAAAAATTACGGACGTCCTTCATAGACGAACTATTAATATTTCTAGAGTTGATTTGAAAATTAATTTTGCCAATTTAATGAAAAAGTATGGGAAACACCTAATCTACTTCAAAGGACTGTCAACAGAGGGCGCCAAAAATATTCATCTTTTTTTGCTGAATACTTTTGGCCTCTTTGACATTTTTGATATCTTTCACCATTTTCGAGTTATTGCAGGAAAACCTGATTTGATCTGAAATTGAAAAATTTTGTTAATCTACTCATGCGCGTCAGTATCAAACGAACTTTGTTTTTGCTTTATTTCGACAGTGTGGAAGGAATTGCACCGTAATAAAATAACATAAAATTTATAAAAACAGCTCGAAATTGTTGTAATTGTATATTTTTTAAAATAAAGAGATGGGAGGATCTTCATAAATCCAAAATTACCCATTTTAGATCGCAGGCTGAAGATATTTTCTTAACTCAATAAACTAAGAAGGTGGTGGTTTAGCAGCTCCCTTTTTCAAGTTTAATAATAACCACAAATTAAGAACCATAAATCTATGCTCTTATTAGATCTCGAAAGCTTTAATTTTGATTGACGCATTACGAAATGAACGATAATTATTATATATTATTCAAAAAGTGATCTGGTGCACTGGAGGGTACTCCGTACCCCCCAGACCCCCCGGTTTCACACCCCATCTTTTAAGTCGTTCCACAATTAGAGGTCCTTAACATTGTGGCCTAGCTACTCCAGTCACTATTATCTGTTTTTGAGTTTTTTAATTGTAAATTTCTATGTCTATCTGTCTGTCCGTTAGTAACGCTAAATTCATGTACAAGCTATAATATTTTTTCTTTTGCTTATCTAATTGTTTGGAATTTTATTGGAAATTGTATCACAGGTATCTGGAATGGAGGACCCTCCAATTTTGTATCATAAAAAAATAATTACGTGAACTGGAGGGTACTTCGTACCCCCCAGACTTCGTACCCCCCAGACCCCCCGGTTTCACCCCCCTTTTTTAAGACGATTTACAATTAGAGGTCCTTAACACTATGGCCTAACTACTCCCGTCACCATAATCTGTGCTTCAGTCATACTTATAAATAAAGGTCTGTCTGTTAGTAACGTGAAATTTATGTACGCACAAAATCAATAAGTAATTTTATATTCTAATATTTCAATCATCTAATTCAAGAAAATGGTTTGGCATTTCATTAGTAATTGTAAAAGGTACCTGGGAGTCGGCCGATTTTTACGTGTCGCACCCTACGGCTTTCTTGCCCGGGAGACAATTAGGTTATTTTTCTTAAATAATTGTATAGGGTCAGGCCTAACGGGGATTACTTTGTTCCCCCCCCCACGATTTCACGTCCATTTCTACACGTTTTACACTCGACGCTTTACAATTGGAAGCCCCTAGCGCTCTGGTTTAATAATCTGTGTTATAGTTCTGTCTGTCTGTTAGTAACGCAAATTTAATTAGTAGTATAATTTATATCACTCAATTAGAATTAGAGTTTTATGTGGTACGAATAATAAATAGCAAAACTGCAAAACAGACCCCCCCCCCCAGTCTGGTATAATAAGCAAAATTGAAACCTTTTCTCGCTTTTTCTCGTGGAATACTTAATTATCGATTCGAATCACTTTCTTGTGATTCAAAAACCAAAATCAAATTAAGAACCCAATTATAACGAACATTTGAAGTTGCTGGTTTACTCCTCCTCCTTCCTTTAAATTATGAACTACAGATGATCTCGAAAGCCTTAATTTTGGTTGAGCATTACGCAACGAACGAATATCCCCCCCCCCCCCGATTGTGTACAATTTTATTCAAAACTTCTATGCAAATTTTAAAGTAAAGGTTAACAAATTATGTAACACCTTGATTGTAAGTGAATTTGTATTTTAGCACTAAACAAAATCAGTATAATCGAGAAATAGAAAGCTTCCTTGGGGAAGCTACCAACTACCATTGAAGATCTCAATTGCTACTGAACAAAATTTTGTTAACAAAAATATGATTTCTAATTAATTACCCCCACCTTTTACAACTTTTACAAAAGATAAACAATCTTTTATTTTTTTATACGCTTTCTTTAGGTGAAAATTCAGTCATTTTCAAAATAGTCTGTACAGTGGCGGCAAAGACGTAGACTTACTGCTGAAGTAAATTTACAGAATCGGCGAAAATTAAAATTTGAAATTTAATTAAGTACCTACTACGAATTTTTAAGAAGTAAAAGAGATTTGAGAGATTAACATTTGAAGAATCCCAAGAAAATTAAAATCGGTCAACTTTTGTAAAAGTAGAAGTCTTGGACTTAGAAGATCCATGAGACCTTATAAAGTCCATGGTAGAATAATTTTAACAGAATTAAAAAAATTAAGTTTTTTAATTAAAATGATTTCTTTGGCCATGGCACTAGAGCAGAATATTATTGTGGTTCATTCCTCTCATTAATCACTGTAATTTCGCGAGCCAAAATTTTTTTGTATATACAATGAAAAAAACAACAGTGTAAATTTAGAAGTTTGATAACCTTCACCTGTGAATCAACATATTTATATGTTTTCGGCGAAAAATCAAGTAAAAAAGTAATGTAAACAAATTTGTTTTTAATTTTGGTTTGATTGGGGACCAATTAAATTACTATAAAAATAAATATAAAAGATTAATTTATTTATTATCGCATCGAGAAAACATATCCCTATCATAATAATACTCCCCTTTTCTGAATATTCCAAAATTATCATTTTGATGTCATTTTTTAAACATTGCTGGAGGCGGGGGGGTTGATCAATTTGTGACCAAATTTGACCAAAGGAGAAAATCACAAAATTGCGAACTTGAAAATAAATTGAAACACTAATTTTTATAGCACATTATTGAGTAGCGCCGCAGGCGATTTTCTAAAATCATGAAAATAAATCAAATTTACAAGATTCATCTTGATCTCCATGCCCAAGTAGCATTTTTAACTAAAGCGCTGTTGCAAATTTCCGTAGCTACTTATTAGTTAGTTAGTTAGTCGTTTAATAGTTGACTGACAGCTGGCATTAGTATCTAGCTGACAGCCAGCAAAATTGCTATCGAATTGCAGGAATATTGCTAATTTTCGAACCCTAGCGCAGTAGCCTTAGCGAAGGCGATTGGATTTATATTGCGTTCAAATTCTATGTTTCTTCAATATAATAATTTGGTTAGCGCACGTTAAACAGGCCCGAAGATTTTATTAATTACAAAAACTCAAAGGGAAGTAATAGATATTAAAATGAAGGGTTTACAGTGAGGATAAACGCCAAATATTGATTGTCAAGTTTCGATTTTTCACGATAGACTTGCCTCGGTTTCTGCATTTTGTTGACGGTACGTGTGCTCGATGTAAGTACTTCCAGTAAGGCTTAGTAAATAGCGGGGAGGAGGCGAGTCAGATGGGGGGTCAAAATTTATCCGACACCGCGTAAAACTGTAAGTCCCACGGGGGTTGATAGCCCTGTGTCGCGAAAAACCGGTCATGAAGCTGTGCTGGAATACTGTAAAATCAGCAGTCACTACATTTGTTGATGATCAGCTGACAGATGACGCTGATACTGTCTCCAGCAAAATTAGGTTAAAATCGTGGTGACTCGGGAGCTCGCAGTGCACAATAGCACCCCACGTTAACAGGGGTGAACGTATGACCCCCCCTTTAAGATTTGTGCAAAACACACGACCATGTTTTCCTATTACCTAATCTATGATGGAGAAAGTATGGGTTAGACCTAGTATTCCTAAACCCAGCAGGACATGGGGAGTCAAGGGCGGTGGTGCCGCAGTTGTCAATTACTTTGAACTACATATCGTTAATTATAGCAAAATTTTAATCTCAAAACATATCACGCAGATTCGTGGACTTAAATATCCCAGTTTATGGGTATCTTGGTCTTCAGGGACATTTTTAATAAGGGAGTGGGCTTAGAGATTCCGGTTACAAGTTCCCAGTGTTTAACCTTCATCCGTTCGCGTATGAGGCAAATTGGCCGCATTCTTGCATTTTCTCTCCCATTTCCTTCCAGAGCGTCATGGAAGGGCTGGGCTTGTATTCTCTAATTACTATATCCTCCATTAGACCATGCCCGTATTCTGATAAAAAAACTCCACCGGCCGGCTCAGTACAGCCACAAACTACCCTAGTGTCTTAAACTGCTGTCAACTTGCTGCCTAACGCGATCGATAACGAGAACTTTTTATTAATACTCAATGTTGGTTTTACTTATCTTTTTTTTTTATTTTTGGTATTTGGTCAAAAATGTAGGTACTTGTAATGTTATATCAGAGTTCATAAGCCCTAAATAATTTGAATCATGCACTTTGAATGAAGAATGCGGCCAAATTGCCTCGTATGCAATCGCAAGTGTAAATTTAATAGGCGCGAGCGGATGAAGGTTAAATAATAGAAACTCGCAGCCTTGCAATTTCCTCAAAGTTTGAAACATCCATGATGATTGCAAGTTCTATAGTATAATTCAAATAAATTAGGTCTTTGGTGTTCGGGATCGCCATTGGTTATAATCTTATAATCTTTACGGTTTTCGGCCCATTTCGTGCAAATGTACGAATTTTTCGCGAAATTTTATGTTTACATTTGAAATTTACACTCTCAACTGTCATAATTTCACTAGAAGATTTTTTAATTCGTGGGCTTTGTTAGCATCGTCGCCTCCATTGTTCCCTCGCCTCGGAGGCGCCCACGTCACTAACTAAAGGTTAATAGTAGCAGTAATGAAGTTAACGCCAGTCCGTCCCTAAATGAATATTTTCTTTCATAAAATATAAAATTACAAAAACCTAAATGCGGCCCTACCTATGCGGGATATTGTTAGGCATTCTCGGCGAGTTCACCCCTGTTGGGTGGTAACCAAGGTTACAGCCAGTGCTTTTAAAAAAAATGAACGTTTATTTTATCATCAAGCAATCTAATCAGGTGAATCACCTTTATGTATTAGTATGTGGGTGAGAGTTTATGTCTACCAGCTCATTTGTCAAGTAAGCAATTAAATTATATAAAAGAAAGGACTAATCAGCAGTAAATTTTTCTTATGATGCAGTTAGCTACAACAACATTCTTGGAACAATGAGACCATTTATTTACTTTATGATAAGAAAGTTATTTTATCGCCAGTGATAATGAAATATAAAATATTGTTTACCTCATGTTGCATGATGTCCCAGGAACGTTTGATGTCTGGCTTGGTGGAATATTCGTACATGGTGGCATTGAGACGATTCTCCAACATTCCTTCCACTTCGCTACGACGAACGTATCCAACAATACCAGCGGCCAACTCCAAACTGAAGATAATCATCAAGAAAACTGAAAACTGATAAAAAAAGTATAGAATTGATGAAAATTTCAAAACTAAAATGGATTACCGAAATTATCATACAGTGATTTTCTCTGACTGCACCACAACATCCGAAAAATGCGACGATGAAAACAATAACTCCAACAATAATCAAAACAATCGGAGAAGAACCAAATCCAGGATCCACAAATTCAGAGTAATGATAATACAGGGCATGGATAATCGCCCCAACTGTTAAAATCGCAATCCCAGATATCTAGACAGACAAAAACACAATTTTGAATTATTAATTCAAAAAATCGAAGGGTTGATTTGTCTCATAAAAAATGTAAATAGGTACACATTCGGTAATTTACTTACCGCAAACAACAGGTTAAAACAAAAGAGTAAATATTTAACGCACGTCATTCCCGCCGACACCATTTTGCAATTTAATTTAATAAAACGATCACTTGGATAATAATTATTCCGTTTTTCTAAAACTTATAATAGATACGACGCAACACGCGATGCAATCACAAACTCCTTCTTTCGCTTTGACCCCAATTTTCTTCGATTATGTGGAAAAAGACACAATGCGTCCCCACCATAAATTTTATCGCTGGCGGCGCCATCCGGTGAGAAAACTTCGCGAAAACAAATTCGATCTCGATTGTGTTTTTCAGCAACCTTGATTTTTTAAATTTTATTATCCGAAAATTACAACTTTATTTTTGGATCACGAATTACGAGTTGGCAGGGCCGGATTGAGAAATTTTGTGTTGTGAGATCACTTAACACACGATACACTTAACATCTTAAATTTTTTTATTTGAATACATTAGTGGTCGATCATTCACCTAAAAACTGATATTTTAATGTCCGCCTTAAACCCAGCGGCGGTATAATTAGGGGGTGGGCTTCGTAATATTGCGTAATATTTTAAAGCTGTTAAATCTCCATTTCAAATTATCGATTTTAATGTCAATTACTTGCATTATTGTTGTTGTAACATTTTAACTTGCATTTGTACTTTCATCCGCAAGAGGGACCACTTGGTTTCAAATTTTAATTCGACAGATAATTTTCTGAGCATTCTGGGGGGGGTATTCCATACCCCCCGGTCCTAATCCCACATAGTACATCAAGATGAGATATCTTATGGGTTCTCTTGACCGGGGGTTTGGGGGGTTATGGAATCCCCGCAGTATAGTTGAAATTACAGCGTTTGGGGGGCAAGCACCCCACTTGAAAGGTGGGGAATATGAAACAATCTATCTATAAGTCTGTTAACCTGGGGCAGCAGGTAGACATTTGGTGAGTGAAAGATGGTAATCCGCGAGAGTCCAATCCGTAAATGTTGACACCAGAAGTTAACAAACACAATCATTAACCTCTTGGCAATTTGGAACACTACGCCCATATTTTCTCCGCCATAATAGGTTCAATCGCGTGATTACCTTACTTGGAGCTGTGTACCCCAGAGATTTTCGTTCCAGCGTTGCCAAGTAAAAGTTTATTCCGCAGGAGGGACCCTTTTGCGCATCAATGTGTATCATAACTACGTTAGGAACGGAGATAATTGCAACATCGTCATCGCCTTGGTTACTCGTAATCAGGATGTCGTGGATTTCACCTTTCATATCTGCTCGTTGGAGGCAGGAGATTAATCGGCGGGATCTACGGTTTAACGTGGAATCCAAACCACGGTATTATATCCTGAGATAATCACTTGATATCTTATTTGTAGTGGTATAACCGCACTACGTGAATATTCACTAACATAATAAGATCATTTGCTAGAAAGCTCCTCCTCTTCAGGGTCGTAATATAGATGAATGACGTTTGTTTATTTATTACCAGTCTAAACAACTTTACCACATATGCATGGAAGAATATTAAACAAAAAATATAGACTGCTATTTATTGCGAAAAAAAATGTCTCTATAAAGGAAGCCCCCATACAGTGCGCAACTGTTATTGGCTGAATATAACCGAAAGTAATTTAGAATTTTTACGGGAAATTTAATTTTGATGGGTTCTTTTGGTTGGAAAGATTCTAAATTTCCTAGCATTGCGCAGAGTACTACACATTTTGAATTCAGAACAATAGAATTTTTAAAGTCCATTTCATTTAACAGGTCCGTGGATCCATGAGGGGGATGGGGAGAACTTCCTCTTCTATATTAAATTTGTAGACAGTAAAATCATTTAAAAATTGACAACTTTTGAGAGATTCCACCAACAAAAAGTCTGGCAAATTGAGGATGCTTTAGAGGGGGGCGCCAAGTTGGTTAAATTAGTCCTTGGAACTATGAAATAGATAAACGCAAGAGATTTATCACAATCTGGCGGGACGGGGGGGGGGGTAAGTAAAGCTGTTTGCTGAACAACTAAGACATTCATATATGGCCGCATTTCCCGAGAGTGAGATCGAAGGCTGAACAACCACTTCAATGGTAAAAACTGTGCAAGTTTAACCTCCTGATGCTGGGGGGTATTCCATACCCCCCAGTTCTAACACCATGGCATATTGATAATGATCTATTTGGAAAGGTTGTGATTTAATAATAACCAATGACAATTAAATATGATGCTGGTCTTTTCACCGGGGAGTTTGGGGGGTATGGAATACCCTCCAAGCATTTTTGACAAAGTTGCGGGGTTGTGCTGATGCTAAATCTAATAGTAGTTGGTAAAATTGTTAAAAGTTGGACATTTATTGTAAAATCACTCAAAAATTGACAACTTTTGAACGATTTTGCCAAAATTAAAAAAAAAAATAAATAAATGAGCTAGCAAATTTTAATTAAGATAGTTGGCATAATTATTGGCAAAATAGAAGATTTTATCCCCTCCCCCTCAAATTGGTTGAATCTATCCCTAGAACTATGAAAAATTTCCCCTCAGAGCTAAGATACATGCCCAAGGCCGGATTGGCCCAGTCGGCTAACTCGATTATTGAGCATTTAGGGCCAACAGAATTTCGTAGCCAGTGGGGCCAACCACTAGCCAGTCTAGCCCTGTGTAAGCCTAGCAACCATGATAATATCTGGGTGATCCATTTATTATAATTAAAATTTAACCTCCAGATCTTGGGAGGTACTCCATATCCCCTGATTCTACCAATATGAAGATGTATTCGAGACTGGGGGGTTTGGGAGTATGGAATAGACCCCAATCATAGACAAAGTTGCGAGGTTTGGAATTGCTAAGCATAAGTAAAATCTGTTCGCTGGGTGCGTGACATCTGGCCACCTTTTTTGCACAATTTGTCCGCAACGGACGCTGGCGTCGTTTTTAATACCCCCACTATGCACTTCGCACCCAGCGAATATTAGTACCCTGATTTGCTAGGTGGGAAATTTAAGTTTAGGATACTCCCAATTTTATTACATTCTATAAACGACACCCTACAGTACCTAAGGGTATTTATGTAATAATGGCACCTCATTTTAAAAAGTCCAGTTTCTTATCAGTTACAAGTCTTCTGCTTCCAGAATTTCTTGAAATTGATTCAGTTCGATGTCATAGTGGCTATATGCAGCTCCGCGGTTAAGACCTTGAAGACTCGCTGTGCGGGGGAAGGGGGGATTTTAGGGCTCAAAAATTATTTGTAATACGAAAAGTCTACATCATTTCCAGCTTTTATTCAGAAAGCATGCATCAATTTATTATGAATCAGATTTAGCAGTACTTCCAGCCTCACGCCCCCCCTTCTATCTAGCTATGCGACACTGCTCGGCCATCTAAATGAGCGGCCGTGAGTATCGGCTAATCTCAACTACAATTGACGATTTCTGAAAAATTAAAGCTTCTGTTAGTGACGCCTGGTCTGTGTACTTACTATTTAACGTGGTTACAGTGCGGCCTTCAGGCCGCACAGTTGATGCCGTCTAATTTATTAAATAAAACAAATTACTAACAATAAAATGAGGTGAACCACGAGAGCTCGAATATGACTCAACGGTTTTTCTCTAATAACTCGAAAACGGTGAAGGATATCAAAAATGTTAGAGGCCAAAAGTGTTTCGTTAAAAGACAAACAGTTTTTGTTTTAAATTTTTTTATTATTTTCCACCATTTTCGAGAAAGGCTGATAGAAGTGCGATGTAGTAAGAGTAAAATAAGAAGAATGGGACACGCAAATGATTAGATATTATTATCTTGAAGCGATGCGGGATCCGAAAACTTGCCTCCAAACTTCTTTGCATCCGGTAGCTTACCAGGCTGTCCTATAGCCCTGGTTTTTCATGTTAATGAAGCTATCATCAACCCAGGGGGACCGACAGCTTTACGGGCCCTCCAATGCACTGAGATGATCCTATATAAATTTGTTCCTTCAAATTTAATGTTCTGCCAATTATTGTAGGGGCTGGTTATTTGACCTATTACTTGATTAACTTGACATTTTACTATGAAAAAAATTAAAAACATCTCCAATAATAATTAAATCAATTAAAATAATTGCGATTTAAAAAACTAATGGTAGTTGTTTAAGCGGAAATTCTAGTTTGACGAAATTGAAGCTTCTCAATTTATTAAATCTATAACGTTCATTTATTCAAAAGTTTGACCCAAATAAATGGTTTGCATGTGAGTAACCTCATAAAGCAAAGGAAATCTACTTATTGAAAATTTATATAAATAAAACCTTTCTTATGTTAGATAAATATAGACCGCTTTTTAAAATCAGCACTTTGTAGTTGTTTCATGCAATGTAAGGTTGCTAGAACTTACCTAGTGACCTCTATCCAACTTTGTTTTTTTTTTAATAAGAGAAAAACTGTATTATTATTATAACAGTGTTGTTATGCAACGCTAAACGCTCCGGTTACCAATGGTAACGCAATTTCTCGTTTTGGAAGCAGCTGGAAGCTTCCGCTCACTGACGCTAAGCATTTAGCATAAAAGTTATAGATTCGCCTTACCAATTAATTTGAGTGTTAAATTATTTATTTTAGCAAGTATAATTATTTTGTTTGCTAGTTTTTTCCAATATAGCATTCAAAAGATCTATTTTATGGGCATCGGGGCGTAACAAAATTATTATTTTGTTCTTAGTTTTGTTAAATTACCGGCGCCCAATATTTTTCCAGTTAATTGTTAGATAATGAGTAAAGAAACTAACAGGCATAAAGATTAGTCACCCTTAGCATGATTTTAACCTGACAATGGGAGGGGGAAATTTAAAAGTTAAATGCAATATTACAAGCAGCCTATAGATTTTGTATAAGATGTCATTTTAAAATCCTGTTAAATCCATTTTGGCATAATACTGTTGATTCTGGAAAACATAATTATCAAAAACTTGAAGAATTCCACCTTGAATGTGTGAAGAGGAGGGGGGGGTTGTAAAAATAATGTGGAGCTTCTATAAATTACTTTATTGTTTTTTAAAAGTACCTTTAACCAAGTATTATTTATTGTATACACAAAAATCACATTGTATTTACAAATTGTTCTGCAAAACTTAACATTTAAGTATTGCAAAGCAAAAATAAACAAAAATCACACAACTTTTCATCAAGATGTGAAAAATCTTGATCAAATTTTAATGCAATTTTAAATAAACAAAAACTTACTTTATTGCTTTCCTCCTTTTGACCAAAACTTGAATTCACAACCAAAGTATAGTTTAAAAATTGTACTCCACAATAAAAAGTTTTATACACAAATAAAATTTCAGGTTAATTGGATAAGGCAAAAGAATTATAGAACTTGCAGTGTGACAACCTGAGGTACAATCTACACAAATATTTACAGTCTAAAACAATGTTAACAATAAATAATTATAAAAACAGCTTAAAATATCTTTTTTTTATATTAAAAAAAAAAATAATAAAATAGAATGAACCGCACGTCTTTTCATTGGTTGCTTCCTACCATATTTTTTAAATAAGTACAAATTTTGTTGTTTTCTATATCATGTGGGTAGTATTAGTGACGTAAGCAAAAGTTAAAAAATTTGTAACCACTCTTTTTAATTGTTCAAGTTTCCTGTGAGCGACACTTTAAAAAAAATTACTATTCTTCCAACGAATGTCAAAGCTCTTTGAGTAACGTTGATTTGGCATTTTTGAGCTTATCTAAACGCTTTACCAGGTGAGAGTTTGATGTTTCCAGTTCTTCCGCCTTGTTTTGAGCTTCGCGGGCCTATAAGTAAAAATGCTATGAGTTTTAGAGAAGATGGAAGGTTGAAAGAGTTAGGAAACTCCAAAATGTTGTTAGTAAGTCAGGAGTAAAAGCAAGAAAAAAATAAACATTGCAGGCATGAGATAATCAAACACCAAAAGAGTGAAGCATTCCTCTCTCCAAACGAAACACTTGGGAGGATAAACAACTTTAAAATTACTTTCAAAACTGAAATACACACTTTAAAAAGAAAAACAGAAAATGTTGTTTTTTGTGCTTCATTTGCATGCCGAAACAATTGGAAGTTTTCATAAATTCCAAAAAGAGATAAAGTAGTTGTTGGGAGGACGAAAAAGTTTTCAATTTTTAATCTAGAATTTTTCTCATATCTATCAATCCTACATAGTTCTTTTGCTTCATTTTTATGCCGAAACACTTGGAAGGGGAAGCAATCTCCCCATAAATTGCGAAAACAAACAAAATGATTGTTGGGAAGGAAAAGTCTTCATTTTTTAATTCATACATAATTTTTCTCAGAAATATCATTCTTACATTTATTCTGGTGCTTCATTTTCATGCAGAAATACTTGGAAGGGAAATCAATTTCTCAATAAATTCCAAAAATAAACAAAATGATTGTTGGGGAAGAAAAAGTCTCCAGTTTTTAATTCAGACAAAATTTCTCTCAGAAAGAAAATTCTTACATGATTCTTGTGCTTCATTTTCATGCCGAACCACTTAGAATTGGAAGCAATTTTCAATGAATTCCAAAAGCAAACAAAATGATTGATGGGGAGGAAACAGATTCATTTCTTAATTCAAACATAATTTTTCTCAGAAACATCATCCTTACATGATTCTCATGCTTCGTTTTCATGCCAAAACACTTGAAAGGGGAAGAAATCTCTCCATAAATTCCAAAAACAAACAAAATGATCGTTGGGGAGGAAAAAATTTCCATTTTTTAATTTAGACATAATTTTTCTCAGAATCATCATTCTTACATTATTCTGGTGCTTCATTTTCATGCCGAAACACTTGGAAGGGGAAGCAATTTCTCCATAAATTCTAAAAACAAACAAAATGATGGGGGAGGAAAGAGTTTTAATTTTTTAATCCAGAATTTTCTCAGAAATATCAATCTTCAATGGTTTTTGTGCTTCATTGCATGCCAAAACACTTGAAAAGGGAAGTAATTTCTCCATAAATTCCCAAAAACAAACAAGAGGGATTGGTGTGGGACGAAAAAGTTTTCCTTTTTTAATCCAGACATAATTTTTCTTAGAAACATCATTCTTACATTATTCTGGTGCTTCATTTTCATGCCGAAACACTTGGAAGGGGAAGCAATCTCTCCATAAATACCAAAAACAAACAAAATGATGGAGAGGAAAAGTTTTAATTTTTTAATCCAGAAATTTCCCAGAAATATCAATCTTCAATGGTTTTTGTGCTTCATTGCATGCCAAAACACTTGAAAAGGGAAGTAATAGGTCTTTTCCAACCCGAGTAATTTCCAGTAATATTACTACAACGCAAGCGCAATAGATAAAAAGTCATGCGCAGAAGACAAAAAGTGTTGCTTTTTATCTATTGCGCTTGGGTTGTAGTAATATTACTGGAAATTACTCGTGGTTGGAAAAGACCTATTATCTCCATAAATTCCCAAAACCAAACAAAAGGGATTGGAGGGGGACGAAAAAGTGTTCATTTTTTAATCCAGACATAATTTACTCGAAAATGTCAATCTTCCAAGATTTTCGTGCTTCATTTGCATGCCAAAACACTTGGAAGGAGAAGTAATCTCTCCATAAATTCCAAAAAACAGATACATATAAACTTTTGGGTGAAGATTCTCAATTTTTATCTAGACACTTAAGATAGGAAGTGGACTTTCTTTGCGAGCTAGTTAGCCTTTGATGATTAAAAGGTGCTTAAATTGAAAATTTGCGCCTCCCAATTTGGAAACACTGCATTACTGAATAAATTTACATACCTAGTTTCAAAATTTTGAAAGTAAAAAACCACCTCTCAAAAACCTCTTCCTTTTGGAATAGAATTTTTTCATTATTTTTGCTTCACAAATTGAAGCAAAAATGCATTTGCATTTACTAAGTTTCAAATATTTTAAACAAAATTTGTATCCCCCCCCCCCAATCACATCTTTTGCGAATAAGATTTTTCACCATTTTTGCGGTATTCACAGATTTAATTATTAATTTACATAGTTTCAAAAATTTTACACAAAATTATTTGTCTACGAAATAATTTAATCCCCACAAAACCTACCCCTCCCGCGCTTAGAATTTTGTCACTATTTTTGTAGTTTTCGCAGGTTTAACAGTAATATATTGACAAAGTTTCAAAAGCTTGAAAAAAATTTGTTACCGCTTACTCCCCTAAAAGCCCCCTCTAAGCGTTGTGATTTTTTTCACTATTTTTGCTGTATTTACAAATTTAACAATAATATATTTACCAAATTTCAAAAATATTAAACAAAATTGTTATTATTTTACCCCCCTCCCTCAAAAATCACCCCTTTTTAATGAATTTTTTTAACTAATTTTGCAGTTTTCGGAATTATAGCAGTAATATTATTTGCTAAGTTTCAAATATTTTGAACACAATTTTTGTTGCTGATCCCCCCCCCCTCAAAAATTATCTCTTGCGATTAGAATTTTTTCACAATTTTTGCAGTGTTCACAAATTAATCAAATTTTCTGCAGTATTACTCAAAAATCACTACTTTGCGTAGTAGTTTTCAAATTTTACATTACTACGCCCTTTTTACAATAAAATCTAATCTTGGCGCCTCCCCTCTTTATTTAATAAAATAATAGACACTTTTTAAAGGGTAAAAATTGCATTCATAGTATAATTTTAATTATTAATAAAATAAAAACTTTTCTAAAGAAAATGTAACAAAATTCGGGCCTTCCTTTGCATTTCCTCAGGAAGGAATTTCTCCCAGTTTAGAAATCCTGCATTAGCGAATAAATTTTTTTTTTGCTATTTTGTAGTGTTTTCAATGGTAATAAATTTATACCCATAGTTTCAAAATTTTAAAAATAATTTTACTATTTTTGTGGTAATCGCAGAGATTAAACATTAATTGATTTACATGGTTCCAAACATTTTAGACAAAATGTTAGTTTAACCCCCACAAAAACTATCCCTTTTCCGCTTAGAATTTTTTCACTATTTTTGTAGCATTTGCAAGTTTAACAGTAATATAATTTACAAAGTTTCAAAAGCTTTAAAAAAAAATTGTTTTCGCTTACCCCCCTTAAAGCCACCCTCTAAGCGCTTTGATTTTTTTCACTATTTTTGCTATATTTACAAGTTTAACAAGAATATATTTATAAAGTTTCAAAAATATCAAACAAAATTGTTATTGTTTACCCCCTCCCTCAAAAATCACCCCTTTCCGTTTAGAATTTTTTTACTAATTTTGATGTTTTTGCAATAATAACAGTAACATATTTAGTAAGTTTAAAATAATTTGAACAACTTTTTGTTGCTGACCCCCCTCAAATATTACCTCTTGCGATTAGATTTTATCCCTCCCTTTATTTTATATAATAATACAGTTTCCATGATAAAAAAAAAGAATTTTTTCACTATTTTTGTAGTATTCGCAAGTTTAAAAGTATTAATTAATACATTAACAAAATTTCAAAAGCTTTAAAAAAATGTTTATCGCTTACCCCCCCACCCTCTAACGCTTAGATGTTTTTCACTATTTTAGCTGTATTTACTATTTACAAGTTTAACAATAATATATTTACCAAGTTTCAAACATTTTGAACAAAATTTTTGTTCCTGCCCCCCGATTAGATTTTTTACAACTTTTGCAGTGTTCATAAATTAATCAAAGTTTTTAAAGTTTCAAAAGCTTTAAAAAAATTGTTATCGCTTACCACTCTTAAAGCCACCCTCAAAGCGTTGAGATTTTTTCATTATTTTGTATTTATTGCTGTATTTACAAGTTAAACAAAAATATATTTCCAAGTTTACACAATATTGAATAATATTGTTATTATTTTACCCCTTCCGTTTAGAATTTTTTTACTATTCTTGCAGTTTTTGAAATTAGAGCAGTAATATATTTACTAAATTTCAAATATTTTGAACAAAATTTTTGTTGCTGCCCCCCCCTCAAAAATTACCTCTTGTGATTAGAATATTTTCACAATTTTTGCAGTGTTCACAAGTTAATGAAACTTTTTACTGTTTTACCCCCCTCAAAAATTACCACTTAGCGCAGTAGTTTTCAAATCTTATGTTATTAAGCCCACATTGAAAAAAAATCTGATTTTGACCCCTCCCCCTTTTATTTTATTTGTTTTCAGAAAAATTCCGAAACACTTGGAATGAAACTAGTTCACATTATTTGTAAGGAACTACTTCCATACAATTAGAAAATTTCAGCTTCTTTTCACGCTCATTAGAGCAGTGGTTGAGCACTTGAACTCTCAACATTTTTTCAAAACTTTTTGGAAGTGTTAATAAATTAAGCAACAGGTCAAGCCCTCACTAGCATGCAATGCACTTGAAATAAAGCCAAAAAAAGCCCAAATAAACTAAAACCATGCAACTACCATTAAAAAAAGTTTCCTATTCATCACTGTAGTCCTCAGACGTATCACTAAAAGACGTCTGAAACCAAATACAGTGCCAACTAAAGCAAAACAACTCTGATTATAAAATAAATTGCAAACATTACTACTATAATAATTTTAATAATCCGCAACCTTGAAAGTTAACAAAAAATAAATTTCAACAAAAATTCACCTCTCTCTGTAACTTCCTCTTTTCTTGTTTCAGCGCTTCTTCCGACTTTTCGTAAATTTCGGCGGCAGATTTGTACCTAATAACTTGACTCTCCAATCTGGCGACGGTCGCCTGCAACGTTGCCACATCCTGCTCGGCCTTTTGAGCTCTAAATTTATAATCGGCCAACTGCCTGACGACATCTTCTTCAAAAAAGAAAAAAATAAGTCAAAGTTTGCACAAAAAAAACCGAAAAAAAAAAGATTACTTTGCAAATCATCGGCATCTAATTCCGAATCGGATGTGGGACCATTCAAAGCAACACCCCCACTACTTTTCCTCTTCTTACTCCTCTCTTCTTCTAATTCTAAACGTAAATGACTTATCTGATCCTCAA
Organism: Rhagonycha lutea; assembly: GCA_958510855.1. NCBI lineage: Eukaryota > Metazoa > Arthropoda > Insecta > Coleoptera > Cantharidae > Rhagonycha > Rhagonycha lutea. The sequence continues at coordinate 28,515,342 of OY294041.1, read as the reverse complement.
GGTCTTTTCTTTCCGTCGCAAACCTGCCTAACCGGACGTCTGAAAAACAAAATTAGGTAAAGTAGGTGAACACAACTGTTGGGTAAAACTAACCAAGGCTTCCTTCGCCCGAATTTTCTAATAGTTGGGCATTTTTGGCACTCACTAAGGCCTTTCTAGGAGTATTTCCGGCACTACTACAATTACTTATATCACGACTATTTTGTTCTTCAATTGGAATAAGATCTTCTATTACTATAACTAAACCTTTCTCGGTTATTAGCCGATCTCGCTCCTCTAACTCAGCCTTAACCACAGCCACGTCGTCTTTGAGCTGGGAAGCCAAACGCTTCAATTGATCATAATCCCTACACTTGTCCCTATGCTCGCGCTTCAACTGGGAATGTTCTTCCTCCAATTCTTCCAACCTATCCTTCAGCAATTCTAACTGATAAGTTTGCGATGCTTTGTCATTATCCAGCTGAGCGTTCGCTATCATGGCCTTACGGAACTTCTCTTCCATTTCTTTAAGATCGTGCTGCAAATAGAAAGTTACAAAAATGGAATCGTTTTAGTATGATTGGCTTACTCTTATTTCTCTGATACTCCCACCATCTTCCAGCGAATCCTCTGAGCTTCGCCTACTCGAAAGGTACCTACTACCAACTGTTCGCGTCGCTCTACTAGTCGCCTCCAGCATGTCGTATTGCCTATCGGCATTTTCTTCTTGTTCTCTTTGTTGCCGCTCTAATTCCCGCATCCGTATGTCTCTCGCCTCTGCTCTGGCCTGCCTTCTTGCCAAAAGCCGCGCCTCCGCCTAAAACAAAGTCGTTAAATTAACAAAAATGGTTCCAACATAATATGATTCATGTAACCCTCAAAGAGAGAGGGGGGGGACAATCCTCTTATCGGTGGAAGGCTGTATTTTCTTTTACCAAGTGACACTGACGAGGGGACATTACAGTGAGCACATCGCCTATCGAGATCCCAATTTTTTTGGTGATTCTAGGAGCTAAAAAAATCATCACTTCCTCGGTGTTTAGTCGATTGCTCCTTAGCTTTTGAGTTATGAATTTTTGAATATCGACACACACAAAATTGGGATCTCGATTGGTGATGTCCCCATGTGAGTAAATTATCATTTTAATAGTTGGTTCTAGTTGTTCAAATATTTTGCGATTTCAAAGTTTTGGTTTTGCGATACTGTGATTATTTTTGCACATAAAATCGATAAAATTTTTTGTCAATGGAACGGCGATAAAAAAGATATCTAGACTTTTTCTTGTAAAAAAATTACTTTGGAAGTTATTTCATCTTATCATAAAATTGAAGAAGCGCATGAAACGAGATTTCTGCTTTCTACTCAAAAAAATTAGTTTTTATTAAACAAATGCATTATTAAGAAAGAATTCTGAATCTATCATTTTTTTTTTGCTTTTACGATACTGTAATTTTTTCTGCATGGACATCGAAAAAAAGGTTACGTCCGTCGTCAAGGAAACGACGAAGTGAATAATAAAGATGGGAATGAGTACGAAAAAGGATTTAAAAAATTTCCGATGTACAGGATGATAGAAAACGGTCCAAAACGCAATTATAAAACAAAAATTTTGCGGATCATTGAAAATAAGGCTTATATTTTCTCAAAAACTGAAAATTTATACATGGACTGGCATTTAATGACATTGCATTGGTTGCCATTACAAGGGTAGCCCCAGGCTAGTAGCCAGGGGGAGGCACTTGGGGGCACGTTCCCCCCCCCCAAATGTTGAAAAGACAAAGAAAAAAAGGAAGGGAAACCACCGAAAATTTTACATTTTACAAAAGGCTTTTTACAAGTGCCCCACCCCCCAAAATGAAATCCTGGCGACAGGCCTGGTTAGCATTCCTTACTTTTGTATTGCTTTAACACGCGAAATTAGTTAACCTGTATCTCTGTTCCTTTTAACAGTATTAATTTAAAAAAAAAAATCGCTTCCTAACGCTAACCTAAGCTCGACCAGCGAATCTCTCTTTCTAGTAAATTTAAGCAAAAAAACCCTAAACTCTGATATTTGCTCAATGTTAACTCTTCGACGGTACCGACTCGTGACAGTTCAGACCTGGAAGAGATAATTGAGTCACCCAACAACAACGATTCCAGTCCCAGCAATTGGAACTCTAATACAACGGAAGGAATTCCATTTACACTGGTCTCCAGGGTCCAGGAGGAGATCGAAGGAAAACCCCGGCGGTAGTTGTTAGAACCAGCCCAAAATTTACGATGCACTAAGGGCGATTTAAAACACCGTCAATAGTGACCAAGAAGCCGGGGATACCATTTAGACCAGCGGTCGGCAACCTTTTGGGTATTGCGGACCACTAAATTGGCAATTTAAATTTCGCGGACCATTAACTTTTTAATTGTTCACTTTGATCGCTAAATTTTTTTGAAAAACCTTGTTTTAACTCTATGTCATAATTAACTAAACTTATTGAATCCCACGCTTACATTTGCTCCGAGCAACATGCGAGGAACATGTTTTTTACGTATAGCCAGTGGCTGTTTTAGAACTTTTGAGGCCCCTATCTAAATATTTTCATTGCCCCTACAACTTACAGCAATAATTTTCAACCTTTGGCACACGGGGGGAGAAACCTCGTTCATTAGCGCCGCAGGCGAATTTTTTTTTGAAAATACTGTCTATTTTATGTAGAAATATTGCACATTAAAACCTGGTTTTAATACCCAATCCCAACCCCAAAATTAGGTCCAACAAATTTTCACCAAATGTTGCTATTTAACTAGAAATTTCTCGTGGACTTTGGATTTTAACTCTTTTACCTAATGAATCTTAATTCTTGTTCCAATGAGTTTCAATTTTCGTAATTAATACAACTTGAACATCAGCAAACCTTTAAATGTAGCCAAGCAGTTGTAATTTTATATTGGTTAATTTTCAATGTTTGAGGCTTCTTCGAAAATCCGCCACTGGAGGCAGCTTAAACACAATTTATTTTTTAATTAACAATTTAATTAAATGAGCTCATCAAATTTCATTAATGTCAGAATTTTTTCGCGGACCACTAAAATTACGCCACGGACCACCGGTTGCCGACCGCTGATTTAGACCGTCAGACCCACTCGGGTGCATATTAACATTCCTAAACCATCTCTCGCAATCGAGGCCAAAGAGTTCTAGCCCCCCCCCCAAGTATTTCGCGAATTATTCCGCGACGGTTGAGGCTCAAATGAAAAATTTGGAAGCTCATTGATGCTCAAACGTTTGACACCAATTTCACCCAAATTCCACTTTGGGGGCACGTCTCCAGCCCCTCCCCCAAAGTTTTTGCGAATAACTCCACAACGCTTGTGGCCCAAACGAAAATATTGGAAGCTCATTGATGCTCAAATGATGCTAAAACGTTTGAACACAATTCTCACCCCAAAATTCGATTTGCAGGAAAAAAATGAGAAGTCCATTTTATTCCCAGTAACACGCTTTGCCCAATTGGACGACCCTAGATGATATTTTCAATTGGGAAAGTGTTATCAAAACGGCTCTGCAGCGTCTAGAGCGGAGCGGAGGCGCAGAAGGAAGGAAGCGTCGAGGAAAATTTACTTCCGCAATACCTAACCATGTACGATCTCCTAGGAGCATTGAAGTAGTCTAGGTCTTGCGTCAGGACATTGGGTAAACATCCTGGCAACGATCATAGAGGTAGTCCGCCACGCCCAGCCACAAGCCTAACTAAAAGTACACGGACGGGTAATAGAATGCGGTCATTAAGGCCTACATTTTATCTACATATTTGGGATCAAATCCCGTTGAATTTTTCTTAATAACGACGTTAACTTCGATGTCCCTTTTTCGTACTCAAACCAAAATTTAAATGAATCTAGTTTTTAGAGACCTCCATCATCATAAAATATAACCCGGCCTCGCACTTCTACACCTGGCTTAACATTTAAGCGAATTTTCTTACTGCTGATATATTCATAAAAACTCGGGATTACTTTGATTCCAAGTAAATTGAGGATTAAAATTACAAATGATCAGGGTAAAGTGCGAAGGCCGCAGGCCGAGCTGTGTTATTCTGGGAGAAGACCAATTTTGACAAAGAGGGGAGGGTAATAAAAAATTTGGTGCTTTATAGACGACGACCCCTTAAATTCCAGAGCTGGTTTGAATATTAATTTTGCTAATTTAACGCCTTTTTTTTGTTTTTGCGATTTAATTGTGTGTTGAATAATCAAACACACAATAAAATTAAAGTTTAATTGACTGTGTTTAAACTTGCACATAAATTGAAAACCTACATTAATGTAATGTAACCAACATTAAGATTTCTATTGAATTTCTTCTACAGAACCTACTGAATTTGGGAGGGGGGCAGTAGCCCCCTGCTTCTACGCGTCTGCATAATAATATCACCGTTGCCATACATAAACCAACAATAAATTAGGATTTCTAATGAATTTCTTCTGCAAGACCTATTGATTCGGGGGGGGGGGTCAGTGGCCCCTGGCCTTACGCACCTGCATAATAATATCACCGTTGTCACGCATCACCGACAAGTCACATGAAATAAATTGGTGTAACCTCATAAGTTGTAATCATAGTTGTACTTGCATAAATCATATTAAAAGTTTCATTACACCCGGTCTTTAAGATCGAATACGTTGTTTTTACGCCCTAAGAGTAGAAATGTAAAATTGTTCTTAGTAACGTGCGGAAAGACTTCCAGTTATATTATTTGTAGACTTGATGTTGTAATCGCAAAAGAATCAGGGTGCTAAATATTATTTTCCTATCAGCGGCCGAGCATTACGAACAGATGTAAACGCTTCATATTATAAATTTTTCGTTCTATCGCGTAGAAGTTAGCCGGTTTACATAGTGGAAACTGGAAACGTTACTTTACACCCTATGATGGAAAACTAAAATTGTCCTTGGCAACAGACAGAAAAGTAAAAGGCGGAAACTACTATTGCGTTAAATGTTTAATCCTCCCCCCCCCCCCACTGATAAATATCAAAGCAGAGATTCATTAATCAAATTATTTAAAATTAACAATTCAATTTGAATGAGACATAACCTCAAATATCACTTGACACATCGATTTAGATGTAGGGAACCCCGTTTCGGGAATGGAAGGGTTAAATTAATACCACCACATTTTCTTGACGTTATCTCTCAAAAAAATTAGAAGAAATAAACTGTTTCCTGCCTCCAATTACTTAAAAGATTATTATCCAGTAAAAGAAGGATGAAAATAGAATAATAAATTTTGACGTTAACCCACATCATAAATTTGCGAAATTAAAGCAATTAAAAAAATAATAATTGACCTACATCATCGTTGCAGTCATCAAGAAACTGTTTAATGATGTTATTAGTTTGATTAAGTTCGTCCTTTACATTATCGAGCATAACCAAATTATCATGTTCTTGTTGCAAAATATTTTTTTGAATTTTCTTTTGGTAATTTTCTTCCTCTTCGATTTTAGAAATCCGCGGTTTCCTCAATGTAACATCCAACTCGTTCAATTTTTCCTCACCACCCACAAAATCCAAATCGTCACTTTCAGAATTTAAATCGTTTAAAATATCTTCCAGCGAGTCGACACTACCGGAAGTATTAGAATTCTTCAAGTTCGTATCACTCATTTTCGCAGCACAAATTTAAATTTACTTTAATTACATATAAATTATGGGTTCAATTTACACCACGAGCGTTTAGGTGTGAATTGCTTCTTTACAATCGGTATCTTATCAGTTTTTTTCGATAAGTCGCACTAAAAATACCGTTTGCACATATCGGACTCGGTAAATTACTCGATTGTTTGATAGAAAGTATACTCCGATAAATTCTCACAAGCATAACCGAAAAGTAGACCGAACCGCGAGTATCTTGCGCAAAATTTTAATTTTGACAACAGCGATAATTAAAATAATCAGGTAAACTATTTACTCGCGCTATCTGTTAGGAAAACTGATATGTCGTGAAACAGAATACCTACATCCTTGAAAATAATCAGGATTTCACGACAAAAATTTTAATAATAGTAAACAATTTTACGATAAAAAATTTAAAATATTTATGGCACCGCACAAACCAAAAATAAGCAACCCTTGTTATATCCAAAAATAAACCTCAGAAATTTTCCCCTAGAGACAAAACTTTTTAAATTACGTTTTGAAGGAAACGAAACAGGAAACACATATCGGTGAGATTAGAGACTTCCGCGCCTCAGCCGTCCGGAATTAGCTTCCGTTCCTCATCAATATCGAATCAAAGTCATCTCGAATCAGGTATAAGTTGAAACTAAAATAGAACACGGTTTACATGTTCGAACGACAATTATCATTTTATTAATGATAACAAAAATAAATACAACAAAATTTTGTTTTAAATCGGTCGGAAGTTCAAAAATAACCTAAATCGCTCAGCTAAACTAAAATATACAACATTTGACGTCACCGTTGAATTCAATATTTTGCAGTTTCCATGTTGTGTTTGGGTGGTCTTTGGTAATGTTTCTGCAAACTTCTTGAAGAAGCTGATGATGAGATAATTGAGAATTCATATTCGTCAATTTTATATTGATAGTTGAGAACAGTTCTGTTACTTCGGGATTTTTTTGAAATCATAAATCACTTGAGTGTGACTGAAGTTTGATGTGTTGAAAAATATACCCCTCGATCTGAATTCGAACCCTGGTGTTTGTTTGAGGCAATTAGTTTCATCTTTCATTATATCGTATCAGATGAACAATATTCTATTGTTAGCTTTAGAAACACTAATCTACTTCAAAACACTGTCGATAGATGGCGCGATTAAATTTGAATGCTCAATTGCTTGTCTCACATTTTTCAAATGTGACAGTGCCATCTGTTGACAGTATAATACTTTATTTTGAACCGATTTTGCCAGAAATTGGAACTCACAGGCTAACAGGCCGCACTAAAAATATTTTTAGGTTGGTAATAATGATTAACAAAATAATGGTAATCAATAGGTAATCACTAGATAATCAGAACCGAGAGTGTTATGGAGAGACTGAGTTTTCTATGACATTATTATATTTATTATGTAGTATCTGAGGGAGAAGTGTGAGGCCGCATGCCCAGAGCTATGTTATACGAGGCTCAAAAGTGCGAGACGGGGGCTGAGCTATGTTTTATGATAATGGAGAACGGCCTCAGAAATTTAGATAAGAAAAGTGGACGCTTTTTAGTGCGCAGAATGAAACCTCTGCTCCAAATCTGTTTTCGATAACAAATTATTTTCATTTATGCGAATGAAAACAAATTAAAGGGTGGCCATATTGTAGGTAAACGTGCGCAATGAGAAACAACTAATCTTTCTTATCTAGATTTTTAAGGCGGCCCTCCATCATCAGAAAACATAGCTCGGCCTCCGGCCTCGCGCTTCTCTCCAAGATACTTAACAAACATAAAGATGTCGTAGAAAATTCAATTTTAGATTTAAAACAGAATAAAATTATTCAATAAAGAGTCTGGCCGAGTAATGCCCGAGATTATAAAGGTTCTTTAAATTGTGATCGTGCAACTTCGGATTTTCATATTATGATTTTAACTAGTGCTGCAAGAAACCGTCAATTTTAAAAACCGGTTAAAAACCGGTAAACCGGTTTACCGGATAGATAAAAAACCGTTTCTTACCAAACCGGTAAAAACCGTTTACCGGTAAAAACCGTGCCGGTAAAAAAACCGTTTTACAGGTAAAAACCGTTTTACCGGTAAAAACCGTTTTACCGAAAAAAACCGTGACGGTAAAATAAACCGTTTTACCGGTAAAACTGTGCCGATAAAAAAACAGCATAAAGCCCGGTAAAAATGACCGGTTATGAACTATAAAGACCGATAAAGAAACCGGCATAAAGAAAAAACCGGCAAAAAAAGGTAAGAAATGCCGACAAATAACCGGTAAAAAACCGGCAAAAGACCGATTAAACAAAACCGGTAAAAAAACCGATAAAATTTACCGGTAAAAAAACCGGTAAAATTTACCGGTAAAAAACCGGTTAACCGTTTTTCCGGTATTCGGTATTAGTAAAAACCGCGGTTAACCGAAAAAACCGGTAATCGCTGACAGCACTAATTTTAACACACATGAGAGTTAATTTTCAAATGCCACTTGTTTTAATTTTAAACACATTTTAGATTTGTTATCATTAATAAGTAATAACAATATAAAAACAAATCTAAAATGTGTTTAAAATTAAATAAAATAGGTGTCATGTGAAAATTATTAACTATCGTGTGTCAGTCATAATATGAACTCCCCAAGGTTCCATGATCACAATTTAAAAAACTTTTAGTTTAAAAAACCATTATAATCTCGGGCATAAGTATGTTAAAAATGAATTTAATTGTGAAGGAAGTCCAAAAAATTATTTTCACGTTTCTTGGGACATTTATGATTTTTCTAAATATTTTGAGAATTTTTGGATATCTATTAGTACAAAAAAAATAAAAAAATGTGAAAAAACTGCTTCTTCCTGCTCAAGTCAACAGAAATTAAATTGAAAAGCTGAAATTTTGCACAAAACTGTCTTTTTACACAACAAACTTTGTAAAATATTCCCACCATAAAATTCAAAAAAGGAATTTTTAACATATCTACTTGGCTAGACCCTTTAAAATAGTGCTGCAAGAAACCGTCAATTTTAAAACCGGTTAACCGGTTTGTAAAAAAACCGGTTCGATAAAAAACCGGTAAACCGGTTTACCGGATAGATAAAAAACCGTTTCTTACCAAACCGGTAAAAACCGTGCCGGTAAAAAAAAACGTTTTACCGGTAAGATCGTGCCGGTAAAAAAACAGCATAAAGACCGGTAAAAAAGACCGGTTATGAACTATAAAGACCGATAAAAAAAACCGGCATAAAGAAATTACCGGTAAAAAAACGATTAAAAAAAAACCGGTAAGAAAAATATCGGCAAAAAAACGGTAAGAAATGCCGACAAATAACCGGTAAAAACCGATTAAACAAAATCGATAAAAAAACGGCAAGAAAAAAAAACGGTTAAAAAACCGTTAAAATTTACCACAGCACTACTTTAAAACATTAAAAAAAATTATTTGCATTGTCGCAATTTTTCGTGCACCAGGGATTTCTTCAATTGCAAGAAAATTGGAGAATTAAAATTACAAAAAAATCAATGTAAAAAGTGCGAGGCCGTAGGCCGAGCTATGTTATATTGAAAAGAGATGTGCTTGCCGGAAGTTACGCGATATAGGAATCGCCAGGCTGGGAATCGCGAAGCCGCAGGTCTAGCTGAGTTCCGTGAAGAGAAGAAATTTTTTCAGTGCGCATGTTGACCAACAAAATGGCCACCGTTTACGTTGTTTTCATTCGTAGACCAAAATAGTTGATTAATGAAACACTTGTCATGTATACACGCACGCGTTAGATCGAGCTAACGGTATAGTTTGACCCTAGTGAGACCCAGTATACCCCGTACCGTAAATTTAAAACCCAGCTTGCTTAGATCGATTTAACGTTAAGCTCGAGCTAACGCGTGCATGTATACGGGACAACCAGGGGCGTAATTACCAGTGTGCGCGGTAAAGTAATAAAAAACGAATGGCACCGCGTCAATTTTCTTCAGACGCGATGGACCGGTCGAATGAAGGCGAGGGATGAAATAAGTTTAATTGTGAAATAGGGTAAAAAAAAAAAGTTATTTAAAATGGAAATCCTATTCAAAATGGATTTATCACCTACTATCTAATTAATGGTGACGCGCATGAATTGATTAAAGAGATTCCCAATGTTTTTCTACCTTGTGAGGTCGAAGAACCGGCTAGTTTTCAATAAAATTGTATAAACCCCTTCCTCCAGAGCCGTAACAATGGTAAAAGCGCCTGTGGCAACAAGTGGGTTAATTTGCACTACCCCCTCCACGACCCGTTTGCACAAAAGATTTTTTAAATATAAAAACATAGTTAAATCAAAACAAATTTTATCCCTAAAATATGAAGAAATGGGCGTAAAACCGGGGGGTCCGGGGGGTATGGAATACCCCCAGCACAAGAAAGTATAACGATATGACTTTTTAAAATTGATAAAGATACAAATTTAATTCTTGAGAATACAACATCTTTTACTTACTTGCGGTAATAAAAAAAATTCCAATAAAAAATATAGTAATTTAATAAATGAAAAATCTGACTACGAAAATATACACAAATAAAATACAAATTGTTTACAAAAATCATCACTAAACAATGTCGTAATTGGGCGCCGTATTATATTTCATTAATACAGTAGAACCTGTCAAAGTCGACACTGTCAAGTCCGACACTTCTCAGAAATTCACTGTTTATCACGTTGCGATAACAACGATCGAGTTATGTACCTTGTTTTTAAATAAAAGTTTAATTTGAAAAATTATGTCGGCTAACTAACTACCGCGCCGATACGAATATAGGAAAATAACATGGTAAATTGATTTTTTTGAAAATAAATTCCTGCTTCCCATTACACCGGATAGGAATGAAAAATATATTAATTTAAAGAGTTTTATTTTCCGCGTCTAAAGATATCCACCCAAGTAACATTTCAATCCTGGTAATTGCCTAGCAAGCCTGGGCCAGGACTTGCTCAGACTTGGCTGGTAATTGTAGGCAATTACCAGGATCGAAGTGTTACTTGGGGCAGCACTTGATATTTTGTTCTTTAATTATTGTTAAAAATGTAGAATTAAAATAAGCAATTTTTTAAAAATCAGACCTGTTTTGGATATTTAAATTATTATCAAAACTGGATGGAGTTTGCGTTCATTATTAACCCAATTTACTTTTAATCTGTCAAAGTAACTTGTTGCCAATTGGTTTTCACACAAAAACATTGGCAGTGAATTTCAAACAAGGCATCTAAAATCGCTGTTTTGTCATTTTATTTTTGAGGAGACATAATAATAATTAAGAAACGAAATATCAAGTGTTGGATATCTTTAGACGCGGAAAAGTAATCTCTTTAAATTGATACATTTTTCGTTCTTATCCGTTTTCTTATGTTCGGATCGGTGGTCGGTCATCTTGTATTCGCTGTGTGCATTCTTCCCGCTGCCCTCTGGTGGCTCAATAAAGAAAATGAATTGGGACTGTTTTAGCAATTGCAACTGTTTTAATTAAGGATTTTTGAGGGAAGTTTAAATTTAAACTTTGTTTAAGAGGTCCGTGGTGTATTGGTGCGTTTGTTAATCACATAAGGCATAGATAAATAATAATAATTAATAGATGAATAAGTCCCGTTTCGTTTCTATTACGACTACTCCGAGCAGAAACTTGCAGACTATGAATAAATTACATGTTTTGATATTTATTACAATTTAGGTTTCCCTGTCAATCCCAACAGGAAATGGGTCCCGTTTGTGTCGACTTTGACAGGTTTTACTGTACATACAAAGTTTCATGCAACCGACTACGACATTTTCAATGTTTAGTGATGATTTTTGTAAGAAATGGGCATTTTTATATGTGTATTTTTGTTTTTAAATTTTATTATTTAAAAATTAATAGCGACCTAAATGTTATTCTTGAGAAGTTGTCGTATTGTTGTATACTGCAGGTGTGTGTGTGGGGGGGGGTTATTGCATACCCCCTCGTTATGAAGGGGGTATGTAATACATACATTTCTTCTACGACATCCAGACCCAAGAAGGTCTGGGTGACATTTTTTTGAAGAAAATAAATATATTAAAATATTAAAAAAAACTTCATTTTCTAAATAATTGAAACGTAGCTTCGTTTTCCTTTTAATTGAGGATTATGTCCTATTATGTCTGGCTATCCTACTTTATTTTGTGCCCTTCGAAGCACGAAGACGATCATGTTTGACTTTTTTGTTGTGTTTTTGAAGTGTTTAGATGAAAATCCGTCAAAGGTATCAAATAAATAATTATTATTTATGCATTAAAACTTTCCTATTTAGGAAAGTTATAGAACATTCTAAGGATTTTACAAGATTTTTCAATTAATTTAGGGAGTCCACACTTCAACATTGCGGTTCTTTTGGTTTAAAATTTCAAAACAAATATTCTACAATACAAAAAAAAATGCAAAATTTAACAAACTCCAATTAGTAAGTCTGGCAAATGCACCAAAATGACAAGATCGGAGGCTAGACAAAAATAATCGTCTACTGCACGTTGATTAAGCAGCTGTAAGCCACCAGTCATAGTGAGACAGTACAAATAATTGAAGTAATTGAGAATAAATAGAACAGACCGAAATATCGATTTCAAAATTTCAATTTTCAAAAAAGAACCAATCCGAATTGATCAGACTTAAAAAAAGCAAACAAAGAATCGAATTTTAGAATCTCCTCGTTAAAATTTGAAATCCAAGAGCAGATGGTGCGAATTGTGTGGTAATAAAAAAAAAAAAAAAAGAAAACTTACAAGTTTTTTCCATTTACGACACGAAGTTACAACCACGATGTGGGTCGAAAACGTTTCTGCATCCGTCAAACAATCGGCTAGCGAGGGCACCTTTTTGAACTGGATTAACAAATCCGACTTGAGAATTAAATTAGAATCGATGACCATTTTCAACTTTTTCTTTTCTTCGTGCTAATCACCACGTACCGTTTCACATTTCCATCACAAAAATGAATTCTAGAAACTTTCGTCACACCACATCAATGTATGTTGCTCCGGGCAATTAAGCGTTTAATTGTTAGTTTCAAAAAAAAATTCACGCTTTCGATCTTTTCGTTATTCAAATTCAAAAGCCACGTGTGCGCGTGCGACTGGAGAAGCGTTTAGCAAGCAGGAAAGTTGAGATGAAGACTGAAGTATTCATATACATACATAACACCTAAATACATTAAGAAAACCCCATAAGCATACGAGTTCGTTCGCCTGAAATCCCACTGACTTCTAAAATTGGAAGAGGGATCTCATCACCTATGCGTTTTAATTAGTGCAATGGGAGATATTAAAATTTTAACGTCTTTTCTACGATAACTTTAAAAAATGGATTCTTTTTGATCCAGGTCCAAGATATCGGAAAAGTTATGGTGGAGGAGGACCCCCCTTCCATAAAAATTAAAAAATTTCTTCTTCTTTTGATGAACAAAAATAACAGTGAAAATTGCAGCGAGAAAAATTTGAGATCGCATTCTACAAAGTTTTCCAACTCTCTGGTGGTTCGTGTGCATAACCCGATGACTATCACACGGAAGTTGTAACACCAGATTACAACATCAACCCCAATGAAAAGGAGGTCCAAAAATAACATAAAGCCCAACAAATGCTTCCAAAATAAAGCAGGGGTTCGACAATGACGAAGAAGCAATTTTAAACTTCCGTGAATAACTGTTCAAAACAAAAAGTTAATTATTGAAACCCAATTCTTTGTGGATGAAAAAATAACACTTTAAAAGTAACAATGCATCAACGAAATTGTCAGATTTCTAAAACTAAACCAAAGCAGCACTCCCAGAAATACAAATTTAGACGGCGATGTTGTTTTATTTCATTCTTCACAGCTTCTGCAAGCGCATCTTTGCATTAATTATTTTTAATTATTTTTCCGACCGATTTGAATTATTGGAAAAATTGTTTTAAAAAGGTCGACGATCGAAGAGGTCTGGTTCGCTTCCAGACTGAACCGATGGAAGTGCAAAACTCCGATATCCATGTTAGGTGCAGCTACGCGACTGCAGATTAGTTTTGAAAGAACTTCCCAGATAATCCCAAGAATGTGACTTGGTGTTACCTTTCAAGCAAAAGCGCGAAAAGATCCGGTTCGCTTCCCGACCGAATCGATTTGTTTAAAAGCTAATATTTGATTTAAAAGAAAAATAAATTGGCACAAAATTCTTTTTCCACGCGAATTTTCAATCCGGAACAGTGTATTGACAGCATTCAAAAATTTACCCTGTTGGTGGGGGGGGGGGCAAGGGAAAGATTTGAAAATTATTTCGCCGTTTTTAAACCAATTTCATTAAAATCTCCAATTTGGAACCGGCTAATGGTGCATTAAAAGCATTCAATTTACTTCGAACAAAATAACAAATAAAACTAAAAATAAACCAAACAATGAAAATAGAAACGTTACGTTCCGTTAATTTATTTTTTTAGGTAATTACGTTAAAAATTTAAATGATAGTTTTCTCTTTATGAATCGCAAATTTGGCTTTTTGTGTGTAGACAAAACGGCGAAATAAAAATGTTGAAGTTTAAGGGCCATAATTTCAAACTTTTTTGGGTGATTTCCCCGCAAGAATAAATTACAATTTTTGTAAAATTTTGATTTTGCCCAAACAAGTGGAGCACAATTCGAAATTTTAAAACAAAATCACTCCAATTGTAAACAAACATAAAATAAAAATTAGAAAACAAAAGAAAGTCGACCAGATCACTTATCTGCCTGTACATAGTACATAGCATCTATAAAAGTAGCACTTAAATTTTAATATCACAACAATAAAAATTTAATTGTTGTTTTTCTTATTGTCGATTTAGTATTAATTGCGCAGGGTAATCAATGGTTTTGTTGACAGAGCAGTGATTATGCATTTAATTTTCAAAATATATTTTATCGATTAACAAAACAATCAAATTATTGGAAAATTAATGGAAATCATAAAACCGACCGGGTGGGTAGTGATTTGATTATTATTTATTTAAGAAAACATTTTAAAAGCTAATTTAATAAAAAGCAAATCGGTTTAAAATACCAATTTTATAGCTTTCTTGAGTATTTCCAACAGGAAAGCCGTAACGTTGGATCTAAATTAAAAGGTAATTTTTTCATAGTATTTCTGTTGAAATATTTTTTTTAATTACAAATTTAACAACAGAATTCGATTTCTCATCTGTACATGAAAATATTTCCACTAAGGTACGGTTTCCTAGCCACAGCCGACTGCATCAGCAAACAACGAATGAAATTCTACGATTTTGCACCACGTGACAGATTCATCCAATTTCATTCGTCGTTCGTTACAGACAGCAACTGTTGCTAAGAAACCATACCTTTACATCGAAAGCAACAAGAATAAACATTGAAATGACATCAAAATATCGTTTCGGTTATTTTCATCCGATTTTTATCGTCCATATTCACAAAAACAAAACAAAATTTGGTACATGTTATGTTAATCCTCACCTCTTTGGCAATCAAATCGAGAGCCTGGTCTTCTGCAGACGATTTGGCTACCACTCTCCTCCGGCCGCCACCGCCGTCCATGGCAAGGAAAGGGACAAACCAACACACACCTGGGGTAAAAATAAAACAATAACAACACAAAATACAATACACAACATAAAGCAATTCTACGTAAAATATTAGCAAGCAATTAGGAAAAGGAGAAATACCCAACACCCACAAGTGGTTCAACATAAATTTGCTATTCAGCAACAATTAAACTTCCTCAGTCGCGATGAGGCATTTTGTTATCGATTCGTTACTTGCTAAAGATCAATAATTGTAGACTTTCTCATTACAAAGTAAGCACTGACTCAACCCACCCTACCTTAATTATTTTGTCAAATAAATGTCTGGGGTGGTAGGTAAGTAAGTTACGGCGCACACTGGGCTGAAAAATGATGTAAAAATTTATTTTCCAATTAATGTTTATATAAAAAATTTTTTTAGTTGGTAATATTAAAAAAATCGCACATTACAATCGCAAAATTCGTTATGTTCTGGTGGATTGTTTTGCGTTTAAATGCTTATGAATATTAAATATGATTATATTAAACAGATGATACTCATAGCAATGCGTTTATTTTAAAATTTATAGGTAAAATAACGATTTTAGGGTTTATCTTAACTTGAACTTTTCGAGCGTTCTATAAAATTGTGAACTTTAAAATTTAGACCTGCGTTACTGTTACCTAAACATCTATATCGTGTATCAATTTCTCGCTGGAATGTTTGCCTATAAGGAAGATATTGTCATTTCAAGTTTTAATCTCTTAATTTTATGTACCAAATCCGCTCATTTTCATCATAAAAATATGAAAAAAATGAAAATATAAATGTATATCAAATATATTTGTAACACGTAAAAGGAATTAGATTAGTAAATTATTAAAATATATCAATTAATTTACTATCACGTATTAAAAACTAACCAATTATAGTTAGAAAATACTATAATAATTTATTATTGTTGCATTGATTATACATAGCGTAAAAGAGTTACCTATCAGCGAAAATTTAAAATTAGTTTTGTTACCAGAACCCACCTAAACAAATTTATATTTGATTTAAACTAATTTAAATTAATTTTTATTAATATATGAAAATAAATTATTAGTAGCTACATAATTATTAATTTGTATCGCTTTCAGTAGCGTCTGTTAATTCAATTTCTGGAGTTAATTCCAGTAATTCCAAAGTTTCGGGTAAAAGATTTTTTGTTTGTCTTTTCTGAAATGGCCGAATACTTGATATAAAAGGATCTGAAGATATTAGCATATTATGTAAAATATCTTCGTTGGATGCTTCCCTGCAAAACTTTCTAGATCGGGTTTCTCTACTCTTTCGAGTACTCTTTCGAGTACACGACAGGTTTAAATTTATCATCAAGAATTTTTCTTATTTTTATAACAAATTCAGGATTTTCTTGTAAATGTTCTAAAATCCTTGCAACATCGTTAAGTCCATTGTTGTACATACTCCTGATTGTAGAACACATGAGCTCCTGCGTATCCTTATATTGAATAAATTCGGTCTTTTCTACCATATCTTTAATTTTCAGTCTTATACAATGAGGCCAATTAAACTCAGAATGCAACCATGAATTATTGTTCTCCAAAAAAATTTTTTCAGTACGGTTGGACTGTTTCCACTTCCTACGCAGCTTCAAACAAAGCATTCTAATACTAGTTTTTAAAGTATTCAGTTCTGATTCACAAAAATTGATATCAAGTCTGGAAGTAACCATTTCAAAAAGTTTCTTGTAATCATCAAGATGTGTGTCAGGGGAGCTTTTAAGTAATAAATAAAGATCATAATTTGTTCTTAAATTATAATTCATCTTGATTTGATTTGCTTTTTTTCTAATTCTCTATTCTATTTCCTTTTTTATTTATATTTTCTCGATTTTCAAAACCTTTATAGGCATATTATCTCATCGTATATACGGATCAATGGATTCTGAAGCATGAAAGCTTTCATATTTTAGCGAAAATGAGCGGATTTGGTACATAAAATTAAGAGATTAAAACTTGAAATGACAATATCTTCCTTATAGGCAAACATTCCAGCGAGAAATTGATACACGATATAGATGTTTAGGTAACAGTAACGCAGGTCTAAATTTTAAAGTTCACAATTTTATAGAACGCTCGAAAAGTTCAAGTTAAGATAAACCCTAAAATCGTTATTTTACCTATAAATTTTAAAATAAACGCATTGCTATGAGTATCATCTGTTTAATATAATCATATTTAATATTCATAAGCATTTAAACGCAAAACAATCCACCAGAACATAACGAATTTTGCGATTGTAATGTGCGATTTTTTTAATATTACCAACTAAAAAAATTTTTTATATAAACATTAATTGGAAAATAAATTTTTACATCATTTTTCAGCCCAGTGTGCGGCGTGCTAAAGTGGTGGATCGATCAAATTTTCTTGGAGGAATTATCCAACAACTTTCTGTATAGGTGTGGTTAAGCCGCAGACCAATTTTTAAAGAGTGGAAAGCGAAACAAATAATATGTTATTATCAGGCGGAAGTTTAATTATCACAAATAAAAATTCCACCATCAAACCACAAAATTTATATTATTAGATTAGTATAGACAACAAAGCCATTGTTGGTTTTGGAAACAACTAATTTACTTCAAAATACTGTCAACAGATGGCGCTCTACATTTAAGTTCGTTTTGAATCCAATAAAAACCGAGCATTACAATAGTTAACAGTCTTTTGATCAGATACTTCAAAAACCAACAATGGATGCAGAAAAATATAATCTCTCCTTTTAGTGACAGAAGTTGATTAATCTGATGGAGCACCAGGCTAAAGTGAATTTAACCTTCATCCGCTCGAGTGCGGCAAGTTGGCCGCAGTAAAACAGTTAGGGTAGTAGTTTGTGGCTGTACTGAGCCGGCTGGTGGAGCTTTTTTATCACAACACGGGCATGGTTAAGTGGAGGAAATAGTAATTGGAGATTACAAGCCCTTCCCACCCCTCCCATGACGCTCTGGAAGGAAAGATCTGGAAATGGGAGAGAACATTCTAAAAGGCGGCCAACTTGCCGCATAAGCGAGCGGATGAAGGTTAATATGAAATTCAACTAGCAATCAAATCACGGTCTACCATAACGGGTTTGATCCAACCAGCCAAGAAACCGTACAATGTACGGTCACACTCCTGGAATGCTTTTTATGTAATTCGGATGATTTTTACCTATTGCGCATGTGCGTGACCGTACATTGTACCGTTTCTCGGCTGGTTGGAACAAACCTAATGATGCCAGAATTTTTGATAGGGGGGGGGCAAAGTACTTAGGTAATTTTGTCCATTTTTAATTACTTTTGTCCATCAAAAATAAATCCAAGCTATTTATTCATAAATACGCCGCGGGAGATTCCTACTGTTATTTAATGAAATCAATCAAAAACGCGTCAGGGCGGATTGGAACCAAATTATTGATGTAACCTTACGAGCAGAGGTGTAAAATGTAAATAGCTCCCCCCCCCCTCATAAATGATTGGTCCAGAAAAAGGAAAAATACCTATCAACGCAGAATTCTTGGCCAAATTGGTCAAAAAAATGTGTAAGAGTACCCACGATGCCGCTATAGTGTGCGGTCTACCATAAAATTTCAATAGCAGAGGCAAAATTTTCCCAAAAAGATCCATCCCTTCTCCAGTAGCATACGCTTGGAGCATCCGGAGTGTAGGGGACCGGAGCGCACGGAGAGTCGATTTTGACAACGCAATCACGGAAAATTTCAGATCCATCATCGTTAAAAGCAACAAGTACAAAGCTTATAGTTTTGGGAAAATTTTGATTCAGCTATTGAAATTTTATGTATGGTAGACCGCACACTATAGCGACACTGGTACCAAATTTAAGCTGCAAGCAGGGCCACAGTTTCCTAGTTACGCTACTGCTTAAAAGGCACTTTGGAAAAAGAATAATTTGTACGAAACAAATATTCTTGAATTATCTAACATTAAGATTAAATTAATATTATCGTCGAAATTTCGAGTACTAGCCAACTGCGCTACCGGGGCAATTGGTTCTTAAAATAATAGTGTTCTATTAGAAAACAAAAGTTTTATGCTCCTAAAAAACGGAACAAATAATTCAAAAATTCCAATAAAACAGTTAAAAATAATTAAAATCTTAAATGGTAAAGGAATTGACGGATCTAGCCTTGAGTGATGGGGGGGGGATGATAATATTAAATATGGGAATTATTTTTCGAGCAAAATAACCTACACACGTACGTTGATTTTTATCACATTTTGTGAGTGTTTTCCATTATTATATGGTGGGGTAAGCCCCCCCCCCCCGTAAGCAAAGGAACTATTAATCAAATCAGTGCTAATAGGTTAGTTTTGACCCGTCATTTTTGTTGTTTACCTATAATATCCCTCAATCAATGATGTCCAATCTAAATAATTAATTATTTAGGTTAAAGAGGGTGTAAATTACTTCATTGATTCGCCTTGTATAAATTGCGCCGTAGGCGCTTTATAAAAAATGTCCGGGTAAAGAGTCAAATTTACCGGCAGAAGTGGACCTCTACAATGACAGCCCAATGAAAATATAACAATTTGACGGAAAACATCATTTATAGGACAAAAACCAAATTTAAAAATGCCCTAGGCGATTTTTAAATTTTATGTTGTAAATGATTTTAAGTAATACATTCTTAATTTTGGAAAATACTAAAATTTCAGAAATGTATATTATTAAAGTCCCTTATTAATTTGTTTATAGGCCACCCGCAGGCGATTTCTTGAAAATTTTAAACTGATTTACCTCTGATATGACGGCCCAATGTAAATTAAACAATTTTAAGAAAAAGATCATTTATAGCAGGGGTCGGCAACCTTTTGTTGTAAGAGGGCCAAATATTTTACTTTGGGAATAGTGTGGGCCGCACTTTTTGGCAAATCCATTAAAAAGAGCATTTTTTTTCTTTAAAAAATGTAAACTTACTGAAAAGAGCTTTTATTTTTAATAAAAAAGGGCTGATTTATAAAACTAAAATTAATTTTAAAAATGCCGTAGGCGATTTTTGATTTTTATTTTGTGAAAGTTTTCATTTTTTTGTAGGATTTTTTGTAGTTGGTTAAATTTTTTTATTAATTTTGGATAATACTAAAATTTCTTTGATATGAAAAGGAAATACCTGGCATTATTCAAGTATTTCGCTATCAAATCGCCACCCGTAGACGATTTTTCAAAAATTTAAAATTCAACATATTGCAATTTTTTTTAACGAAATGGTTTTGTTTAAGAATGTTAATATTGAAAAAGAGCTGTTGTCAGCGCATATTTAAGAAAATTATTACTTGCAGATGAACAACGTTCAGGGAAGCCATCAACATCCGCATCTAAGCTAAAGCCGCCAAAGCTTTAGCTTTGTTTTCGTCCACTATACAGACTATACTGAATAATCGGAGCTTTCTAACTAAAGATCATTCTGGTCATTTCTAAAACGTTGGTCAGTGCGGTTTGGTAAGATAGTCGCGAAACGCGATGTTCTTAAATCGGTCACCCATCCAAGTGTGAACAACTATCAAAACCTTGCTTGACTCCCATGAATCGCCTTCTGCAGATACAATGCAAATTGTTCAACAAGTAATTGGCCTTCAGGCCGCACAACCTGGGTAATCTG
Source organism: Rhagonycha lutea (assembly GCA_958510855.1). Classification (NCBI taxonomy): domain Eukaryota; kingdom Metazoa; phylum Arthropoda; class Insecta; order Coleoptera; family Cantharidae; genus Rhagonycha; species Rhagonycha lutea. Next base: position 28,494,516 of record OY294041.1, on the reverse strand, counting down.
GTAAACTTAAGTAGAATGACACAAAACTTTATCCCAAAATCGAAATGGGGGGAGGGATGGACCTCTTTGTCTACCCAACATTATGCACCTAGGCTCCTCCCCAAAAACGTAAGCCAATTAATTGTAAACGGGAGCTTCAAAATACGAGCAATAGCAAATATTCTAGTCGAAATTTCGGGAGGAACTTCGGTGCATATGTTGGGTAAACAAAGTATAGATTGCCTAGATCACCGGTCGGCAACCCGCGAGGCGTATTGGTGTGGCCAGCAAGATTCTCGCAGCGACTTGTTCAATTTTGAAGAATGGATGACGAGAAAGTTATACTGACAGACGGATCGTATTTTTAGTGGTGGTGCGATCAACGCATGTTGCTCGGAGCATAATTTAGGCGAGATATTGACTTGGAGCAAATATAGGAGAGGGATTCAGTTATACAATAGAGTTTCAATAAAATGTTCGGGAAGGGCGGTAAATTATATTTATGCCAAGTGCGGCCCGCGCTAATCCCCCACGTAAAATTTTTGGCCTTCTTACAACAAAAGGTTGCCGACCGATGGTCTAGTCTAGAGCCTAGACTATGAAATCTTCAGCCCTTCAACATTTTTAATTGAATTGGAGGGCTTGAGACACCCCCCTCCCGTGCATGTGAACTGTCTATCATATCCGCCCCGACGAAGACTGTAATTTGACAGTTTCAAATTAAACTTTAAAACAATATTTTCACATTTCTTTCTTTCTATTATTACGATTGTGAGTTACGCACCTTCGCAGTGCTTGCAAAAAACAAAAGAATGTTAAAACTCTGACAGACGTCAGATGGGTGGGTCGCTCTCTCGTCAACGTGAGTATAGCACCCTAAAATTGAAAACAAGTGAACCAAAGCAAAGTTTAGGAAATTTGACCCCGTGACGAGTAAAATCCAAATTAAACCAACAGTAATAAAAAATAACAACTAGAACGAAAATAAACAATTAAAAATTCGACCTTGGGAAAAGTAAAATTGCTTTGAGGAATCTTAATAAGGATGGCAAAAAAAGTACCCAGTAATTGTGACAATTTGCGGCATGCATTTTAAAAATAGAACCCGATCCAATTTAGATCAAGAGATCTGGAACAATTACCTAACGCAAAAATTTGCTCCAGGACCTGGTGGAGATTAAAAATTCGAGGTGAAGTGCAGCAAATTTTGGACGGGGGCAAATGGTCGGACAGGGTAGTTAACATAATAAGAAGTAGTGCTAAAAACGGCAGTTTTATTAAATCACTAAGCAAATTGATTTTGTTAAGCAGGTGTTTGTGGGTGTGCTCTTTATGCGGTTTTGTTGGCGCTGCGCCAAGATGCAGTAACACTTACTTAAATTCGTAATAAATCATCCAATATCTTCTTGTATCACGATCACTTTTTTGACCATTATTTCCAAAATTGAAAGCAAGACGCCCCTCGTCGGTCAATTTTACATGCGAGTGTCCTGCCTTGGAGGACGTGTGTATGTGGGGGGTGTAACTAAAAATCACATAAACGACACTTTCCACCACGTATGCGCGTAACAAAAATTTTTTCTTATCTCTATTTTGACGAAATAAATAAATAATAAATATCTTATCGCGAGAATGTTACCGTAAAGGTGGCATTTGCTTGCAAAAATTTACACATGTGTAATCGTGACGACATTACTTCATATCGGTTCGCGAACCAACTGCTACCAATCACCCCGCTTCGTAAAATCCCTAAAAAAATATGACAGTTCAATTTTGACTTTCATTGTCCATTTTTCTTTCGCCGCTTATTTCTTTCATTATTTTATCGTATCAATTTTTTTAGTTTAGTTATTTTAGTGACACTTCAAATATTATTCGATGGTGATACCTGTATTGTTAGGAATAATGAAAGATAACAAGGTTTGTGTTTATTTTATAAAAAGTAAACAATAAGTTTTATTTAGTTGGTACCGGAGGCACTTCCAATCTTGTCTTGCTTCAGTTTTTCAAATTTTTTATGCTATTTTACAATTAGATACTTTTATTATTAACAATTTAAGCGAATTTTGCTAGTTTATGCGATTTTGTTACCTCAGCTACTTACTAAAAAAACTTAATTTTAGAACTTATGTACAGGGTACTTCCTCAATAGTTGCGACATAATTAAAGGAAAAAAGTAATCATGCTCGTTAAAAGTAGTTTTACAGTTTGTTATCGACTTTTAACGCGACACGCCTGCGTAGTCGTGCGGTTTTCTACACGATCCACTAAGGTAATTTTACTTAATTTAGAAATTTTGAGTACGTCACTGCTAAAAACCCTTGCAAATCTTCAATTTTTTTTAAGTTTTCGTGTTGTATCTTAAATTAAGTTCGGTAGCCTGGGAGCTGTTGAGGTTATTATTTCAATAGGTTCTTCAAAACTATTGGCGTAGCTAGGGGGGAAGGCTTAGCTCGTCCTAAGGGGTACTACCCCCCCCCCCGGGTTCAATACCCCATTTTTTTACATTTTAGACACAGTGCCCTGTCACGAAAGGCAACATTATCCCCTTGTCATTCGAGGCTCCCGTAGGTTCTGCACAGCTAGAAGAGGAGGGCTTAGCTCATCCTAAGGGGTACTCCCCCCCCCCGCTTTAATACCAATTTCTTCACATTTTAGACAAAGTTTCCTAACGCGAAATGCTACATTACCCCCTAGCACTCGAGGTTTCCATAGGTTTTGTACAATTGAGGTATCTAGAAGGAGGAGGTTTAGCTGGTCCTAAGGGGGTATGCCCCCCCGGTTTACTAATCATTTCTTCATATTTTAGACGAAGTGCGCTGCCGCGTGCGGCTACATTACCCCTTTAGCACTCGAGACTAGCTACGCCATTGAATTTCCCCCCCCCTCATTATAATATTTAACATATTCCTAGATATCAGTGGTTCTCAAAGTGGGCGCTAGAAAGTTCTAGAGGGGCGGTGGTGGATATGAAAGAATTCAGGTGGTCTGGGGGCGGTGGCTCTGCAGAAATTTTTTTTAATAGTTATTGCTGGTCTGATTTGTCTGGTTTTCTCCGATTTCTTCAAAATACAACCATTTTTATAAAAAATACAAATGACAGAAAATATCAGAAAAAATGCCCTGATATGGGGGGGGGGGGGGCATATAAAAATTTATGCTCAGGAAAGTGGACGGTAGTCAGAAAATATGTAACTAAAAAATTCAAAATTTACATTTCTTAAAATAAAATCACTGATCTGTTTTTATATTTATCCATCCGTCTGTCTGTTAGTAACGCAAGATGTCACGTACGATCGAATTTTATGGCCATCATTAAATATTGTAATTTTCCACTCTTCAATTTTTTCTACATTCTATTGAATCTTGTCTGTAATTTGAATTTTGTTTGGTAGTCTGGGAGCTGTTAAGTTTATTATTATACGATGCATTTAGATATTTGAATAAAATCTTTATAACTTGACTATAAACTTTTTGTCCAATAATTCGTTGAGATTTGTTATAAGTAATAAATTAGGTTTCATAAATTGACCTCTACCAATTTCAACGAAGAAAATAAATTACGTCACGCACGAGAAGCAGCGGGGGGGGGGATAAAATCTGATTGTTTTGAAACTTTGATACTTCATCATCATCATCATCTACTTCATGGATTAGGCCCGATACTTATTTCTTTTAATTCAATTTTCACGTTTCATGGAAATCTGTTCAGTATTTCAGTAGTAATCTTGCTAGTCCGTTCATGCGCGTCACAGTTCTCAGCGGTTCTCAAACTTTCTTATTTCGCGCCCCTTTATTTGCCTTGAATGATTCTGCGCTAGCTTTATTTAGTAAAATTTCTTGCAAAATCGGTTCAATCAATAATGATGGATAAAAGAGCTATGAATCAGTAAAATTTCCATCAAAATTGATTCAGTACTTTTGGGTCTAAAGCAGCAATTACCAAACTGTGAGGCGCAGACTGGTGCAAAATTTTGTTGTTGAAAATTAATTATTGTATTAATGCATTTTCTAACGTTTAAAATGTATGTATTATTTTGTATCAAGGAGAGCGTAGTAACATCAAGTTTGGAAGCCACTGTGTCAAGCAGTGATTTTTAAAGGGGGTAAAACAGTAATAACAAAAATTGTTTAAAATTTTTGAAACTCGATAAATATTAGTGTTAAATTTATGAACCCTACAAAAATAGTAAAAAAATTGTAAGCGGAACTGGGATAGTTTTTGAGGGGGTTAAATTGTTAAATTTTGATTAAAATTTTTGAAACTTTGTTAATTTAAATTAATATTAAATATGTGAATACTGGAAAAATACTGAAAAAATTCTAATCGCAAGTGGTAATTTTTTTTGGGGGGGGGGAGTAAAACAATAACAATTTTGTTTAAAAATTTTAAAACTTTATAAATATATCTGTTAAACTTGCGAACACTGCAAAAATAGTGAAAAAATTCAAAACGAAAAGGGAATGGTTTTTAAGGGGGTTAAATTGTAACATTTTGTTTAAAACTTTTGAAACTATGTAAATTTATTAATGTTAAATCTGATGTGAATACCGCAAAAATAGTGAAAATATTCTAATCGCAAGAGGGTAGTTTTTGAGGGGCAAATATTAAAATTTTGAAACCAAGTAAATTTATTACCATTTACACCCGAATACTACAAAAATCATGAAACATTTTTATTGGCTAAGGCAGCAATTAACAAACTAGGAGATGCAAACTTTTTTTTATTGTGTTAATACTTTTTTTTACAGTTGAAAAACTTTTTTCACATTTTAGAAATGTGTGTATTATTTTATGAAATAAAACATAGATTTTTTTTTATCAAAGAGAACGTAGTAATATCAAGTTTGGAAGCCACTGTGTCAAGCCGTGATATTTAAAGGGGGCAAAACAGCAATAACAAAAATTATTTAAAATTTTTGAAACGTTGTAAATTAATTAATATTAAACATGTGAATACTGTAAAAATACTGAAAAAATTTTAATCGCTATTGTTGATTTTTGAGGGGGGTGGGGTAAAACAATAACAATTTTGTTTAAAAAATTTAAAACTTTATAAATATATCTGTTAAACTTGCGAACACTGCAAAAATAGTGAAAAAATTCAAAACGAAAAGGGAATGGTTTTTAAGGGGGTTAAATTGTAACATTTTGTTTAAAACTTTTGAAACTATGTAAATTTATTAATGTTAAACCGGTGAATACCGCAAAAATAGTGAAAATATTCTAATCGCAAAGAGGGTAGTTTTTGAGGAGCAAATATTAAAATTTTGAAACCAAGTAAATTTATTACCATTCACACCCGAATACTACAAAAGTCACGAAAAATTTGTAGGCTAAGGCAGCAATTAACAAACTGGGAGACGCAAACTTTTTTTTATTAATTGTTAGAAAGAACCAATTTTTTTGGTATTATAGTAAAAATAATGAAATTTTTAGGAATTAGGGGACGTAATCAAAAAGTACCAGGAATTAGCAAAATGTTCCAGTTTAACTTCGGCCCAATTGGTCAAAGACGACACCGCAATTTACTCCGTTTGGAGTCAGCGCAATTTGGAACGCGGAAAAATGTCCAGATACGTAGCGTACCACGTTATTAACGAAAAGATTGAAAAGACATACCAATTACCATCTGTTGATGTCACAGGACAGTAAGACTTTAATTTATAAGGTTACAAATACGTCACTGTTACACTTTCAGGCAACAAATGGTGGTTTCCCCTTCGGGGAAGTACCGTGCAATCATCCGAGAATGTCCCGGTAAAAATGGCGAAAGTTCTCTTTACTTGGAAATTTGGACGGATGTGAATTTCGTCCAAAGCATCGATCTTGCCGCGCGAGACCTTCATGGCGAAATTTATTGTGATGGTAGGTAATTTTGGGTTTTCCCCGCATCATCGAGTTTAACATGTTTATTTTAAGAGGAACACGGTTCCTTGAAGTGGTCGCCAGACGAAACCAAGTTGATTTACGTAGCCGAAGAAAAGCCGCCCAAAATTGAACCTTTCTACAAGAAACTCGACTTGGAGACCGAAACATCCTTGGTGGTAAAAATTTCTGTTAGATATTTGCATGGCGAAGCAATTCAAGTTTCATTTCAGGGGCAACAGTATCGTTACAGACAAAGTTGGGGTGAGCAAATGATTTCGAAAAAACAGTCGGTGCTCGTGGTTTATAACCTTAAGAACGATCAGTTCACCATTTTGGAAGGAATTCCCGAACATGTGTTTCCTGTGTGTCCCAATTGGGCACCTGACGGTTCCCATATTGTGGGGGTTGGATATTACACAAAACCACGTAAATTGGGTCTCATTTATTGCACAAACCGACCTAGCGTGATTTTTAAGGTGGATTTTGAAGGAAATTACGCCGAATTATCGCACGGGTCCCGAATCGTTCTTGCCACTTCGACTGGAGACTCAAATAATGGTAAGAATTTTTGAAACCAATTGATGTGTTTTTTCTTTATCTTAAATTTACGCAAAAACGAAAGTTATTTCGACCAGTCACCAGGGATTTCTATGTACCGGGTGACCGGCTTCCGATGTGAACATAGGAAATTAACATGGGAAATTGATTTTTCTTTGTGATATTTTTCTAAATTGTGATAAAGAACAAATCTACTTCGCACTAGCTAGGGGGGGCTGAGCCTCCCCTGGCTACGACCCTGAACTACTATTGTAGTTATTGCAGACTTCCTGCGGATGTTATGCATGGAAAAGGGTGCAAAATCAGATTTATTATTTCTTCAATGTTATCTCAAAATTTAAAAACTTTCGGAATTTTTCATGCCATTTGCCCTGAATTGAACACCCGGTATAATATTTACTATTTAACCGTTTTATTGTAGCCGAAAAAATACTGCAAAGCAAATCGGTTAGCTCACCCATATTTTCTCCGGACGGGAAGACTTTGTTATGGTTGCAACGAAATTCTGGGGGTCCACACAATGCTGGCATGGAACTCGTAAAACTGGCGTATCCGCTACCAACCGAGGTAACTTGACCATTTTATTTCTTCGTCCTCCCAATATTTACTTCCATTTTAAGCCAACAGATCCAACTGTGGTAGTCGGTTTGGTGGAATCTACAAAAAAAATCAACGAAGATCGTACATTCCGTGGTCTTTACAACTGCTGCTTCCCCAAGCGGTGTTGGGCGTCAAACGATCGCCTGTTGTTCACCACCGTGCAGAAAAACATCCTAAAGACTTATGTCCTTCATTTAGGTACCTGAAAGTAATAAAACAAAGTTAGATTTCTAAAGGCTTTTTCTTCAGACGATGGGACCCTAACGGAATTGCAACACCCTTACGGAAATCTGATCGTTCTAGACGTCCACAACGATTTCATTTTGGTCAACAGACGAAACTTTCTTATCCCTGATATTTTAGCTATGGCCAAATTACCAGAAAAAGGACAAGAAAATTCGATAGTGTTCGTCAATCTAACAAAAACGGAAGAAATCGAACTGTTCCAAAACGTAACCTACGAACACATGAACTTGAGTCACGAGAGTGCTGAAGATGACGTCGGTTAGTTAGCAGCGTTTCTTTCAATCCGAATCAAAAATGAGTTTTAATGTTGTAGATAATTTTACCGCGGTTTATGTAGGCCCCAAAGATGGAGATGACAAAGAGTTTCCTTTGATTGTTTATCCGCATGGTGGACCTCATTCCGCATTTACCAGTCATTTGTTTTTGGAACTGGGGATGTTTCTGTCGCACGGTTATGGAGTTGTTTTGGTTAACTACCGCGGGTCGGTTGGAGCAGGAGAGAATAGTCTGAAATACTTGCTGGGTAAAATTGGGGAAGCTGATATTGATGATTGTTACATGGCCACTCAGAAGGTTTTAAAAATGTATCCACACTTGGATGATGGAAGGGTTGGTTGTGTGGGTGGATCACATGGTGGTTTCATCATTCACCACTTGTGTATAAAGTATCCAGAGTTGTACAAAGTTGCCGTGTCTCGTAACCCAGTCGTCGATCTTGCAGTGCAGGGTATCATTTCGGACATTCCTGATTGGTAAGTCTTACCTTGCCGCCTTCGCCTCTATGACCTTCATTTTCTCCAAAATGAACGAATAATTTTGCAGGGCGTTTGTGGAAAGTGGCTGCGAATATAACACAAATGGAGAGATGAAATTGGAGCTATTGCACAAACTCAAACAGATGTCGCCCCTGCCAAGTGCTCAATACGACCGTTCTGCAGTTCTGTTCCAACTTGGTTCTAAAGATTTAAGAGTTCCAGCACAACCGGCGATCGAATACTACCACATATTGAAGAAGTTAAACAGAACAGTAGAGTAAGTCCTTTAACCGTCATCCGCTCGCGTATGCGGCAAATTCGCCGCAGTAAGACATTTAGGGTATTTTGTGGCTGTACTGAGCCGGCTGGTGGAGCTTTTTTTTATCAAAACACGGGCATGGTCTAGTGGAGGATAAACCTTTCCGACCCCTCCCATGAGGCTCTGGAAGGAAATGGGAGAGATAATTCAAAAAGGCAAATTCCAGGACTCAAATACGCGAGCGGATGAAGGTTAATGTAAACCAAGCTAAGTTTTGGAAATTGTAACCTTTTTTTCAGGATGAACGTGTATGATGACGTACATTCCCTTGCAGGAATCCATAATGAAATAGATAGTGTTATTAATGGCGTTGTATTTATCGAGAAACATTTGAAAAATATTCAAACAGTATAAGTTTCATTAAAAGAGTTGTATCTTAGTTTGCCAATAAAATTTTTGTAACCTAACTTTTGCGTGCCAAAAACTGATGTGTTTGATTGTGTATTAACCTCTCCCCCTTGCATTTTTTCAGTTTTCTGTACATTGGAGTGAACACTATGGACTATGTTACTATGGAGAGCCCCTCATTATTTTTGAAATTTGATTCTAACTTCAAAGTCCAGCCAGAGATAGTGGATAGGCCCTATCAAAGGGGGGGGAGCAACCGCACTGGGCATAGGAATTTTAGCGGTTCTCGATTCTCAACTACTTATTACAATAAAAATTCATAAACAAAAACTAACATTTTCTATTTTCCTCCTCAAATTCTATAATTTTGACGGGGGGGGGGGGCTCAAAAGCATCGGTTGCTCGAGGCTTTGTATAGTTAGTTACCAGGGGTAAATGGGCTATCATAAATCCACCAGGAAATTAATGGCCGGCGCGGCGGCCCAAAAATGTAATGGTCCTGTTGAGAAACATACAAAAATTTCGAGCGTAATTGCACCACAGCGCAGGTGAAAATTTTCCAGGAGGGGTGAAGCAAATACCAACATTTGTCCCCCCTCCGCAAAAAAAAGACTGCTAAACTTTGTTCATTTAGGGAGGGAATGATGCGGAGTGAGCCCCTTAATCAAATTATTATGTTTATTTAATTATAAATAGGCCATGAAAAGGAATGAACATAATTTGTCTTTTAAATTTTGGAAAAACCGAAATCTCATTTATTTTTCATTTTTGTTGAAAATCATAAGGGTAGAATGGAATATGACAATACATTTGGATTTATAGTGGATTAGATCATCGATACACCTAATAGAGATAAAATCATTAAATTTACACTTTGAAATTTTATCCTCTACAAAATTGTTGTTAATAAATTTTTCTCAAAATTGCACTGGAAACGAGATAATTATGAAAAACCAAACTTAGTCGTGCATTTCCTAGCTGGAAGGCCCGTCCACCCACCCGTACATCCTGGGGGAGGTGATTTAAAGTTGATACGACCTATCAGAGGACGTTGCTTGTCCTAAAAAATGACACGCTGGTGCACGAGCGTGCTGGCCTTGATACGCATTCTTATCTCACAGTATAAATTATACTGATTTAAATCTGAAATAAAAGGTCCTCGACTGCCGCTGGAAGAGCTTTGTTTGGTGGTTGTAGGCCGCTCTAAAAGCTGATGAGAGTTGGACGATTATCACTAATTTTTATTTTTGGTACGTTTATCGCCGAAATGTTTTAAAGTTTTACTGCTTATTTGAAACAGTTGCATATATACCAGTTACGAGGCCGTAGGCTGAACCAATTTTAGTGAATGTGGGTTGCTCAACGAGATATTCGGAGGAACCGTCATTGCTTTTATGACATTAATAAAAATTTTAAATTCAACTATTGCAAACATTTTCAAAAATTAAAGTTGCGAGGCCGCAAACCGAGCCATTTTCGGTGGTTGCAAGCCGCGGCGCAAATCGAGGACCGGACGACTTCCTCTAATTTTTATTTGGTATATCGATGAAATGTTTGAAATTCAACCATTTATTCAAAACACTTGTATAGATACCTACAGTTTATGAGGCTGCAGGCCGAGCCAGGTATGGAGGATGTGAACCGCTACGCGAGATCGATATCCAAGCGATCTCCATACTTCTTTTATTTTATTACATTTTTATACCTAATAGTTTTAAATTTAACTATTGTATGCATTTGCAAAAGTTGTTGAGAGGCCGCAGGCCGAGTTATTATCGGTGGATGTAAGCCGCTTTGGAAGCCGATATTTGTAATTTTAATAGTTAAATTTAAAACATTTCATCGGTTATACCAAATAAAAATTAAGGGAAGTCATCCGGCTCTCGGTTTGCAGAGCAGCTTACAACCGCCAAAATTAACTCGGCCTGCGGCTTCGCATTTTTAATTGTTACAAATGTGTCCAATAGTTGAATTATAAATGTAATAAAATAAGTGGAGCTAATTCAGATATCGGTCTCGCGGGACGACACACATTCACCAAACTTGGCTCGGTCTGCGGCATCGTAACTTTTATCGTAGGAAATGTTTTAATAAATAGTTAAATTTAAAATATTTCACCTTTATACCCAGGAAAAATAAGAATTAGAGGAAGATTTAATTTTTACCAATGTTTCCAATAATTGACAATAAAATTTTTATCAATGATATCAATCTAGCGGGGCGGCCCCCAACCCCTAAACTTTGACTCGGCCAGCGGCTTCGCAACTTCCAACTATTTATGCAAAAGCTTTAAATAAATAGTTAAAAAAATAAATGTAAAAATTATCATAGAAGTCGTCCGGCCTTCGGTTAGCGGGGCGAAATATAACTATAGAAAATAACTCGGCCTGCGGCCTCGTAATATGAATTTTTTCAAAATGTTCCCAATAGCTGAATTGAAAAATTTTATTAATGTAATAAAATAAGTGGAGGTAACTCGGTTTCGCGAGGCGACCCACATTAACCAAACTTTGACTCGGCCTGCGGCCTCATAACTTGTATCATGTATATGTCATATTATTGATCTTATGACATCGTTTGTCAACGTGGGGGTCGCCAAGGATAAATATTTTATTGGCTTTTTAAGGGTCAAGAAGTAAAAGAAAGTCATCACGAGGAGTTTTCTATTTTTAGCTCTTCCGGAGGTCACTACAAAAAAAAAAGTTGAGAAACAATGATTTCTTTCTTTGATTTCTCAATGATTCCAATTTTTTAATGGTAAATATTATATTATTGTTAAAATTGCTAATATTAAAAAATAGTGAAAATATTCTAAGCGGAAAAAGGGTAGATTTTGAGGGGGTTAAATTATTACATTTTGCATACAATTTTTGAAACCATCTAATTTTATTAATGTTAATTCCGTGAATACTGCAAAAACAGTGAAAAATTTAATCTAAAGGGGCAATAATTGAGGGGGGTTTCGGTCACAAAAATATGAGGCCCAAGGCAGAATTAAATTTTGATGCCCCCCTCTCAATATTTTCATTACGCAATGGTTTTCAACCTTTTTAATCTCCGGTATATGGGGGGAAGCCTCATCCGTTAGCGCCACAGGCGATCTCTTTTGAAAATACTACCTATTTTACTTTCACATTGACGTAGTAAAGGAAATATTGTAATCGAGTCAAAAACAAACGATTTAAATATTTAAAGGTATAATTTTGATCGTGAACGATTTTTAGAACAATGTCTGGTTGCGACAAACCAACAAAATTAAACTGACGTTTTGCTAGTTTGAACGAATTGTATAAAAAACTGATTAGCTTTTAGTTGAAATCTCTCCGCTGAAACCTCTTTTATTTACGTTTCAATTGATTTTTAATGACGCTCATGAATGGATTAACGAGATTCATCTAAGCTTCACACTCTTCGCGCTATATCTCAAGAACGGTTAATTGTATAAAATATTGCTTAAGACCAAATTTGTAAAGAATTTTATCCTTTACAACTTCTCTAATAACTCAAAATGTCATTTAGAGCAAAGGAAACTAGATATCTTCTATAAAAAATCGGGTTTTGTGACCTAGATATCTAGAATGTCTCCCTAGGGAGGTGTAGGTAGACTGGTGCACAGGGAAACACGAAATTTTGTTATTTAAAAATTTTTGTTGTTGTTAATTCGTCGGCTGAATATTGGTTTGTTCCAAGTCCATTTTGTAGAAATATAAAGGTATTGTGCCAACTCAGGAACTTTTGTACCATAAGAACTTTATTTTTTACAAAATGAAAAAAAAAGGCGTAGCCAAAATCCGGCGCAGTAAAGACCGCGTGACACCCAATTCCACCAACATAAATACGTCTGTACGAGTTTTCGTTACTGCACATTAGCTCCGCCTTTTTTTCTTTCAGTAACGTAGAGTGAAATTCTTCCTTGGTGGTTGGCACATGACTTGGGCGGCAAATGTGGAGGGAGAAAGCTTGTCACCCAATTCCACCAATTGACAACTCGAAAAAAAAAAGTGCGGCCCGCACTAATCTCCCAAAGTAAAATATTTGGCCCCCGTACAAAAAGTTGCCGACTCCCGATTTATTAGACTATTTTAGATTCAAAATGGGGGGCGGGGGAAATTTTGCATAGAAATGTCTTTTCTCTTTGCCAAGGGGGCATATTTGACACTTTCTGGCAAGACCCTGTAGTTTAGAATTTTTTATATTTCAAGGTTGAACAAAATATTTTTGAAACATTAATATTACAATCTGACAATTGGAGCCTCCATCATCTTGAAAAATAACCCAAGTAAATACAACCCCAAAAATATTAAGATTATTCAGTCACACCCCCTTAAAATTAATGTATTTTGTAATAATTATGCCCATTTTAAATTACCAAATTCACCACATGCAAAATTTTTCCAAAAATTGGGATTGGAAGCACAGACATAGAAAATAATGATTTAGAATCACCGAAAGGATAATATTAAAAATCGAATAAATAAAACTTGATATTTAATTGTCAAAAATTGTTTACAAGCTTGCCGCATTGTGGTTATCTTCTTGATGTTTCTTCCATGCCGCTAAAGGTCCATGTTCGGGACGATATTGAACATTAGCTCCATCGTACGACAAACGTCCTGCGGAACGTAAATCTTCAAACTCTTGACGTTCGTATTTAGTGAAACCCCATTTCTTGGAGACGTGGATCTTTTGACGTCCAGGGAACTTGAACTTGGCACGACGGAGAGCCTCGATAACTTGAGCCTTGAAACGATCGCTGGAACGCACACTCATGATGGGTTGGCCGATACGAACTCGTGCAACTGTGCCTTGTGGTTTACCAAACGCACCACGCATTCCAGTTTGGAGCCTACAAAAAAAAACAGTTAGAACATAACATTTTTGTGTGTTAATAAGGAAACTTACCTATCAGCTCCAGCGCACGACAACATCTTGTTGATTCGGATAACATGGAAAGGATGGAGTCTCATACGGATGTGGAACTGATCCTTGCCACAATTTTTAACCAAATATTTGTTGCAGCAAATACGTCCGGCTTCCAAAGCTTCGGAGCTAAGCTGTTCATACTCGTCGGACACTAAATGCACGCACAGAGGGAAGTCGTCCACGCAGGCCTTCTTTTTACCCAAATCGAAAATACGAATTTTGGGATCGGGTACACCACGACAGAACCGTGATTTTGGATAAGGTTTGTTTTTACAATAGCGATAACTATAAAACGAATAAAATTATAACCCAACCACAAAATTAACTTTGTAAAACTTACCATCTCGCTGGTCGTCGACCCATCGTGTGTTCTGAAAAATAAAATTAGAATTGAAAATTTGAACGTATAAAAGGTTAAAATAAAGAAAATGATTTAATAAAACCTACAGGATTGTCGGAAAATTTTAAGAAATATGGTGCAACTTACCGACTCTTGCAAACACACAGTGAAAGAACGTGTTCGTAATAATTCCAAGTATTGCCGCTAGCCGTGCCAACCGAAAGTATGCGATGTCACTAATTGAAGGCGCGGTTAATTTGATTTTAAATTTATTTAAAAACAGTAATTCATTTTAATATTATTTTCTTCATTTATTTTTTTGACTTCTGCTAACGTTTCTAACTGTTAACATCTATTTAAAATTTAATCTAAAATTTTCACTTTTGTAGTCGAAACCAGCGGTCGGCAACCTTTTAGATATTGTGGACCATCACTAACATAATTTCGAAAGATACGAATTATTTACCTCTAGATCTTTTTTACAGTACAGGTTTATTCTTATTATGTAACTTTTTTTTAAATCTAATAATTTAACCTTTGGTGAAAAACGATAACCTTTTTTAACCATTAATTATGTGATAACAATTTTCTAAAACTTTTTTTTGCATTTACGATGTAAAAATAACGCTGAAAATCCACGTGCTAAAATTTCCCATTTTCTAAAGTTTAATATTTTCAAAAATTTTGTAATTACATTTTGTTAGAAATTAGAAGACAATTTTTAAAAGTGCTTTTGCTCTTTGCGGATCAAGTCGATCAATAAATAAATATCCGTGCTAAAATTTTCATGTTTCGAGAGTTTAATTTTTCCAAAATTTTGAAATTTCACTTTTGTCAGAAATTTGGATGATGCGATAACAATTTTCTAAAACTTTATTTTGCATTTACGATGTAAGAATAATGTTGAAAAATCTACGTGCTAAAATTTCCCATTTTCTAAAGTTTAATATTTTCAAAAATTTTGTAATTACATTTTGTTAGAAATTAGAATACAATTTTTAAAAGTGCTTTCATTCTTAGGTGCATGTCGCCAGCTCCCCCCCATGTCGAATTTTGAATCCAAAATAGTCTAAATTGTTTGTACTACCTGTTTGTACAAAAATTATTTTCGTTTGTACCCAAATAGTTTTCGGGAAATTTAAAAATTTCGCTGGGGGGGGGGGACTGGAGACATGCTAGCTCCCCCATTTCGAATCCAAAATGGTATCAATCGTTTGTGAAAAAATTTTTTTCGTTTATACCCAAATAGTTTCCGAGAAATTTCAAAATTTCTCGGGGGGGGGGGCGGAGACATGCTTTTTTGAAATTTCTGATTTTAAATAACCTAGATCTTTGTATTTCGATTGTGCTTGTTTGTGCAAGTATTATTTTCGTTTGTACCCAAACAGTTTTTGAGATTTTCAAGAAAAACATCAACGACACCGATGCGCATGATTGAATTTGCGAAATTCTCCTTCACACGTGGTGTTTTTGAAATTTCGAATTCCAAATGGTCTAGACTAGAACGTTTGTGCAAGTCTTATTTTCGTTTGTACCCAAATAGTTTTTGATTTTCAAGAACATCATAAAAGACGTTGACGGGCATGATATGATTAACGAGATTCTGGGAAAAAATTACAGGATGAAGACCAAAATAGTCTCAATCATTTTTACTTCGTTTGTACCTGTTTGTGCAAGTTTTATTTTCGTTTGTATCCAAACAGTTTCTAAGATTTTAAAGGGGCATTGATGCGCATGATTGGATTAACGAGATTCTGGGATAAATTTACAGTATGAAGATCAAAATAGTCTCAATCGTTTGTACCTGTTGGTGCAAGTTCTATTTTTGTTTGTATCCAAATAGTTTCTAAGATTTTCAAGGGGCATTGATGCGCATGATTGGATTAACGAGATTCTGGGATAAATATACAGCATGAAAATCAAAATAGTCTCAATCGTTTGTACCTGTTGGTGCAAGTTCTATTTTTGTTTGTACCCAAATAGTTTCTAAGATTTTAAAGGGGCATTGATGCGCATAGAGACGGTCGGAGCATAATGGTCGAATAAGTTGACTATGAACGCTAAATGCCCGGTTCGAATCCGGGTGATGTAAGAACTTTATTCTGGCCGTCTCTCTGGTCCTCCAGGTTGGGGGTTCTACGTCGGGCTTGCTCCTCGTCTAGGTAAAAAATGTAAAATGCTAACAAACCAAATGCCAATTCGCAAGGTTGGTAGTTAGGTATCGGATAACGTCGCAAGACGTTTCAAAACCGACTAATATATATATATTGATGCGCATGATTGGATTAACGAGATTCTGGGATAAACTTACAGAATGAAGACCAAAATTGTCTCAATCGTTTTTACTGCGTTTGTGCAAGTTTTATTTTCGTTTGTACTCCAACAGTTTCTAAGATTTTCAGTGGGCATTGATGCGCATGATTGGATTAACGAGATTCTGGAAAGTTTAAAATTTTACATTTTGTTAGAAATTAGGATGATGCGATAAAAATTTTCTAAAACTATTTTCGGTTTTTGTGTTGTAAAGAGAACGCTGAAAAAATTCCAGTGCTAAAATTTCACTATTTCAACAATTTTTTTTACACTTTTTTAAAACTACCTTCGCTTTTTGCGGTACAAATGGATCAATAAATAAATATCTGTGCTAAAATTCTACCTTTATAAAAGTTTAAATTTTTAAAATTTTAGAAATTATATTTCGTTAGAAAGAGAAATGCTGAGAAATTTACAGTGTAAAAATTTCTGGTTTTGGAAAGTTAAATTTTTTCAAAACTTTGAAATTATTACATTGTGATAAGTAGAGCACGGATTTTAGGACGTAAAAAATGTTAAAAAAAGGCACAATTTTAGGCTATAAAAATCATTGAAATAGGCGCAATAATTAAGAATTTAGGGGTTTTTAGACAATTATGTATTTTTCATTACAGAAACTTATAAACATAATATTTAAAAAAATTAGTTAAAAAATTTTTAATGACGATATAAGAGCTATAAGGATGGAAAATACTATACAAATTTTTATGTTAGCTGTTTTCCCTCCTAAATATATGGTGTTATTAATTTTCTCCTCTATATTTGCATAATGGCGCTACTAATTTGGGGGGTTACTAATTTTTTTAAGTTAACAAATAAATTTACGATTTTTTTTAAGTGTTTGGAAAATTCACCTCCCCCCTCCCCTATCAGACTTGGAGAACCTCTGCCTATATAACTTAAAACCATTTAGGATTTCTAAAATCTGTCGCCACCTCTTGGGCTAAAGTAACTTCCACAGTTTTAAATACGCGTGGATACGAAGCTCTGACTCATCGACCACTGCCAGTTCTCTATCTATGCTGACTTCACCGAGGGAGGAGGACCTCAAAATTAAATTGCGCTTGGGGCCTCTTAAATGCTAAATCCGCTACTGACAGAGATACAAATTTTAAAAAACATAAAAACTATTATTTTTTTAAAGTTTTTGTAACGTAAACGGGATAAATCATTGTTTTAGGCTTTTTAGGCATTAAAAATCTATTTTAGGTCAGTAACATCGAAAATAGGCATTTAGGCAAATAAAAGTAGTGTTCAAAATTTTCAAAATCGTTTGAACGGAATTTCTGTATTTATAATTTTGAATTGCCTAAATAAAGGACAAAAAGGCAAATTGCCTAGAATCCGTGCTCTAGTGATAAGAAATTAAGACGATGTGATAACTGATAACAATTTTCTAAAACTTCCTTTTGCAATTTATGATTATGACAACGCTCAAAAATCTACCGTGCTAAAATTTTTGTTATTGGAAAGTTGAACTTTTTCAAAATTTTGAAATTACTATATTTTGTTAGAAATTAAGGGGATGCGATAACAATATTCCAAAACTGTTTTCGCTATTTACGATGTAAAGGGAATGCTCAAAAATCTTTTTGCTAAAATTACTCTTTTTTGAAAGTTTAATTTTTTCAAAATTTTGAAATTACATTTTGCCAAAAATTAAGATGATCCGATATCAATTTTCTAAAACTATTTTCGCTTTTTGTGGTATAAAGAGAGCGCTGAAAAAATCCCCGTGCTAAAATTCAGCTGTTTAGAATGTTTAATTTTTTCAAAATTTTGAAATTACATTTTGTCAAAAATTAAGATGATCCGATAACAATTTTCTAAAACTATTTTCGCTTTTTGTGGTATAAAGAGAGCGCTGAAAAAATCCCCGTGCTAAAATTCAGCTTTTTAGAATGTTTAATTTTTTCAAAATTTTGAAATTACATTTTGCCAAAAATTAAGATGATCCGATAACAATTTTCTACAACTATTTTCGCTTTTTGTGGTATAAAGAGAGCGCTGAAAAAATCCACGTGCTAAAATTCAGCTTTTTAGAATGTTTAATTTTTTCAAAATTTTGAAATTACATTTTGCCAAAAATTAAGATTATCCGATAACAATTTTCTAAAACTATTTTCGCTTTTTGTGGTATAAAGAGAGCGCTGAAAAAATCCCCATGCTAAAATTTAGCTTTTTAGAATGTTTAATTTTTTCAAAATTTTGAAATTACATTTTGCCAAAAATTAAGATGATCCGATATCAATTTTCTAAAACTATTTTCGCTTTTTCTGGTATAAAGAGAGCGCTGAAAAATCCCCGTGCTAAAATTCCGCTTTTTAGAAAGTTTAATTTTTTCAAAATTTTGAAATTACATTTTGCCAAAAATTAAGATGATCCGATAACAATTTTCTAAAACTAATTTTCGCTCTTTGTGGTATAAAGAGAGCGCTGAAAAAATCCCTGTACTAAAATTTAGCTCTTTAGAAAGTTTAATTTTTTCAAAATTTTGATTTTACATTTTCCTAGAAATTAGAATGATGCAACAAAAATTTTCTAGAACTTTTATCGCTTCTTGTGGTATAAAAAGAGCACAAAAAAAATGTCCGTGCTCAATTTCAAATAATTTGAGAATAAGAATGATGCGCATGATTAGATTAACGAGATTCCGCAGATTGTTTTGTTAGGAGTATGGATCTTATAGATCCATAAGGTTGTAAGTCCATGATTCGGAGAGAAATTAGCATAAATATGAGCTACACTTTTACCTCGCGCTTCATACAAGATTTTTTAATCCTTCAAAACTTTTACGATATTTAAGAAGTTGTCATTTTACGACAGTATTATAATAAACAGATAAAAAAAATTCATTTCCTGCAAATTTGAGTGGTTGCACAATTCATATAAGGACTGGAAGAAGAAAATTCGTTAGTCGAAATAATAAAAAGACAAAATTTATTATTTTTTTGCAATTTTCACACTTATACTAAATTTTAAAAATTTGCAGTGTCTTTTTGTTTAAAATAAGCAATTAAAGTATTACAGCTCCAACACCGTTATAATACAAACTTATCATAGTTAAAAACGAGATTCTTTCCTTAAATTATTTAAAATAATGCACAACTCCATCTTGTAAAAAAAAAACTATAAATTATTAAATGTTAATGGCTCTATCTAACGGCAAATTTGTCGTATCCACAACTAACAGCCTACGAGTGCTAGAACCGCTGGTGTAGCTGTCACCGCTGCTTCGTGCACTTGCATGCGATAACGGCGTACCAGGCAACTTTTGTGGAGTACTGTCTACCGATTCAGTCGAATTTGTGTTTTCGTATAGCGCTACTGGATGACTAGGCGCTGGTTCTTCGGGAGTGTAATAATCTGATTCGTCCCCTCTCTCCCTATCTTCTCCGTTTCGCACTGCAAACCAATAAAACAAATTCCAATGGCACCATGGTCAAAAGGTTACATAAAATTAGTATTATAATGGTTAAGATATAAGAATTTCAATAATTACTCACTCGTTTTATTCTTTTTCATCGTCGTGTCATAAGTTTGTTCCTCTTGATCTGTGTCCGCGTCGTCAATAGGGTCTACCACGTCTTCCATGTTGAGGGCCAAGTGATTGCCGCGATTTGCACTTTCGGAGCTTTGCAACAGTGGGGATAACTTTTCAGCCTCACTGTCTTCATCCTGAACCTAAAAAATTAGTTGAAGTAAATCAAATCACGATATCCCGGCTTTCGGTACTACAAATCACGGTTAGCAGCCCTAACCAACTATGTCACTGTAAAATTTACCTCCTCCTTTTCCACTTTTTCATTGGAATGCCTCACCGAGTCCCACGATTTTGAGTGCTTGTTACTTCTTGGACTGGAATTTTCTGTTTGATTGGACAACAAAGGACATTTTGGTGTTTCTTTGTGATCATCATCCCGTGAAAGCAACACGGACATTCCGAACTAAAAATAAAACAGTTAAAAAAAGCTTTAAAAAACGATTTCTTTACTTCGGTGGTTGGAGAATCCGTTTCTTTGCCCGCTTTATAATCCAACGATTGCTTGTTTAAAACTTGAGCAGCTAGAATAGCGGGTTCGTTGTCGGGAGTTTCGACCAAATCTGGAACGGCCGCCGGAGGTTGTCTAGGTAAAACAGGACCATTTAGAGCTTCGATCAGCGAGACGGCTTTGTAGCCAGGTGGAATGTTTTCACAACCTCCCTAAACATTAAAGAGTAACCACAAAACCTTCAGTTTTATGACAACAACTCACGTCAGGTAAACTAACGGGCTGAATCGCGCTGGTTGCTTTCTGAAGGGCCCGAATTTGTAACAGCGCCCTGAAAGGGGCCCTACAAATTGGACAGTTGTTTGCTTGATATCGTAACGAGTCGGCACAAGAATTGCACAGACATAAATGGCGACACGGTAAAATTAACGTATCTCGTACGTCGCACATGCAGATGACGCATTCTGATCCGTTATCTTCCGTATCGTCATCGTTGGTCGCCTAAACACAACAGTTAAAAATTCACTACATACAAAGATAATGCAAAATTTCACCTTATCGTTATTTTTATTTTCTATTCCATAAATTTCTTGTAATAGGTAACACAAACCATCGACGAATAATTTTTGTTTCAGGGCCTTTAGAACGTAACTTCCGTCGGTACTTTTTTCAACGGTAGCTATTGTTGTGTGGGACTGGCGTACGTCTTGAAAAGAAAAGAAAAATTAGGTAAAATGGAGAAATTTTATGATGTTAGAAATTTGGATGATGCAATAAGAATTTTTTAAAACTTTTTTCGCTTTTTGGCGTGCAAATGGATCAATAAATAAATATCCGTGCTAAAATTTTCATGTTTGAAAATTTAAATTTTTTCAAAATTTTGAAATTACATTTTATTAGAAATTAGGATGATGTGATAACAATTTTCTAAAACTTTTTTCGCTTTTTATGTTTTAAAGAGAACGCTGAAAAAAAACCCGTGCAAAATTTCGCTTTTAGGAAAGTTAAATTTTTTCAAAATTTTGAAATTATATTTGGTTAGAAATTAGAATGATGTGATTACGATTTTCTAAAACTTTTTTCGCTATTTACGATGCAAAGAGGACGCTCAAAATATCCCCGTGCTATAATTTCGATTTTTGTATTGATTAATATTTTCAAAATTTTGAAAATTTATTTTGTTAGGAATTAGGATGATCCGATAACAATTTTCTAAAACTTTTTTTTGCTATTTACGATGCAAAGAAGACGATCAAAATATCCCGGTGCTATAATTTTGATTTTTGTATTGATTAATATTTTCAAAATTTTGAAATTTTATTTTATTAGAAATTAGGATGATCCGATAACAATTTTCTAAAACTTTTTTTGCTATTTAAGATTCAAAGAAGACACTCAAAATATCCCCGTGCTATAATTTAGATTTTTGGAAAGTTTAATTTGTTCAAAAATTTTGAAATTACATTTTGTTAGAAATTAGGATAATATGATAACAATTTTCTGAAACTTTTTTCGCTTTTTATGTTTTAAAGAAAAAGGCTCGTGTTAAAATTTCGGTTTTTGGAGAATTAAATTTTTTCAAAATTTTGAAATTACATTTTGCTAGAAGTTAGGAATTAGGATAATGGGATATCAATTTTCTAACAAAAATTCCTTTCGCTTTTTGCGATTTATGTATAAAGAACGCAGGAAAACTAGGTAAAATTGTCTTTTAAAAAATGAGGGGACACTCACCATCAGGGCCTTCTTCGGCTACACAGTGAATGGCAATAGGAATGACATCTCGGTCGATATCATACAACAACTCATCTTCTGAATACATGGACGGATCAAAGACGTGCGTCATTTGACAAAATTGTTGGTTGGCGCCCCTTTTGTAACGAAATGTTTCCGAGTTTAGCGTTGCATCGCGCGCAACGTAACTAAAAAATGATAATTTCATTATCGAACCTCAACAAAAGGATAATTACGAAGTAAAGAAGAGTTAAATTTAGAACAAAAAGCAATAAATTTTGTGAAAAGTTGACTTACGTGATGCTAGTAGATGCGACATCCTCGGTAGCAAAATAGTAAATGGTAATAGCACATCGTACGTCACAATCAAAAGTAAACTCAATATTAAAGGGCGAGGACTTACAGACATCACAATTATTAATGTTCCTCTGATCACCTTTCCCAAAATCCACAGGCGGAGCCCTAACAAACCTCAAGGACTCCTTCCGTATATTAACTAAACTTTTAAGCGTCTTTGTAGGTTCGTTAGGCTGCGGAGGTGGATAAGGAAACTAAAAAGGAATGACTTCAATTAAAGCAATCACGAGTTTTGTTACCTCCAACTTACAGGTGTTGGTCGACTACCCAGAAAGTTAAGATCCGAATTTTCGCCAAATAAATACGATTCCGGTTGTGGGGTATCGAAACGTTCGCCCCCCATTATGAAGTGACTACCGAAGTAATTGCCTAAAAGGTGAGACAAAACAATAGAAAAAAATGGTTCAATGACGACGAATATGCGACTCACCAGATCGGGGGGGATATTTGTACGCGTGATTAGACGAAATGTCGACTTCCTCGATGCCGGCATTTTGCCTGCTCGTTATCGCACCCATTTTTATTTTAAATATTTTGAAAGAATCACAAAAATATTGTTGAAAATATGAAAGTATACATTTGACACATGTCAAAATTAACAGCTGTCAGATAAATGGACGAGAGAGGTCGCGTTCAGTATGCTAATGTGTGCGTGGTTGCATAACAGCAAATGTATACAGAGTGATTCTAAAATAATGTATCATAAATATTAAAGGCCAGCAAGCTGCTCTTTTGTGTCACTTTTTGAGGCGGAAGACCGAACAAATACATCAATAATAAATATTTGAATGATCGATTCTTTTTATCAAAATTTAATGGACAAGGTTTACTGAGCACTTTTGAAAATTGCATTAATTTTTAATCTCCTGGTACTGGGGAAATTCGTGTTTCAATGTCGTTAGCAAACCTTAGAAATGCAATAAATTCAATGGCAAAACTTTCATTATCTTGGTATTTGAGACCGGGGGGCTTGGGGGTATGGATTACCCTCCAAACTTGGACAGAGTTACAGGGTGGCTAACGACATCGAAACCCCCACTCGTGAAGTGGAGAATACTAGAGGGGCTAGCACAGGTGTCTGCCCCCCCACCCTAAGTATTTCGTGAATAACTCCGCGGCGGTTGAGACTTAAACAACAAATTTGAAAGCTCATATTGATACTCAAACAATTCTCAAATATTTGACATCATTTTCACTCCAAAATTGCTAAGTTTATTATTTCCATGAGTTCTAATGGCGTAGCTAGGATGGAGAAGCTTAGCTTGTACTAGGGAGGTACTCCCCCGGTTTATATATATTTTTTTATTATAGGTTTTATGATAGGAAAATTTAATTTTTGAGTTTCTTATCTGTCTTTATATTTATCCATCCGTCTGTCTGTAACGCAAACAGTCACATACGACCGAATTTTATGACCTAATATGCAATAAAAACCAGCAATTTAGTTTACTCCTCTCTTCATCCTTAAATATTTTGATATTATTTTATCTGACCCCCACTTTAAATTTTAATTTTCCCAAGTTTCAAATTTTTCCCTACATTCTATTATTGCATTTTCATTGTGAGACTGAAGGCCGAACAAATTATAGCTTGTATGGTGTAATTTGAATTTTGTTTGGGTAGTCTGGGAGCTGTTAAGTTTATATACGATGCATTTAGATATTTGAATAAAATGTTATAAAACATAAATTACGTTACGCACCAGTACGGGGCGGGGGGGTTAAAATTTGAGTAATTTGAAACTTTGGTACTATTTTATTTAACGGAGGCGGTCGCAGCATAGTGCTAACGCGAGTTGACTATGAACGCTAAATACCCGGTTCGAATCCGAGTGAAGTAAGAACTTTATTCTGACCGTCTCCCCTCGGAAGGCAATGGCAAACCACCGAGAGTAATATGCCAAGAAGAATCCTTAAAATGTTAATGAACTAAATAAGTCCAAAATTGATCTGTGGACTAAGGGGAAGGCAAACCATACCCCATTAACATTTCCCTGGTGCAGCCTTCTTGGCTAAGTCGGGGGGATCGCCGTACATCCGAAATCGGATAGGCACCTAAAGAAGAAGAAGGTACTATTTATTTGTTTAAATTCAATTTCAAAGTACCATGAAATTCTGTTCAGTAGTAATCTCGTTATCCATTCATACGCGTCAGAGTATCGTGGCTCAGCGGTTCTCGAACTTTCGCTTTTCGCGCCCCCTTATTTACGTTGATTTACATAATCGGTTCAATCCATAACGATGAATAAAAGAGCTTATAGATTGGCTAAATTACCATAAAAATCAATTCAGTATGTTAGGCTCTAGAATCTAGAGCAGTGATTTCCAAACTGGGAGGCGCGGACCGGTGCAAAATTTTGTTGTTCAAACTTAATTTAAATTTAAAAATGTTTGTATTATTTTATCAAATATAAAGTTTAAATTTGTTATCAAGGAAGACGTAGTAACAAAAGTGTGGAAACCACTGTGCTAAGTGGGAGATTTGTGTGTGTGTGTGAGGGGGGGGGGGTAAAGCAGTAAAAAAATTGTTTAAAAGGTTTGAAACTTTGTAAATATATTAATGTCAAATATGTGAGCACTGCAAAAATAGTAAAAAAATTCTAAACGGAAATGGGGTAGTTTTCGAATGGTTTAAATCAGGGGTTGGCAAACTTTTGGTGTAAGAGGGCCAAATATTTTACGTGGGGATTAATGCAGACAGAACTTCCTGACAAATCAGTAGATTTGTCAGGAAGTATTTAAAAGTGGTCATTCGTTTTATTTTTTATAGGTTGTGGGGTAAGACTTGCGGGCCGCACCAAGACGCTTTGCGGACCGCGGGTTGTCGACTGGTCGTTTAAATTGTAACATTTTTTTGTCTAAAAGTTTTGAAACTTTATAATTTAATTAATTTTAAATCTGTGAATATTGCAAAGATTCTATTCGCAAAAGGTGATTTTTGAGAGGGGGGGGGGAAACAATAATAATTTTGTTTAAAATTTTGTAAATATATCTGTTAACTTGTGAACACTTCAAAAATAGTGAAAAAATTCTAAACGAAAAAGGGATAGCTTTTGAGGGGGTTAAATTGTAATATTTTGTCTAAACTTTTTGAAACTCTATGTAAATTTACTAATGTTCAATTTGCGAATACCTCAAAAATAATGAAAAATTCTAATCGCAAGGGGGGGGGTAGTTTTTGAGGGGGTAAATAATAAAATTTTGAAACTAAAGCCCATATGACGTTTTGAGGGGGTTAAATTGTAATATTTTGTCTAAACTTTTTGAAACTCTATGTAAATTTACTAATGTTCAATTTGCGAATACCTCAAAAATAATGAAAAATTCTAATCGCAAGGGGGGGGTAGTTTTTGAGGGGGTAAATAATAAAATTTTGAAACTAAAGCCCATATGACGTTTTGAGGGGGTTAAATTGTAATATTTTGTCTAAACTTTTTGAAACTCTATGTAAATTTACTAATGTTCAATTTGCGAATACCTCAAAAATAATGAAAAATTCTAATCGCAAGGGGGGGGTAGTTTTTGAGGGGGTAAATAATAAAATTTTGTCTAAACTTTTTGAAACTCTATGTAAATTTATTAATGTTCAATTTGCGAATACCGCAAAAATAATGAAAAACTTTTAATCGCAAGGGAGGGGGGTAGTTTTTGAGGGAGTAAATAATAAAATTTTGAAACTAAAGCACATATATGACATTTAAGGGGGTTAAATTGTAGTATTTTGTCTAAACTTTTTGAAACTCTATGTAAATTTATTAATGTTCAATTTGCGAATACCGCAAAAATAATGAAAAAATTCTAATCGCAAGGGGGGGTAGTTTTTGAGGGGGTAAATAATAAAATTTTGAAACTAAAGCCCATATGACGTTTTGAGGGGGTTAAATTGTAATATTTTGTCTAAACTTTGAAACTCTATGTAAATTTATTAATGTTCCATTTGCGAATACCGCAAAAATAATGAAAAAATTCTAATCGCAAGGGGGTGTAGTTTTTGAGGGGGTAAATAATAAAATTTTGAAACTAAAGCCCATATGACGTTTTGAGGGGGTTAAATTGTAATATTTTGTCTAAACTTTGAAACTCTATGTAAATTTATTAATGTTCCATTTGCGAATACCGCAAAAATAATGAAAAAATTCTAATCGCAAGGGGGGTAGTTTTTGAGGGGGTAAATAATAAAATTTTGAAATTAAAACCCATATGACATTTTGAGGGGGAATTGTAATATTTTGTCTAAACTATTTGAAGCTTTATGTAAATTTATTAATGTTTAATTTGCGAATACCGCAAAAATAATGAAAAAATTTTAATCGCAAGGGGGGAGGGTAGTTTTTGAGGGAGTAAATAATAAAATTTTTAAACTAAAGCCCATATGACACGACGTTAAATTTTGCAATTAAAAACATTGTTACATCAAAACAAATTTATTCCCTGGGGAATGGGCATGAAACCGGGGGGTCTGGAATACCCCCCAGCACAAGGAAGTAACGATATAACTTTACAAAATTGATAAAGAAGCAAATTTAATTCTTGAGAAAATATATTTTACTTATTACGGCTGGGGGGTATTCTAGCACCCGGTTTTTCAATTGAAGAGTCAGGGGCAAAAACGATGATAGTCCATTTTTAATTCTTTTGAGGTTTGTAATGGAATTGGTAGACACTAGACAGGCTAGGTTTCTGACATTAATCCCCCCCCCCCGCTCTTCAATTGTTTACTTATAATATTATAAAGGTACCGTCCAAGTCAGGGAAAGATTTTTTAGGACCATACACTACATAATACCCATGCAATCAGTGGTGCAGTGGGGCCAGGGCGCCGCCCCAGTACTTTTTTTAAGGCAGAGCGCCGCCCTGGTTAATAAAAATTTCTCTTTGGTGTAAATAGATAAATTGTACATTTAACAAACACTTGATGAAAAAATACGTTGGCCACGCCTCTCCCTTTTTAAAAAAAATTTCGTCTTTGGCGAAGTTTCTTTTTAACCCCCGACCCAAAAAGAGGGGAGTTATAAGTTTAACGTGTGTGTGTGTGCGCTCTTTGTTTGAGGACACGTATCTCCCAAACGGATTCACCAATTTGGCTAATTTTTTTTTTAAATGTTCTCCATAGTCCAAGGATGGTTCTTACGGAGAGAAAAATTAAAAAAGTTGGCCGCAAAATTAGATAAAAAGAAAGAATATAATTTTTTATACCCTACATAAACGAGGAATTCCCAGTAAGCCGCATCTAGTGCGCATGCACTACATTCATTATTTGTTCAAACTAGAGAAGAATGCGGGACTACTTTTTCTTGTCCCGTCCCGCCCCGCATATCCCGCGGGTCTCGCATATCCCGCGGGTCC
The DNA here is from genome assembly GCA_958510855.1 of Rhagonycha lutea. Classification (NCBI taxonomy): domain Eukaryota; kingdom Metazoa; phylum Arthropoda; class Insecta; order Coleoptera; family Cantharidae; genus Rhagonycha; species Rhagonycha lutea. The sequence continues at coordinate 28,466,835 of OY294041.1, read as the reverse complement.
CACGCGTCTCGCAGGTCCCGCGCATCCACCCCCTGAGCACTGTTTTATTTTATAAATAGTATAAAAATAGCAATTTTAATTGTTTTTTATTATTTTTTTTAATAACTTTTAAAATTTTTACTTAAGTAAAATAAATTTATAAATCAAACGCGGGACTTAATTGGCATCCCGTCCCGCGCGGGACTAAATTGGCACCCCGTCCCGCGCGGGACTGAATTAAATCCCGTCCCGCGCGGGATTCAATTGTCGTCCCGTCCCGATTTTTTTGATCCCACATTCTTCTCTAGTTCAAACCATTATTTTATATACAGGGTGGAGTAAAAATTAATATATTACTTATATTGAACATCGAAAAATAAAAATTATTTACATAATAGGTGGGAGTAATATATAAACTTTAAAAAGCACTAAATAAAAATTAAATTACAAATTTAAAAAACCCCCAACCCAAAAAACTCTAAAATTTAACCTCTAAAAAGTAAAATAATAATTAAATCGATCTAACCGTCGCGTCGGGGGCCGTTAAGCAAATATTAACAATATCAAATCGTTCTGTGTAAATCCCGTCGGTCCCCCGACACGACGGTTAGATCGATTTAATTATTATTTTACTTTTTAGAGGTTTAATTTTAGAGTTTTTTTGGGTTGGGGTTTTTTTAAATTTTATAAAATGTGAACAAATGAGTGTGCAATTTAGGGTTTGCGGAGGTGTGAATAATGGTGTAAATAACGGGGGGGGGGGGCAGAGGGAGGAATGGTCCCAAGCCCAATGTTTTCGACCAAAAGAAACTGCATTATTTTGCGATTAAATTTTGTATTTAAGTCGCACACCTCTCAATCGAGGGGCCCGTCAAAGCTCTTGCTCTCGGGTGTAAAATTTGAAGTGACGCCACGGTCCTACATAGCTGAAATTTGGTACACAGCCAGGCCAATTAATCATATCCAGCAGCATTTGCCGGGTTTATGCGCACATTCGACTTGAGTATGGCGCATGCACGCACTTTACATTTAGTGACTTTTACTGTTTGTTTAATTTTTGTATGTATTTTGGAGTAAATTAAAAAATTGTGTTATGTAAAATAGCGTTATAATATAAAAATGTTTATTATAAAGTTATTAAAAATCAGTCGTATTTACAATGTAAAAATGCATAATAATTAATTACTTTTAGGTAACATCCATCATGTACCAAAAAATATTTCATAATCACAGATTAATTATCATGTCAAAAACAAATTTACAATATTGAAAGCTTTCCAGGTTATGCAAAACCTTCATTAAAAAGAAAATTAAATCACAGATGATCAACAAATTATTTACATTATGTTACCATTGGAATATTATGCTGAGGCAACTGCAATTTTACAAGTTACTGGAACAAAAATTAATATTTAAATAATTCTGAACTTATCCAAATTTCCAGGGAAATTGAAAGTATTAAAAAAAAAACAGTAAATTCCAGAAACCAGGTTCTAGCTAGGAAAAATATAACTGAAACTCTTGACAAAAATTTGCATCCAATGATCTCATTTCAGCTAAAGTATAAGGTGGTTCTGTATGCCTTGAAAAAGTTTGCAAGACAGAAACCACCAAACAATTGAAAGATAAATCCTAATAGTGCTGCAGGAGTTGGACTAACTAATCCTACCATCTCGTAAGCATTCGTACTCCATAAGCTCTTCCTCATAAGTCCTAGCCCTATTATTATTTGACATGCGATTTTCTGAATGCGAATCTAAAAAACAGTTTTAAAAACAGAACCAACCGGACCCCCACCACCTTACCAAAATCAAAATAGGTCTGGTCATCCAGAAAATCCTTCCTACCACCAAAATTAAGGTAATACAGTGGCCCCTCAGGTACCTTGTTACCATGCTCAATAGCTCCACTCACGCCCGTGATATCATCAAAAACAAGAAAGCCGTAATATTTCCCAGACCTCTTAAAATGCAAAGTAATTTGCAAAATCTTCCCAAACTTTTCAAACCTCCTCTGCAACTTCTGCTTCGTGCAACTTTTCGTCAAATCCCCTACATACAAAATCCTACGCTCAAACGACGCCTTCCTCATATCCACTCGATCATCCACCTCCATCCTTGAACTTGAAGGGCTACAACAAACTAACTTCAAACCTAAATCCCTCACCCCGACCTTTTTACCTTGTTGGAGGGTCATCCAAAACCGTAGAAAGAAGATTCTTACTGAGAGTTAAATCAGTTTGAGTGACTGCATCTACGGTTTCGCTGGACCTCACAAGCTTTTTGGTCACTGCTGCATTTTCAACCTCTATTACCACACCACCCTTTTGATGAAACAAAAGATCTTTCTGTTTATCTTTGATGTTCTGCATCATGGCAGTGATCAGAGAAGTGCTTTTGATTTTTGAGCGCGCTTTTTCAACTATCGCGCTCATTTTGGAAATTTGCGCCAATTCTTTTGCTAAAAACATTCTATGAGCCTCATTCTGACCAGTCAGGTCTGTGTTGACCCCTATGCTTTTCACTTCTATTGAAGGTTTGGGTTCCTGGGCAACTGGTTCTTCTTCTTTTGGAGAGAGTTTCACCGGAACAGTTTCCGTTTTTGGAGTTAACAGTGGGGAAGGGTCTGGTTTTGGGATCAAAATCTTTGAGGATTCAACGACTTCCGTTTTTGGAATCAAAATTGGAGCAGTGACTTCCACTTTTGGAATCAAAAGTGGGGGAGCTTCACTTTTTGGAAAATATTCAATCTTTGGAGAAATAAAGTCATCAGTTGGTAAAACCGGCGATTTAACACCTCCAGTTTTACTTTTCGGTTGTGCATTTAGGATTTTCATTTTTAATTCGTCGACTTCCTGATAGTATTTTTGGAGAGCAGTTTTTTGATCCACCATTCCACTGGGTGAGTGTTTTACTACAACCGTGGTTTCACCTGTTGACCTAAATCAATGCAGAAATTTGAAGTAGCCCACTTACAAATTTTGAGGTAAATACCTGGGGAGGCCTTTACGATTTTTGTACTCTTCAATGTTCAATTTTCGCTTCTTTGTGGAAGGACCGACATCTTCTCGTCTGCTGTAACTGTGATCAAACCTGATATTGGCAAGAATATCGGATATGGTTTTATCTACGGATCTCTTTAATATTGAAACGTTTCCACAAAGGTGAGCCTGGAAAAGGTGACATTAAAAACGAACTTGGGACTGAAATTAAAAGCCATACCACTCCAATTGAAGACTTCACAGGTTCACTCTTAACTGGAGAAGGTGATAAACTTTCCACTGCTTCAAACTGTTCCAACAGATCCAGACAGTCAAAAGCTGTGAAGAAGATGTCAGATTCAGTCTCTTCAGATGTAAATGAAGAACTGTCAACGGAATTCTGGGAATGCACACGAATATTGCTGATTTCTTCTTTTGTTTTTATGTTTTGCGAACCAAAATCATCAAAATTAAACTCCTTGCTGGATTCATCCCCGGTTGTATCCTGGAAATCCCCGTTATTTAGTAAAAGCGCGGGTAAAATAAAAATTACTCACGTAGCATTCGTCATCGTCAAAGATGGAAAAGTTTAAATTTTTCAAATCAGCAGTTGACAACACGGAAGAGGGAAACGTAAACGAAGATTCGTTCAAAATATCTTCAATGTCAGAGTGCGAATTAAATTTCATGTCCATGTAATCGGTTTCGGGGGTTTGGAATAACGCAAAGGATGAAACGTTATTATCTTTCATTATTTCTGCAAAAAAAATCAACAATAAGGCCACATTTTTGAAAGTTCGCAACGTGCATTTTGGAGGTTAGAAAATTCTATTGATACATTTTAAGCCACTGTTTAAGAAAATTGGCTCACCTTTACGTTTTACGTATGTGGGTAATCGGAGTAAATAGACTAATTAACTAAATTTTACATAGTTTACGTAATTTGATTATAAAATATCCAAAACTCCACAAAATACCATGTGGACTTTTTTCTTATCTCACTTGACAGGTGTGAGAAAGGAAACTGCAGATGAGCGTACCGAAATAGGATGCGTTCAATAAATTATAGTGGCTGCGTCCACGTGTTCTTTAATGGTCCAAGCAGATTCTTGACTATTAGAAATTGAAGCTTTTTGAAGTTCAAACTAGAAAAATATTTTTTTAATTGTTTGAAAAAAAAAAGAAAAACTTACGATTAATGACTGTACACTTGTAAACAAGTTAAAATTAAAATTCTGAGATTTTCGCATAGGAGCGTAGCTAGGGAGGGGCTTAGCGCATCTTAGAAAACAGTTAAAAAATGTGGGGTAGGTTATTTTTCTCAAAAAATTTTTTTATCTAAAATTTTTTGATTGCTTACCTAATTCGTGGTTGCGCAATGGACAAACATGATGTGGATTTGCGAAAATGTTGTGTAATACTGTAAAAGATCAAATTAATTAACATTCAAAACATGTTTATTTCCTTGGTCAACAATAATTTACCTATTTTGCTATAATACGCTCTCCGAATGCCTTCCATGGACAATTTATCTACCTGATCATCCCCAAACAAAAGTTTTGATACTAAAAACGAAAGAGTAAAAAATAACATTAATTTTTAAGATCTTTTTTGTGGTAATTTTAAAATATTTATATGAAGATAAAAAAATGTAATCCTGATTCAGGATTCAACAGCGGATCTAGCCGAAGTTAATAAGAGAGGGGGGGGGAGGAAATAAACTTTTCACTTACATTTTTAGAAAATGAAGGTATCTTTCAAATTTGTAGTAATTCTAATTCACCTAATCATTTTTTCTCGATTTCTTCAATTTCAGTGATGGGAGGAGGGGATGTAAGGTGCACGTCGCCCCCCCCCCCCAATTTAGAATTCAAAATAGTATAGTATAGTATTTCGTTTGCGCTTGTTTATGCAAGTATTATTTTCATTTTTGTACCTAAATAGTGTTTGAGATTTTTCAGAAAAACATTGATGCGCATGATTGGATTAACGAGATTCTCCTTTACTCATGGTAACACATACATTTTTTTGGAATTTCGGATTCCAAATTGTCTGGGCTCCGGAACGTTTGTAATGTATTGCTGCGCAACGTCTTATTTTCGTTTGTACCCAAATATTTTTTAAGATTTTCAAGAAAGGACGTTGATGCGCATGATATGATTAACGAGATTCTGGAAAACGCTTACAGGATGAACAATGGGATGAACACCAAAATAGTCAAAATCGTTTGTACCTGTTTGTGTAAAAATTAGTCTCGTTTATACCCAAATAGATTTCGAGAGATTTCAAAATTTAGCTGAGGGGGGGGGGGTCTTAGCTAGAGACATGCTCAAACGAAAATAACAGAAGTACGTTTAGGTTCGTCTACCAACCATAAATTACGTCTGCCACCAATTTCACTCCAAAATTGAAAAATATCTCAAAGATTTCGCTAATAACTCCGCAACGGTTGAGACTCAAACGTAATAAAAATGGAAGCTTTTTTAGGCTCTAACAAAGCACTATGTTTAACACCAATTTCACCCCAAATTTCGACTTGGAAGGGGGAGTAATTCGACGTGTCTACATTCAGAAATTTCCGCAACCGTCGCAAAGTTATTCGCAAAATCTTTGTGGTGGAGGGGGATGGACATTGTTTTATATTTTTGCTGTTATTTGAATTTCTGGGTGAAAAACAAATTTTTGGTTTGTACAAACGAAGTACAAACGATTGAGACTATTTTCGTCTTCATCCTGTAAGGTTTCCCAGAATCTCGTTAATCAAATCATGCGCATCAACGTCTTTCTTAAAAATCTCAAAAACTATTTGGGTACAAACGAAAATAAAACTTGCACAAACAAAATACAAACGATTGGGACTATTTTGGACTTTATTAGGTAAGTTTTTCCCAAAATCTCGTTAATCATAAAATATCATGCGCGTCAATGTCCTTTTTGCTTTTCTTGAAAATTTCAAAAAGTAGTTGGGTACAAACGAAAATAAGACTTGCGCAAACGAAACACGGAAAAACTGTATGTGTTAGAAACGTTTGAAGGAGAATCTCGTTAATCCAATTATGCGCATCAATGTCTTTCTTAAAAATCTCGAAAACTATTTGGGTACAAACGAACATTTTTTGTACACAAACGATTTAGATCAGGGGTTGGCAACCCGCGGTCCTTGAAGGGTCTTGGTGCGGCCCGCAGACTCTAAAATAAATGATCTGTGTTTTTTTTGAAAAAAAGCTCTTTTCAGTGGATTTGTCAAGAAGTGCGGCCCGCACTAATCCCAAAGTAAAATATGTGGCCCCCATACAAGAAAAGGTTGCCGACCCCTGATTTAGACCATTTTGGATTCAAAATTCGAAATGAAGGGGGGGTCTGGCGACATGCACCTGGGGATGTACCTTCTTTCTTGTATCTGCCTTTGGCTGTGATACTAACAATTGAGTCCATTAGTGTGACGTTGACTCAGTGAATCATATTGCCCAATGGCTAGCTATGTTAAGTTGGCAATTCTTTGCTCTGTGACGTCAGCACTAATGGAGTCAATTGTTAGCAATTCAGAACACATTTTCTTGTTAATTATGTCATAATCATAAACTAGCACATGTGATATATTATAACATTCTTCTTCTTCAGGTGCCTATCCGATCTCGGATGTACGGCGATCCCCCCGACTTAGCCAAGAAGGCTGTACCAGGGAAATATTAATGTTAATGGGGTGGTTTTTTCATATTATTTATGTAATATATTTTCATATTATAACATAGGTGGCATAAATGCTATTAAGCTACCGAAACTTGTTGATTGGCTTATGTTTAACCGTTGATTAACGGTTCTTAAACAAGTCAAGATTGTGCTGTTAATAGTAAATATTTTTAAATGAATCAAAAAGAATTAATTAGGTAAAAGATCTAACTATTTTGATAAAGGCTTAAAATTTTGAATTTAAAATTAATTTCTAAGAAATAATGTCTTCAAATATGACAAACTCTGCAGTGCTTATAGTGATGAACGAGCATAATATTTGAAGACATTATTTCTATGAAATTAATTGTAATTTCAAAATTTTAAGCCTTTACCAAAATAGTTAAATGTTTTACCTAATTAATTCTTTTTGAATCATTTAAAAATATTTATTATTAATAGAACAGTCTTGAATTGTTTAAGACACTGCATTCTAAATTACGAGAAAGACGCCTTAATCAGGGGTGTCAAACTGGCGGCCCGCCACGTATATCTTTTCGGCCCGAATGAACTTTGGTGATTATTTGGTATATAATAAAAAAATATATTTTTGTAAACATTATAGTTAAGAATAAATATATCGTACAAAAATTGATATGGGTTAACAAAAGTCATTCGTGCGGCCCGCGAAAATTTTGTTTGTCAGAAAATGGCCCGCGGCTGAAATGGGTTTGACACCTCTGCCTTAAATAATCATAAAAAGCAATTTATACCGCTTAGGTTCTTTTCGTTAATTGAAAATTTGCAATTTAAGGTTTCGAAAGCAGCCTTAACCAACCGTCACGTGTCCCCGAATATAAAGCGTCTTTTTCGAATTTATACGGAAAACATTTAAAAAAGAAAAAAACAATCTATGACTTACTCTCATATTTATAAATCTCGTAGGGATATTTGTTAAAATATTTGATAAGAAATGGAACTGCTTTGGCAATTGTATCAATTGGTTCTTCATCGCTTGATTCGTACATAATTTCATAAAAAAATTGAATTAATCCGATCACTGCCACAAAATTGCTTTCTACATTTTCACAACTGTCCAACCCAAGCGTTCACTAACTACCAACGTCTTTTTTTCGAAAACTGTAAAATGAAAAAAGGGTCCGCCCCTTTCATATTTCTATTGGTCCCTGACAGAAATAATTTTGAATCCGAAAATATTGCCTAATTTTTGAAACCTGCATTTTATTTTGTAATTAAATTATCCTAATATTCCAATATCATAAAGCACAAATGAGTTTCAAAAAAGGTAACAATTCAATGCCAGTGCCGTACCCAGGGGAAGCTACAGGAAGCCCAAGTCCCCATGCCCTTGTCCTCTTGTCCATTATTGTCGCACTAGCAGTAATAAAAATAATGCCAAGTTTCATAAAATAATTACCGTATGAGTCGAATTTGAAAATTATTGCAATAGAAAATATGATCGAATTAGGCCGTAGTTATTCGGCCTTACTCGGAAGGATTACGAATGTACCTAAAGTTTTAAATAGGTACTGTAATAAAATGTAAAAAAATACTGTAAAAAAATAAGTGAGGATTTCTAATTGGTTGGTTGTTTAATATCAACGAAGAATAAATTACAATAACAAAGCAAATTTATAATTTAATCATTGCGACGATTTAGTAGCGCCATCTGTTGAGCACCTTTCGAATCACAATGTATGTTACAAAACACCCGCAAGGTTTGTGTATTTGATATTATGCTAGTATTATTAACTTCTTGTTTTTAGTAGTTATTTTTTTTAATTTAATTTTAAAGTTTTGTGAAAATCAGTTCAGTAATTCAGTAGTAATCTCGCTGGTCCATTCATGAGCGTCACATTAGCGTAATACTATATATTATATTATAGGTTATGTTACTCAAGGATAAAAAAAGTAATCAATCAGTAAAAATTCCGTCAAAATTGGTTCAATATTTCAGGCTCTAGAGAGGAGTAATCATTTTTTTGGAAATTGGATAAAATTAAAAGCATGTGCCCCCCCCCCCCCCCACACACCTAAAACGAAACCTTAGTTTGAAATGAAACGCAGTTAATTTTGTTAAGAAAAATTATCAGCCTTCGACCTTACTCATTCAAATTATAGTCGAAACAAAACTTCTGAAAACCCAAACCCCCCGGTCCGGAATACCAACATGGTGTAAGTTCCAAACAGACATATTAATATGTTGTGGTATTTAGGCCGGGGGGTCTGGGGGGGGGAGGGTATGGATTATGGAATACCGAATACCGCTACGGTTACCAGGTTAAATGTTATAAAATTTTTAAATGTGGACAGTAAACTTGGTCAGTTACATTCATATAAAATTATCTGAATGGAATGGTAAAGGTGAGCATTCTAGCTATTATTTGTGGGGGGGGGTGCTAATTCAAATTGTGCGTGTGAAAAAGTGGAAAGAATTACAGGCAACTTAATAGGACTCCACGTTAGCTGCACCCCAATACATGCATAGATGCTGTAACTTTTTTTTAATATTCCTAAATGGTGGCCTGGGGGTATGGAATAACTCGTATCTCTGTAATCAAGAAGACGACTTTTTAAGAATTAAATTTGTGTCGTTTTCAATTTCGAAAAGACCCCCAAATATATTAATAATTATGTATAACTTGATTATTTTCTAGGATCTTTGCATCATCATTGATATAACTATGAGAGGGAGCTGGAGAGCGGGGGGGGGGTGTCAATCGATCCTAGAAAATATTTAGCCATAGATAATTTCCCTCAGAAAATTCCCTACTCCTTGACCTAGTGTTACGGAAGAAAGTAAACTGAGAAACGGGGTAGCCTGGAGGTATGGAATATCCCCCAGCCAAGCCATAAAGAAACAATAAGAAGACTTTTCATAATTGTTGACGATGCAAATTTGATTCTTGAAAAGTCAATTATAAAAAAATATGTAAACAGTGTGGAAATATTGGCTAGAAACCGGGGGGTCTGGGGGGTATGGAATACCCTCCAGCTATAAATAAGACAGCTATTCAAAATTGACTTAAAATTGATTTGTGGCGGTTGTCAAGGAGGAAAACAGGACCAGGCTCGACAAATAAATTGAACGTATAAAGAGTCCCTTTTTGCGTACGTAATTTATTGATAGGCCCTGAGCACTCGGGGTTAGTTACGCCTATCGCAATCCATAACAATCAGTAACAAAAACTAAACAATCTTACTTCTTCTTTTTGAAACCAAAGAGTCTGTGTTCGGTTAGATGTTCGAAGCTACTTTTGTTACCAAACATAATTTCTTTTGAGTTCGGGAAGAAGCTTCCACTCGCTTCCAAACGCTTTGGCTCCCCACCTAAATTTTTGTAGCGTTTGTAGCGACTGAAAGGGGTGAATCGAAAGCGAGTGGAAGCTTCTTCCCGAACGCAAAACCGAACGCAGGACCGGTTATAACGAAGCAACAAGGTGGTAATTCAAAATTGATTTCTATAAGTTAGTTTTGTTGCTTTTTTACAGTGGTAGTTGGGGGGAATCTCATACCTCCCGACAAATGCCGCAAAGAAGCAACAAGAGGACTTTTCACAATATTGATTATGATGCAATTACAAACTTACTACCCCTCTCATATGTAAACAGTGTGGAAATATTGCGAAACCGGGGGGTCTGGGGGTCTGTAGCCCCTCTAGCACTTAAAGCTAGCTTAATCTCCTAGCAGGGACGTAGCTAGCATTTTAACATTGGGTGGGCCAGGTAAGGGCTATATTTTTTTAGGTGGGCCACTGGTGGGGAGGAGGTAGGGGTTATGTCTCCTATTATATGCGCCGCAGGCGAAATTTTTTGAATTTTCAAGGTCAACGCGGTTTTAGAAGAGTTAAGATATTTTTTCTTAATTTTCCTTTTTGAATTACATAATCATTTCCCGAAAAAGGTTTAAATTAATATTATTTTCCTTAATTTTTGTCTGATTTTATTAAATATTTCCAGGCAGGGTGGGCACACGGGTGGGCCGACAGAACTTAAGGTGGGCCAGGCCCACCCAGGCCCACCTGTAGCTACGTCCCTGTCTCCTAGCAATATAAAAAATACAGCACTTTTAACTATTTCTGGGTTTCCATATTTATATTCCACAGTATAAGGCTGTGATCCTCCTTAGCACTCGGGTTTAGCTACGCCTATGTCTATTTTATTGTTATTGATACAATCCATTACAAAAGATTCAAATATGGATAGTAAAAATATTTTTCTAGTCTTCAATTGCGGAACCTCCCCCCCCTCTATCATTTTACACACTTATTGATTCGTAATTAAATTATCTATCGTTTCAAATAAAATTAGTTTAAAAATTTTTTTATCAACATAAGAATTATAGCAAAAACTTTAAACGCATTTACAGTAAAACTACATTTTTCAAAAAGTTCCCCACAATAACTGAAAAACTAATCAATCGATTTTATTATTCCTGGTTTCTTTCGATTCCTAATTAAATTTTCTATGGAGTGAAGTGGCATTATAACGAACAATTGAGAATGTCTACTTTTTTTTAGCCATTTAAGGGCTGGATCGATTACAAGGTATGATCTATACACGAGCGAAAACTCGTCTTATACTGCGCATCGTCACAAAACTTCCGCCATATTGAATTATTAAGTTTTCAGATTAATAGACTAGATGGTGCAAAATCATAACTATTAAATAGCAAGGTAGATGTCTATGCTATGTATCTTAGGGGGTTTGGTTTACACCAGTGTTCCCCAAACTTTTTTGTCTCGTAGACCCCTTGCCATGATTTTCGGTTTTGCGTAGACCCCCTCTGCTGCTCACCTTTTTTTAGGACATTATTGGCAACTGCCGATATTATGGTAAAAGTAACAAATCTATAATAATCTAACTATTTATTTAAATTAAAATTTACATTAAATAACTAATGGATAATAACTTTTTTAAATTTTAATGGGGGGATGAGCCTGGTGCCCAACTAACAATTTAAGTTTTATAATGACTTTTAGAACGTTTACAGAATGAATTTATAAAACAGCCACTGTTTTATAAACACTTTCACAATGTTCTTACAGCTCTTATAAGTATGGAATTGGCGCAGTATAAAACAAATCGCCTGTTAGACATATGCTCTATAGATGCTCTATAGATGTTGTTTGTTGCTATTAAAAACGTTTTGTAAATGTTTTATAAAGCTAGCTACCTTAGCACATTTGCTACGAGCGCCAATAGTTATACGATTAAGAAGTTTTTTTAACATTCCTATTAACACAAAATTGTTCGTGAATATGCAATTAGTCTTTTTAGTTGTTGTGGAAAGATACTAAAATCTGTCAACATGGTAGCAAAAATAAAATATATGACAGATAGCTCATTCGGTATAAAAAGTACTTAATAAAAAGAATGATTTAAACAAATTTCACGGAGCTGATGTGGCTGTTAAATTAAATTTACTGTTAAGTATATGGTACAATTCTAATAAAATTTTAACGCGCCTCCCGAATTATGATAATTAAGATATTTTTGGTAAATAGTTTATTAGGACCATCTACATTATAAAATAGCCAGTCCAGCATATTTATCTTTTTATGAAAATGTTACGATAGACACGAAAAAATATAATTTAAATATATGGCCTGTCACTTTAAAGCCTCACAAAATGGCTACTTCTTATACGATCCTTATGAATCAAAATTGTCCGAAACAGGACAATTATGCTCTGTATGTACCTGTTATAAATATCAAACAGGATTTGTCTAGGCACAGAGGTGTACTCGGGTATAAACAGTAAATTACATTATGTTTTACCTACAATTAACTAGTTTTTTTTAGTATAATGTTTTAATAAAAGGCAATTATTTCCTTTTTACCACGAACGCCTCCTGCCTAAGAGCGCAGGATTTTGGTTTCTTGTTCTTTCAGAAACTTTCTATTTCAGCTTCCCGTTCAACATCATACAGTGGTGTTGCCTGATGAGAAACGCAATTAATGTTGAGTCATCAGTCTCCTCTGTTGGAGTATAGTAATTTCGATTGCTAATCTTCAAGGTCTCTGAATGATTGTTAGAGCTAGAGCCACTAGTGCTTTCTATCTGTGGATCACTTACGATCTCATGATGATATTTATTTTTAAGTTTTCTGTAAAATTTACCACTTCGTTTAATTTTTTTCCAGCTACTGTATGACATTTTGTTTGTACGTGCAAACAAAAAATATCACTAGACCAAATAAAAATGAACGCTAATACTTTATAACAGTTTTATAATTATTGTTGTGTTAACATTTTAATGTTAAAAGACCTCCGTATGCAACATATTTGTTGTTTAACTGTTTTTTGTAAAACTATAAAACAACAATTTTATAATTACTCGCTTTTGTACCAATCTGCTGCAGTAAGCAATTCACTTTTATTAATAACAATTAAAAAACTATTTTATTATTAGTAAATATGTTCGTAACAAAACAGTTTTATTATTGCATTTATAGCGATAAATTAATCCACAAAAGCACCATTTTAAAATGCTTTTAGAGAAAAGTATCATTCAGAGCTAATATGCTGTATAAAAAGTATTTTATAAACGTTTGTAAAATAGCTTTATAACTTATTCTATAATTATTTTATAATTTTGCTGTAAGAACGTTTTCAAAACAATTTTATTTACAGAACAGTTAGAGCAACAAATTTATCGCGAATTAATACTTTATAAAACATAAAAGTTTATACGGAGCGTCAATAAAACAATTATAAAATATATTAGATGGCTAACGATGTCGAATTGCTAGTTGGGTGCTTAACAATAAATTTTCAACATTTGGTATCAATTTAGTTAGGTTTACTCTCAAATCTCCTCTGTTAGTGATGTCCAATCTGTTTCTTTATTTTTTGATTTTTTTTTACAAAAAATTAAAAATTAAAGTTGTAGACCCCCATTTACTTTTACACCCATAATATTGCCGGATTATCGGATGTAAATTATAGACGAACCGAAACTTCATTTACAGATACTTTAATACTTGAAATTTAAAAAATTTTAATGTGGAATATGAGAGATTGCTATATTTGAACTGTGCCCTGACATGTTTTAAATTTTACGTAATTGTGCATTTTTGATATAAAATCGCTGAGTAAAATAATCAAAATGTTAATCTGTTATCAAAACCGATTAAAAATTATAATTTTCATTCGGAAAATTATCTTCTTTCCGTTAAAAAAATTATGGCTGTACCTATAACCAATTTTGAGCTATAAATGAAGTTTCGAAACAGTCCTTAAAATCGCACCCTTAAAGTTAACAAAAAAAAAATACATTAAAAATACAATTTTTATTTTTAAGAAGGCGCCAGTTATGAAGACACTTCACAAAATACAAGTAATTAACTTTATACATAGAAAATTGTCCGCTTTTCATTTTCATTTCTAATAATTTTTCATGTGAAAGCACCATTTTGCGAGAATTTCCATGGAAACTTGGAAATTTGAAAGTGGAAGTGACGTGCATGAATGGACTAACGAGACTACTGAGTTTTTGAAAAAATGTTTTACTTTTTGTAATTTAGAGGCCATGGATGCACAGTATTCAATCAAAGTCAGTCAATATTACTACCCAGAATAAAATTCACCCGCCCCCCTCAATGCCCACTCTTCCAATTAACTTTTAAATTCTACAACTTTTTATTACTATATCAACCGCTTCATAAGCCGAAGATTTAACTAAGCATTTCGAATAGAATAGAACAAAACTTAATAAATTAAGCCATACAATTTTAATGAGAAATTCAGATTAAATTAAATGAACAAATTAAATTATCAACAGCTGTAATGTTAAAATAATGTCGAACAGACAAAATTCGTTTAAATTTGGAAACTTACAAAAAATTTAATTGCAGCGTCCGTTTTTTTTAAAATTCTACCCAGTTTCCATGCGTTCCGTTTATTGATCGAATGCACATCTGAAAACGGTCCAGTTACTCCTGAACCGTCCAGCTTACCTCCCGTGCTTCCCATTTTCATAAAATTTTCCAAGCAATGCAATGATTGATTAAATATGCACGTGAACTTGAAGTATTATGTTTATTTTTTAATTAATTAGTAATGGTTCGAGAAAAGTTTAAAATCTTTTTTAGTTTTGTGTTTTTACTTTTCACGCGCACATCATCAAATCCCGACGCCAAAAGGCTTTACGATGATTTGTTAAGCAATTATAATCGGTTAATTAGACCTGTTAGCAATAATACGGACACGGTTTTAGTCAAATTGGGATTACGGTTATCACAATTAATCGAATTGGTGAGTACAATTTTGTGGTTCTAACTTTTGCACAACTTTGGAATTACAATTAGAAAGAAACTGATTTAAATAGCTGAAATTCTTTGTTTCAGAACCTGAAAGATCAAATTTTGACTACGAACGTTTGGCTGGAACATGTACGTACCTTTTGTGTGAATTTTTAAAAACGGTTTTATAATTCATCACGTCCTCGTTTGAATACGTGTGGGGATTGTTTGTACCCCTCGAGCTGCCTCGACAACTTTTAGAGATAACAGAAATTTATTCTTCTTTCCTCTACCAAAGCCGGTTCAATATTTTTTTTTCGTCATTTTTTTGTTAAAAATTTAATAGAATAATAGAATAAATTAAAGTTAGCGTGGTGGTTTATTGTACTAAGGAATCCCTGGTTCGATTCCCGTTATAATTCAGCTATATCGAATAAGAATTGATATATTTTGAATTTGCACAATTTTATAATATTAAAATCGAATTTAAAAATTAAAAAAATATATATTAACAAATAATAATAAGTATTAATAAATAATAATATATAATTGATATTAATATATTATACCTACTATATTATATTGTATAATATATTAGAATATAATAAAGTATAATAATATACTATATAATATTATTATTAGAAAAATATACATAGGAATAAATATACTACATTAATTAAGCATAATATGATAATAATAATATAATATATTATATATTCAATATATCAATGTATTATGAACATATCGAATTAAATCTGGTAGTTCAATGTTGATATTCGATATATTTACTATCTAAAAAAGTTCCTATCCACAGTTCCGGATTGACTATGTAAAATTTGTCTATTGCCGTGGTTCGGTATCCACGTTAAACTATATGTCCTATATACTTTATTATAATATAATCTTTTTCGGTTTAAAATGATAAAGAAACAATTTCTTGTAATTCAGACTAATAGTCAGTACAACAGTACAACTTGCGACTTCACGGCAGCCGCCTCGGGTCTTCTGATAAATACAAAAATTTTATTGAGTTTTCTTTCAGGAATGGGAGGACCACAAATTTATGTGGGATCCCAACGAATACGGAGGAGTAACTGAGTTGTATGTGCCTTCCGAGCACATTTGGCTTCCCGACATAGTCCTCTACAATAAGTGAGTTAACAATTGGCGCCCAACGTGTTAGACTATCTTTCTTTTTCCAGCGCCGATGGCGAATACGTCGTCACAACAATGACAAAAGCAGTGTTAAAGCACACGGGGAAAGTATTATGGACACCTCCAGCGATATTTAAATCTTCCTGCGAGATCGACGTCAGATACTTTCCTTTCGACCAGCAGACTTGCTTCATGAAATTTGGATCGTGGAGTTACGACGGAAACCAAGTAGAAAATCTCTCTTTTCGAAAACATAAACTTAGTTTAAAATTTCCAGATCGACCTCAAGCATATTAATCAAAAAATAGGAGAAGACAAAGTAGAAGTCGGAATAGACCTAAGAGAATATTATCCCAGTGTAGAGTGGGATATCTTAGGAGTGCCCGCCGAGAGGCACGAAAAATATTATCCGTGTTGTGCGGAACCATATCCTGGTAAATATTTTTTTAACGTGAAAGATTTACTGATTCGTTTTTCTTTTCCAGACATATTCTTTAACATTACGCTAAGAAGAAAAACGTTATTTTATACCGTAAACCTCATAGTACCATGCGTGGGGATATCATATCTATCCGTCTTGGTATTTTACTTACCAGCCGATTCGGGCGAAAAAATTGCGTTGTGCATCAACATTTTGTTATCCCAAACCATGTTTTTCTTGCTGATTTCAGAAATCATACCGTCGACATCGTTAGCTTTACCACTCTTAGGAAAGTACATACTTTTTACCATGGTTCTTGTAGGTTTTTCGGTTGTTATTACCATAATAATCTTAAACGTGCACTACCGTAAACCAAGCACCCACAAAATGGCACCTTGGGTTCGATCGTTTTTCATTAAGAACGTCCCAAGGATACTTTTGATGAGAGTGCCTAAAGATTTGCTCACCGAATTGGCGGCAAACAAATTTTCGTCATCGAGGTCGTTGAGAAAACGTGAGATCGATACGCTTCCATCGACCGACTCTTCGTCCACTTCGTCCTCCTCCACTGCGTCTCGGCATCGTCCAAGTGGATGTAATGGACTCTATACGACCACCGCTACGAACAGGTAGGCCCTTCTTCTTCTTCTTCATCAGCCATTTTCTGTCCACTCCTGAACGTAGGCCCTCCTCTTTCCTTCCACTTTCCTCTGTCCTAGGTAGGCCTCTGTTTCCTGTAACAGGTTGGCCCAGTTCTTGTTAAAGCAAAATTTTGTCAGTCTAACAATTTCAGACTTCGTGGTTTTGCTGGTTCCTTCGGCGGACGACTGGGCTACAACGGACTCCCTTCCGTATTCTCTGGAATGGATGAAAGTGACGGAAGCCGTAAAAAGTACCCGTTCGAGTTAGAGAAAGCAATCCATAACGTGATGTTCATCCAGCACCATATCACACGACAGGACCAGTTTAACGCGGTAAGTTTCCATTCCCAGAGCGACCAGACTAAACCGAATCCTTTTATTTAGGAAGATCAAGATTGGGGATTTGTTGCGATGGTTTTGGATCGCCTATTCTTATGGATTTTCATCATGGCATCCCTCGGGGGCACTTTTGCCATACTTTGCGAAGCACCTGCTTTATACGACGACACGAAGCCGATCGATATGGAACTATCGTCAGTTGCTCAACAACAATTTTTACCAGACTTAGATTTTTAATTATTAACGTAAGAAGTACAATAATTTTTAAAATATCTTACTCCTTAGATACTTATAAAGATTACGAGGCTTTTCGATAAGGAAACGAACAAAAATGGGAAAGGCATTTTTAACGTGAAACTTTGCGTAGGTACACACCGAACCATTTCGGTAGTACTTCCATTTTTGTCTTATTAGAAAATTCTCGTAGAGTTAACTTTTAAAAATTAAAATGGCATTGGTAATGTTCGCCAACGTAAACTTTTTTATCGTAAACTTGTAATTGAGTTAAATCATACGTAATTAATTAACAAGTGCTACATCTATCAAAATTGGTTCTTCGGTAAATGTAAATATTTTGTCATTATTAAGAAATTTTATAATCTGCGATAGCCCAAATTGTTATAATTGTGAAAGTTTTCAGCAATAAAACTGCAGAAACTTGTTTGTATTTCTCAGTTCCGCACCCGGTGGGAGTAAAAAAAGTGGAAAAGCGCACAGGTAAATCTTGATTACATTTATTTTCCAACGCTTTTAATTCGTTAGTACTCTCTGGGGATGAAAAATATTTATGTGGTGATAAAAGTTGTAATTTTTCAATATACGAAGCTATATAAAGTAATTTTCAAATTAAGAATGAAAACATGGATATTTTTATGATAAACAACATCGTTTATCTCCGGGGGCTCCTGGTTTCATGGGACAATAAGGAGGATCCTGGTCGTGAACACAATACGAACCACTTGCACTGTAAATATTGGAGGTTAAAATTTGTTTACGAAATTTACGTAAGTACTCACTCTAGCGGTGTAAATTGGCCCATCGGTATGGAAATCCCCGGGCGCTTATTTGGACGCGGTCCAGAAGGACAACGTCTGGAGCACGGTTCCGCGTTTCTGATCGTAGTCGAATTTATACTTTCTGCCATGTAACATAGAACCCAAACGTGACTGCACAACGATTCGCTCTCAGTTGTTTCACAAAATGGCTGAACCTTACCTCCATTAATGCAAAAATCAACGTGTCCCGATCGACCCATTTCACCATAACTTCCAGCGCTCGTATGAAGAATATGAACAGCCGCAGCGTCCCCATTATCCAACCGTAAGCCTGGACTAATCAAAGGACGGGCTGGATCCAAACCAACGATTCGGTGAAGTCGGAATTTCACGTAGCGGGAAAGCAAACCACAAACGTGAGCTCCTAATACAAAAAGATTTTGAGGATTGAAAAGGATTAAAATGAAAGTTACCTAGAGAATGTCCGATACAGGTCGTCTTTTCCGGCAATAAACCTTCGGGTCTCATTGCTGTCAAAAATCTTCCAGCGCATTTTGCCACCATTTTCATATTGTAAATGGCTGCTCGGTAGCATGGAGGTCTGGTTAGCATTCCCCAATCCAACATCCAAACATTGTATTTTTCATGGGCCAGGTAAGCTGAAAAGTTTTGGAAAGTTATTTTTACTGGATTCGCAAGCTACAGAAATCGACTTCACCTCGCAATTAAAAATTACAGCAAAAAAAAATGTTGAAACAATTTTGCTTACCATCCCTCAGCACTGTAATGGGTAAATTGTCATCTCCACCCGCATATCCGTGCACAATCAAAATATTTTCTTTCGTCTCATTCCATGCGCTTTGTCTCAGCCAATCTGTTTTGGATAAATCGGCAAATTGTCTCGGCCAATCTGTTTTGGATAAATCGGCAAGTTCTTTTTTCGTTCCAGAATATAAAACTAATCTAATTTCGGAATTATCGCAAGTTTCGCTTTCGTCTGCGTTTCTCCACAAACAATCTTTCAGCGTATTATTTTTGAGCGTCTCATTATGCAAAAATAGAGCATCCTTAATTGGATTACCACCGCCTCCAAAATTTACTATTTGAGCAAGATTTCCATCTGAAAATTTTTTTTTCAAAAATTTACGTATCCTGATGATTAGATCTACTGATGATAAAGCGACCCACTTACCTAAATTTATAAAAATCGTCGCACATAAAACAAAACAAAAATCGAACCGCATCGCAAAGGTTAAGTACTCGCGTACAAGTTTAATGGTAATATGAAGAAATTTACATGGTGTGATGTTGTTGTTAGTACAGTAGAAGAAAGTTTTAATGACAAATTTGCAGAATTTTCAAAAACCGAGTTCAAAATTTTTGAAAACTAATTTTTTTTGTGCGATTCTCAAAGATTAAAATTGAAATTTGATAATTAAAGTTTTCAAATTTTGAAATACTTTGTAAGTTTTTTGAGTCTCCAACTAATTTTTGTGATCAAAACCATCTTCGACTAATTAATATTCAAGAAGACCACTAAGTACCGATACTTGTCCCTTGACAAGAGTGTAAACACCATGGAATTCCTAAATTAAGTGTGTTAACCTGTTTTGATTATAAAATAGCGGATTTGAGCAAATGCGGACTGAATGGAAAATTTTGAAACATAGGCTTAATTTTTTGAATAAAAAATTTGAGGTTCCTACAGTAAATCATGAATGTTTTTTCTTCTATAATAATTATGGTGGTAGTTTTGTAGAAAATGATTTTTTTCCACTTTAGCATGACTGCTTTTATAAGATACGGGGGGGGGGGGGGGGTCTTCCATCTGAATTTTACCCGGTTGGTAATAGCAAAACATAGTCCTAAATAATTAAAAGGAAAAAGAAAATAATATTAACCGTTGGGCTTTTAAAAAGCGTTTTTGAAGTGTTTTTAATAGCGCCGCAGGCGACTTTTCAAAATTTGAGGTGAACTGTGTCTAGCAAACAAGTTTTACGATCAAGCGGCCTTTTACATTTTTTAGATTGACAAAAATAAGAAACTACAAGTTGAGAAATGATTACAGAATATTTACGAAAATATTCACATTGATATTTTTTAACCGTTTAAACAGTCCGCACTCTAATGGTACCTGTGAATGAAATTTAAAACCAAATTTTAAACTTGATAAAATGTAAAAATAGACAAAGATGGCGAACTCCACAGAGTAGTTTGCCTCTTATTCGCACTGTACAGTAAAACATTTTTGCCTCCTACTTCTATCTAAAATATCCAGAAAATCGCCTGCGGCGCCGTTCGATAGTTATTATCATAATTATTTAGCATTTTTGAATGATTTTAAAAATTATTGTTTCATGATTTTTGTATGCAAGTGAAAATTAAAATAAATATTCCAAGGTTTCGATTTGCGTTGCTTTGATTTGCGTTGCAGAAACAATGTAGACCTGCGAATATGATCTGAATTTGAATGGCCAGGCTTCTGAAATTAAAATTAAAAACATATGCTAATTATTGGGACTCAGGTGGTTAAATTATATGGCCAGGCATCTTAAATTTAAATCAAAAAATTTGAAACAAAATTTTACCCCCAGTACATAGCGGGGAACTTTTTAAAAGGCTAATTAATCCGAAAGGAATTAAAAACAAAATTTTAAACTTGATAAAATGTAAAAATAGACTAAGATGAACTTCACAGAGCAGTCCGCCCCTTATTAAAGCAATCACTTTATTCGCACTGTAAAATAAAACCTCTTTTGCCTACTACTTCTATCTAAAAATCAAGAAAATCGCCTGAGGAGCTTTTAGTAGTTATTAACATTGTTATTTAGCATTTTTATGTGATCTTAAAAATTATTGTTTCATGATTCTTGTATGCAATTAAGAATTAAGATAAATGTTCCAAGGATTCGATTTGCGTTGTTTTGATTTGCGTTGCATCAACAATGTAGACCTGCAAATATGATCTGAATTTGAATGGCCAGGCTTCTGAAATTAAAATTAAAAACATATGCTAATTATTGGGGCTCAGGTGGTTAAATTATATGGCCAGGCATCTTAAAATTAAATCAAAAAATTCAAAACAAAATTTTACACCCAGTACATAGCGGGGAATTTTTTAAAAGGCTAATAATTAATTCGAAGGAAATTGAAAACAAAATTTTGAACTTGATAAAATGTAAAAACAGACAAAGACGAACTTCACAGAGAAGTCCGCCCCAGATGTTTTGCCTACTACTTCTATCTAAAAAAATCCAGAAAATCGCCCGCGGCGCTTTCGATAGTTATTATCATAGTTATTTAACATTTTTAAATAACTTTAAAAGTTATTGTTTCATAATTTTTGTATGCAATTAAAAATTAAGATAAATATTCCAAGGCCTCGATTTGCGTTGTATCAATAATGTAGGCCTGTAAATATGATCTCAATTTAAAATTAAAAATTTAGAACAAAATTTTACACCCAGTACATAGCAGGGAATTTTTTTTAATGCTAATTAATAATAATAATGAAATCCAAAATTGAAAAACAGATTAAACTTAATAAAATGGAAAAAAAATAGTGAAAGACCAACTCCATAAACTGCCAACGAATACCGTGGATTCCACATCTCTACCATAGATTATATAATTTTAAAGAACAATTAAATAATGCGGAATTATTTGTATATTTTAAATGAACAGGCCTCCTCTGAAAAATCCAGAAAATCGCCTCCGGAGTCTTTAATAGTTACTATAATTGTTATTTAACTTTTTTATATTATCGTGAAAATTTTTTGTTTTATGATTTTTGTATGCAACTAAAAATAAGGTAAGGTAATTAATTCTAGGGTCTCGATTTGCGTTGCCTTTGAAAATTTAATTTGCTTTGGTATGATTCAATTTGTGTCGAAAATAAAAAGTTTTGTATCTTTAACACAATAATTTTGTATTTTTAATATTTATTAGCAAAACCTGATGATTCTACACTTAATCTTTGCACAGCAACAATTTTCGAATTTAATTGACATAAAAATTAATAAAAATGTAAAAATAAAATAGGGGAAGCACTAAAACAAGGGAAGAACAAGAACAGTTTGGGAAGCGCTGAGCTAATAAATATGTGATTTTATTAGCATTTCATCCAGTTTTTCTAAAAAGAAAAATACGAAATTCAATAAAAGTACATGATTCGATTTGCGTTGCTTCGATGTTCATCTCACTCTCCGTAACCTCGACTCAAATTGCAACCCTAGTGAATTCTAAAGCAGCGGTTCTCAAACGTGGTTTAAGTTTCAACAACGTTTAGTTGTTAAAAACGAACATTCAAGAAGGGGGGGGGTCATTTAGCAACCTTATAATCAAATATGTCAAAGTTTGAATCTAATAAAACGAAACCAAGAAGTATCAGCCATGAAACACTTTTTAACACTTAAGACATACAGTTATATTTTTAAAATTCGTACAGGACATTTTACAAACAGTTAAAAGAATCTAAAACGCATGGCTCTCCAAAACTTCGCTCTTTTCTTCCTCAGCACAGCTTTCCCCCTCAATCTTGCTCAGCGAGCTATTCGATTTCCGTCTATTTAGCAAGTAATCGAGGTCGTGCGAAATTTTATCCAGCATTCCGTCCAAACTATCAGAAGAGGTCGGTTTTACAACGTTCTCAATATTTTCCTTTCCATTTTCTTCGGTTTTAGTCTCAGTTTCGGGTGCTTTGGGTTGAACTTTTTCGGTTAACGGTTTCGTGGTGCTAACTTTTTGAACGTTTTCAAAATTTTCGGTAACGCTCTTTTGGTCTGCTACGGTAGGGTGCAGCGGGTACTGCTTGCCGTTGCACCTGGAGTTTACTGCTATGTTGCACAAGATTATGGGGGTCTCGTCGGGCGTTAGGTGCTTATGGTCGCAGTTTGCATCGTGCATGATGGGGGTCACCAAATCCAATTCGACGTGGACTCTTGTTGCTACAACGTCAGGGGAATAGAGGTAAGTTTGCTGTTGATTGCAGGAGTAAGAGCTTTCTTCTTGTTGGCGAAGACATTCTTTGAAGCTTTGGAATTTTCCAATATGGCGGTTTCGGACTGGTTCCTTGTTGGAGGTGTTGTAGACGTTTTCGTCGTTGTATGCTTCAGGGGAATAGTTTTGAGCGCAGTTGGGGATGTTTTGTAAGTCTGACAATTGGACAGAAGGTTTTGAGTTGGTGACAGATTGATCATCCGTTGATTTTCTCCTCAAAGTGGATTGCTTATCTAAATTGGATTCTGGACTCTCTAGAACAGCAAAACTAGCATTTTTGAAACCTTGTCTTTTTATACTTACCGTTCGATGGACTTCTTGGTGACGTTCCTGTTGTGCATTTTTTATTTGACCTAAGAGTTACAATTTCTATGAGATCTTGAGCAAACGATGTTTCGGGGTGGTAAATGTAAGAAGTAAAAAAGATTAACACCTGTAATGAAAAACAGGAAAGAATAAAAGGGCCATGAATATTTTATCCATTTACCAAGATTATGTTGCTTATGGCGAAAGTGTAATTCCAAATTTGGGATTCTCGCATGTTGATGTACATCACACTGGAGGAAATCATCATCACCGTGGACCAAAAAATTGAAAATGACCTTCTCAGCAGTTTTTTCCTAAAAAATTTTGACGTTATAATATTCGATTATATTAAATGTAGTCACGTGACTTCAGCCCCCCCCCCTTTTAAATTATTTTTATTAAATTAAGTGTTAATAATTGGAAAAATATTTTAAAAATTTGGAGGAGACCCCCGTTAGAATTTTTATTAAAAGCAAATATTTGTATTATTATTTTAAAAATTATTTTAAAACTTTTCATTTGTACGTTCGCTGTGAATATAAAAAGTGGAGAATGATTTTTCATTAAAATTTTTGATTTTTATCACCTTTAAAAGTTAAGTAAGTTAAAGGAAATATTGGGATGATATCAAATTAAAATAGTTCATCTTTGTAGTAAGGAACCATACCGAAAGGTATTATTTGTAAAATATCAAAAAATGGATGTAAAACCGGGGGGTCTGGGGGGTATGGTACCCTTCTGTGGTAAGTAACAAGAAGACCTTTCAAAATTGATACCACGTAAATTTTATTCTTGAAAACTCGTCTGGTTATTCCTTACAGCTGGGGGATACTAGGGAAGCTACATCCTCTTGTTGTGTGTACAATGTGAAGATATGATTGCATACTCGGTCTGGAGGGTATGGAATAGATCAATGAAATATGGAAACCCAGAAATAGTTAAAAGTGGTGTATTTTTTATACTATTGCTAGGAGATTAAGCTAGCTTTAAGTGCTAGAAGGGCTACAGCGAAGGCTACAGCCTCCACAGCCCTTTGCTGTAGGAATAGTAGGATGTCGTATGTATGTAAAATGTGAAGAAATGTGTGCGAAACCGGGTGTCTGGGGGGGGTATGGAATACCCCCCCCCCAGGTATAAAGAGGCAATAAGTAAGCTATTAAATTTTGATTCCTGATGAGTTGAATTGTTGCTTACAGGTGTACCTGGGGGGTATTCCATACCCCCCAGACCCCCCGGTTTCTGTTCAATTTCTTCACATTATTATAAATGTTGCCCTACAGTAAGGGACTGCTCCATTACTCATCAGTGCCAGAGAAAATCTTTGGGGGAAAGTAAACATTACTCACGGGCGTACCTGGGGAGTACTCCAACCCCCCCGGATCTGCACCCGTTTCTGCAAATTTTACACAAAATAAGAGGATGTAACCCTTCTGGATCCAACCAAACGATCTTTCAAGAATATAATTTTAGAAAGTTGTCTAGTTGCTTACAGCTGGGAGGTATACAATACACCCCCCTCCCACCCAGAATCCCAGGATAATATGCAACAATTTCCTCACATTTTACACAATAAGAGGATGTATCTTCCCTAGTACCCCTCCTCTTCGCTACTGCAAGTAAGTAACTAGACGAACTTTCAATAATAACAATTTACGTGGTTACAACTTTGAAAAGTCGGCTTGTTACTACAGCGGGCCCAGCGAAGCCTCTTCTCTGGTTTATCTCTAGCCCTGTTCTTTGTTCTTTTCCTTTACATATTCTTCTTCGCTAAACAAAATGTTACCATCTTCAAAGAATATGATAAATTTTGATTGCAGTTTACTTTCCTCCAAAGAACTCCTCTGGTACTGAAGAGTAATGGAGCATACATCCCCTTACTATAGGGTAATGGATGGGAAACTGGGGGGTATGGTATGGTATGGAATACCCCCCTCCCCCGACCCCCAGTAAGTAAGCAACAATCCAACTGCTCAGGAATAAAATTTTAATAGCTTTCATCATATTTTTGAGAAAATCATCAGCATGATCCTGACTGGCAATTAGCGTTTCTAATAAATTTTGCCTGCAATACCCAAAGATTTTGGGGGGTAATTGCCGTCTGACCCCCTGCTACAATGCGCCTGGATTTTGTACAATAACATCCATGACAGTGTAGGTGATCTTCAAAAGTTTAGTTCAAAAAAATTGTATTTTCCCTCCCCCAGAGGGAAAAGTGAATGCGCGTAATGTGGCAAGCGATGTAAATTCACTCCCCCGGCCTGATCGATCAAAAGTTTTTTTATATATTTATTTATAGAATACAACCAATACAATTAAACATCGTTAAATCAAAGTAAATGGATCCACGTAAAATGTGAAGAATTTGGCGTGCAACCGGGGGGTCTGGGGGGTATGGAATACCCCCCAGGTACACCTGTAAGTAAGCAACAATCCAACTGTCCAGGAATAAAATTTGAATAGCATACTTATTGCCTCTTTATAGCTGGAGGGTATTCCATACCCCCCAAACCCCCCGGTTTCGCACACATTTCTTCACATTTTACATGCAACGTGCTACAATATAGGACTGTTGATGCAGTAGCCTTTGCTGTTTCCCCTCTTGCACTTAAAGCTAGCTTACGCTCCTGCCAATACAAAAAACAGAACTTTTAACAATTTCTGGGTTTCCATAATTTATTTATCTATTCCATACCCCCAGATTCTCCCTGTTTCATGCCCATTTCTGGTATGGAATAGATAAAGAATTATGGAAACCCAGAAATAGTTAAAAGGGCTGTCTTTCTTGTATTGATAGGAGCGCAATCTAGGTTTAAGTGCTGAAAAGCTCTTTGCTGTAGGACGTCGTATGTATGTAAAATATGAACCGGGGGGTCTGGGGGGCATGGAATACCCTCCAGCTATACCTAAAGAAGCAGTATACCTGAGAAGTCGGATTTTGCTTACTCACAGGTGTACCTGGGGGGTATTACATACCCCCCAGACCCCCCGGTTTGTCATACATTTCTTCACATTATATAAATGTTACCCTACAGTAAGGAACTGCTCCATTACTCGTCAGTACCAGAGAAAGTCTTTGGAGGAAAGTCAACATTACTCACGGGTGAATCTGGGGGTATTCCATACCCCTCGATCTGCAACCTTTTCATAACATTTCACACACAATAAGAGGATGTAGCCCCTCTAGATTCCTGAAGAGTTGGATTGTAGCTTACTTACTTGTGTACCTGGGGGGTATTCTATACCCTAGACCCCCCCCCCGGTTTCCCATCCATTTCTTACCACTTTATACAGGTTACCCTACAGTAAACGACTGCCCCGTTACTCTTCAGTGCCAGAAAAAATCTTTGAATGAAAGTAAACTGCAATCAAAATTTATCATAATTCTTCTAAGATGGTAACATTATTTGTTTAGCGAAGAAGAATAGGCAGATGAATCGAACAAGGCTGAGGTAAACCGGAGAAGAAGCTTTGCAGCCGGGCAAACACTGCCCCCGAGCTCGAAAAACAAAGCAAGCAAAAACCCAAATCCCAAGAGAAAATATTCTTTTGTTACTCGTTTTAGCAGTGGTGAGCAGATGGTTATAGATTAAAAAAAGTCTATGAAGTCTGAAGTCCTACATCGATAGCGCCAGTGATAGATAGGGCCGGTGCCGAGTTGTCCTGTACCGGATATTATGATTTTGCTCCCTTTGGTCCTCCTGGTGCTATCGATGTAGGACTTCAGAGACTTTTTTTTAATCTAAAACCATCTGCTCACCAGTGCTACAACGAGTGACGAAATTTCGGTGTCCGGTACAGGACAACTCGGCAGCGGGAAAACTCGGCACTGCGATAACTCTGTCGTAGGTGGATGTGTTGCCAAAATTGACTCTTCCGCTTCGCTCCGCGTTGGCAAAACTAAACTCATTAAACACATTCCAATTGTGCTACTGGGAAGGGGACGAATCTTTTTTTTTTTTATGGATCCTAGTCGAGGATGGATGTCTTGTCAAAATTGACTCTTCGGCGCCTCCACTCCGGACGCTTCAGAGCCATTTTGACAACACCATACTCATTAAAAACATTCCCCTAGGGCCGTCCAACTCGGTGTGCTACTGGAAAGTGGGCGAATCTCGCTTTTTTCCCGGTGCCGAGTCGCCGATGCCGAGTTGTCAGTTGCCGAGTTATCCGGTACCGAGTTGTCGATGCCGAGTTGTTCTTGTCCCCATAATATCGTGTTAGAAGGGGCAAGGTACCATACCAGCAACGCTATCATATCAATCACTAGGCTGAGTACTTGTATGAGAATAGAAGACTGATGGACCAGCTTAGAAGAAGCGTTGGGGAGCACGATAAGGTAACTATAAAAAGCCTGATAGGTTCATGTGACAGGCGACATACCGAGAGTGGTGGCTCAACTAGATAAGCTGCGTAAGTAGTCTTCCTAGAGAATACATACCGGTTTTCTACAGATGCTGGTCAGAAGGACACCCCGGAAGGGACTGCAGGGCCCCAGATAAGTCAAAGGTCTGCATAAAATGCAACTCCCTTTCGGGGAGCTCTTCCGGTTGATTGCGGGAGGCTCTGCAAAAGATTCGGATGGGAAGTCCACCATATAAGTAGGTGTCAAAGGAGGGCTACGGAGGATGTTAAAACGACGTATCCCCGACTGATAGGTCGGGACATTATACGGTCACTTGTGGATAAGTCCTACAACCGAACCCCGAAGAGTTCAATGGTCATCAACACGACCACGACTTCCAGCACCGTTTCCCCAACAGCTCACCAGACCCCGGAAAGATTCTCGTGCGTTTATACTATTGGGAACACATGGAGTTTTTAAATCCACACACGAGAACCTGTATCGTGCACCTGGAGGTCCAGAGAGGCGCAAGACGTCCGTCGACATAGCAATCCTATCGGAGCCAAACATTCTAAAATCGGTCAATTTTATATAAGACAACATCAGCAAAGCGGCTATCTATCTGCCAACGTCTCAAACGATAGAGAAAAGTGGAGAGGAAGAGGGACATGCGTGGGTCATGATTGGAGGTAGAACAATCTACAGTTGCAGTACAGTCGCAGTGAGGCTTCCCTCTAGTGGACGAGACAGAAAAGGCGCTCACAGATTCTCTGGACTCTCTGAATGTCTGGA
This sequence comes from Rhagonycha lutea, assembly GCA_958510855.1. Classification (NCBI taxonomy): domain Eukaryota; kingdom Metazoa; phylum Arthropoda; class Insecta; order Coleoptera; family Cantharidae; genus Rhagonycha; species Rhagonycha lutea. The sequence continues at coordinate 28,437,952 of OY294041.1, read as the reverse complement.
AAGCATCCCATGAACCCCCACCCCACCCGATTACTCGGTTTTATACGCACTTCTTCACATTATACACTCTTCGGAATTCAGTAAGAGGCGGTTAGGATCGCGAAACAACTAAATTTCGATATTAGCGCCTTAAACTTTAAATTAAACCATAAACGACTAAGGATTAAATATTTGCGATGGAGGATCAGACTCTTACCAAACTTTCGTAGATATCTCCAAAACAAAAACAAATAAAAATGGCGGTAATAGAAGCGGACCATTCCTAAATCCAAGAGAATAATTTACCTCTTTAATGCTAGGGATGAACTCTTATTTTGATCATTAATGGCCTCCGTTATTTTGTCCATTACCATGAGGTACATAATATTGTAGAGAAAAATTTTCACCAAAGCAGCGCTTATGAAAATGTTGAATGACACCGATCCGTTAATCAACCACCACGACGATTGTCGCTTTCCCATTGTTCTATAGGTGAGATGGCTAGCAAAGACAGTTATAATTGGAACACCTGGAACCCACAAGGAGGAATTTAAAATATATCGAAAAAATGTGAAGAAACTCACCTGTGCTAATGGCCACGATAGTTTTATTCAAATTTGGAGCCTTGGAGTGTTGAGCAAATTCCGTAAACACCATCAAACACTTACTTATATGGGAGGCCATGGATACGAGTAAAGATATTTCCAAAAATGTGTTAATGTAAGCGTAGGATTCCTGCAAAAATAATAATTAAAGTTTTATCACCACCAGAAGAGCAAATTTTACGCTGGTCAGTTCTCTTGAGAGAGCTATAATGAATATCATCATCGCGCTTGAAATAGCAACGCAGTACTGGATCTTCAAAAAAGTTATTGAGGATTTTTTGACGCACCAATACATTGTTAGAATAATGGTGGAAATAAAAGAAAATACAAAACAAACGCAGCATCCAATTAGTACCAATTGTTGATACGAATAAATTTCTTCTTTAGCCATCTGAAAAGCGTTCGGATTTTCAGATATCAAATGCAGGTCCAGTTAAATACTTACCGTTACGGGAACAGTGGTAACAAAAACGGCGTAAGAGCCAGGTTTCGAGCAGATACACTTCGTTCTAGTCGCATTGATTAATTCCGTTTGGCAGGTGTTAACGTTCCACATGTAACCATAGTTGGCGTAATTAGCGAAGGAACAGTTGATGTTCCATTGATTGGTCGTTGTGTTGATGGTGGGATGAGAAAATTCCATGACGAACAAAAATCGATCGTCGTCACCTGATATGTCATGTTTTGATAGCCAGACAGCTGCAATTTTTGAAATGATTTCGTATTCCATTTCGGTTCCATCCCTATAAAACCACGGTTACAAATTTCTGGCGGAAAAATTCCTCTTTACTCACTGTAAACGTATCACAGATCGAGAAGGAAGGTATAATTCCAAATTTTGATAAACAACGCAGGACACAATCACAGATTTGTTCGACTTCATCATTTCGTGTGGTTCTTGCGGATTGTTGAGCATAACATTCAATTTGTAAGAAAACCAAGGCGGATACATTTGCTTATCGAATGGAATATGAGATTCCATCTTTAGTTGGTCCAATTTTGCAAAGCTGACGTCGATCCTTTTGTAGCTGCGATGATAGGTTTGGAGTTTATCCAAAATTTCTCTCGACCAACCTATTTGGCTGCTGATAACTTGCTGGAGAAGGATTACTTGCTGGAGGAAAAAAATGCGGTTCGTTACATAGTTCCAGTCGCTTCCAGAAGAAACTCACCATCTGGTTAATTAGCGAGTTGTTGTGCTTCAAGATGGCGTCTGCAATATTGAACACGACGGTGGTTGCGTTAGGAATTACGTTGTTACTTCTGGTTTGGTTAATGTAATTGATGATGTCGTTCGTCATGGTCAGAATTCGGGCACCTTCTCCGGGCAAAAGATTACTGATCTTGTTTTTCAAATAATCGTAATAAAAATTTAAATATTCCAGTTCGTTGCTTTCCATGTATCCTAATTGAAGGCGTTGAAACTGTAATAAAAAAAATTGGGGTTAATCATCAGAAAAGAGAACGTAATTTTGAAAATGCTTACATTTATTTCGCTTTTATGCAACGAATTTGCAGTACAAAAAGAAAAGTCAGGTAATTGCCAGATCGATTTTTCGGGATCGTGTAAAATGCACCACCTCGTAACAACGCCGATAAATCCCTTTGGACATTCCTGAACGCTTTGAGTACCCGGTGCCGTCTCTGGCCATAATATATTCATGTGCTTCTCTCCACGACACGTACGAACTAAAGTGCGATCAATTACATCTACTTGGATGCTGACTTCACTCGACGTAACTTCATCTTGCACTAAACACGAATACATCGTAGGTCGCTAAAAATAGAAATGTTAAAAGCAGTTGAGAAAAATTTTCACTTACCTCAATTCGCGAAACTTGGAGGATGCTACCACCTGGAAATAATATTTCGTACTTTTCCATTTCTGTTTTTATGGGCAGCAATCCTTTGTTTTTGGTCCAACTGTAAGTGTATTTCTTGTTACTGTCTGCTTTTGACAAACTAATACATTTTATAGTGAAATTTTCTCCCTGAAATGAATCAAAATTAATGGAATCAGAAATGCCGCTTTTCTCAAGTTTATCTGTCCACCTTTTGAACGGTAAGGGTCAAGGGTTCGATTTTGACAGACGGCGGTTGTCTAATTTCGACCACTTTCGTCAAACATTGTCTAATTCCATGATCCTCCACTTCGCACACGAAAGTTCCTTCATCGAGGATGGAAGCTTCATCAACGCCCAGCAAGCTCGTGTACTGGTTTCTTGCATGGGTGTCTGGGATGAGTCGCAGCCATTTATTACTAAAATTGCTGTTTGTTTTACTTCAAGTTAACATTTATCGTTCCTACGTACTTGGTAAATTTGGTAACGTTGATTACGATTCCATCCTTGTACCACTTGAACGTCATTCTTGGAGATCCTTGAGCTACGCACGAAAGGACGAAGCGATCCGCCTCGCGGATCAAACCACTTTGATTTATCGAAACGCTCTGAAAATATGAAATTCGTAAAATTGACAGTTTGCACGTTCAACTCACTTTTATGGAGAGACGACTTTCGTTATAGGTATTTTTATCGACTAACGTCAAACTTCCAATACTTCCGGACTGCTTCCACCTGTTTAGGAGAGTTTCCAGTCGTTTCTTGTCCCTCTTTATTCCGTAAAAATTAACAACGGCTTCCGTTCCCCACTCATAATAACTGTAAAAACAAGATTTTTAAATTTCGGAAACTTTTCACCTTCAACTCACTTTAAATCGTTGATTACGATTTGCTCGACGTTAATTTTGAACAAGGAAATCTGAAAGAAAAAAGTTATTAAAACGTCGCTAGTTAGAGAGATCATTTCACCTGGTTTCTTATTATTTCTTTTAGAGATTCCTTCTTTAAAGATGGACCCTGCATCAGTCTCAGTCTAGTGGATAATTCAGCGTCTGGAACAATTTTGAAAATATTATATTGTCATGATTTATTCTACAACCTGGAGCGGGGGTAGCGGACACACCATACATTTTTAAATTGGATTTGAAAAATTGACTTATTAGTTATTAGTTACAAGTTTTAAATTCATTCAAATACTATTTGGACTTGGAAATGCAGTATAAATGGGTTGCAGGTTCATAACCCTGACTTGAAGATAATAATCGATTTTAAAGTTTCCAATTTCTGCCCGAAACTAGACCTTATGGGTGCATTCCATTGACGGTACGTGCACTCTGTACGTGGGTCTTATTAGATACGGATAGTGGGGACCGACAGGGACAGAGCTGAGGTGTTTATTTAATGATTCGGCACCGTCCTAGATCAGTCTCTTCAAGAATTCGCCAAAGTAGGGGGAGTTCAATTCGATAAACCATTAATTGCGATGTTCTGAGATGTTGAAAGAGGCAATGGAGGCTGTGCCCCCACTAAACTGTGTAAACAATGTGAATGCTATGCTATATGAGGACCGACGCAGCTGCTTTAGTCGTTCCTACACCAAAGTATAGTTAACATCGAGCAAATTTCATTGTTTAGTGGCATTTTTGGGTTAAATTTGCCGAAAGGAAAAGAGAGATCCACCCCCTTTCCTGTAGCACACTTTGCCGAGTAGGGCTGGTCTAGGGGATATCTTAAATTATTACAGCGTTAGTCAAAACGGCTTGGAGCGTCCGGAGCGCAGGGGACCGAAACGAAAGTCGCGTAGAGTCGATCTTAACAACGCAACTACAGCAAATCTCGGATCCATCATCGTTAAATCAATTTAAACCATTTCCAAGTATTTTTATTCGATATAATATGAATAGCAGGGGCAGCTGAATTACAACTTGCCCGTGTGCATGATGCCTCTTAGCAGTGGCATAGCTAGAACTTTTGCCGCCCGTGGCAGTTCCAAAATTTTCCGCCCTTTCCCTCTCCGAAAAAGTTTTTGAATGACCTTTTTTTAATTCTATTTCCTAATAAATTGATGAAATATAAAAAAAAGTTCTTTGGCCGCTCTTAATTCTGCCCCTAAAGGTTGTTAAAAAGGTCGAATGACCTTTTTATAACCCTATTTCCTAATTAATTCCGCCCCTAAAAATGTGCCGCCCGGGGTGGTCCGATCCCTTTAGCTACGCTACTGCCTCTTATCGGAACAGTGTCGCTTCCTTCTAAGTCGAGGTGAGCGGGATTTACATTATAGCGGGAGCCAATGAAATGTTGTACATTGCCACATCATATAAAATTGTGGTTGTTGATAAAATATAAGCCCTATTTGCAATATTTGCAATATTTGCATTATTGTACCGTTTTCTCTCATTCTGTAAAGTAGAAATTTTAAATTTCTTATTTAAATAATAAAAAAACAGAGCCACAATAAGGGTGAATGTGACGCGACGGTTGCAAGTGGTTTAATTTGCACCCCACTTGCCCGTTCGATCAAGAAATTTCTTTAAATATTTATTTATAATACAATACAAGCAAACATCGTTAAACCAAAACAAATGCATTCACGCAAAATGTGACGAAATGGGTGGGAAACCGGGGGGTCTGGGGGGTATGGAATACCCCCTAGGTACACCTGTAAGTTTGCAACAATTCAACTCTTCAAGAATCAAATTTTAATAGCATCCTTTTGCCTCTTTATAACTGGAGGATATTCCATACCCCCCCCCCGACCCCCCGGTTTTCATACATTTCTTCACATTTTACATACATACGATGTCCTACACCATACGGTGTACCCCCCAGGTACACCTGCAAGTAAGCAACAATACGACTTTTCAAGATTCAAATTTTTATAGCATACTTATTGCTTATTTATAGCTGGAGGGTATTCCATACCCCCCAGACCCCTCGGTTTCGCACACATTTTACACACATACGGCCGTGAAGGCTGTAGCCCCTCTAGCACTTAAAGCTAGTTTACGCTCCGACATATACAAATAGCAGCACTTTTAACTATTTCTGGGTTTCCATTATTCTTTATTCTATTCCATACTAGAAATGGGCATAAAACCTGGGTGGGGAGGTCTGGGGGTATGCAATAAATAAATGAATTATGGAAACCCAGAAATAGTTAAAAGTGCTGTTTTCTCTTGTAGCAATGGCTACAGCATTCACAGCTCTTTATTGTAGGACGTCGTATGTATGTAAAATGTGAAGAAATGTATGAGAAACCGGGGGGTCTGGGGGGTATGGAATACCCTCCAGTTATAAAGAGGCAAAAGGATCCTATTAAAATTTGATTCTTGAAGAGTTGAATTGTTGCTTAATTACAAGTGTACCTGGGGGGTATTCCATACCCCCCAGACCCCCCGGTTTCGCGTTCATTTCTTCACATTTTATACATGTTACCCAATAGTAAGGGGCTGTATACTCCATTACTCTTCAGTGTCAGAGAAAATTTTTGGAGGGAAGTAAACTGCAATAAAAATTTATCATATTCTTCTAAAACGGTAACATTTTGTTTAGCGAAGAAGATTAAGCAGAGAAGAAGGAGAAGAGGCTACTCAGACCCAGCTGTAGTAATAAACCGACTTTTCAAAGTTGTGACTAAGTAAATTGTTATTTTTGAAATGTCGTCTAGTTACTTAGTTGCAGCTGGGGGTTCTAGGGAAAATACATCCTCTTATTTTGTGTAAAATGTGAAGAAATGGTTGCCGATCCGGGGGTCTGGGGGGTATGGAATACCCTCCAGTTATAACAAAGTAATAGGATGACTATTCAAAATTGCAATCACGTTAATTTTATTCTTGAAAACACGTCTATTTACTTACTTGCTGCTGGGGGGTATTACCCCCCAGACCCTCCGGTTTCCCATGCATTTCTTCACATTTCAGACATGTCGCCCTACTGTATAAGGGAATGTTTGCTCTATTAACCTCAGTTTCTAGGTAATAATGTAATAAAATTTGCGGCATATTTTTATTCGTTACGCGAAGATTTTTTCGAAAGGACAGTTTTAGAAATTGGCCACTAGGTTTCTGGAAAATCTTTTGTTTGTTAGATAATGTACTTAACTTTATCATATTTTTGCCGATAGTGCCGAGTAAAATCTTTGGAGGAAGAAATGTAACTGACATTAATTAGTCTGGAGTGATAGAGGAAGCTCAGCCTTCTACTTTAAGATACTGTGTGTAAAATAGAAAAAAATGGTTGTGCAATCAGGGTCGGGGGGGGGGGGGGCTACCCTCAGGTCCGAAGAAAATCTTTGAAAGAAAGTAAAGCATAAATTTTGTCACTAATGTTAGTGAGCATGGAGTCGTAGATTCCTAATTTAGGGTACCATGCGTAAAATATGAAAAAATTGATGTGGGACCGGGAGGTCTGGGGGTTACGGGGTACCCCCCGGTACAGAGTAAAATCTTCGGAGGAAAATAAACTACCTATACTTAATTTTATTATATTCCTTCTTCAATGAAGCACCTTGCATCTGTATCAGTCTGGTAGATAATTCAGCGGCTAGAACAATTTTGGAAATATTATATTATCATGATTTATTTTGTAGCCCTGAGAGGAAGAAGGGGGAATACCACAAATTTTTAAATTGCATTTACAAGAGTGTAATATAATATTTTTAAAAATTGACTTAATTCGAACTTTATCATCAAGTCCCGATTGCACAAGAAGTTTAGTCTTCTAAATAGTTAAGGGTACCGTGTGAAAAATATGAAAAATGATTGTGCAACCGAGAAGTCTGGGGGGTTGTGGAGTACGGTGCCGTACAAATGGACGCGTCCGAAATGACCCAGACCATAAAGACGCAGACCCAAAAAGACGCGGACATAAAGACGCATACCCAGAAAGACACAATTAAGAAGAGATTCATCCCCTAGGAGCGTCCGTAGCGTAGGGGACCGGAGCGGAGGGGGCGGAGAATCGATTTTGACAATGCAACCACGGCAGATCTCGGATTCATCATCGTGAAACCTGAATGTATTTTACAAAGTACAGTGCTTCTGCTTATGTTTGTCTAGGGTCGGGCTTACTAACTAGCGGCAGCCAATCAAATGTCGTCGAATTACCTAATGTAAAATAAGTTTTTGCGTCTTTCTGGGTCTGCGTCTTTATGACCCGCGTCTTTTGGGTCTGTATCTTTATGGTCTCCGTACTTTTGGGTTTGCGTCGTATTGGGTCTGCTTCCTTTTGTGTCTGCGTCCTTTCAGTTGCGTCTTTTTATCCTAAACAAATAGGCCAGTCATTGGGGACTTAAAAAGTGAAAAGTTAGACAAAAATTGCAAAAGTTTTTATATTTTGGGACAACATTGTGACAGGTCAAAAAATTATTAATCCGATTTTTGCACCCTTTTTTGTTCCCCGGAACATTGTTAAATTTTTAAAAGATGAGTGTAAATTTACAATAACTATGAAAAAAATTCCAAAATTTATGCAAATCTTCCGATGACCGGAACATTGCAAAATAGTTGTGATTATTAATTTGTATACAGGGTTGTATTAAGAAATTATTTGCATGAATTTTGCAATTTTTTTCGACAGGATACCCCAAAAAAAATTAATAAGCTACTGTTTGCAATGTTTCGGTCATTGTAGCAGGGTGCAAAGTTTATTGAAGATGTGTTTTAATTATTAAAATGTTCTCCAAGGTTTGCATAAATTTCGGAATTTCGGTTTCTTTAATTTAACCATGTTTCGAGGGGCAGAAAAGGGTGCAAATTCGGATTTATAATTCTTTTACCTCCTTCAATGTTGTCTCAAAATTTGAAAACTTTTGCAATTTTCATACCTTTTTTGCTACAATGACTGGCCTAAAAATGGCAAGGGAAACTCTTTGGAGGAAAATAAAGCTTAGATTTCGAAATTGACGTTAGCGAGCGCTAGGGGGAGCCTAGCCTTCATGTGTAAAATATAAACAAATTGATTATAGATCGGGGGGGATTTGGGGGGTACGGGGTACACTACAGGACAGAGAAAAATAAACTATATGTAATAATTGTGATTTTTGTTATTTTCTAAAGTGGCCTAATAAATTTTAAGGTGGGTTAAGCCCCCCTAGTCCCCATTAGCTACACCAATGGATTCCGTATTTGTTTATATCGCTTTAAAAAATAGGTACAAGTTTTGTAATTAAATAAATAAGGGATAAATAGATAGTATTTTGCGAAAATGATGAATAATCTCTGATCTAGAATGGCTGATAAAAAAAACCTATTCACGTGGTTCGGATCCACGTTAAGCTGTAGGTCCTCTGTACTTATCAGGACATTGATGATCTTAATTAGGATGCTATACAATTAAAAGTTAATACGAACCTGTTTTTGTGGAAGAGCAGTTGTTGCAGTTCCTGTCCCATTCGTTACTAACGCAATCTAAACAATGGCGAATTTTTAATTTTTAAGTTGACACATCAGAAAGGAGATTTACTCACTATTCTTTGCTGATAGGTCAATTTTGGTTTCACAGCGTTCTCCTGTGAATCCTTCGGCGCAGTTACAGCTGGCTAGGGTCGTTCCAACCAACCTAAAAATGCAAAAGGTGGATTTTCTTCCAAAAGTTTTCGTTAGTTAAATTTACCTGCAGATGCCATCATTTTGGCAGAAACTGGTTCCATCGGAAGAACACAACGAATTGGGACCGTTGGAACATGTCGGTCCAGAATATCCCATAAAGCAACGGCAGTAAAATTTACTAAAGAAACAAAGTTGGGAATTGAATCACAAAAGTGGAAGGGGGGGGTAACTTACGTATAATCGTAGTAGCAGGTACCAGTGAATCCACAATCGCTCATAATGCACGAATCGTGTCTAATTGGCTCGGTTATAATTTCGTAAGTTATGTTAAAACCGTAAACGTCTAAAAAATAGTCCAAAATTCGTAGATGGGTATTTTCGATGGAGGTTAATTCGAAGGTAACGACTAAAACGTTCTGATTGGTACTTATGAGTTTGACCTTGGAAACGTTGTTTTCTAAAACCGTGTGGATCCGTTTACCCAAAATATTGTAGCTCATGTCGTATGTTTCGTATTCCTCGAAGGTTAATCCTTCCGATACGAATAATTGGGTGAGGTAAACAACAATAGAAGTATTCGGTGAACTAATCTCGGTGGCATCGATTACCCATTTACACAATATAGGCACTTGAAATTCGTTGGGAAAACCGGGAGTTTGAAGCACTCCCCGAGTTGCTGTCAATGTCCCTCCACATTGTATTGGATTTTCGGCATTTACGAAGGTTGTGAATAAGCTGAGTGCGTTCCAGAAGATAATAAATTCGTAGCTTGCTTTTGTATACATTTAATACCTGAAAATAGCGAACATAGTTTGCAGGCCGAAAAGAAAATTCGGAAAATGTTTTGGTGAAGTCAACTTCGTATAACAAATAATGTCAAGTACCGATACAAAAAGCGGAAACTGTTTTGTAACGTCAAGTGAAAAGCGATTAATCTTAGAGGAAAAACTGATACTTGGAGCGGAAAAGTAAATCTCACTTTTCAATTTTTCGTGGTCAGTTTTTGTATTAGTATACTAAAAATGCAGATTTATTAAAATTTTGTAATAGTATAATGCGGTTCCTCTATTGCATTTTCCGGAAAATATGTCACAAAAACGCAATTAATGACAATGGAAAACTTAATCAGATCGGATTTTCCGAAAAAAACACGTAATAAAAAAAGCCCTTAAATGGTTAATGAAACGAAATACAAACATTTGATGGATGAACAATAAACCCGCACATTAACACTCCGAATAACAAATATAATAGGAAAACTTAAAACATTAAACTGCATTTTTAGTTTTCCCTTTTACGTTCATTACGACGATAAAAGGAAAACGCAGCAATACTTTATCTTATTTGCATGCATAAATCAATCAAAATTAAAATTTCTCTCTCTGCAGACAATGAAAAAGGAAATTCTTGTGGAAAATCCATACTTTTTTTACCTTGTTTATCATCCAGACCTTCTTTATGTGGAAATTACTTCAATTTGTTGAAAATTAACTTTAAATTCGGTTTTAATTGAATATAAAATTTTTACCGGAATCTTTTGATCTGCGTAAAGAAGCAACGATCTGGTGCGCACTGGAGATGAATCCAGCTTCCTGCGCCACTATTTTGACGCATCAACACTGGAAAACGTGAAAAATCCTCGTAGCACTGGCGCTTTGCTACTTCAATTTTCCCGAGAGATTTATTTTCTTTTGTTCTAAAATGCAATATTTTAGCATAAAACGATTTCAAAATTTTAGGGCTTGCGCTTGGAAATTGAAAATTTTCATCCTTTATTCACAAGATTTCCTCTTGTTTGAATTAGCGGGACTATAATGTTAATTAGGGATGAAAGGGTTAGCGAAATTAAAAACAATAAAAGGAGAGTTAACATTTCCGAACTGTAAGTGAGGGCACAATACGAAACGAAAATAGTGAAGGAAATGTAAATTTAGTTGGTGTACGAGGGAGTTTCAATAAATTTAGGTGTCAGTTATGAACATATTCGAATTTCACCGATTACCAAAATATTGGAAAACAAATTTTTTTCTCTAATTATAAAAACAGTTGAGGGTGTCAATTATAATTACAAATATAAAAATTTGCATATCATTCAAAACTTTAAAAAAAATTACATGCGAGTATTGTATTGGCTCTTGCCTATAAGTTTAGCTCCGTTCACCCCGCATAATTTTTTGTAGTAAATCACTTGCAATTGCCATGAAAGTGTCAAACTTCAAAAACCGAAATCTCGAAGCCCTTTTATTTGTTAAAAACATTCCTGAAGGCCACGCAACTCGTTAACCGGGATATTTAAGCCAACATATCTGAGTATTAGGTTTTTTAGACAACAAAATGTAATTTAAATATAATTTTTAGTTGGATGTTATCAGTCGCACAAGTAATCGTCACCTGTGGTAGTCTAAAAATTATTTACGGCATGCACCGTCAACAGACTGGGGCAACCGGGGCAAATCAAACTTAAAAAAATCGAAGCTTTACAATCGTTAACGTCTCAATTTTTTGGCTCAATGCCATTTCAGGGTTTGAAATCCCAAATATTCCCAAAATTAGCTTCAAAAGAGATGCAGGAGATAATCTGCTCAGCAGATGCTAAAATAGGCTACAGCTTTACAATCGATTATTGAGCGCCATCAGATTCCGTTGAGTTTTTGTAAATAATTATATCTTCTGGGCTCAATTAATGTACTCAAACTCAGATTTTGTCGAAAGTGACAAACATCAAGGAATTCCTGTATGTCTGTGTGTCTGTATGTAACTGAATTTTGTGTGCACTTTAGCTCCAAAACCAATAGAAACTTCACAGTCAAATTTCATAATTATTACTAGTACTTTTATATTGAGGCCTAAAGATGAGATAACTCAGGGTCATGGGTACACTGTGCATGTCTCACATGGGCGCCAAATTATAGGGGTAGCCAAAAGGAATTGGTACATAGTTTCGGTGAAATGAGAAGAAATGGATGTGAAACCGGGGGGGTTTGGGAGGTACGGAGTACCTTTCAGTGCAATAATTTCACCTCCTCCTGTTATATTATGTTCAGATGAAGTTCGGGTGGTTTAGACTGAACATTGACTTAGGTTAGGTCAAATTTCGATTCAGGCAGTGGCGTAACTACCAATGCACACCGTGTGCGAATGAACACGCCTCGTAAAATCCTAAAGGTCCGAGGCAATATATAGTAAATATAATGGCGTCGCGCCATCTTCTTCAGCCGCGATGGACCGGTCGATGTATGTTGCTCGGAGCAAATGTAGGCTAGGGATGAAACAAGTTCAATTATTATGAAATAGGGTAAAAAAAGGTCATTTAAAAAATTTTCGGGAAAAAACCGACAGTTTGAAAAGAAATGTTAAGTATTGCAGGTCAGCCATCTTGTTATGCTACTCCTTTTTCTTGAACCGTACAATACGGGATGGTACGTCAGCATATACGATTTTAAAATAGGAATAAAAAAATAAAAAGTATAGAAATATAAGTCAAAAAAAAGCCAACATGGCCGATATGGTTCGAAAACTTGCATCATACTGAGAAAATGATCCGCATCAGGCCCGTAGCCAGGGGGGGACACTTGGGGGCACGTGCCCCCCCCCCCGAAATGCTGGAAAGACAAAGAAAATGGAAGGGGAACAACCGAAAATTTTACATTTTACAAAAGGTTTTTTACAAGTGCCCCCCCCCGAAATGAAATCCTGGCTACGGGCCTGATCCGCATGGTCCTGACCAGCAATTAGAGTTTCTATTGAATTTTGCCTGCAGAACCCAAAGATTTTGTAGGGTAATTGCCGTCTGACCCCTTGCTCCTATGCGCCTGATTTTGTAAAATAACATCCATGACAGTGTAGGTGATCCCTCAAAAGTTAAGTTCAAATTAATTATATTTCCCCTTCCCCAGAGCCTCAACAAGGATATAGGCCCCTGTCGCAAGGAGATTAATTTGCACCCCCCCCTTCCACGTTTGATAAAATTTTTTTTTATTTTTAAATATTTATTTATACAATCCAAACAAGAATCGTTAAAACAAATGCATCTCCCTAAAATGTGAAGAAATCAGCGTGAAACTGGGGGGTTTGGGGGTATGGAATACCCCCCCCCCCCGGGGATACCAATAAATAAGCAACAATACGACTTTGTTAAGAATCAAATTAGAATAGTCATCTTATTGCTTCTTTATAGCGGGAGGGTATTCCATACCCCCCAGACCCCTCCGGTGTCACATTATTTTTTTCACATTTTACACGTGGTACCCTAAAATAAGAATCGTTCGCTGCCTCTAGCACTTTAAACTAGCTGCGCTCCTAATATTGGCAACAAAAGAAATTCCTTTTTTTATACATACTTTCTTTACATTCAAAAGTAAATAATCTAAAAACAGGAAGGTCTGGGAGGGGGATATTCTATAACCCCCAAAAATATAAAAAAAGATATTTTTTTGGTTACCAATATTAAGAGCGTAGCTAGGCTAAACTGCTAGAGGCAGCTAGCGACTTTTATTTTAGGGTACCATGTGTAAAATGTGAAGATATTAATGTGACACCGGGGGGTCTGGGGGTGTGGAATACCCTCCAGCTATAAAGAAGCGATAAGATGGCTATTCTAATTTGATTTCTAAAAGTCGTATTGCTGCTTATTTACTGGTGGGGTATTCCATACTTCCAAGACCCCCCGGTTTCCCCCACAGCACAAATAAATAACGCTATGACTTCTCAAAATTGATTTTCAAGGCGCAAACTTAATTCTAGAAAATACATCTTTTGCTTACTAACCGGGGGGTATGGGGGGTATGGAATACCCCCCAGGTACACCAGTGAATAAACAATAACACCCGTAAGCAACAATCCAACTCTTCAGGAATCAAATTTTAATAACATACTTATTGCCTCTTTATAGCTGGAGGGTATTCCATACCCCACAGATCCCCCGGTTTCGCACACATTTTACAAACATACGACGTCCTACAACAGAGAGCTGTAGAGGCTGTAGCCCCCAAAAAGCAGCACTTTTACGATTTCTACGTTTCCGTAATTCTTTATCTATTCCATACTAGATATGGGCGTGAAACAGAGGATCTGGGGGGGGGGGGTTGGAATACCCAAGCGGCACACTGGCATCATAATGTCGTCAGTTATTGGGCTTGTAGTGACGTCGAAGACATCGTAAATGACGTTCTAAATGACGTCATTCGACGTCAAAGCAACGTCTCTTAATGACGACTTCAACTTTTCGCCTTGAAAGTGACGTCATAATGTACGTCAGTTATTCGGTCAATGACGTCGCCGACGAATAATGACCAACAAATGACGTCATTATAACGACAGTATGCCGCCTGGGTAGATACATGAATTATGGAACCCCAGAAAAAGTTAAAACATTAGTGCTGTTATTTTTTGTATTGGCAGGAGTGTAAGCTAGCTATAAATACTAGAGGGGAACAGCAATGGCAATGATATGTAAAATTTGAAGAAATGTGTGTCAAACCGGGGGGTCTGGGGGGTATGGAATACCCTCCAGCTATAAAGAGGCAATAAGTATGCTATTAAAATTTGATTCCTGAAGAGTTGAATAGCTGCTTACTTACAGGTGTTCCTGGGGGGTATTCCATACCCCCCAGACCCCCCGGTTTCCCATCCATTTCTTCACATTTTAGAAATGTTATCATACGTAGGGTTAGTAAGGGGCAAGTATTCCAGCTGCAAGCAAGTAACCAGACAACCTTTCAAAAATAAAATTTAAATAAAATTTTGAAAAGTTGTCTTGTTAAATACAACTGGGGGGGTATGGGGTATTGTTACATATAGTTGGAGGTATTCCATACCCACAGACCCCCTCCCCGGATTTGAAACAATTTATTCACATTTTACACACAATAAGAGGATGTAGACTTTTTAAATTGATAAAGACGCAAATTTAATTCTTGAGAATACATCTTTTGCTTACTTATTATGCCGGGTTGGGAGAGGGGGCATATTCCAAAGCACTGGATTTTTAATTATTTTCTTATAAAGGTACCTTCCAGGTTAGGGGAGGATTTTTTCATGAGCAGAAACTACATAATACTTAATTTTATCTCATTTTTTCTATTTTCTAGGATGGATAACCCAGCTAAATACCTTAAAATGTGAAGAACTGAGCATGCAAGCAATGGTCTGGGGAGGTATGGACATTGGCGTAAATACCCAATGGTTTGATCCTCGTTAATCTGCATTAAATTGCTATCAAGTTTTGCTTTTTTTACACCACTGGATTCAGGTTAGGTTAGGTTTAGGTTAGAATGCTAACCAGGCCCGTACCCAGGATTTAATTGGGGGGGGGCACTTGTAAGGAGCCTTTTGTAAAATTTTCGGTTGTTCCCCTTCATTTTTCTTTGTCTTTTCAACATTTCGGGGAGGGGGGGCACGTGCCCACAAGTGCCCCCCCCTGGCTACGGGCCTGATGCTAAACCATGATGCTAATCTTGATTAGATTTAGGTGTTTACTTTTTTTTTTCAAAATGGATAACTAGTACTTTTAAAAAACGTACTTACTTTTTATTTAAAATTCCAAGGTTGTCAGAAAACAAAAATGGTTCATCTGACTTCCTAAATAAAATAATGGGTATTTTATCTTTCTAGCTTTTCGACGTACACTCCAAGCTACATTTTCGACTATTCCGCAAATTTTAATCAAGTTTTATTAAAAGTAAAACAAAAATCAAAGCACTAAATTTAGATACAAATTTTCCAAGTTGGCACGTGAAAGTTCAAACGTTTATTTGAGCGAGTAAATAAACAGCATCATCAAAGCTGAAATGCGCTTTGAATCCATCTCCAATATACGTGACCTATTCTTCGTGTTATTGGAAAAACTATCTCCAGCTTTATTATCTCAATCAATTTTCAGGATGTTTTAGAAGCACTTCTCTCTTTTTTGAGTTAACTCAAAGCTCGTTATAAAAATTTCAATTTTTATGAGTCGATGCAGACTCGTGGAAACTTCAAACGATCTCTCTCATTTGGAAATGCTAAAAATAGCTTCAGAAAAGTTGAATTTTTAAGATTTTTAGGCGACTCTTATACTAAAGAAGTTTGGTAAACTAATCAAACGATTTTATTGGCTATCAACAAGTAGGAACAAATAAGTAACAACTTTTGAATGAAACTTTTGCAAGAACTAGACATAATCACTTGCGGAGTTTCCAGTTCTTCGTAGATCTGAATCTGGACGGGGGTGATAACTGGCTCCTTGAAGTCTAAAACAAGGAAAGTTAACAGTGGGTTTGCGTTCTTATTTCGGAACCTACCTGCCCCTTCCGTTCCAAATTTTATAACCGATGATGGTTTTGACCAACCGTATCGGTTTCTGGAGGTTAACAAAACTTCGTACACTGTTTTTTCATTTAACCCTTGAATGGTGTACGATTTGGAATGGACCGGACCGGTACTGTGTTCAGCTGGTATCGTTAGTGTTGTCCAATCCGCGTTTCTGATGTCGTTACCAGGACGGTACCTTCTAAACCACAAATTATACTCGATTATGGGTGAGTAACTGTCGACTTCCCAAATTAGCTTGTAGGACGTTTTGGTGTCGACGTTCTTTTGGTCGCTCTCTTTAAAGACGCCGGGGTTTGCCGTGCCTAAAAACGGTAAGTTAGAATTTCGGGTTCACCTGGATCTCTGGTGGATCTCGTACCTGATAATTGAATTTGGAGTTCTCCTTGTCCTAAATTGTTGGAAGCCCGGCAGGTGTATATTCCAAAATCGCTCACCGTTGCGTTACGGATCAGCAAAATGTATTTGTTTCCGTCCACCATCGGAACGACCCGGTTACTGTAAACCACTGGCGTTTCTCCTTTGTACCATTTCACAGTTGCAGTTGGATCAGCAGAAATGTGACATTCGAGTTGGGCGCGAATACCTGGAGCTGTATGCATCCAAGACTTGACCGTCATCAATTCCGGCGGATCTGGAAGTACCGTGGTGAAAAATACGAAAGGAGGTTTTGGAAAACTTACAAATTATGTTTACAGTTATCGTGGCTGATGCCGGTTCCCCCACTCCGTTTCTAGCCAAACACTCGTAATCGCCGGCTAAATGTCGGTCGGAAGCGATGAAAGTTAGCATTTCTCGGTTATCAAGCAATTGGATTTCTTTTCCTTGGTACAACCAAGTGACCATTGGATATGGAACTCCTTCGGGTCTGCATGCCATCCTGACCTCCTCGCGTAGTTTGACTTCTAGGAGGCCGGTTAAGGGGTCAGGTGTGATAGATGGGTGATCTAAAAAAATTTTTTGTTTCGTTTGGGCAAAGGTGGCTTGCGATTTACTCACGTAAGACTTCAATCGCATGTTTCTGTTTGATCGATGACCAAGGGTCTGGCCGAAATATTTCGCACGTGTATTCGGCCGTATCGTTGGGTTCAATATTGACAACTTGTAAGGAACCGTTGGGCCAAATGGTAAACCGATCTGGAAGCAATATACTGGGTGGTCCGCTATCGGCGATAAGTTCTTTATCTTTGAACCATTTGATTCTGTTAAAAACGTTTCCATCTAAAAGGTAATTTTTGTGACCGTACCTAAAAATGTTAAAAATTCTCACCGTTGGTTGTCGTTTCCAAATAACAAGGTAACAAAATTGTGTCGTTTTCAGGTGCTTTGACGGTGGTTGGCGCACTTTTAAATTCACTCTGGCACAAAACAAATCCTGCACTAATTACTAGCACCAATAAAAATTTAAGTAAATTAACGTTAAATTCCATGATTTTTAAAACTACGAGGGGACGTCTTGTTGGGACAATGCAATAAATAGGAACTAAAAGAAATATTTTTGTGGTCTATTAGAGTAAGTGGACATAATGGCCAATTTACGTCTGGTGGGGTCTGTCGTTTTACTTTATCAATTAAAGAAGGTACACATAACTCGTGTCAAAGTTGCTTAATATAAATGTTAACTCACAAAGAAAGTATGTAAGCCGTAAGCGTAAATTTGATTAAAATTAGGTGCTATTTTTATTAGTGCAAAAAATTTGGATGACCAATGACCCAATTGCGTTGGCTCAAGTTTAACTCAGGAAGGATTCGCCACACTTATTTACTTTTTTTTTATCAAATTTTGCCGTATTAAGCAATTTGTTGTAAAATTATACAAATTTAGTGTTGGTCGTTTCGGTGACCCTCAAAATGTTTCTTAAATTTAAACAATTTATTTGGTTGTTGTTACATAATTTGTTCCAATTTCGTAACAATGCAGTTTTTCATGTAAATTAATTTAATAATTTAATGTACCATTCTTGTTCCATCAAACGTAATTAAATTAATATGTTCATTGTCGAGACTTCCATTCATCTTTTGTGTTCTTTTTTTAAGCAAGTTAACCTTTTAAAAGAAACAGATCCTGAGTAATTAAATTTTTAATTCCGTAATTATTTTTAATTACCGCTAAGTTTGTTATCCACTTAACCCGATTAATTAATTGATTTAATAATTGTAAAAAAATTAAGTGTACTCTTCCCGATTTTTTTTTACATTTTATTCGATTTCGTGTCTCAGAAGTAGCAGAGAAATAATATAACAATTTCCCAGAGCGCAAAGTGCATTTTCTTTTATCCGAAACCGCATGCGGTCAATATCCAGACAATCCATTAGACATTAACTGCCTTCCCTTTCAAACTACAAATAGAAAATATTTTCGACGTCAGCGGAAGCCAAGTTTTTACCTATTTCGGAATAAGACATACTTTCACCAGGGGTGGACTGGCACTAATGCTTTTAATTTTAACCTCTTGGTGCCCTATTATCCTTATGTCTTTATATAAGGACGTAAAGTGACACTTTTCATTACGAGAGGAAACTTCGCAAGCAAAAATTTTTGTACAGGTAATGGCCGCTCTTTTTGTCAAATAAAAAATTTATTTCCGTTCATCTGGCAAATAAACAAAATTAACGACCTGGCATAAATAAAAAAAAAGCAATTAAATCGAACTAAAAGTTACACAATTTGTTCTAAATTTATGATGTGATGGACGTTTTGTGAATTTACTACCCGCATTTGGGTGTAGGTTTACGTGGTAATTGATAATTTATTTTAATTCATTCAATTTAACAAATTTAAAAATAAATATCAGTTGTTCGACCGTTTAGAACGTGCGGAATAAAACATTTGCTGGCTTTTGCATTTTTGCAAAAATTAAGCTCGAAGAGTTTCTGAATTAGAGGGTGAATATGAACGTCAGAAAGAGAAACAACCCTCGACAGCTTACAACTACTTATAAGATTTTCGAAATGTAAAAAATTGCAACAGTTGGCAGAAGACAAACTTGTACAACATTTCAAGTTATTGCCCTCACGAGAAAACTTTTTAGTTCCGTAAATTTTTGAATTTTGCGAAAATTTGTGGTTTAAATTTAAATTATTGGTTTTATCGCGTAATCTACAAGAAATTGTTACAATATGCTAAACGCCAGGTCGTTTCTTACAGGCTTCATAACTTCCTTCGTTTTCAACGGATTTAAAAAATATAAAAAATATCTTATTTAAAATTTTAAGGCCTACAAAATTATTCTTAACATATTTTTAGGTAAAATCAATAATAACAGAATTATTTGAAAAAGAAAATTTTAAAGTTTAATGTTTGACATATAAATTAGTAAATTAATATTAACAATTTATAGAATTTTCTTAAACGTCACAATGTTAGTGCACGTTGGGTTGCATAACCCAAAATTATACGAAAAAAATTATAATTATGTGAAATGTAAAAGTTACAACAAATAAAATTGATTATGATGAAATCATCAGCAAAATTAGCATTTTTAACCAGGTTCAGCTTTAGCACAAAAATTACAGCTAAACCATTAACATTACCAAAAAATATTTAAATAAAAAATTATGCAAAATTTTATTCTCCACAATATTGGTTTAGTAAATAATAATGGTAAAGTGAAGCATGAGCCCGTAAACTAGTATAAAAGCTGTTACAAAATGCGGCATACGTCGGTCGTTATTTGCGCACTTGATAAACCTCGTTAGTTTTAAACCGATTTTCAAAATACATGCAAATTAACATATTTTTTTTTGTATTGTTGAAAATTATGTCCCTACTACTAAATATAAAAAAAAATTGAATTGATTTAAAAAGAATTTGGATTTTCAACTATTTCTCGTTTTCAAATAAAAAAAATGACAGCTTAAATCATAAATTTTCCAAAAAAAATTATATATAATGGTCTGCGAGGGTGTAAAGTTATCGTGCAAACTAAGAAAAACTGTTACAAAATGCAAAACGCAAATTGTTTTCTTTAACGCTTCACCTTTTCCTTATTTTTCACAGAATTTTACAAATAAAAAAAGCAGTTTGAAACTGACAAAATTTCTTTTCTAATATTTTTCTGTAAAATGAGTTATTTTAAAAATCGTTGTTAAAATTTTCAGCAAGTCTGCTGTTTTACCGCACCATTACCTCATAACAATTTATAACAAATCGCCATTTCACCTTGTTGCATTTTCCTTTCTTTTGCTTTAGCGAACAAGTAAATGATCCTATAAAGGATTGATTCACCCGAACAACCCTAGTAATTTCTAGAAATAACCCTAAGGGTTGTATGATTTTCAATACATTCAGGAAGACGATACTTTGTTTCCGCCTGGAGCCCTTTCCTCAATTTTCTTCGAGTTCTTTACTAAGATAAATTTCACCTTTAAAAATTGCTTTCAAGTCGATAAAGGTGTCTGTTCGGCAGGGGCGGACTAGTAATGTGGAGTGTTTAGGTTAGAAAATTTTTTGCAGGTTATAGAGGAGGCTTGGGATAATCGTCATCTTTAATTGCGGATTGACAATTAGTTTAAACTTCACAGAACTTGTTAACGATTTTTTGAAAAGAGATTTTCACCACGGAACACCCTGTATAAATAAATCTAACGACTCGAATTATAACGATAATTTCTAGAAAATATAACCGACTTTGATATTTCAGGGCTTCTTATAGATGAATTATTGCTGAAGCTACAAAATATTTCTAAATATAAGTTATTGTTCTTAAAACGCTTTATTTCTAATTCAAAATTTCTTTTATTTTTATTTTTCATTTATTCTTTTATTAACTAAATTACTGTATAAACACGCACAATTTAAAAAAAATCCAACTAATAAGGAACTTGCAGTTGAAAATTAAGAAACCTCATAGGTTCAGCACAATTTATCATTTTGTCAAATTGTTAACAACTGTGCTTTGCTAGGGACAGGCGGGGCGGACTAGCACGAAAATTTTCATCGGGAAAACTTTTAAATAACCGCGACGACGCGATGCTCGTTTGTTTTTTGAAAAATAAAAAAGAGAGGGAGGAAAAACATTTAAATAATCTGATAAAGTTAAATAAATTATCTAAAAAACAAAAGATTTTCTAGGAACCGGGTGGCCAATTTGGAAAATTGTTTTTTCTAATAAAATCTTAGCGTAACGAACAAAAATACGCCGCAATTTTAATTAAATTGTTAAGTAGAAACTAAGGGTAATGGAGCATACAGCCCCTTACTGTAGGGTAACATGTATGAAATGTCAAAATATGTATGGAAAGCCGGGGGTCTGGGGGTAACACCCCCCAGCTGCAACTAAGTAACCAGATGAGTTTCAAGATTAAATTAACGTGATTACAATTTTGAATAGCCGTCCAAATATTTTGTTATAACTGGAGGGTATTCCATACCCCCCAGACCCCCCGGATATTCAACCATTTCTTCACATTTTATACATGATAAGAGGATTAGCCCCCCTAGTAACCACCAGGTGCAAGTAAATAACCAGAGACCTTTTAAGAATAAAATTCACGTGATTAAAATTTTGAAAAGCTGTCTTGTTACTTACAGATGGGGGAATACCCCCCCCCCGGACACCCTGGATTTGCAATTTATTCACATTTTACACTACAATAAGAGGATCTAGTAACTAACTACAAGTACAAGTAACTAACTAGACGACCATTCAACTGTAGGTTAACATGTACAAAGCGTGAAGAAATGGATGGGAAACCGGGGGGTCTGGGGGGTATGGAATACCCCCCAGGTACACCTGTAAGGGCCAGTTGTATAAAAGAGGGTTAACTCGGGGATCAGCTGATCCTGGTTCAACAGCTGACCCAGGATCAACGTAAGGTAGATAAATTTACTTGATAGGTTTATTTTATAAAAAAAATTTACTTGATAGGTTTATTTGTAATCTATCTACCTTGCGGCGATCCTGGGTCAGCTCTTGATCCAGAATCAGCTGATCCTCGAGTTAACCTTCTTTTATACAACTGGCCCTTAGTAAACAACAATCCGACTTTTCAAGAATCAAGTTTTTACAGCATACCATATTGCTTATTTATTCGCGTTTTACATTAACAAAACGCCACCACACGGAATAATTTCGAAGTTCATTTAGAAAGTATTTTGCTTTGTTTACACAATGAATTTGTTTACATAAATCCATTTAAAACGTATGGTTTGCAGCGCCACCAACGGTAATGTAAAACGCGAATAGCTGGAGAGTATTCCATACCCCCCATACCCCCCCCCGGTTTCGCACACATTTTACATACATACGACTTCCTACAACAAAGGGCCGTGGAGGCTGTAGCATCTGCTGTAGCCCCTCTAGCACTTGAAGCTGACTTACGCTCCGACCAATACAAATAGCAGTACTTTTACCTATATCTGGGTTTTCATAATTCTTTATCTATTCCATACTAGAAATGGGCATGAAACTTGGGGGAAGGTCTGGGGGTATGCAATAAATAAATGAATTATGGAAACCCAGAAATAGTTAAAAGTGCTGTTTTCTCTTGTAGCAATGGCTACAGCATCCACGGCCCATTATTGTAGGACATCGTATGTATGTAAAATGTGAAGAAATGTATGAAAATCGGGGGGTCGGGGGGGGGGGGGGGTATGGAATATCCTCCAGTTATAAAGAGGCAAAAGGATGCTATTAAAATTTGATTCTTGAAGAGTTGAATTGTTGCAAACTTACAGGTGTACCTAGGGGGTATTCCATACCCCCCAGACCCCCCGGTTTCGCGCCAATTTCTTCACATTTTACGTGGATCCATTTGCTTTGGTTTAACGATGTTTAATTGTATTGGTTGTATTCTATAAATAAATATATAAAAAAAAACTTTTGATCGAGCGGCCCAGGGGGGTGAAGTTACACCGCTTACCACATTACGCGCATTCACCCTTGTTGCGGCTCTGGGGGAGGGGAAATACAATTTTTTTGAAGTAAACTTTTCAAGATCACCTACACTGTCATGGATGTTATTGTACAATATCTCAATATCAAGCGCATTGGAGCAGGGGGGTCAGACGGCAATTACCCCCCAAAATCTTTGGGTACTGCTGGCAACATTTATTAGAAACCCTAATCGCCAGTCAGGACTATGCTAATGATTTTCTCAATATGATGAAAGTTTTCGAAATGAGGCCCATAAGACCTTTTTGGCTTCTTTTGACGTATATTTTTATACTGTTTCCTTTTTTTTATTATTCCTATTTTAAAATCATACATGCTGACGTACCACCCCGCATTGTACGGTTTAAGAAAAAGGAGTACCGTTCAGTAACATTACAAGATGGCTGGCCTGCAATACTTAACATTTCTACTGAAACTGTCGGTTTTTTCCCGAAAATTTGACCATTTTTACCCTATTTCATAATTATTGAACTTGTTTCATCCTTCGCGTACATTTGCTCCGAGCAACATCGACCGGCTATTCATATATTTATTGCATATTTATTGCTTCTTTATAGCTGGATGGTCTTCCATACCCCCAGGCCCCCGCGTTTGCAACCATTTCTTCATATTTTATACACAATAAGCAGATGTAGGCCTCCCAAAATCCCTTCCACTGCAAGTAACTAACCAGACGACCTTTCAAGAATAACAAATTACGTGGTTACAACTTTAAACAGTAGGGTTGTTAATATAGCTGGGTCTGAGAAACCTCTTTTCCCGTTTACCTCCATTCTTCTTTTTCTCTGCCTATTTTTCTTCGCTTACCAAAATGTTACCGTCTTAGAAGAATATGATAAGTTTTTATAGTTTACTTTCCTCTAAAGATTTTCTCTGGCACTGAAGAGTAGTCGAGCATACAGCCGCTTACTATAGGGTAATATGTATAAAATGTTAATAAATGAATGGGAAACCGGGGGGTCTGGGGGGGGTCAACTATATGTAACAATACCCCATACATACCCCCCCCCCCAGTTGTATTTAACAAGACAACTTTTCAAAATTTTATTTAAATTTTATTTTTGAAAGGTTGTCTGGTTACTTGCTTGCAGCTGGAATACTTGCCCCTTACTAACCCTACGTATGATAACATTTCTAAAATGTGAAGAAATGGATGGGAAACCGGGGGGTCTGGGGGGTATTCCTGTAAGTAAGTACACCTGTAAGTAAGCAACAATCCAACTTTTCATGAATTAAATTTTAATAGCATACTTATTGCTTCTTTACAGCTTGGAGGGTATTTTATACCCCCAGACCCCCCGGTCTCGCACATATTTCTTCACATTTTACATACATACGACGTCCTACAACAAATGGCTACGGATGCTGTAGCCTCTCTAGCACTTAAAGCTAGATTACGCTCCTGCCAATATAAAAAGACAGCATTTTTAACTATTTCTGGGTTTCCATAATTCATTCATCTACTATTTCATGCCCCCCCCCCGGATTTACAATAATAATTTCTTCACATTTTATACACAATAAGAGGATTTACATAGGTGTCCTAGTGGTAGTCCCCTCCATCTGCTAGTAAGTAACCTGAATAACATTTAAATCAATTTTGGGTTTCCTTCATTTTCTTAAGGTAGGTACAATGTAGAGACGGTCGGAGCATGGTTGTCGAATAAGTTGACAATGAACGCTAAATGCCCGGTTCGAATCCGGGTGAAGTAAGAACTTTATTCTGGCCGTCTCTCTGGTCCTCCAGGTTGGGGGTTCTACGTCGGGCTTGCTCCTCGTCTAGGTAAAAAATGTAAAATGCTAACAAACTAAACACCAATTCGCAAGGTTGGTAGTTGTAATGTAAAGCTCGGATAACGTTGTAATGCGATTCAAAAACCGATTATATCACAGGTACAATGTTTCAAGAATATTCTGTGAAAATTTCAAATCGATCCGATAAATAGTTTTCAATATATCTTGTTGTTGTTGTTGTTCGAACAATTCAAACTTTAAATGTAATTATCTCAAAACTACATTTTCAAACCGGTGCGGTGGCCACGATATTTCAAAAACCACTGGATGGATTTAGATGCAATTTATACAGCATATTCTAAACATTTCAAAATCTGTGCTTGATCGAAGGATTTTGCATTTAACCGAAATTTGTGGTTTTTATTAACAATTATCGAGCGATTTTTCCCTCAAAATTCATAAAGTCGAATTCCAGAGGCCGCCATTTGGCGAAATTTGAAAAAATCAGGCACAAGATTAACTATTAAACTAATAAAAATTTTGTTATTCATTGATTTTGGATAAACCATTATGAAGTTCTGATGGCCACCGCAAAGCACCTTTTTTAAAGAGAGGTCTACAATTAACTTGATAACTTGATGCAGAATAAATATTTTTATCTGAAATTTTTGTAAAAGTGACTTAAAATATAGTGTAAGAAATTAGTATTATCTATTAAATAAAAAACACTGTATAACAGTTCAAAAAAAATTTTTGAAAAGGACCATTTTTTCACACCTGTGACTTCACCTAACCCCTTAAATGCAGTTCCGGGGGGGGGGATATTCCATACCGTCCAGCTATAAAGAAGCAATAAGTATGCAATTAAAATTTGATTCCTGAAAAGTCAGATTGTTGCTTACTTATATGTGTACCTGGGGGGTATTCCATACCCCCCAGGCCCCCCGGATTTGCAACCATTTCTTCACATTTTACACATAATAAAAGAATGTAGTTCCCTTAGCACTCTATTCTAATTACACCACTGGTGCTTTTAGAAGAGTGGATTACAAAACCAATTTCTCGATCAATTTTCTTAGCAGCGAACTTGTAAATGAAACATATAGAAGAAAATAAATGGTTGGGTCCACTCCTCCTGAGGAATACAATTTTATAATAATGAATAAGGCCGGTGCTTCAAGAAGAAGTGGGGATTAAGCCCCAATCTCTGGAATAATATGTGTGACCAAGTGTTAAGCTTACAAATCGCGCAGGATGCCATGCCAGCGTGTTGGAACAGATAATTTTCTGCAGATAGCCAGCCCAATCAAACCAATTAAACAGGGCTTCTGTTGCTAGTTTACTTGGATAGATTGGATTCCACTTGTTTCCAAAAAGAGAGCTGGCTATCTGCAACAAATTATATGTGGTAATAAGTTTTGGTCGTCAGAAAGGAAAGCACATCCACATCCATTCAAATTATCTGCCATTGGATGGAAGGAAGATGTAACTGACAGAAGAAAGGAGATTGGAAGCAAGCTCATGCTTAACGTCATTGGGCCCCACACCAACAGCAGAAAGATCTTGGCTGCCGAAATATATTTCATCATTCTGTAGGGAGTTTTTGTAGCAGCTGAAAGCTCACGTGCATCCTCTATCAGACCTACACCCCATACGCCCCATAAGTTCTTTTGGGGCAAACAAGAAAAGAACAAGAACATGTCGTATCTATTATGGAGAGAGCTTGATACTGGAAGATAAATTAGTAACGAGATCCTTTGGAGAACTAAACTTCCTCCTGACACAAACTCTGTCCGACCATTACCATCTAGAGAAGAAATGGTCAATGGTATGGTAGTATTGTGCGCTGCCTGCTAAAACTGAATACCCTGATCGACTCTTGAAGAAATACGAATTTTATCCCGGCCGCTTCCCTTAGGAGGGCAAACAACTGAGTTATGATCTACAAAGAACGCATTTTAAAGTGGATCATCATAAAACAACATCAAGACATCATAAAAGTGATGCAATTATTTAAAGGTACTAATGAATGAGAAAATCATGGCAAAGAAAGAAGACGAAGAGAGAAAACAGTAGGAAGACCATCGATGCTCAAAGAACTGGAACTATAGGAAAGAAGTCCTAAATAGATTACCGAGGAAAATAGTGATATGCTTCCTTTAAATTGCAATAAAAGTAAAAAAGGCGCATTTGGAGAATGAATCCCTAAATGCTGTGCAAGAACAAGGCACGCCATTTTAAGATAGCGACACCAAACACAGAGAACTAAAATTGAAGCTAAGCGTGGAGTTCATCCAGAAAGGGAGTTTTAGTGGGTTAATAAGTAAGGTTAAAAAAATTTAGAAATTGGTGTGAAACCGGGGGGTCTGGGGGGTATGGAGTACCCTCCAGTACAAAAGAAAATTGTTTAATGAGCATAAAAAAGCTATACTATATTTTTAAAATGTTTTTTCCAAGTTCTAAAGTGGGCTAAAGCTCCTAACCTCCCTCCCGGGACAGATGTTATATTTTTGGCGCTGCGTACACCTATCGGAGCTCATTTTATTAACGACAAACTGTTTGACTCATCATTTCGATTCTTTAGGTTCCTACTTGCGATTGCAAGTAAAATGTAGCTAAAAATACAGGAACGGCACTGACGAAGATTAAATCATCTGCATTGACTTGAGTTCTTCACGAAAAAGAACTTCAATTATCTTAGTTGTTAGCAATCGCATCAACAAAATTCCATGCACACAAACATGTCAGTTCCACTTAACCTTAATTTTACCTCGTAAAATGAATTACATTCTTTTTACCTTCTAAGATCTACGGTAGGAAGATATCTACTTGCGCGGTTAAGACGTAGACTTTCTTAAAGAAAGAAGGAAATAAAATTAATTCTATATATCCAAAAATGTGTACGTTATTTAATAAATATTTTACCAAATTTAGCAGGTGTACAAGTGGCCAGGCCGTCCCTGCTAATAATAATGAAGACATTAAATTTCGTAATAGGCAATTTAACGATTTCCGGATGGTAAAACAAAAATGAAATTTTTAATTTGTTTATCGAACGATTCGATATTAAAGTTACGAGCGTTCCATTATTTTTAGCGCTCCAACGCGCGTCCTGTTAAAAATTATGCAAACGTACTATTAGAAGCGCGGTAATTGAATTTAAATATGTGAAAAAAAGAAACGTGACAAATTGCTTCTAGTTAAAATAGCTAACACAACATATAGTGGCTTTAAAACATAAAATATATTCACTGAAAACGGAGAAATTATGCGAATGCAAATTTTGTTCCACTTTTCCCTTTATAATATTATAAAAAAGTTGCATTGTTGAAATTTTTACGGGGAGGGCAATTTAACCAATCTAACTTAAGCTTTTCATATTGTTGGCTAATTTGTAAAAAAGACAGCAGAGCATGCGGGAAAAGTCGGTTAGTGAGTGACGCGTGGCGTCGTTTCGAATTTTCTCAACAGTGGATTCGCGTACGCGGAAGTGAGTGCCAATACAACATCAACTTCGAGCTTTTCTATTTTTATCGTTCCGTCGTAAGTTTTATTTTTTCTAAACACTTTCTTCAAATTATTCAACATAAATTTTTTTTGCAAAATTACAAATTTAACTTTTAATTTGTTTTTTGGAAACTTTCCGAAGAAAAGTTATTAGGAAACACAAAAAGAAATGAGGTAGAGTAATTAAGGTATTCCTTCCCTGGTGGTTAACAAAAAAAGTTGGGTAATAAAATGACCAAACTTTTTTAAATCAAATCGGTTCCTTTGTGTGCGGTGCACTTGGATTTAAATTTTCTATCACATTTAGTCAAAATTCCATTATAAAAAATGTCATAGGTTTGCGAATTGATGTAAATTTGAATCCAAGATGAAATATGACATTCAAATGCATATAAATCGACAGGTTGCTTATATTTGGAAAACCCATTTGTATTAAAAATTTCCAATAAGAAAAATCGATTATGTTATCAAATATTTCACGTTCCCTATTTTTATTATCGCATAAACATAAAACTCTTCAACCATTTTTATAAAAATTTATACCATAGCATATGGCGAGGACAGCTTCGGACACTGAAAAATCACTTCCAATAAGCGCTTAACAGAAAATTGTGAGCTGGGGGTTGATTCTGTCAATGATAAGCAGAACCACACGTCACATCTGAAGATGAGCATCCGCGATAAAGTTATCAATATGCCCAAAATTCTTTAGCATCTAAAATATCAGGTTGCTCTTTCAAAATAACTTTGTTATATTTCATTTGGTAGGGGTTATAATTAAAAACAATTAATTTATTAAAATTCGCTCAAAAATAAGAAATCTATGAAGATTTAATTAAATGAAAATCATTAATATTTTATGGTTTTTGAAATAAAAGAATTTTTTTTTATTGTTATCTATAATAATTAAAATGTTTCTACACAAACTGTAATGTCTTTCAAAATAACTCTGTTATATTTTATTTTATCAAAAAATGTAAAGATAACAATTTTGTAGAGAATAAAATTAGGAATAATTTATTACTTTATTTTATAAAATATGAGCACAAATAAGAAAGTTACGAAGCTTTAATTATATAAAAATGATTAATATTTTATGAACTTTGAAAAACGAATTTTTTTTTTAATGTTATCTATAATAATTAAAATGTTTCTACACAAAATCATTAGTATATAATTTTACAGTTCTTATAACTAGATTAAAATTTTGAGATTAAACTCCGAGAAAAAATTATTCAAAATAGCCAAAATTCTTTAGAATTCAACCGAAATTTTAAACTTTAAAGTCTTTCTAAATAACTCGTTTATATTTGATTCTTTCTAAAAATTTAAAGAAACCAATTTTGTAGCTGATACAAATTAGGAACAATTACCTTTTTTATTTTTTAAAATTCATTCAAAAATAAGGAAGTTATGAAGCTTTAATTAAAAAGGAAATAAAAATGATTAATAATAATTTATGGTTTTTGAAAAAAGAATTTTTTAAATGTTATCTATGATTCAAATATTTTCACACAAAATCAGTAGTATATTATTTTACACAACTTATAAATAATTTAAAATTTCTAAGCTAACTTCCGAGATAAAATTATTCAAAACTCAAAATAACCAAAATTCATTGGAATTCTACCGAAATTTTAAACTTTAACGTCTTTTTAAATAACTCGTTTATCTTTCATTCTTTACAAAAAATTTAAAGAAACCAATTTTGTAGCGGATACAATTAGGAACAATTACCTGGTTTATTTTTAGAAATTCACTCAAAAATAAAGAAGTTATGAAACTTTAATTAAAAAGGAAATAAAAATGATTAATAATAATTTATGGTTTTTGAAAAAAGAACTTTTTAAATGTTATCTATGATAAAATATTTCTACACAAAATCAGTAGTATATTATTTTACACAACTTATAAATAATTTAAAATTTCTAAAGTAAATTCCGAGATAAAATAATTCAAAACTCAAAAAACCCAAAATTCATTAGAATTCAACCGAAATTTTAAGCTTTAACGTCTTTCTAAATAACTCGTTTATTTTCCATTATTTCCAAAAATTTCAAGAAACCAATTTTGTAGTGGATACAATTAGAAACAATCGCCTGTTTTATTTTTTGAAATTCACTCAAAAATAAGGAAGTTATGACGCTTTAATTAAAAATCGAATAAAAACGATTAATAATAATTTATGTTTTTTGAAAAAAGAATTTTTTAAATGTTATCTATGAGTAAAATGATTGTAAACAAAATCAGTAGTATGTTAATTTACACAACATATAAATAATTTTATCTTTCCACATTAAATATCGAGAAAAAATTTTTCAAAACTGAAAATAACCAGAATTCACTAGAATTCAAACAAAATTTTAAACTTTACGTTTTTCTAAATAACTCGTTTATATTTCATTATTTCCAAAAATTTCAAGAAACCAATTTTGTAGTGGATACAATTAGGAACAATTAACTTTTTGATTTTTTGAAATTAACTCGAAAATAAGAAAGTTATGAAGCTTTAATTAAAAAAGGAATACAAATGATTAATTGGTTTTTGAAAAAAGAATTTTTTTAATTGTTTTCTATTATTAAAATGTTTCTACACAAAATCAGAGGTATATTATTTTACACAACTTATAAGTAATTTAAAATTTCCAAATTAAATTCTGAGATAAAATTAATCAAAACTCAAAATAACCGAAATTCATTAGAATTCAACCGAAATGTTAAACTTTAACGTCTTTCTAAATAACTCGTTTATATTTCACTATTTCCAAAAATTTAAAGAAACAAATTTTGTATCGGATACAATTAGGAATAATTACCTATATTATTTTTTGAAATTCACTCAAAAATAAGGAAGTTATAACCTAAATTCATTAGAATTCAACCGAAATTTTAAACTTTAACGTCTTTCTAAATAACTCCAGTAGCAGATCCAGGGGGGGGGGCACGGGGGCACGTGCCCCCCCCCCAGACGGTATATTTTTATGTGTATTTTTATTATATTTTTGTGTGATATGATAACAGTTATTGTTGACTTTTTTGCCCGTCCGCCCCCTTGTGCCCCCCCCCAGAAAAAAATCCTGGATCCGCCCTTGAATAACTCGTTTATATTTAATTCTTTCACAAAATTTCAAGAAACCAATTTTGTAGCGGATGCAATTAGGAACAATTTAGGAAAAAAAAGGTAGTTATGACGCATTAATTAAAAATGGAATAAAAACGATTAATAATAATTTATGGTTTTTTAAATGTTATCTATTATTAAAATGTTCTTACCCAAAATCAGTAGTATATTTTTTTACACAACATAATTAATTTAAAATTAAAATTAAATTTCGAGATAAAATTATTCAAATCTCAAAATTACCAGAATTCATGAGAATTCAACCGAAATTTTCAACTTTAACGTCATTCTAAATAACTCGTTAATATTTCATTCTTTACAAAAATTTAAAGAAACCACTTTTGTAGGGGATACAATTAGGAACAATTTCCTTTTTTATTTATTGAAATTCACTCAAAAATAAAGAAGTTATGAAGCTTCAATTAAATAGGGAATAAAAATGGATAATAATAATTTATGGTTTTTGAAAAAAGAATTTTTTTTAATGTTTATCAATGATTAAAATATATCTACACAAAATCAATCGTATAATATCATTTTATATAATTAACCTATAAATAGTTTAAAATTTTGAAATTCAATTCCGAGATTAAATTATTCAAAAATCAAAATAGTCAAAATTCTTTAGAATTCAACCGAAATTTTAAACTTTAAGTTTTTTAAAGATATTTCGTTTAAATTTCATTTTATCAAAAAATGTAAAGATACCAATTTTGTAGGGGATACAATTACGAACATTTATTTTTTTTAATTCTTGAAATAAACTCAAAAATAAGAAAGTTATGAAGCTTTAATTAAATAAAAATGATGAATAATCTATGGTTTTTGAAATAGTAGTTTACATCACAATGCCGTAAAATCACTTAAGTCCGAGTTGGTGTAAACCGCTTTTCGTTGTGCTGGGACTAGGTCATTTTTATTGGTTACCTCGTCTTTTTACTCCCTAGGACGTAAAAAGGCACTTTTCGTACCTCAAATGAGGCCGTAAACCGCTCACTTTGAAAGTGAGCGGTACGAAAAGTGCCTTTTTACGTCCTAGGGAGTAAAAAAGGGGGGGTCTGTGTAAAATAACAAACATATATTTATACAAAACATAATTTATTTGAGTGAAAATGTCTAATATTCACCACGCAATTTGTGAGGTTCAATATTTATCCGGCTTTACGTGGAAGAATGCGCCTACTGCGCATTAACAATCTTCAGGGGGTGAGGGGGACTTGCAGATCCTAGAATTTTGTCGGAAATCTGCCCTTTTAACAAAAAAATGTGTTAACTCTCGGCTTCGCATCGGCTACGAAACTCCGCCCCTCAGTTCTAAAATCTCATTTTACGACTTTGTGATGTAAATTACTATTTCTTAAATCATTAGTGTCATTTTATACAATCTATAAATAATAGTTTAAAATTTTGAAATTCAATTCCGAGATTAAATTATTCCAAAATCAAAATAGCCAAAATTCTTTAGAATTCTACCGAAACTTTAAACTTTAAAGTCTTTCTAAATAACTCGTTTATATTTCATTTTATCAAAAAATGTAAAGACAACAATTTTGTAGGGGATACAATTAGGAACATTTAAAAGTTTTTAATTCTTGAAATAAACTCAAAAATATGAAAGTTACGAAGCTTTAATTAAATAAAAATGCATAATAATTTATGATTTTTGACAAAGGAATTTTTTTAAATGTTATCAATGATTAAAATGTTTCTACACAAAATCATTAATACCCATGTCATTTTATACAACCTATAAATAGTTTAAAATTTTGAAATTCAATTCCGAGATTAAATTATTCAAAAATCAAAATAGTCAAAATTCTTTCGAATTCAACCGAAATTTTAAACTTAAGGTCTTTCTAAATAACTCGTTAATATTTCATTTTATCAAAAAATGTAAAGATACCTATTTTGTAGGGGATATAATTACGAACATTAATTTTTTTTATTCTTGAAATAAACTCAAAAATATGAAAGTTATCAAGCTTTAATTTAATAAAAATGAATAATAATTTATTGTTTTTGAAAAAAATTTTTTTTTAATTTTATCAATGATTAAAATGTTTCTATACAAAATTATTAGTATATCATTTTATACAACCAATAATTGGTTTAAAATTTTGAAATTCACTTTTGAGATTAAACTATTCAAAAATCAAAATAGCCAATTTTTTTTACAATTTAACCAAAATTTTAAACTTTAAGGTCTTTCTAAATAACTCGTTTATATTTCATTTTATCAAAAAATGTAAAGACAGCAATTTTGTAGGGGATACAATTAGGAATATTTTAATTTTTTAATTCTTGAAATAAAATCAAAAATGTGAAAGTTATGAAGCTTTAATTTAATAAAAATGAATAATAATTTATTGTTTTTGAAAAAAAGTTTTTTTAAATTTTATCAATGATTAAAATGTTTCTACACAAAATCATTAGCGTGTCATTTTATACAACCTATAAATAGTTTAAAATTTTGAAATTCAATTCCGTGATTAAATTATTCCAAAATCAAAATAGTCAAATATCTTTAGAATTCAACAGAAAATTTTAAACTTTAAGATCTTTCGAAATAATTCGTTTATATTTCATTTTATCAAAAAATGTAAAGACAGCAATTTTGTAGGGAATACAATTTGGAACAAGTACTTTTTTTATTTCTTGACATGAACTCAAAAATAAGAAAGTTATGAAGTGTTAATTATAGTTAAAAAGATAAAAATTTATGGTTTTGTAAAATGAATTTATTTTTAATGTTGTCTATGATTTTAATATTATTGCATTTTACACAATTTAAGAAAAGTTTGGATAAACTTTTAAGTAGATCGATTTTTCGCAACTTTTAATAATATATTAAAATTACCCACATCAAGAATTTCATCTTATACGCAAAACTAATCTGATATATTTTGATAAAGCGAATATTGTACGAGTTATTTGTAACTTCCAAGTGGAATTTCTTGAGTTCATATTCATAATAATTTATAACTCGGTTATTTTTCTTTTAAATAAAAAATATATTTATCAAAAAATGTTACTTGAAAAATAATAACAGGGTTAAGTCCGACTTTAGGGAAAATTTTATATAAAAAAAATCCTGTTGTAATTTTGTTTCTAATTACAAAGCAATCCCGGTAATTGCAAATCAATTTCTTCTATATTTAAAAATTATTCGCATTAAACGTGGCACAATTGATTTCACTAATATTATATTTTTCGATTATTTCTACAAGTCGCTAGTGCAATAAATACATATGAGTTGGCTTTGAACCTTGAGGATCATAGTTTCGATTTCCAGTTTCCCATAGGTCCTTGATTACATTTCGAAAATTGGAATCAGATAGACTTTTTTTTGCATGCACCAACTTTTTTAAATTAACAAACTTATTAGCAAGAAATCATAAGAGGGTTTAATTTCGGATGAAACTTTGACAAAACGTTTAAATTTATGTTCGTTCCGAAATTACAATGAAATCGATTACCGCTTTGGCAAATGAATGATGCTGCACGTCAAAACCAGATTTCGGAAATTTAAAGTTTTAAATTAGACTAATTTTTCCGAGCTTTCCGAACTTGTTAATGCTAATAAAGTAACTGTTGGTCCAATAAATGAAATTAGAAAACTTTGCACGATTAGAATAATGCAAAACGGCGGATCTAATGGTATAAGTTTCTGTTTTTGAACAAAAATAGCAGTCAAACTACATCGTTTAACAAAAAATATTTCAAACAAGAATTGTGTGAAAATTTATTTTCTACATTACTTTTTTGATAATTTTTACGCTACAGTGCAACGTTATCGCGGAAACCAGAAAAAACCTACAAAAAGCTGAATAAAATTCGTCTTTTTTTTTCATGAGCTTCGAAACTCGGATATTTTTAACCAAATTTTAAAAACAAATAAAGTATTTTGTTTAAATTATTATCACTTTTAATATTTTTTGGTATAATTTACAACAGCAAAGATATTTTTAAAATAGGAATGTAAATTTTAAAAGCTCGATTAAGTTTTATGGAAGGAGAGAAATTTTGGTGCGCCGCCAACTAATAATTTTATCAAATCGTAAATATGTAATTTGGCCTCACACGGTTGTCGAATAAAACTCAAGATGTAAAATAAGGCGGTTAGATTAACATATTTTATTTTATGCTGTTTTATTTTTTAATTTTCAACAATTTTTGGTTTTGACCTGAAATCACAACTAAACCATTAATTTCCCAACAAATAGTGGTGGAAATTTTATTTTAACGGCATAAATAGCGGTTGAGCGTGACTTCACTTTTGACATCTATGGCATTGATCTATTCAAAACTTGTGGTGACAGCTCTCCAGGAGGTCGCCTTTCAAGGTGTTAACATGGAATCCAAACCACAGCACAAATAATTAGCTCAACTTCATATTATTATGTACTAAATCAACAAAGAAAAATTATCCTTTTTATAATACAATAATTTATAACAACGAAGTTATTTTAAAAGCAGTAAAATAACTTCAAAAGTTCGATTTAATTTCATAGAAAGCTTCGGATAATAATTTAGACGCGACTTAGCATTTTGCTGGTTCGCCAAGATTTCGATAATCCAAACTAAGAACACAAAAGAAATTAAAAGAGATTTCCGAATTCTCCATTTCCTATATGGAAGAAAGACACGCAAATTATTAATAGCCCGAGAAGAAGCTCCGATTTGTTGCCAAAAATATTTTTTTCGTGTTTTGAAAAATAAATCTTGTCGATTAATTAAAAGAAAATTTAGTCTTGTCGGAAAATCTTTTACTTAAACAAAAAAACTATTCTTCGGCTTGAGTTGACACATTTTAAAGTGATACATTCGATTTTCAGTGTCAAAAGAAAATTTTTGTCATAAATCTTGAGAAAACTCGTAAACAAATTTATCTTGAATTTTTTTCGAATAATTAGATGCAACTTGGCACGCGGATTCGATAGGTTATCGACCACGCTAACATATTAATGTCGTCGGGTGTAAGTGATAATGTCAGGAAGTGATTCCTGATCAGCAAGAATCTAAGAGGTTTTTCCGATTAAGTCGTTCAACATGACCGCGCACTCAAAATTTTGTTGTTTCATTTTTTTTTTTACAAAAAGTCATAAATTTTTTGGAACGGTTTGTTAGGACAGCTTTTAAAAATTTTATTACATGAGTGCGTATAACACTCGAGAAAATCCGTTGTAAATCAAAGCTGCACTTTGTAACTGTAGGAGGATAGGAAAAATGAGAATAGACAACAAATATTTAGCTTTTAGACTTTTTCCTGTTTTATTGATTTTCGAGATAAGAGCGCTTTTGTCTCGTTTTTGTTTAAAACGGGTTACAATTTTCGAATTTTCCTCCGTATAAATATTTGCGGAACGAAACCACGAAATGTTTGTAAACCCAAAGAGCAAATTTCGTAACATTTAAATGTCAAAGTTCGTATTTGGTGAGAAAGTTTCAATTTAACCGACTTCAAAATTTTCAGGTCTCCCAGACATGTGGATTTTTATTACAATCACAATTTTGTTAATACGCCAAACTAAAGCGGAAACTTTTATAATTGGATATCTTACTGGGTCTCAAAGAAAACCGGGAGATTTCGAATACTCTCGACCGGGATTAACAATATCAGGAGCTATTTCGTTAGCAGTTGAGGAAGTCAATAAAGGAAACTTAAGTGAAAGGGGACATAAGTTAGATTTTATAATTGCGGAAACTTATGGGGAAGAAATAATTAGTGTGAGAAAGACGGCGGAATTATGGACCAAAAATATTTCCGCGTATATCGGACCTCAGGAAACTTGCAAAAATGAAGCTTTCCTAGCGGCTTCCTTCGGAATTCCTATGATATCATACGTGAGAAATTTAATTCCGTATTTATTTTGAAGGGCTTAATCGATTTTTTATTTTTAGTTTTGTACCCATTCGGAACTATCAGATAAGGAGCGATATCCGACGTTTGCTCGTACTCGACCCCCTGATACTCAGATATCAAAATCTGTTGTATCCATCCTTAATGCATTTAATTGGACTCATGTAAGTATCGAATTGACCTCATTCTTTTACAACATAAAACTTAAGGTTTAATTGGGAATTAAATCGGAAAAATGAATCCTTTCAAATTTGACTTTCCTAATTTTCACCTTATCCTTTCCATTTTCTAAAATTTACAAACAGAGATGTGGGTTCACAAAACTAAAGAAGAATGTGAATTTTTGAAAATGATTCAAAACTGCGTTGACCAAAATTTGATATTACTCAAATATAAACAACGCTTCTCTGTGCGTTGTGAGGTCATTTAGAAACACCGCCACTTATTTAGTTATTTAGAATCTATCCCATAAGAATATTCCATCTGTTTTTAACATTTTTCTGTTGAGCAATTCAATCAACAGTAAATCAATCTTAACTTGCTTCTTATTTTTGACAATTTAGCTTGATGTTGTTACTGAAATGACATTGTGAACCTGGTAGCTACCGAGCAGCTAATTGACAGATACAAGAGACTGGCAAATACTTAGCAGTTCTTGAGCAACCGGCTGGTAGCTAATAAATGTTTGCCGGATATAAACTTCATACTCATCTTGAAAATATCGCTTCAATTTTAACCTCAAATTCTTGAACGTTGCCATGACAACTGCGACAGCCAATTCACAAGAAGCAATGACAGCTGAAGTCTTTAAATTCAAATTACACATAAGAAGTTTGTTGTATATTAATTCAAATTTAACACATCAATTGCGTCCCAATTTGATAAAAATGATAAAACCATTGGCGTGGAATAAGGGTTAGGGGAGCTTAGCTTACCCTAGTAAAATCAATCGGCCGGACCAAAAGAAGCTATGACAGCTGAAGTCTTCATTCTCAAATTAGACATAAGAAGTTTGTTGAATATTAATGATAATGCAAATCAACAGTGCACCCAATTTTATAAGAATCATAAAAAAATCTAGGCGAGCTTAGCTTACCCTAAACAAAACCGGTACTTAAGTTTTTAAAAAATCTTTATCCTGATGTCCTGGAGGGTACTCCGTACCCCCCAGACCCCCCGGTTTCAGACCCATATTGTCATGTTTTTTTAACCCTCGAAGTTAGCTATGACAATGGATAAAGTCATAGACGCAACTACGGGGGGTCAGGGGATATGCCCCCCAAAATTCGAATTAGTTCCCCCCCAAAATATCCCAAAAAATATTAGTTTTTAATTGCGATATTATGAAGAATCATTACCTTAATATTCGCAATCTTTACGTTTTTAGCAAACACTGAATTTCCACAGAAATTTTATTTTGGGTTGGCAATCTGTCACGTATGGTAAATTTTGAAAATAAATAAATATTAACAAATTAATTTTAATTACCGAATATTATGATATATTATTTTGTTGAATATTAATTATAATGCAAATCAACATTGCACCCAATTTTATAAAAATCACAAAAAATCTAAGGGAGCTTATCTTACCATAAACAATACTGTAATTAATTATTTAAAAATTTTTATTCTGATGTCCTGGAGGGTACTCCGTACCCCCCAGACCCCCCGGTTTCGGACCCACATTGTCATTTTTCTTAACCCTCGAAGTTAGCTATGACAATGGATAAAGTCATAGGCACAACTAGGGGAATATTACCCCCCAAAATTCGAATTATCCCCCCCAAAATATCCAAAAAAATATTAGTTTTAACCCTGGAACGTCACTGATAATTTTTATTTTCATTTACTTATATGGCGTGAGGGGTTTCTGAGACCCCACGGTGACGTTTAAGGGTTAATAGCGATTTATGAAGAATCGATTATCTTAATATTCGCAACCCTTACCTTTTTTACCCGACTGCCAAAAAAAAAAGAGGGTTATGTTTTTCGAGTGTATGTATGTATGTATGTATGTATGTATGTATGTATGTATGTATGTATGTCTATTTCTTTGGCACGCTCTACAGGCTAAACGGTTTGACGGATTTTAACATATGAGGTGTCATTAGAATCGTATTCATTGTGGGAGTGACATAGGCTATAATATTTAATTAAAGCGTCCGCGAAAAAAAAATATCAGCACATTATCTATTGAGCTTGAATTATGTATACAGGGCGAAGCATCAAACATCTAAAACACATACATGGAAAATTCTGATAGGATGAAGTTTCATTAGTTTAAGGCGAGGGTACACCTTGCCGGCAAAAATAAGAAGTCCAACTTTGTGAATTTGTTCTGAGAAAATGAATGTATTTAGATTAATTTGGGTTTCGGCACATTATTGTACAAGTCTTGAAGAACATTGAACAAATTTACAAGTCAAAATATTACAAAATGGCCGCGTGGCAGCTGAACTCCAAAATGCACCTCTTAAAATGCGGTGGAAGATATCCCAATGGTCTCGATCCAGATTTTTAAATTTTTGTCTCAAAAATTTTTTATGACCGTTTAAGTGACGATGTTGACTTTTTGACTTTGAACCTTAATACCTCAAAAAAAATTAAAATATAAAAAATCTGGATCGAGGCGGACTGGATAAACATACATTAAACTAAATTCTTTTATTTCCGATGTTGTAGGTCTAACGACACCATTGGGATATCTTCCACCGCATTTTAAGAGGTGCTTTTTGGAGTTCAGCTGCCACGCGGCAATTTTGTAATATTTTGACTTGAACAAATTGTTAAATGTTCTTCAAGACTTGTACAATAATGTTTCGAAACCCAAATTGATCTAACTACATTCATTTTCTCAGAAAAAATTCACCCCCCCCCGCCTTAAATACAGAAGCTGTATTTGAAACAAATATGACTAAAAATTTAAATAGAAATTGAAATAAAAAATTTAAAAAAAACCTTTTACCTAAAATGAAAAATGTGAACTAAAAAGCTTGAAATAAATAAATTATTAAAAATAAACAAAAAACCCGACTGCGTTAAAAAACATCAACTGAAAAGCAATAAACTAAATTTAAAATAAACTAAATTATTAAAAACAAACAAAACTAAAAAGCGAAAAACAAGCTCTGCAGGGTGTGTTCCACTTCAAGCCCACGACGACCACGGTCGATCGCCAGTCCAATCAAATAACCGCGTTCGATCTTTAGTCCAATCAAAGATCCATGGGACCACGCCGCGGTCGTCGTGGGCTGTAAGTGGAAGGCACCCATAATCTATACAAATTTGTAAGATCAAAAGGTATTGCAGGCGGGGACAAGCTAATAGTCCAAGTTGGTGATCTTTAAGTGAAGTGTTTTGTAATTCTTTGCTTGTCCCCGCCTGCAATACCTTTTGATCTTACAAATTTGTATAGATTATGGGTGCCTTCCACTTACAGCCCACGACGACCGCGGCGTGGTCCCATGGATCTTTGATTGGACTAAAGATCGAACGCGGTTATTTGATTGGACTGGCGATCGACCGTGGTCGTCGTGGGCTTGAAGTGGAACACACCCTGCAGAGCTTGTTTTTCGCTTTTTAGTTTTGTTTGTTTTTAATAATTTAGTTTATTTTAAATTTAGTTTATTGCTTTTCAGTTGATGTTTTTTAACGCAGTCGGGTTTTTTGTTTATTTTTAATAATTTATTTATAGTAAACACTGAATTTCCACAGAAATTTTATTTTGGGTTGGCAACCTGTCACCCACTTAGTTGATTTCCATAACTCCCCCCTTATTGTTCTATGCTTAAAACTGATTTCTGAATAAATAGTATGGTAAATTTTGAAAATAAATAAATATTAACAAATTTTAATTACCGAATATGATATATTTGCAAAAATTATTTTTGTTATTTGTGGGGAAAGAAACTTGAATTGCTTATTATCAAACAATGAGGTTAGCGTCGAAGGCCAGGCTTTCGAAAAGCTTATTATTTAAAA
Organism: Rhagonycha lutea; assembly: GCA_958510855.1. Taxonomy (NCBI): domain Eukaryota; kingdom Metazoa; phylum Arthropoda; class Insecta; order Coleoptera; family Cantharidae; genus Rhagonycha; species Rhagonycha lutea. The sequence continues at coordinate 28,396,570 of OY294041.1, read as the reverse complement.
AGAAAATTGTTTTCTACCCCTGGAATCACAAAAATTAGTACAAAAACATCATTTTATAATTTCTAACTTCAATTCTAAGCTATCTTGACCTTGAAAATCTAAATTTTTTGCTTACGGCGCAATTTTTCGATATTTTTACCTCCCCCCCCCCCCGTTAAAAATTGTTTGAAAACTTTTTTTAACCCCCCAAACTTTTGACAGTAGTTGCACCTATGGATAAAATACATTTATAAATAAAACAATGGCGTATTTAGCAATGGAAGTGGCTCTTGAGCGGAAAGTGATTACCGTTTAACTTCGACTGTAGCTGCTGCAATTCAGTCCTTTGTTTTAAAAATTGAAAAAGAGGAAATTAAAACTTTAAAATAATTGGAATGCAAATATAAGAACACTTTTAACCAAACAATATTTACAATAAGATCAAGAAGCAGGCCCTTAGCCGGGGGACACTTGGGGTCACGTGCCCCCCCCCCCCCGTAAATGTATGAAATGTGTTCAATTTAATTGCGAACCACCGAAATTCATTATTACGCTGACATTTTACGGGCCTGACAAGAAGCGATACTCTACACCAGTGTTCCCCAAACTTTTTTGTCTCGTAGACCACGTGCTATGATTTTCGGTTTTGCGTAGACCCCCTCTGCTGCTCACCTTTTTTTTTAGGGCATTGGCAACTGCCGATTTTAAAATTGGTTAATTATTAATTCGTGAGAGTAAATTATTGTTTTATTTTAATAAAATACGAATTAAGGAAACATTATTTAATTGATCGCAAAGCGCGATTGAAAGCTTAAATACACAATTAAATAATGTTTCCTTCATTCGTATTTTATTAAAATAAAACAATAAATCTGCCAATATTATGGTAAAAGTAACAAATCTATAATAATCAAACTATTTATTTAAATTAAAATTTGGAAAAATATTTTTTTTCCATTTTAGTGGGAGGGATGAGCTTGGTGCTTTAATAATAAATTTTCAATATTTGGTATCAATTTAGGTAAGTTTACTCTCAAATCTCCTCTGTTAGTCTGTTTCTTTTTTTTTGTTAAAAAATTGGCAACCGCCAATTTGTTTTGTAACATAATAGCAATTTTACAAAAAATTAAAAATTAAAGTCGTGGACCCCCATTTACATCTCATGGACCCCCAATTTCTTTTTTCTCTGACGTCGACCCCTTGAAAGTCGTCATCGACCCCTGGGGGTCGATATAGACCACTTTGGGAAACACTGCTCTACACTCTACAGCGTTTTTCAGTTCGTATGTTTATCAACAAAATGGCCGCCATTTGCGGATAGCGGTCAAAAGTGCGGCCATTTTCTTGCTAAATATGCGGACTGAAAAGCTCCGTGGTGTCGTTTCTTATTCAACATGTCATGAACGCCTTGATGTAACTGATAAACGGGATAATCAAGATAGAAAACAGGGGCGTAAGTGAGTTGACGTGTCGGACACGTCTATAAACATTAAGTGGTTAATAAACTTCAATTGGTCCCTAAATAAGATTCTGGTTAAGCAGTTTCAGAATCTTCTGGAAAGGCAAGAATTGTGAGGGAATCTAAAAAGTATAGATTTTGTCATGGATGTCGATGTCAGGAAATACTAAGAGAAAGTCGGAGATATTAAAACGCCAGGGAAAATTTTCATTTATAAGAAATATGAATTATTTATATTTTTATTTAGAAAATATGATAGAAAATGTCTCCAAAAAAATTAAGTTAGGGAAAGAAAACCAATTAGCTGAGATCACAGGGAGAAAGAGTCTTGCATGGGTAGCCAGTGATAACGTATGAATTGGAGACGATGACTATAACCAAAAATGCGCTGAAGGACTAAGAGTGGTATAGAGGGCCATAGACAAGTCGATGCTTGGGGTGGGTTTGCGTGACCGGAAACGAAACGAAGAAATAAGAAGGAAAACGAAGGAGACGGATGCGATGGAGCATGTAACGAGGCTGAAGTGAGCTGGACTGGAAATGTGGAGAGGTAGGACTGCAGCAGATGGGCACCAAGAATAATAAACTGGAAGGCGAGAATGACCAAAAGAAGTAGAGGAAGACCCAAAAAGCGATGGCTCGATTATGTAAAAAAGGTGGCGGGATGGGAGTGGATAAGGAAGGCACATAAATATGGAGGTTTGGGAAGAATTAGGGGAGGAGCGGACGACTACAGGCTGATAAAGAAGAAGAAAAAGAAAATAATTATATTAAAGTTGTCACTTTGCTCCCTTGTAGCAATTTTTCTTCTAGCAATAAAAATTCAGGGGTATCCTAGTAACAGGAGGTAAAGAGGGGGTTACCTAGCAACTGAAGAAAAAAAGACGGTTACCATAACGGGTGGAATGGGAATAAGTGAAAGTAGGAGAATATGTGCAGCACAAAATGCTCTATTTTTATGATACTGCCTCGCTGGCCTACCTGATGTTTATAGGCGGATAGCTAGGGTCCCCCCTCCCCCGTACCAAAGCTGAGTCACTCTAAAGCGGTTCCAGGATTCTGGCAGCTAATTAAAGAAAAAGGTGACCTGAGCAGGTCAGCCTGATCAGCTTGAATCCAAAATAACTGATATGGACACATGTGCCAAGTAAAACTCAGAATGTCCTGGGCAGCCTTCCGGCAACAATGTAAAAAATAAATAAACAAGTGAGTAATCGTATTAAGACAAACTAACAAGAAAGAGAGACCATTAAATTTTTTTCTTCTTCTTAGTTTAAGCCTTAAGGCTTGTTATTACCAACATCTGCGTCGTTTCCTTGGCAGTGTTGGTTCTGTGAGCATATACAAATTTTACATCCATTAGGTAGCTTGCTAGACTTGCTGTCAGATGTGCCATTAAACATTAAATGTATGGATAAAAATATAAATGTTTCTAAAAGTTATCGTCAGGTCAAAATGAACAGAGCAATTGCAATTCAACTCACCCCAGCTGATTTCAATTCTTTCAGGGCGTCTAAAAAAATCCATGATTTATGGTTTAAATTGTGCTTACGAAATTGAAAAGATGAAAGACGTCCGTATAAACAGCCTTATTATGGCAATGGATAAAAAATATCAATAATCAAAATTAGAAGGCAGTTTCGGTATAAACTAAATCCTAAATGATTAACTGCCAATATTTCATATATATAAACTGATGAAGTCAGCGGCCATTTGTAAAGAGGGCAATATATTCTAACCTCACAATGTCATTTTAGTACTATAAATGTCTTTTTGTATTGAAAAGCTGCAATTATTTTATAAAATATAATTAATTATATGAAAATGTATTTCTTTAAATAATTAAATTAGAATAATATCGTAATAACACTTTTTAGGTTAATTTCCCTGATTTGCAAATAGCGACAATGTATTATTTGCCTTCCCCTTCAAATATCCAGTTATTCGTCTATATAATAGTTTAACAGCTCTGCAAGTTAGACAAAAATTCACAGGTTGTCTCGATCTAAGTTATAATTTTTTAAATGTCAGAATTCGTCCCAGGTGCAATAAAATATTTCCGACTTACCGACCCACAAACTAAGGTGCATGTCGCCAGCCCCCCCCCCCATGTCGAATTTTGACTCCAAAATAGTCTCAATCGTTTGTGCTTCGTTTGTGCCTGTTTGTGCAAACATTTTTTTCGTTTGTACCCAAATAGTTTTCGAGATAATTCAATTTTAAGTTGGGGGGGGGGAGCTGGAGACATGCTTTTTTGAAATCTCGAATTTCGGATTTAAAATAGTCTAGACAAACGAAGCACAAACGATTAAGACTATTTTGGAGTCAAAATTTGAAATGGGGGGGGGGGGATGGCAACATGCACCTCACAAACTAAACCATCGGAGAAACAGCACTTTGTGGAGTAAATGTGGTTATATTATGCATTAGGATGAAATGAAAGAAATGCGAAACGGGTGTAATAATATAACCAACAGTGAGCGAAGAAAAGATGAGAAAATTCAGCTTATTGTTTTTGTCAGCTTCTGACCTTTCAAAACCCTGATTCCATGATTTCCTTTTGCTCAAAGATTTCCCAACTTTTGTTTTGGTACTGCTTTCAAAATTTTAAGCTTGATGGATTGAGCTAATTAACTGAAATATGGAAAGACCACATTTCCCTGTGAAGAGGAAATTCAACTTCCAACTTTAATTTTAGAACCCCTTCCTAAGCCGAAACTCCCATATCTTTACCATTAACAAAAAAATGAAAAAAAAACTAACAATAATTTCCTACATACCCTGTAAATTTAATAATTTCGACTTTAATTTGAAATAATTTGCCAACTTGAACTTCCGTGTCCTACTTTTCAACACGGAAATTTTTAAAAGTTCAGTAAACTACAACAAAAACGATTGGAAAACTTCAAGAAAACTATCATGCCAATTACATTCGGTGCGCTATTACGGAGCGAAACCAAAAAGACAAAATATTTTTAATTCTATTTTATTTGATTCGGTTATTGGACACTTTGTTGTAGGTAACTCTACTTTATCTAAATTCGCCAGATTTTCAATTCGAAAATGTAGCTCTGACAATATTAAATTCCTTGTCGTCTGCTGGCTTTACTGTAATAACGAGCAAATTTTGGAACGTACCGTATCATCAAGGATACATGGAAAATCCTTTCTATGAGCTCATAGAAGATACCTACAGAGACACGAGAAGTGAGTACTTTAGTTACGATATACGAGGTGCATTCGAATAAAAATTGTACGTTTTCAGTTTACATCTTCGTTGGAAACTATTACGAACATTTATCGTTCATGCAGTGCCTGGATGAAAAGGGACTTCTCAAAAATGGTAACGCACTTTAATTAAACTCTAATCTTGAGCTATAAACGTCGATAATAGCGCGACGGTTAATAAAAGTTTGGCAAAGCATTGTTTGTTCCTTTAATTGCTCCACTATAGTTAATTAAGAGAGGGTGCGCTTCAAAGCAGGGTTTCACTTTAGAAAATCACATTTAATCAATCGAATTAGTTAAATTGTCACAACCAATTAGAAATAATTGTCATAATTAGCTAGACTTGATGAACGTTTCACTTCTCATTGGGGCGCTTTATGTTCAGTTCGATATTCTAGGCTCTAGGGAATATGTGGTTTGCGGTATTAGTACTACAGTAAAATTTTAATTTTCAGGGGAGTATTTCGTGATTGGTGTCGACATCGAGCAATACGATCAAAGCGATCCCACAAAATATCTACGAGATTTTCTCCGCGATGAGTTAAATCCCGTCGCGCAAAGAGCTTACAGAAGCTATTTTGGCGTTGTACCTTCCAGTCCCATCAATTTTAAAAATTTTACCTCGCTGGTTAATTCGTACATGGAAAAACCACCGTTTAATTTTCCAAATCCGCTCAATTACTTCGGTGGCGGTAAAATGGTAAGTTTTGCTAACCAGCGCTCTCGTGAGCGGACGGAAAGATTTCTTATCACCTAAAGCTTTTTAAATAAACGATGGCTTAATTCGAAATCTGTTCGAATCTACAATATTTATTGAGTTACGTTAAATAGACGTATATTACACGTTGCATAAACGTGTAAATAACGTCATTTTAACGTGTAATGTAAGAAACACGTGCAAAATGATAAAAAATGAAACTCTTAAGTAATTGACAGTAACACAAAATATTTTTAGATTCTCGCCGAAGCAGCGTATTTATACGACGCCGTACATTTATATTCAAAAGCTCTGCTAAGCGTTTTAGATGCTGGTGGTGATCCTAGAAATGGAAAATCAATTATAAGTAGCATCAAACACATTCGCTATAAAAGTGCAATGGGGTACGTTTCGTACAAATTATATTATTTCCTTTTAAATTGAAAATCGTAAATAACATTTTCTTGTGTAAATTGTTTATAATTTTCTTTTAGTTACGCAATTATTTTAAATTTCTCGCTTTTATTATGGCCATATTACGTGTTAGCATTTTTGTGAAGTGAAAAAAATCGTAAACAAAATAATTCGTTCATTTAAAATTTTCCTTTTTCGAAATTTATTAGGGCTCACAATTATCTCTATTTCAATTTCTTTTTGAAGCTTTTCTTTCTGTGAAGTTCAATCTTACGTCAGCAACACCGTTGGTTATGCAACCAAAATAGCTTCCGCGATTAGTTAGGTTAGAATGACGTCACCGAAGTGTCATGCACAGCAATTGTAAATTTACTTACCCCATCATCATTTCAATTCTTCAAGTTACGATAGAAATTTCTATTGGCGTTTGTTGGTACTAAAATTAATTTATTACAATCACAAAAATGCTATACACAGGATGTTATTTTAAAATGAGACAGTCTGTTTTTACATTTCACCCTCACTTACTTTCAGTTATATGGACTGGATTGATGAAAATGGAGATGCTGGTGGCAATTACACCCTCATTGCACTAAAATCGTTAAAAAAGCGTTGCGATGTGTTTGGTTTGGTTCCTGTAGGTGTCTTCACTTGGTATGATTCTCATTCAAAACTTCCAGTAAGCTTATAAGCTCCAGTTCCTTCCTGTTTGTACACTTAATCATGTCCTAGGTTCTCGACATAACTCAAAAGATCGATTGGGTGTCAGGGGAACCACCAAGAGCTATTCCAATGTGCGGCTTCAGAGGTGAACACTGCATAAGTGAGTTTTCCCGTAGGTTCCAATCCAAACTGTCAATTAATTCATTTAATTTTAGCCAACACTTTTGAAATAATGGTTGCAGTTACTGGCAGCATTTTCTTGGTGGTCATCATTTTCTCTTCGATTTTTTACCGGAATTGGAAGTACGAACAAGAACTTGATAGCCTTCTCTGGAAGGTCGACTTCCGCGACATTAAAACCAAAGATGCGAATAACCACAATCACTCTGAAAGTAAACCTCCTGTAGGGATCTCTGTTTTTAATCTTCCCACAGCTAAACTTTTCATCATTTCAGTCCCTTTACCCTTACGTGCGAACAAGTCAAGTTTCTCTAAGCTCCAATACCGACACAGAGTTTCGTTATTCTTCCCTCTTCACGGACGTCGGAATATACAGAGGACGCGTGGTTGCGATGAAACGAATAAATAAACGGTGTATTGACATAACGCGCAATATGAAGAAGGAATTCAAAATGGTAACGCTGCGAACTTTTAAAAGTTGTGTTAGTTGAGTTGACCTTTCAGATGCGCGACCTCCATCACGATAACCTCAACCCATTCATCGGTGCGTGTACGGATCCACCAAACGTTTGCATTCTCAGCGAATACTGTACCAGAGGAAGCCTTAAAGTAAGAATGCGTTTACACATAACCAATTTTTCTGCACGTCAGCGTTAATTTTCCAGGATATTCTCGAAAATGATGACGTCAAACTGGACAGCATGTTCATTGCCTCCTTAGTGGAAGACTTGTTACGGGTAAGGTTTTTTCCAAATCTTCACCCCTTTTTTGAAAATATTCCATTAGGGCATGATTTATTTGCACGACTCCCCGATAAAAATTCACGGATCGTTGCACACTGGAAATTGTTTGGTAGATTCGAGATGGGTGGTCAAATTAACCGATTTTGGTCTCCGCGAGTTCAAGAAAGGAGAAGAAAACATTTCGCTAAAAGATCCAATCAAAATAATTGAAAACTGCAAAAGTAAGTTTTATCGCAATAAAATTCTTAGGTCATCACTCAAAACATTTAGAAATGCTGTACCGTGCTCCCGAATTGCTTCGGTGCGCTGATGGAGGTTTAATCGGAAAGGCTTCGTACGGTACCCAAAAAGGTGATGTTTACTCGTTCGGAATCATTCTGTACGAACTGCACGGACGACAAGGACCTTTTGGAGATACAGACTTAACCTATGCCGAAATTCTATGTCGGATTATACATCCAGGAGCGTCAATTTACAGGTGATTGTTTTTTGGAGATTTTTGTTCACTAAAAATTTTGAATTGTAGGCCACCCTTGGAGTGCTTGGAAAATGGGATCGATGCGGTGATCGAATGTTTGAAAGACTGCTGGAACGAGGACCCCGAAGAACGACCAGATTTTAAATGCCTTCGGACGAAACTCCGTCCGCTACGTAAAGGAATGTTAGTGATGGAACGGAATCGGAGAAAATGTGTTTCTACAATTTTTTTTTCTTAGGAAATCAAACATTTTCGACAATATGATGACCATGATGGAAAAATACGCCAATAATTTGGAAGCCCTGGTGGATGAAAGAACCGATCAACTGCAGGAAGAAAAAAAGAAAACAGGTTTTTTCTTAAAAGTTTGATGGATGGGGAAATTTTTTAATTAAAATTTTTAGATGCGCTTCTTCACGAAATGTTACCAAAACCAGTAGCTGAACAGCTAAAGCGTGGGAATAAAGTGGAAGCTGAAGGATTCGAGTGCGTTACAATCTACTTCAGCGATATCGTTGGATTTACAGCTATGTCCGCCGAAAGTACTCCGTTGGAGGTTAGAACCACAAGAACTATAAGTTGTAAAATCTAACGAAAGGCTTTTCCGTAGGTGGTAGATTTTTTGAACGACCTCTATACATGTTTCGACTCGATTATTGGAAACTACGACGTCTACAAAGTGGAAACCATCGGAGATGCCTACATGGTTGTAAGCGGTCTTCCAATTCGTAACGGAAACCACCATGCGGCTGAAATAGCAACTATGTCCCTTCACCTTCTCTCCAAAGTAAAAGATTTTACGATCAGGCACAGACCGAATGAAAAACTCCTGCTGCGAATTGGAATCCATTCCGGTCCCGTTTGTGCTGGAGTAGTTGGATTAAAGATGCCAAGGTTCTGCCTTTTCGGTGACACCGTCAACACCGCTAGCAGGATGGAATCGACAGGATTGCGTAAGTAACCGGAAACTTAAAAACTTTATAACAAAATTCGTTTCAGCCTTGAAGATCCACTGCAGTCAAAATTGCATGGAGCTGTTAACCAAATTAGGTGGTTACCAGTTTGCAGAGCGCGGTGAAGTCACCATAAAAGGTAAAGGCAATCAACAAACTTATTGGTTGTTAAGCGAAGATCCTGCAATGCGAGAGGTCAGGAAACTTCAAAGAGAGAAGAGAATGGCGACGGCGGAAAATGCCAATCGCCTCCTCGTCCCGAAAAGCTCCCTCAAACAAAAAAACGGAATAATCAAGAGCCCGATCAGTCGTTGTTCGAGTTTTGAATCACCCAAAAAGCTACGTTTTGCCAGCGGCGACAACTTAAACGCGAAGACAACACGAAAAACTTTAGACGTGATAGTCGACAGCAGCCCTTACAAAAAATCGGCGAGTTCCCTAATTGAAACGCCGGTAGGAATTTACATCGAATCTTTCAAGACTTCCAGTTCGTCGTGTCCTTGTATAGAAAATTTGGCTAGTTCGAGTGTCCTATTGGCGCAGTCGCACTTGACTATGTTTTTGAAGGACGATAAAAATAAAATTAATCGACTCGCTTACCAAAGCGTTCCTTCTTTGGATTCCAATTTGACTATTCCGCAAAATACCATACTTCAAGTGATCTCAGCACCTTCTAGTCCAAAGTTAAAAAAATCGGTTTATAAATTTTCGGAATATGAAGAAATCTCTCCGTGGGCCGATTCGACTCCTTTACTTAAAATTACTCAAGCTGACCACAATGTTTAAAAATTGTACGTAGTACTTAATCTTTTTAATAAAAATTTGAAAAAATGTGTTTTTAATAAAATGAAGACTGCAACGGGTGGGGGGTCCTTAAAATTTCTTAAAATGCTAAAAATGCAACTCAAGAGGTCAAGACTGTGCTGTTAATATTTAATAATAAATATTTTTAAATGATTCAAAACAAATTAATAAGGTTGTTGCCATACAATAATACCCTGTTGCCAGTTGATTTAAAAACTTAGTTTGACGTCACTGCCGCCAAAACCCCACTTTCAATTAAAACTTTTAAAAAAATGTTTTTGAGAATATTAAAGTTCTTATAGACTTTTCATCTATGCTATGCTGTTTAACAATAGCAAAACTTAAAAAAAAATACTTCAAAATTCATGCAATAATTATCCTATTAGGTAAAATATTAAACTATTTTGGTACAGACTTAAAATTTTGCTGCGGCTGTTGATGTAAATATCAAATACAAACATTAAATTTTATGGATCATTCAAAACTTTGAGCTAAATAAGGCCCAAAAACTGTAAAATTGATATAGATACCAATATTGTATTGGCTGTTGCCATAACTTCAGCTCCGCCCACCTCTAAGTTTATAAATATATTGTCATCTACCATCTTCATTGAATAAAAGCACTATGAGTCATGATTTTTATTTTTAAAAAGAATTTAATAATTTTTGTTTTAAAAATGAATATATTTTTGCAATTTTGTGATGTATTTTTGTTTTATTTAATTTAGTTCTTGGATGTGAAAGAGCTATTTCAACTCTTCGGTTTATTAATAGGGGGCTTGTGCTGTCAAAGCATTTGAATAGCCAACATCCTGATATAGAAGAGAAATTTTCAATTTATAAATTTGCAAATGTTAGGGAATTTAAAAGTTCGTTGGAGCCTGTAAAAGTTTAGTGAAGATTAAATGCGTAAAGTTGGTAGATATTTAAATTTTTTATCCCGTAAATGGAAGAATGGTGGTAAGTAAGCAACCCGAACTGCGATTTTAAAATTTTTCAAAGCAAAATATCATGGAAAACAGTCCAAAAAACAACTATAAAACAAAAAATTTGCGGACCATTGCAAATAAGGGCTTACATGTTCAAATAAATCAAATTTTACATGTAGTCTATTATATGATACAGTATTAGCTGCTACTATAAGATAAGCTCTGCCCACCCAGCAGTTTAACCCACCCAAAAACGCACTTTAACAAGTTTAAAGGGTTTTAATTGATTTAACGACATTGGTTCCTAGGTGGAAGGTGGTTGTCTTGTCAAAACTGACTCTTCCGCTCCTCAGCTTCGCTCCGGACGCTCCAGAGCCGTTTTGTCAATACTATTCCAATTAAAAATATCCCCTATGGCCGTCCAACTCAACAAAGTATGCTACTGGAAAGGGGATGGATCTCTCTATTCTTTCCGGCAAATTTAAGCCAAAAATACCTCTAAACAGTGAGTTTAGCTCGATGTTAGCGCTACCATGGCTCTCGAAAATTTATGCCACACCCAGCCTCTAGCCCAAGTAACTATGCACGTATCGTCAATAAAATGCACCAATAAGATCTATTTTCGAGCAGAAATTGGAAACTTTAAAATCGATTATTAGTTAAACTAGTCGATATAATGACATTCATCCTCACCTTAAAAGCTTCATTTTAATGTTAACTATTCAATGCCGTTGAGTTTTCTTTAAAAAATATTAGATCTTCGAGTTCGGGTTACATACCTGCAAGCCCCAACGTATTTTGTGAAATTTTTTGAATTTTTCTTTTTAGAATTTTTTTCTTTTTGAAAAGAGGAAAAACTCGCGAAACTCGAAAACCGGGATCTTTAAGCCCACGACGTGGTTTATAGGTTGAAGTTCCACTATAATTAATTAAAAGCAATGTCATACACAATTTTTAAAATGTTGTTAGTTACACCTGCTTGAACAAGTAATCGGCAACTGCAGTAGGCCCTGCTCGTTAAGTGGGGGGGGGGACTGGAAAAACATATTGTGGTGTTCTAAAACCAACTTTACAGTCCCTCACTCGGAAAACTGAGGTACATAGTTGTAATGTTCCCAACATTCACAATAAAGTTCCGACCGCTTCTTGTCGGTAAAACAAATTTGAGACCGCTTATTCTCAGGGAAGACTGGATTCTACATTCAATTATAGAGACTCGGGCAATTTTATACTGTTTAATAATTCCGAATGAACAAAAATATAAAAATTTAATCTTGTTACGTGGACCACAAATAGAGCAAACAGTAAAAATCGCTACGTGCGCGCGTGCGCAGTTACTCACGTCGAATGTGCGCACGCGCAAAAATTCCCGGCAAATGTGAAGCGTATTTAAATGTAAAGTGCGCGCATGCGCCGTACTCAAGTCGAATGTGCGCCGAATGTGTGTAAAAATTAAATTTTTAGTTTTATAAACAGGACCGGATCAGAGTTTAGGGCCCAAATCTAAAACTTTATTTAATTCTTAACGGTCCTGTCATTAAAAAGCTTTTAAGCTAACACTAACCTAAACTCGATCGGTGGATCTCTCTTTTAACGGTCTCCCCATTAAAATAAAAATCGATTCCTAACACTAAAAAGCTTTTCCTAACATTAACCTAAACTCGACCGGTGGATCTCTCTTTTAACGGTTCCCCCATTAAAAAAAAATCTATTCCTAACACTGACCTAAGCCCGTCCGGTGGATCTCTCTTTTAAGAGCCCCCTCATTAAAAGAATGGTTTCCTAACACTAACCTAAACTCGATCGGTGGATCTCTCTTTTAACGGTCTCCCCATTATAATAAAAATCGATTTCTAACACTAACCTGGTGGATCTGTTTTAAGGGTCCCCTCATTTAAAAAAATCGTTTCCAAACACTAACCTAAGTTCAAACGATGGATCTCGCTTTTCATGGTCCCCTCAATAAAAAAATTTTGTTTTCTAACACTAACCTGGTGGATCTCTGTTTTAAGGGTCCCCTCATTTCAAAAAATCGTTTTCAAACACTAACCTAAGCTCAACCGATGGATCTCGCTTTTCATGGTCCCCTCAATAAAAAAATTTTGTTTCCTAACACTAACCTAAGGTCCACCGGTGGATCTCACTTTTAACGGTCCCCCATGGTACAACAAAATTATTATATCGTGCTCCTTCCCATTAAAATAATCGTTTCTTAACACTAACCTAAATTTGACTGGTGGATCTCTCTTTTAACGGTTTCCTCATTAAAAAACTCGTTTCGTAAAACTAACCTTAGCTCAACTGGTTGTTAATTATTGTTGATTTTTTTAAGTACTCGAAAAAATTCGTATATTTGCAGCTTAATTCATAGCTTTAAAAGAGAGGCTTTAAAAATTTGTGCAAAAACAAACTGCAGTTCGAGAGCACCGAAAAGAACTATACCCAAAACTTCCAATTAATGGTTGCAGAAGTACCAACTAAAGTTTAACCAAGTGTAACTAAATAATACCAACCGGTACAACGTCGCAATCGCCGAGAGTAACTGCGCACGCGCGCACGTAGCGACTTTTACTGTATGCACACAAATAGTCCTTTAGCCGTATGTGTCAGTTTGTGTATCGGATCAGACCTCCATTACATTTATCTTCAATTTTGCTAAATGGTGATCTGATCAAATCAGTGATATGTGTGGCAAATTCAAAATTAGTACAAAATAATTTAATAATAAAAGTTTTTGACGAACCAATACGTTGTTTGAGAACCGCTGGGCTTCAAGGCATGCCTCCACTGGAGGCCCTCCAGTAGTTTGTTCAGGTAGCTGACCATGCAACCATCAAGGACCGCGCTTCCGTATGTTGAAAAATCCGGTGCACTCGAACTGCAGTGCGGTTAATCCCTCTCCTAATTTTTACCCATGGTCCCTATAATCTGACCCTCGAACTGCAGTGCGGTTTGAATTTTAAGGATTATTTATTAATTCTTTTAATCCTTGTAATTCAAAGGATTACTAAATTAATCCATAAATACATTACTAAATTAATCCACAAATTATATTACTAAATTATTCCACAAATACATTACTGAATTTTTTCGATGTGCACTTTAAAAAATCGACAATTAATATTTCGCCGTGTTGAAGTTGACGTATTTTCACATCAATTTTAAACCCATTTATAACGCCTTTGGATTTCTTTGGTGTCTCTTCGCAAATTGCTGTTGTTCTTTTTATTTCCAGTTGCATTCCCATTAAAGCTTCAATAAATACTCCTATATTTGGGTGCGGAATGTGAACATATTTTTTGAATTTTGAGTGAAATGATTCACAACAATTCGTGGTGCGAATTATATCTGCAGTATCGGCTGCCCAAATGTGTGGTGGAAATAATGAATCCTTCTTAATGTACGTTTTTTCAAAATAATTTATAAATTCCCGTAATCTATCATCATTGGGCTTCAAAGGCAACACCGTGTTCACAAATGTAGCTTCCACTAACTCAGGTTTTAAAAACGTCAACCCAAATATGAGATGTAGCCACTCTCCGATTAACGACGATGTTTCTTTGTACTCTTTTGTCAATCCAAGAAGCTGTATTTTGCGAAACCTGTAAATATAATTGAAACATATTGAACAATATTAATTTTTGTGATTGTATATTAAATTCTTACCATGACTGTGAGAGATGAAACCTACATCCAACAATATTAATATCTGTAAAGCATTCGCGCAATGCATTACTTATCGATATTTCAAAATCTAAAACAGCTTCTTGAGGTTTCCACGTTAATTTGAATTCGGTGCAGTTTTATCTACAATTTTTATCTACAATATTTTTATGTACAAATCAGTATCCGTGATTTGTTAGGTTACATTAAGTGTAATTTTCCTTTAAATTAGGTTAAATTAGATTCAAAAAATTGCATTCGTGATTGGCTAAGTTGCAGTTATTAAGTTTTAAGAATTTAAACCAATCTAAATTGATTTTAATATTTATATAATTATAATACGAATTTTATCGTTAGGTTAGGTTAAATTAGGTGTAATTTTCTTTTAAATTAGGTTAAATTAGATTCAAAAAATTGCATCCGTGATTGGCTAAGTAGCTAAGTTGTATTAAGTTTTAAAAATTTAAACCAATCTAAATTGATTTTAATATTTATATAATTATATACGAATTTTATCGTTAGGTTAGGTTAAATTAGGTGTAATTTTCTTTTAATTAAAGAAAAATTATATTAAAAATAAAAAAAATTTTTCTTAAATTAGATTCAAAAAATTGCATTCGTGATTGGCTAAGTTGTATTAAGTTTTAAGAATTTAAACCAATCTAAATTGATTTTAATATTTATATAATTATATACGAATTTTATCGTTAGGTTAGGTTAAATTAGGTGTAATTTTCTTTTAAATTAGGTTAAATTAGATTCAAAAAATTACATCTGTGATTGGCTAGTAGCTAAGTTGTGTTAAGTTTTAAGAATTTAAACCAATCTAAATTGATTTTAATATTTATATGCGAATTTGATCTTTAACGCAAATTACTTGGGAAATTAAATGCACCTTTACAATGTTAGTCCATATTTTATTCAAATATTTTTTCACTTCAAAAAAATTCTTAGATTTAAAAATTCTCAGAGCCGGTCCTGTTTATAAATCATCAAATTTAATTACTTTTTTGATTTCTTGGATTAAGTTATTTACCTAATTAGGGTATTACAAGCGTTAATCCTTCACTGCAGTTCGTGTGTTAGATTATGGTCAATACTTAAGAAGGGCCTAATAAGGACAGAAAATAGAATCTATATGCATCGCATTTTTGTTTAGGTAGTTGTATAATGCGAAGTGTTAAAAATTATATTTTATATGGCCCTCTCTTGAGTAATAGAAATGATGAGATATAGTTTATTTTTAGTAGAATTCTATAAGTTACAAAGAGGCAGTAAAAAACAATTATTTAAAAAATTGCAGAAACAAAAACGTAGAATGAAATTACTGAAAATAACAATTTAATTTTGATTGTCAATCTTCTTTCAACTTTACCAAATTCTAGTGAAATCGCAGGTGTCCACGAATAAATTAGTGCTTCTTGTGAGTTTATACAATTATTGTACATCTAGATTAAGAGGGCTGTATACCTAACTTTTAACGAATATCCATATAGCTCTTTTATTAATGTATGGAATTTAATGCGGTTTGAAGTAAACGATTAGAAAAAAAATCTAGTTTCACGGAAAGTCATTAAGAAGTTAAAAAAAAAATTTTTCATTTTTTATTATAATAATTAATCACTCCAGTGACCTGCAAGTGACTTTCCATGAATATACCAACTATTTAAATTAAAACTATTTTTAAAATATCTATGTATTGTGGTGGTATTTTGATCATTAGAGGGTGTAAGCAAGCAAATAAGGGTAGTGATTTAATTTTGTTTAATTTTTAAGTCAATAATCAGTTGATATGGCTGATATAAAAAACATTTGCATCAAATTAACAACAAACCACCACATGTAACAATTTACACATAAAACAAAACAAATTTGAAGTTATTTGTGTAAAACAAATATTTTGTAACATCCTGTGTATGATTTTTAATTTTAAAAACAACGACAGATTCCTGTAAAGTGTAAAGTGTTAATAACAATTTAGTGCACGAGCAATTAGCGACGTTGTGTTGCCTATCAGTGGAACCATTTTAGCAAACCAGGATGAAAAGAACCCCACCTATAAAAATCCAATTTCGAAAACTGGGAAAGGGACAGAAAGTCGGCGAGCAGAAACAGGCGGTTCTCCTGTGAAGGCCAAAGCAGAAACTCGTGTTTGAGTTGCTTGGTCAATTCCAGACTGGGAATTCAAGTAAAGTTCTTTGGTGGTCTTCAAAGAAGGAAGAACTCCTAAAACTTCTCATTGATCCGAGGGTCAGGGAAGTGTAATTTCGCGTATTCACTAAAAAGTGAATAATTTGCGGAAATCAAATCTTCGCGTAATTGCTAATTACGACTTATAATTAGTGAGCGGTTGTGTATTTCTGACGAGTTAAGGTATTAGTAAATTGGATACCTACAACAGAAAATTGATTATAAAAATTATACGCACGTGTGTGAAATTTGGAGGTTACTTCCACGTTTATTGGAAAATTGTAATTGATTACGAATAAGTTACTTACCGGAAGCGCTGTCTCAGGTAGCAGTTATTCAATCAACGATTAGTAAGAGGATTGAAGTGAAAATTGGCGATTTTATCAGAAATTGGATGCAGGTGGACACGGAAGCAACACACTTCGTTGGAACATATGCAGTTCTACACAGTCGGTAAAGCAGATGTTGACGGTCGACAAATCAGTGGCGCACAAAAACTTAAAGAAGTTTATCATTTATAAGGTAAATGAATTTGATTAAAAATTAATGAACTCAAATAAAACAATGATTTCTGTTATCAGTGAGTTTATTAATAAAACTTGTATTTGCTATTTTATAAATTACACCCATTACATGAATGGACAGATTTACACGTACAGTGTTAAAATTTAAAACGTTAAATGTTACGTGTATGTCTGGGCTATTACACCCAAATACTTGTGGTTTGAGACAAACTTATTGTCCTCATAAAAATTTGATGCAAATTGTTTATGAAAATTTTACGTTCAATTAATAAATTATGCTTGTTGCGAATTTTCACCCTTTTATTTCGTTTATCGAACCCATCGACTCTGAAGAAGAGAAAAACCCAACTCCGGCGAAAAACTAGTTTTTGGGGCTTTAGTTACAGTTCGTTTTGACGAAAGATCATAACAGTATATAAGACAAAACCCTTATATATTTGCTTTTTAAGAAAGTGCATTTAAATCGTAAAATTTGGTTTACACCCATAACATTGCCGGTTTAACGAATTATTTAATTCAATTATGAGTGTAAACCAAACTTCATGTTAGGTATAAAGTCCTCTTAACTGCCGGTTTTTTGGTACATAACCTCACTTTTGTGTGTCTCGTTTCTGATAATTTTCACTATTTTAGGGCCTACACATCGTTTTTACAGTTGTATTAACTAATACAAACGAGATTCGAAACTCGATGACTATAATTTTCATCAAATAAACGCAATTTTGTGAAACTTTCTTGCACGTGAAAATTTAATCAAATATTCTTATCTTGGAAAGCAATTCTGTTATATCGAATCAGAAAATGCACTATTTAATCGCTCGAAAAGCTTTCTGGATCGAAACGTCGTTCCAGAAATAACAAACTCGAAAATTCGCAAATCAGAATCGACGTCGCAATATCTGCAACTGGCTTGCACAACGTCGTCGAGCGGAAGACCAAAATTATCATCCAAAATTCGAAAATTCCCTAAGATTTTCAAAAAAGACACAAAATAGGAGGTAACAGTTTTGGCGGTAAATTCGATTTTTGCACTAAATTCTTCTTCTTTGCAGGTTGATCAAAAAACAAACAAAACAACCGCACAATTAAATCACTTTTAGAATCAAAACATTGTATTTGTGTATTGCGTATAAGTAATAAATTGGTTCTGGATGTAAACAAGATCTATTTTTACAGTTTTACGTGTTCGCTTGCACACCTTTCTGACAAAAATATTTTTATCCCGAATCTCTGATTCGTTTTTATCATCACAATATATTAATAGGTCTAACGACACCATTGGCATTGGGAGATTTTCCACCTCATTTTAAGAGGTGTATTTGGAGTTCAGCTGCCACGCCACCATTTTGTAATGTTTTGACTTGAAAAATTTTTTAAATGTTTTTCAAAACTTGTATAATAATGTGTCAAAACCCAAATCGATCTAAATACATTCAGTTTCTCAGAAAAAATTCACAAAGTTGGACTTTTTTGTTTTGCCCGTAAGGTGTATCCCCCCCCTTAATAAACCTTGCTCTACTAACTAAGTCAAGTGCACGTAGAGTCAATAGAATGAGCGCTGATTGAGAGGTGTTCGATTTAAAATTAAAACAAAATTTGGATACAATATAACTCGGTTTAGGGGGGTCATTGCATTGGGCATGGAGGCCTTTGTCCCCACCCCCGGTACTTACTCAACTAAGCATAGGAAGTATCTATTATTATTATAATATTATGATGAAGCCTAATGACTTCCTTTAAAAACATAATTTAATATATCCGCATACAATGAAATACAAATAAAAGCGTAATGGATAAAGGAAACTCAAATCACTAATATTTAAAATTGCTCGAGCTCTTGAATTATCAGTCGTGGGGGGGGCAGTTGCCCCAGGCTATTTAATCTTTTATTAACCTCACTTCTATTCGTTGTTATTTTATTCATGAGCATCACAGTAGGGTAATGTTATAGTTTATAGTTTATGTTACTCATCAGCAGTTTAACTATGAAATGGGGGAGGGGGATTTATGCATGCAGCATAAATTCGAGGGCCCAATCACAATGTTTATAAATTAAAAATAACAAGATAATTATGAAACAAAATAAAACGACTTCTTTTGTTGCGCAAAAATTCTGATATATGATAGTTATCATTTCCTTTTATGTGGGTACTTTTTTCTCAGGCGTCACCCGCACCGCAGGCCTCCTATTTAGTACACCACTGTTACTGGCAGTAACAGTGGCAGTAACAGTGGCAGTAACAGTGGCTCAGGGTCAATCCTGAAATTAAAAATCCATTTCTTGTAAATACATAATTCTAACTAACTAGGTGGAAAGCCCTTCCACGGACGGGTAGCTAGTTCTAATTAGTAATTTATCGCAAAATCATTTCAGAAAAAATTGTAGAATATATTTATAAAATTGAAGAATCAAACCGGGTTCAAACCTGGGGAGAGTCAAACTTTCTTATGACTAGTCTTCGTGCTTCGGAAGGCACGTTAAGCCGGTGGTCCCCTGGTCAACGGAGTGGGTCTTATCGATTAGTTTAGTTTAGGCAATAATCGATCTTAAAATTTCGATCTTTCATGATATTTTACGTCTGATTGGTTGCGCTTCCTGCATTCTTTTGATGGTACGTGCGCTCGAGGTAAATATTTCCCGAACGGCTTAGAAAAGAGTGGGGCTACCACAGCCTCCATTTACTTATGCTAGCAATTATTGATATTTCTTACTATTGTCAAAAATTATCATTCTTAACTTAGCCCAAGTAAAAAAAAAAACTTATATTCACAAATATTTTATTTATTTTTAAGAACAACACAAAATCTTGATAAAATACGATGCAATTTAAATTATCTCTGTTAACAACAGGTCCGGTCTGTTCATCTCCTTACCATCTGTTAATAATTTACATACGTTTTTTTGGGTACTTCATAGGAGTATATAATTCCGCAATAGTTTCTATAAACGCAATTTCTTCTTCTAAATACAGGAATGCTATGGCAGTTTTAAATATACCATTGGGAATAAGTGGAGGTAATTGAGTTTCATCGGGAACAAAATTGCAAGTGTGATATGTAACATCCTGCAAATAAAAAACTTGAGAAACTATTTTATTATGAAGAATCAATTATTGAAAACCTTTTTAAAGATAAAACTTGTAACGTTACCACAACGTTTAAATCCAACAGCTAAACCTGCTATGTTTGCTTCAAAAACCTTCTGAGCATTAACTTCAAAACGAATTGGAAAATGTCGAAACTCATTACTCAAAAACTTGTAGGATTGCACGAGAACCTGGAAATATACAAGTTTGGATAATTATCCATGTGTAAGATGCTAAAATGGCACTATCGTTGATTTAAACTTTCAAAATATTACGATAAGGCCAAAAAAGGCCGAAAATTATTTCCTCCACTTTATCTTCCACGCTGATTTTCATACGCAATGTAATATTTACGGCCGGGGTAGTACGATTGTACTTAAATGTTTTAATTTGAAAGAAATTGTAATACTTTGGATTGTATCTGATTAAATCCATTCGAAAATCCTTAACCTTGAAGCTATGTTGATGAAACTGAAATGCAGATTATTAGTTTAATTATTTCAAATCAGTCAAATTATACTGTGGTCATCAATTCATCATCAATTGAAATATTGTATTAAATGTTGCCATAACTGTAGCTCCGCCCACCCTTAAGTTTATATTTATAGACTAGAGGTGGAGGGAGAACGTGCCAATGCTGTCGTGTAAAAAGACCGAACCAATTCTCGTTACTGCACATTAGTCACAATCCTTCCAACTTAGGCTGAGCGTACTCTATTCTATAGACTGGAAACCCGGGATGCTAGAGTTCAGGGAACTTGAAAACAGGGATCTTTAACACGGATCTGCGTGGTATATTTTTAGGTTTCAGTTCGACGATAATTAATGAAATTCAATTTAATATAACATTTTTAGTTTGATGTTGTCAGTTGCACTGCTTGCACAAGTAATCGATAACCGCAGGAGACCCCGCTCATTAATAAACCTTGCTCTAAGTCAAGTGCACGTACAGTTAACAGAATGCAGCATAGACAGTGGCATAACTTCAAATTTTGGGCCCAGGAGCAAAAGTTTCGTCGCCCCCCCCCCATTAAGAGGTGTGTGATTTAAAATTAAAACAAAATTTGGTCACAATATAACGCAGTTTAGGTGAGGGGGGGGGGAGTATTTACACCACTGAGTATAGGAAGTAACTCTAATAAGCTGCGTATTCATGTACCAAACTACTCAAGTCTGAAAAGAAAACGATTAATGCAGGGGCGTATTTGAGAGGGTAGAGTTAACTACCAATCGGGTGCTATAGAATAGAGCATATCGTGGGCTCACTGCAAAAACTAGACAAGTCCATATTAGGATCTTAAAGGACTGCACTGCATGGTCAGTTTTTAATTCTCATTTTTAAGGTAAAATTTCAGTTAAAATTTAAAAAAAATTCTCACCAGTGGGGCAGAAAACCAAACAACTTTATCCCATTCTTCTGTTTAATTTTTGACTAAAATTTAAGCCTAAAAAAGAGAATTGAAAACTGACCATGCAGTGCAGTCCATTAAGGTCCTAATATGGACTTGTCTAGTTTTTGCAGTGAGTCCACGATATGTTCTCAAACTTATTCAGACCACCGCCTATTTTCCTGAGCATAAATTTGTATATCGCCCCCCATAACTAAAATCGGGCTAAAAAAAGGTCATTCATATTTAGATCATTCGTTTTTTTTTAATAAAAATAGTTCTATTTCCACCGCTCCCCGACCACACCTGAACGCCACCCAAATTCTTTCATCCACACTATCGCCCCCCTAGAACTAGAAATCGCCCACAGGGGCTTTGAGAACCACTGCTATAGAGAGATCGGGTCCAAGAGTGATTTTTAATGAAAATGGTAACTCTGAGAGGGTAAAAATTACCAAATTACTTTTTCTATGTCTAATTTTAAAAGAAATATCATTCAGAGCAGGGAAAGCAATTGCACGAAAAAAGAATACATGAATGTTTGATGGATTCCGTAGTGAGGGAAACTGCCATAGTTCAAAAGGACGTTGTAGGTTGAGCACAAGGTACAAGGTTAGGATATATTACGAGAAACCCCCGGCATTGTCATCCGAAGGAGTCATCACGTGAGAAAGGAAGAATTGAAGGAGAGGATCGAGTATTAAATTCTGGGACTAGAAGAAGGGTTTTAGATTCAAGGAATGGGAAAAGAAGAGATTCGGAAGGACGCACATCATTATACACTATACATCACATACTCCAGAATTCTATGAACAGGGTCGTCACTAATCAAGAGCGAAAATATCTTCAGAAGAAGAGTAACAGCAAGGACATAGTCCATTCGGGGATTTCCCCAATTTCTTCCTGTTAGAAGTTGGACCATTTTCAAAGAGATGGGGACAGCTTTAAGAGGAAGGACTTCAGGGACAAAGTACAGCAACAGATCCCTTAGCTTTCATTTTGATTCGACGACAGTAAAGGTAATTTTATTCATAAGTGGTTGGGAGTGGTTAATGTGCAGAAATGTTTTTTCGTCTTTTCGGTTCTATGTTTGTATCAATTGGTGGAATTGGGTGTTAAGCGTTCTCTCGCCGTGGGGGCCCGGTACACGGACAAAATTGATTTCTATTATTTACAGACATTTTTGTAAAAATTATCTATGAAAGTTTGCACATTGAACACAGCGAGGGCCCCAGGGCGGAGCGTCTGCACCGTGGGCCCGGCGCCCTGAAGGAACGCCAAAATAAAGAAATATTTGAAAAAATTGAATAATGTAATTGAATTGCGCCTGAAGCTTCATAAGTGCTAAATTTTCATTAGTCCCGGGGGCAGGGGGAATTGGGATCTAGCACCACCAAAAAATCTTTCTAGGGAAATCTACGATGCCTTTTTGTCACTTATATGTTTTTTGTGCAATAACATTGTTATTTAAATTCTTTTTTTTATAATAAAATAATGAAGGGGGCCCGCTGTGGATCTTGCACCAGGGCCCGGTCTTGACTTGCTACGTCACTGACGCAAGCCCCAATCATGTGCCAACCACAACCACTATGAATAAAATTACCTCTAACATTCACGCAATATTTATTAAAACAGTGGCGCCCTAATATTTCAACAGTTTCTAGAATTTTGAATACCTCGACGCCCACTTGGTACGAAATTTTAACTTTTTAGTTTTTCTCGACGCGTGGAATTCCGAACCTACTCCTACGGCTGCCCTAAATTTTAGTTTTCAAAGTGGCCGATCAGTTTTCATAATTTTGATGTGCTTATAGCCATTTTTTAAAGAAAAAAAAAATATTATTATGATTATTAATATCTAATTATACCTAATTGATAAAAAAAATGCACAATAAAAGTGATCTATTTTTAAAAATCAAATAGTTAAAACATATTACCTTAGACAAGAGATCATCATTGCAGAAGATACCATAATAAAATAATGAGAATAATAGAAACCAATTAACATTTTTCATCATGAGCTTGATATTGAAAAAATTATATTCAACTTCCACGTCTGCACAGTGTTATATCATGAATGTACAATATTATATCAAGTAGGTTACTTTTTCAAGGTAGTATTTTTGTATAAAATATTATTATGATGAAGCCTAATGACTTCTTCCTCCTCCTTTATGACATCCTTTAAAAACATAATTTAAAACATCCGAATGCAATGAAATACAAATAAAATCTTAATGGATAAAGAATAACTAACATTTAAAATCGATCCATCTCTTGAGCTATCAGTCGGGGGGGGGGCAGTTGCCCCAGGCCTTACACTTTTATAGGGGGTCAATTTTCAACTTCTACAACTACCAGGTTGCACTAACTACTAAAACTATGACCTTCTCCCAGGTTATTCATTTATAATTTATTTTTTATATTTTAATCCTATTTAGTCTTTTATTAACCTCACTTTCTATGCGTTGTAGCTGTAGTAGTTACAACGTAGTTACTTCTACCTTTATCAGGTTCAGGATTCCAATGAAAATATCGTTGCTCCATTCATGAGCATGAACAGAGCAGAGCACCATCCTTGGCAAGCCAGGTTACCTCCCCACCACAGGCTGCCAGGCTCCCAATGGCTTTAGATGGAGCACCACGGACAGGCCGCACTCCCTAAAATCACACGCCACTACGAGTCCAATCTAAGGTAAGCAGGATGAAGCAAGCATATCCGAGAATCGCCTCCGGGGTTCCCATCTCTGCAGTAGTTGTTATTTCTAATAGCAATCCCCTTTAGATCAGATGATTCAAGGATGTGACGTACAACCCTTAAAGATTTACTTGCCATCTGTCGCTTTGGAGTCCATCAGGGCTCGACCTTCCGCGCCATGACAAGTTTCCTAACCATGGGTTAAAACAGGAACCACTTAGGTGTCCATTTAATAATTTGTTCTCTTTAGAACTGACTCCTGTACCATGGAAGCCATGTCCAGGGACGTTCCTACAGGGGGAGCCTCCCCCCAATATTTTAGGAAATTGAAAATAAGTTGGCAAAATCACTCAAAATTTGGTCAAGTTGGCAAAAGCCGCTAAACCTATTAGCTGGGCACGTCCCTGGCCATGTCCCATGAGTTAAGGTCGTTAGCTCTTTGGGTCATTCCAGTTCATATCTGACCATACTTCCGCGCCAACAGTGGTTAGATCGTTGGCCTGTAGGTCACCTGTAGATTAAAAATGCTAGATAAACCAAGATATCATCTCATACGTCATACGTAGTGCCCTTTACTCAAAAATACATAGGTACATTACATTCAATACGCGTTGATATTCTCTAAAATTGGTAAAATTAAATTTCAAACCAACTATGGAATTTAAGGGGCCGGTCATCGCTGTGTGCATTCCTCTTGCTGCCCTCTGGTGGCTCAATAAAGAAAATGAATTGGGACTGCTTTAGCAATAGCAACTGTTTTAATTAAAACTATGCGGGTCTAAATTGGTATCCCGTCCCACGAGGGACTGAATTGGTATGCGCGGGACGGGACGGAATTTTTTCCATCCCGCATTCTTCTCTAGTTGATATTCCTTTAGTATTTTTTGTTACCGATGGGTTTGGGGGTATGGAATACTCTCCAAACATAGACGGAGTTTGGGTTTGCGTTATCACACGTTAAATCTGAATCAGCATCCCCCCACTCGTGAGGTGAGATGGATGTGACGTCACAATTGGGTTTAAGAGCATTTAAAGAGAGGAAGTTAGTGTAAACCATAGCAAATATATATTTTAATATTTAAAATTACTTATAAAAAAATGTATAAGTATATAATAATAATAATAATGGGATATTACAAATGTTAATTAATTATTGGTCGGATCAGTTTGAGTGGGCGCAGGTTGAAATGGCACATTCTGGATTGGCGGTTTCATTTGCTCGTTAATATTTGGAACCCATTGAACAGGATTTATATAAGTCACGGAAGCCGACGACCTTAAAGCTTAAACCAAACAAAGTTATTTTTTGGAAAACAAAATTCAAAATTATTTACTATCAAGTCCCTTTCCTGGCGGAATCGGTTTCTGTTTGTCCTTGGAGCCATCCAACCACGACCTAAACGCTCTCTGATTGTTCTCAAACCGTTTGGTTTTCTCTCCCGCCATTTCAATAAGTTTCGCTTGTTCGAATACCCTCCTTTCTAAAAAAAAAAAGCCTCGTTAAAAAGATAAATTGTTGCTTTAGCACAAAACCACACCTAATTCTATCTGTTCTTTTTTTTTCAACCACAGCTTATACCTAACATCGCTCTCTTTCAATCTTCTTTCTTTATACGACTCTCTAATCTTTTTCTTTTCGATTTCCTTTTCCAATTCAACTCTTTTCATTTCTTCTTCTTTCTTTTTATTGGCTAACCAGCGCCTAAAGTTTTCACGCTCTTGTTCCAACTGTCTCTGTTTTAGCACCTCTTCGCTCTCCTTAAGTTGCATCTGCATTTCTTCGATTCGCTTCTTCTCCTCGCTTTTCTTGATCATCCAATTTTGGTACGAAATGTCGAGCAATTGCTTCTCGACGCTATCGTCAGCAGGATTATTTAAAGAGTGAATTTCCAACTTGAGATCGTCTAGGTTTTCTCCAGTCGACGAAGTCTTCGAACTGACCGATTCGTCGTCTTTTGTTACGATATTCTTCGTTTTTACTTGATCGGGCTTTTCGTTTCCTAGTTTTTTGTGAATATTGCAGCTGCTGTTCACCGAGACGCACGAACATTTGATTCGTTTCAAAAAAATGTTTTCTTCTTGTGAGTTCAACATGAAGTCGTTGGGGAAAATCTCCCCGCTATTGGAAGATTCGACGTAAACAGCACCGTTCATGTACCTGCGGATTACTCCTAAAGAACTTAGAGAAGTCGTCGAAGTTGCTTTATGGTCAACCCGCTGGAGATTTTCATGGTGATCAACTGAAAACATACCCATCGCTGTAATAGGAGGGAAGCGGTAATTTGGAAGATTTAGAGAAAATAAGGCTTACCACGAAAGTTTATGGAAGAACAATGTAATTTTCGCTTCAGGCGAGGGTAAATTTTGTAAAAAATTAAGTTAAAATGGTAACTTTACGTGAAAAACTTATATTCTACGGCGTTGTGACAAATTCGTTATTAAAAAATTATTTGAGTGAAAACAAATTAGCCAACTAGCGGAATAAAATTTTGAATGTTTAATCCAAATTATTTGGTGGATACTGGACTTATGAGATACGTAAGTATCTTATAAACAATAATGATGTTGGATGAATGGTCCAAAGGTGAGAACGCAGCAGTTCTCTCAGTACTGGATTAATGACGATGGGTGAGACCAAATAAACTCAGACCGTCATAGCACTGCAGTATGGAAAGTAAGAGAAGATATGATCCCTCAATCCGAAAATGGAAAGGATAGGTACCTATAGAATAGGTACGATAGAAGAAGCGACATATTTAGGATGCGTTCCATTTAAAGTCCACAACGATCACACCCGATCGTCCGTCCAAAGTGGAACGCACCCTTAATGTCCTCTCGCCAAACGGTAAAGGGGAAATCCATAACACTAAAAGATACAGATGAAGTAAAGACTTTATTTCTCTGTTGGAATTGAAAGAACCTCGGCGACAGGCCCGGACTGGCTAGTCGGCGATCGCCGAGGGCCCCAGGCCCAAGGGGATTTAAAAAAAAGTGGTTTATACTTGGGGTAAAAATGATTTGTATTTTTGATATACCTTCCAAGTGTCAAAATAGCGGAAAATAGGATTTTCAAAAATATCTCTTCTTGGTAAGGGGGACCCTCGCCCTCGGTTAGAGACTGAGGAGGAACTCCAAATTCCAATTCAGTCTCTAACCGAGGGCGAGGGTCCCAAAGGAGCCAGTCCGGGCCTGTTTGGCGAGGATCCTCCTCTAAAATCCTATCCAAAACATCAAGCCCGGACTGGCTCCTTTGGGGGCCATCGGCTAGAGACCGAAGAGGGGCCCCCCTTACCAAGAACGAAGATTTTTAAAATTCTTGTTTTCTGCTATATTGAACATAAAGTAGAAAACACAAACTACTTTTACCCCAAGTATAAACCACTTTTTTGAGGGCCCTCATCCCCGATCGCCGACCTAGCCAGTCCAGCAAACAGTAAAAGTCGCTACGTGCGCGCGTGCGCAGTTACTCACGTCGAATGTGCGCACGCGCAAAAATTCCCGGCAAATGTGCAGCGTATTTAAATGTAAAGTGCGCGCATGCGCCATACTCAAGTCGAATGTGTGTAAAAATTAAATTTTTAGTTTTATAAACAGGACCGGATCAGAGTTTGGGGCCCAAATCTAAAACTTTATTTAACTCTTAACGGTCCTGTCATTAAAAAGCCTTTCGTAACATTAACCTAAACTCGACCGGTGGATCTCTCTTTTAACGGTTCCCCCATTAAAAAAAATCAATTCCTAACACTAACCTAATCCCGACCGGTGGATCTCTCTTTTAAGAGTCCCCTCATTAAAAGAATGTTTTCCTAACACTAACCTAAACTCGATCGGTGGATCTCTCTTTTAACGGTCTCCCCATTAAAATAAAAATATATTCCTAAAACTAACCTAAGCTGGACCGGTGGATCTCTCTTTTAACGGTTTCCTCATCAAAAAAAACTTCCAATTAATGGTTGCAGAAGTACCAACTAAAGTTTAACCAAGTGTAACTAAATAATACCAACCGGTACAACGTCGCAATCGCCGAGAGTAACTGCGCACGCGCGCACGTAGCGACTTTTACTATATGTAAGCCAGTCCGGGCATGGTGGTAACCGCACACCAGGAAGATTTTATCTCTCAGCTCCCGGGACGTGCTCAAGGGGGAAAATAGATAGAAAAATTACGAAACAATCAATTTTTAAAAATTTAATATTTTTTTGTGTTTACATTTTAATTTATACATTTTAAACTAACTTAATTTACTATTTATCGCTAAATACAAAAATTGTAAAAAATTATTACCTATAACTTTAGAAAATTAACGTCTAACGACTCACATTTCTTTTAATAATTCAAAAATCACATTTTTATGCAAATCAGAAAGCTGTTGGTGTCACGTGCGGGGAATCCCTCGGCTTAATGTAATTTTTAGAGAAAAACCAAGATTTTATAAAAGCAAAAACATTAGTTTGAGTTCTAAAAAGTTATCAGAAAATTTTGGGTATTACCACTGGCGTGGCTAGTTAGAGTGCAGGAAGGGGGGGGAGTAAAGAGTTTGAGAAGAATATTTGGAAGAAAATCAAGAAATTTAAGAAAATTATACTTAATTCTATCAAATTTTATTAAGGTTGGTTTTTAAGGGTTAAAAATGTTCTAGGGTAGGCTACCCTCCAACAACGCCAGTGAGAATTCCGCCGGCAGGCCAAGCGCCAGAGACCCGGATGGTATCACAGCGCTTGTATTCAATAAAATTATAGCAAGCAATTAACCCAAAAGTTATTCTAAGAATTAAATGAATCCAGAACATTCTCCATTTTAAAGTCTTTGATATTTAAAAATAAATTCCAGAAAGAATCTTTGGAAGAACACTTCAATTAAAGACTATTTAATATGTAGAATTCAATTTTAAAATAAAAATTCTTAAAAAAACTGTACTATCATAAGAGGTAGCTCTAAGGGATCTAATTATTTTGGAAATGGATTATAAATGCTAAAAACAATAGTTTTTTATGTTCCAAACTAATTTTATAACTTTTACAAATGCTAAAAGCAAACGAAAACTGTTTGTTATTTTTCAATCTGATTATTTCAAAATAAATTCTAGGTGAGGCCGAAGACCGAGTTGTACCGACAACTGTAGGTACCCACATGAATTATTGTTTTTAAGTTCTTTTATTTTGAGTCCCCCTTGGAAGAAATACGCCTATGTTGACGATAATGCGGAGAAAAATTTCGTCCAATATCCCTGTTAATTCTTGCGAAAATGAAGAAAACTTAAAATTACAAATTCAAACTTTTGATTTTCAAAAATAAATGTTACATTTATTGTAAAAACAATATTTAAAAAACAGTTAATAAAATTCGTTGAGGGTGGGGGGATTAACGTTTCGTCGCCTCCGTGTCTCCAGGTTTCACGAATATCTTGGGAACTGTAGAGGCACAAACGACGAAAAAAGAACAAATTCGCGCGATTTCAAAAATGTTAAAAATAAAAAACACCAAAATTCGCAGTTGATAAAAAAAAACAAAATAAAACCTTTAGCGCAATTTAATAAAAACTTGAATTATTACATCACTTCCAAATTTTCAAAATAAATAAAACAAAAATGTTGCAGACAAAAATTATTAATTTTTAATTATTTAAATAACATACAAAAATTTAATATAATGATTCGGCAGCGTTAGACGAACGTGGTTTCTTAATTTTATCAAGATTCTTAACAACTATGTCGTGTAAAGAGCAATAACGATTGCGAATTTCGGCCATAACGAGCCACAGACTCAAAAACTCTTTCTCATCCATTTCGTGAATTGCTCGACGATAATCATCTATGTGAGGGTACTTCGCCACTTTCGAAATTAATTTACCTGTTTTCAATTAAATTTTTAGAAATTTTATCAAGTTACTGGTGTTTGGAGATGTTTTACTTACCTCTGGATATGAAATATCGAGAAATTTGGTCAAAGAAAGCTGCCGCTTCCGATTCCACAGATTGGACCTCTGCCAAAGTATCTTCTTGGATGGACACACCAAAATTGTTTCCATCTTCTATTTTAGGAATCATGAACGAAATCCACATTTTCAACTGTAACAATTCGAAATAATGTGAGAAGTGTTTCAATTAAAAGGGGCAAATTATTACTATCAAAATCAAGCACATTATAGAATATTCTGTTTTTGAGATTTATTAAAAACTGTATATAAACTGAAATATTTAATAAAGAGAGCAGCGAGATTTGAAAACTTGTATCATTCACTTCTTACTCCGGCTTCTTCTTAGATCTAAGTCTAAAAAACCTTGGGTATTGAGACTGGTGCCCACTAAGAAGAGAGTCGCAACTACAAATAATTTCCTAAGGGCTGTTAGGAAATTATATAATATGCTTTTCCGATTTTTTTACGCCTGTTATCGCTGAAAAACTCATTTTGAGCTGTACAATTTTTTGTGCTCCGGCTCCAGCTATAGGCAAACGAGAATTAAAGTTACAAAATATCAGGATAGAGAAGTGTGAAGGTCGCAAGCTGAGCTATGTTTTGTGACAAAAGAAGTACGAAGGCCGTAGGCCGAACTATGTTCTATGACATAAGTGCGAAGGCCGCAGGCCGAGTTATGTTACTCGTAGGAAATGACAAAGTGTGACAACGCGGGGGGGGGGGGGAGTGGTCAAAAATTCGGAAAAGATTGCAGACGTCCTTTATAGACCTCTTAATAAAATGGACGAAACAATAACCAAAACACACAGAAAGGTGGACATTCAGAAGTGGGAAGCGGACAGCAAGAAAACTCTCTGGCATAATTTATACCAGGACAAAAAATAGTTGAAGAAATAAGAAATTCATAGAGTACTCGACTGCAGAGGTTAGAAGACTTCTTCTTTTATCAAAGAACGAAATCAAACTCATTATGGGGTTGCTTATTCATGGGAATATGTTTTCCCACCTAATATTTATCTGTCCTGTAACGAAAACAATCATTTACATTAAATTATTTATGTGGCAAGAACGCCACAACGGTTTCCAACATCTGTATTTACACCTTGCGGTACAAAATATCATTAGATATCCATTAATAACTATTCAGGGGGTCTAACATGTTATATATTCAATGAAATTTTTTTTAAAAAGTAGCCAGAATAATTCGCCCACGAAAGGGTTAATAAAATAATTCGTATTCAAAAAATAAATTTTACAAAGAAAACCCGGGAAAGTATGTCAAAAAGGTCCAAGAATTTAAAATTTTCGGGAATCAAGGATGATAGTAAACAGTCCAAAAAGGAATTATAAAACAAAAATTTTATGTATCATTGAAAATGGGCCCCAAATTTTGCAAAAAAAAAACTGAAAAATACATAAACAGGCATTTAAGAGGAATCCTTAAAGTTGTAAAATACACTTTCGCAATTCAATGATATCTTGGTTATTACTCAAGAAAATTGCACAAAAGCATATATTTTTTAAAAGAGGACACTTGGACGCATACTACTGTGTTTTTATTTTTTTTAAATTCAAATTTTTTTCAAAACTTTTTTTTCAAGGATTCAAGGATTCCTCTTAACGACATTGAGTTGGCTGTAATTATAAGGTTAGCCCCACCCACGTCGACTGAGAAGGAGGTGATTCACGTTTTACATTACAGTTTGTGGCGCCACCATCGCTAATAATATTAACTCCATGTTTGAAATTATTCCGTGTGGTGGCGTTTTGTTAATGTAAATGTAAACAAACCAAAACGGACGGCAGTAATTAACCGGGATCTTTGAGACAGTCCACTCATTACAAATATCTCCTGGGCGCCTTCCAACGCCTGAACTGGAATCTTAAAAAACCGGGAACTCTGCGGCAGTCCACTTATTAAAAATATATAACAGGGCCAACAAATAACATAAATGAGGATGTTATAAAACCAGGAACTTTGAGACAATTCAATTCATTAAAAATATACATCAAAGTGAACAAATAACCTAAATTTTAAGCCAACAGAACTCGTAAACCGAGTTATTTGTTCGATGGTCGCCCAACCACGGCGTTGGAATAACTAATGCAGCCGCGGTCCTTAACCACGCCCCGCTACAAGACTAGGTAAAAGTCTGGTGCACGGACGGGTAATAGAACCAGTCAATAAGGTCGAAATTTGCGTAAAAATCGATTTAAAACTAAACTAATCAATATATGACATTCGCCAATATCTAAAACGCTTCAATGTTATTTTATAAGGTCCTGTTGAGTTTTTTTTAAAAACTAGAATATCTTCTGCGGAGCCAGACATTTGAACGCAGCCGTTTCAACGTAGAGCCGTTTGAATGAAGGGACGTGTGACCGCGAGGACGTTTGAACGCGAGAAATTGCACCCTCCCCCTTCCCTAACCCCAATATTTCAGAAAGTTGGAAAAAAATTGGCAAAATCACTCAAAATTTGGTCAAGTTGGCAAAATCTGCTAAATCGACAAATTCCCGCCTCAAAAAAGTTGGCTGGGCACGTCCCTGCCCCCGACTTATGACCGACGCACTTTATTATTACCAAATTAGGGGCCGTCCATTAATTACCCTACCATTAATACCAACGCAACCACTTCCCATCTCGGATCCAATAATTAATTTTTGATATAAATAAAAAAAAGACGCAAAAATGTATTACACATTACGTAATTGTGTGATTGAATAAAAAGAGAGATCCATCCCCTTTCCAGTAGCACACTTTGCCGAGTTAGACGGCTAGGAAAATTCACCGAAAGCAATTCACCGAAAACAATTCACCGAAAATACAATTCACCGAATAACAATTCACCGAAAGAAAATTCGCCGAAAAATAGGAAAAATAGTAAAATTAAAAATGCATGATTAATAAATTTATTAACATTTTTACATATCAATAACTAATATTGTGGGATATACCACGCAAATAATCTCAAATAATGTTTTTCGGCCGATGGGACCCTTTTGGCCGTTAATTGTTGCTCGATGACAATTTATACATAAGTCATAAGGGGCCGTCCATTAATTACGCAAGGGCTTGGGGGTGGTGGTATCGGAAACCTTACGGACCGTTACGTGGGGGGGGGGGGTCCGATGTATTCCTTACGTAAATTTCTTAAGAGCAATGTCCAGTGCTACCCCCCTATACAGTGTGAATATTTGTGTTTTATGTCATTTATTTCCAGGACGTTACAAAAATTTAAATAATTGCTAGCATTGCAAAATCTTTCAACTTTCTTTTATGTAAAAACGCTAAAAGAAATTGATTTACTTATTTGAACATCGCGTAATTCATAAACTACGGTTGGAAGGGGGGGCGGAGATTCCCATGTTCTAATTTTCGAATAACATGGTTTTCCAATAAATAAATCAACTTCCTTGAGCGTGTTTATATAAAAAAGTGTTGAAAGATTTTGTAATGCTAGCAATTATTTAAATTCTTTGACAGAAAACACAAATATTCACACCGTATAGGGGTGATTATGTAGGGTATCAAGTAGGGCTGGGCGATTGTTAAATTTAACAATCGAAAATCGATTGTGTAAAAACAATCGATTATATCCATCAATCGATTAATCGGAAAATCGATTAATCAAACAATCGAATAATCGAACAATCGATTAATCGAAAACAATCGAATAATCGAACAATCGATTAATCGAACAATCGATTAATCGATTTTTCGATTAATCGATTATTTCAAAAATATTAATCGATCATCGATTAATCGATTAAATAATCGATTAATCGAAATAAATTCCCAGCCCTAGTATCAAGACTTGCAAGGTTGCCAACATCAATTAAATTGATTTCGGTGAAATTCGGTGAATTTCTTTTCGGTGAATTGTTATTCGGTGAATTGTAATTTCGGTGAATTGATTTTCGGTGAATTGTTTTTCGGTGAATTGATTTTCGGTGAATTGTTTTCGGTGAATTGTTTTCGGTGAACTTTCCGGTACCCGGCCCGGATGGGTATCAAAACGTCAAAACGGTTCTGGAGTGTCCGAAGCGGAGCAAAGCAAAGCGCAGGCGCGGAAAAGTCAGTTTTGAAAATACAACCATCTTCCACTTCGGATCCAACCAGTGTTGCCACCTTAGTGGATTTGCCACTAGAACTGGTGGTTTCGACCCCCCGTTTAGTGGCGAAATATTGCTTTTAGTGGCTGGTGGTTTTTCTAGTGGTTTTAGAATTCAGTTTCAATTACTGAAAATGCTATCACTAAGCCACTAAAACGTTACAAAATATATTACTTTTACTTCATTTAATTTTCAGGAGTCAGAATAACGTGACATGAACATGATACGTCAAACTGTTTGAACTAGTTTGCTTTGACATCTAAGCCGTCCCTGTATAGATTTAAATATTGGCGCCTAAATTATAATTAAATGTTGAAATAATGGTGCTCAATGTCAAATGTGTCGTATTATTTTTGCGAATTTATTCATGCGTAATTATGCCGAAACCACAATATACGCAAAAGTTTCGGGATTCTTGGCTTCAAGACCCACAATTAATACTAAAAATCATAAATATTTTGTTTAGTGGAAATTTTAGCGATTTTTAGAGTAGGGCCGATTTTTGTTAGTGGTTTTCTAGTGGTTTTAGAAGTTGAATCTGGTGGGGAGCAAGTTTAACTGATGGCAACACTGTATCCAACGCCGTTAAATCAATTTAAACTCTTTAAACTTGTTAACCTTAGTAATTAGAGAATACAAGCTCTTCCCACCTCTCCCATGACTCTTTGGAAAGAAGTGGGAGAGAAAATTCACAAAAGCAAATTCCAACTCCAAAATACGCGAGCGGATGAAGGTTAAACTGCGTATTTGGATGGCCTAGTCTTTATTGATCTAAATTGGAACAAAGCAGGACTGAGGACCAGTCCAGTTTATATTTAAATATAATAAGGGGGGGTGCAATTGAATCTAATTGCTCGAGTTCAAACGTCACTAATTGACACACCCTGCGTTCGGGGAGAACCTACTTTCGCTACCAAACTTTTCTTTGTTTTTCTTCTATCGAGCTTCCAGTCGCTTCCAAACGCTTTGGCTCCGCCCCATTCAGTCGCTACAAGCATTTTGGTGAGGAGCCAAAGCGTTTGGAAGCAACTGGAAGCTCGAAAGAAGGAAAAACAGAAATGTTTGGTAGCGTAAGTAGCTTCTCCCCGAACGCAGGGTAACATAGAACCAAAATTACGAATATTAGTTTCTGCACATTAGCCACTCCCAACCATTGTGAATAAAATTACCTCTGCCAATTTTTACTTTGGCGCGAAATTTGCTGATAGATAATGTCTATTTTGACTGGTCTATAAATTCTAGAGCTGGTTTGAAAACTAATCTTGTCAATTTAATGCCTTTATTTTTGCTGCTTTTGCAATACTGTGATTACTTTTGCACAGGCCTAAAAAAAGTCATTCGTATTTTTTTTTTAATGAAATGGTATTATTTCCACCGCCCCCGAGCCCCGACCACACCTAACCCCCCCCCATTCTTTCATGCCCATTATCGCCCCCCTAGAACTACAAATCGCCCACTTTGAGAACTACTGGTGTAATGCAACCAATATTAGGATTTCTAATGAATTTCGTCTGCAGAAAGATTTTTGAGGGCCTATGCCACCCCCCCCCCACTGCTCCTACGCGCCTGATAATAACCAAACGACTAAGTGGCCCAGTCAAATTAGGCCGATTTTCATTTATCATGATTTATTATGTTTTATCCTGACTCTGGAAGGAGCAGGTGAGGTTACAGAGGGAGGGAGGCAATTGGTGCAATTGCCCTCCTTGACTTAGGACTGAAGCATTTAATTTTTCCAATTTCAAAACGAATTTTCTGGAAGATAGGTAAAATCACACAAAAATTGCACCCCCCCCCCCCGAACGAAAGCCTGTATCCACCCTTGGGAAGGAGTAAGAGCTTTATTCTGACCGTCTTCACTCGGAAGGCAATGGCATACCACCGAGGTATAATCTGCCTAGTAGGCATTTAAAAAATGGTAGTCGATAAAAAAAATTTGACATGTTAGGTTATCTAACATTTGATTGCTGTTGATTTTACATTATAAAGACTTTCTTAAAACTCACCAGGTTAGAATCCTCCACCAATTTTCTAATATGGGGTTTGACGACGTCAATAAGCTCCAACAGATTCTTGTTGCTCGTCACCGTTCCACTGGCCAGCATATACACTTTGGTGCCATCTTGAGAAATACTATTATCATACTTGGTCTTTTTAGTTGGCGGCAAATCGTTATTACTGTTTAAATGGATGGGATCTGGCACAGGAATGTTTAGCTCTTGATGTACATTGATCAACTCCCTATTTAAAAACTGTGGCGTTTCCAAAATTTCGTTTAACTTCACGATCGTTTCTGGAAAGCCCTTCAGTATCAACTCCTCCGCCTTCGTCTTGAGCGAATCCTTGTACTCTTGAACCTACAAAAACGCAATAAAAGATAACCTCCTGTTTCAAAAGTCAAACCTTGAAATCGTTTTCGGTGCGAATTCCGAAGAAATACTCAGTACTGCTAGCCGCATCCGATTGTGCCATGACAGTTTTAGTTTAATTTACACGTGAATTTTTAAAAGGAACAAAAATATTAGTAGCGGCAGTCGCAAATGTTAAACAAAATTTGGTACGGCGACTTAATTTAACGAATTAATTACAAACCCAAGCGGATCGTGAAAATGCTCACCTTTTTGCTCATGGTCTCTGACATTATTTGTTGCACTTTTAACTCAACTCGTAGTTTTAAGTAATTGGATTTTGCAAAAATATGCACGATTATTTTCTAACCTACAAGTCGACGGCACCCAGTCAAACATTCGACATAAAGGCGGCTTGACGCACTCAACTGAAACTGACACGAAGACTGTCAAATTACAGGCACGTGAAAATGTTTTGTAAGAAAATTTTCAATTTTAACGCAATTACGTCTTTTTCGTAAATGAAATTAACTAAAATTACGTTTCGTTTGGTTTATTTTCAATTTTTTCTACAGGGTGAATCATAACTTTCGGTCTATTTTTTTTTAATCAGTTCCAGTGCTTCTCAACCTGTTTTACTTGTTAGTCCGGCGCGCGGCGTCAAGGTAATTTTTTGATCATGATAGACCTTACGATAAGCTAAAGTGATTTCGACATAGGTAGTTACCAGTAAGTGCCGCCATCTTGACAAAAATGGCGGCAAGAACACATTTTTCTGAATTATTTCCTTACCTTCCAGCACAAAAATAGTTTATAAAAATTTTATAGATGACAAAGTTTTCTACAACTTTTGTCGCAAATATTTTACTGTAACTCGAATAAATACCGAGGTGGAGCGCATTAAGTGTGAGATGGAAGGGGGAAAGACCAGGCCTTTGCCTTATAGTCTTGCTTGGGTGCCGTTCCCTCAGGGCTTATAGTTCCTGGGGTGCCCCCCTAAAAATTGCACCTAAAATAAATAATTTTAGGACAGAAATGAATCAATAATAATTAGGACGATCCTGGTTTGCCATGACGAATATAGAAATAATAAATGCTAGTTTGGTAAATTGTCAAGTAGTTTTTGCGTTGACGTGTAAATATGGGTTTAGGTGATTATCCAGATGAATATGATCCTAAAAAACATGGTCCTTACGATCCATCTCGTTGGTATGGAACACCGGACACCCCGTTTGGAGATGTCACTTTAGGAAATTTGGGTGGCTGGTTGGGTCGCCGAAGTAAATCTCCAAGAGCTTGGATACAGTGCATAAGTCGCGGCTATTGGCGTTGGCAGCACAAATATATCCATCCAAAACGTTGTGGAACTGCTGGAATTTGGCATTACTTTGTTTGTTCTATGACCTTTTTTTATATTATCAATTATCCGAGAATTTCGGGACACAGGAACGCTAAATACCATTGAAAAGTCGAAATTGTGACCAATAAAATTCTTTTTCAAAAATGTTTTGTTTGTTTTCACTGCACTTTTTATCCGAGAGCTAAGAGAACCTTCAATTTTTAGTCAATTTGTCCAATTTTCGTTTCTTCACAAGCCACAAGCTCGGCCACCGGTCTCGCACTCTCATGTATTATTTTCCTTCAATGTTTTGAGATTTTGGTGCGGCCGGTGCCACCAGCGCGCTCCATGACATTTTGCGCAGCTACGCGTCGATTACCTGGCTTATCGCTTAGCACCGCCGCGCCCCTGTTAATTTTTAATTGTATTTTGAAAAATTTCGTTAAGGCCGTGTGACATTTATACTAATTTTGTAACAAATTAATTGAACTGCAAAAGCAAAATAAAAAGTTATCCACTTCCTTTAGATCGAATTGGACATTCTGTGAATTAGGCACTTTGAGAACCTGTCAAAAACATAAACAGTTTGAATTTGCGCGCATAAACGTAAAGTAAGGTTAGAATAGTCGAACCTCTTTTAGTTTTTTGGTTTTTTTAATTAATTTTGTTTGGATGGCGGTTCCCGGTGTTCCCATCGAAATCACGAGGTTTGTTAACCCTCACTTGTTTTGGATGGTCAACCGCGAGGATGTGAGCAAACGAATCAACTTGGAAGAACAGCTGGAAAGTAGCTCTATTTCTTGTAGTGCGAAAAATCTCCGAGTGGGACAAGTAAATTAATTTGTTTTTGTATCTGTTCGTCGTCTGATTGTTTATATTTTTAGTATGTGTTGGTGAACGACGACCTCAAATGGAAGCGGGCAATTGTTAGAGAGATTAAGTATGACTATGTCACATATTGGCTTATGGATTATGGAACTCAGCTTGATTACTCGGACGACGTGTTTGTGGTTCCCAAAGAATTTACTAGGCTTGAGCCGTTGGCAAAGCAGGCTGCTTTAAAAGATGTCGTGTCTGTTAAACAAGTAATAAAATAAATGTTTAAATGAAGAAACTTTGTGCTCTACTTTCTAATTTTCAGACGTTTGCAGCTTTTGAGATCAAAATCGAACACGTCGCACATTTCACGGTTGGATCTGTGAAATGTTTTAAGGAACATTTTAACAATGCACAGGAAATCTCATTTCTCTATGTGGAAATGAAGGGAAACATTCAAGTGGGAGAAATAAACTTGAAGAACTCAAACGGAGCTTGGTACAATGTGGCACAAATTTTGGTGGACGAAGCTGTGGTAGCATTCAATGCCCAGTTTTTTGAAACCGGTAAGTGCATTTTATTTTTTTCTTTTGGTTACTGATTACTTCTAATTATAAAGTATCAGATTAGTAAACAATCTGGGCCGGTATTCTGAGGTCCTCGCTTTTAGAGGAGCGGAGCGATATAACTGTCGTATGGCTGGAGCGGCACATGAGAATACAAAATTACCACTCCACTCACAATTAAACCACTCACTCGCTCACTTGGAGTGGAGCGAGTTCAGAATACCGGCCCTGGAAGTTTTGGAAAAACTTTGCATAGTTAAAAACATTACCAACAGGTGGCGCTATTAAATTAAGTTAAAAACTCAAAATTTTATTAGATTTATCGAGTTTTATCGTGAATTTTGACTTGATTCGGTTGGTTTTTTTTACCACGTCTGCGTCTAAAATATTAAGGGGGCCAATAGTGAAATGTGTAAGAGAATATAATTTTCAACTTGCGATTATAATACAAAAGTTCTTCTGTTCTTGAGAAATAGAAAAAAAACAAGTCAATTTAGATGGTAAGGGGGGACGTCCGTGGGGGGGACGTTCAAAATCAATACTATTTGAATTTTAAGTTTAACCCCGTCCCTACCAGCTACCTTACTTCGAAATTTTAAATAGCACCCCCCTACCTTGCAATACATCATTTTAAAGGTTGAAAAAATCCTCGTTCATCTACGATAAAAAATTGGATTCGTAATTATCTAAATTATTTATGCAGTCTTGCAGCCTTTGGAGCTTAGTTATAAGATATATAGTTCACCTGGCTCAGGTGCCCTTTTAGGTTTCAGATTTCTAAAAGTTGCTTCTAGTTCTTCGTCGTTTCTGCAACACTCATCAGTTCACTGGTTTGCCCTTCAGATTTCTGGTAGCCAAGGTGAGATTAATGTTACTATGCCTGTTTTCTGTTTTGTAACTGTTTCTAATTACCAAAGGATGACATTACCGAGGACTATAACAAAAACTACCCTCTGAATCGCAACCCCTAATGAGAGGTAGACTGGGGTTCACCCAGACAGAGACCAGAGTCCGTCACAATCCGGAGATGACCTCCAGTTTGTTTGCCACGATGTTAATAGACCAACTCCTTATTCGTGCGAAGGCATGATAATGGTGGGAAATCTGTTTTTTTTCACCTGCTCTTGATCTGTTTTAGAAAGGGTAATGCAATGCCACCTGGCCTAACCTAACTTCCTAACTCCACTAATTAATTATATCTAAAAGAAAACTTTCCCCCATTCAGTCACGCTCTTGCGCAATAGATAGAAAGGAACA
This sequence comes from Rhagonycha lutea, assembly GCA_958510855.1. Classification (NCBI taxonomy): domain Eukaryota; kingdom Metazoa; phylum Arthropoda; class Insecta; order Coleoptera; family Cantharidae; genus Rhagonycha; species Rhagonycha lutea. Next base: position 28,356,135 of record OY294041.1, on the reverse strand, counting down.
CTGTTTATCCAACTGCGCATGACTTTTACTTATTGCGCATGAGCGTGACCGTACATTATACGGTTGGAACAAATTTAATATTATACAAAAAAATAACTAAGAATCTATTTAAAACATATTGTTTATTATTAAAAAATACATTTTAAAAATATATCATGGACTGACGTGGTTTTTTTCTTCGCCTATCAGATTTTGAAATATCAGAGGCCGACGACTACAAAACTATTTATCTTGCCGATAAATTTATCTAGGAGATTAATTTATATTCGTGCAACTTCGGATTTACATTTATTTTTGACACATGAGGTGAATTAAATGCCATATTTTTAATTTTAAACACATTTTCGTATTTGTTATTAATTATAATATCAATTTTTGCTGTAAGATAACGTACATTTTACTATTATCAATAGTTATAGTAATCATATTATTATTATGACAAATTAAAATATATTTATTAATGACTCCGTTGGCCTTGTGGTTAGCAAGTCGGCTTTCATTTTGTCATTCCGGGTTCGATCCTCACCAGAATCATATTTTTTTATTTAAATTTTTATTTAAGTATTATATTATTATAATAAGGGCCGACCTAAATGTATCTACTAGGGAGAAGATCTACAGAGCTATAGGTTTTAATATGTACCGTGTATAATGTGTTGCATATACAACTAAATTGGAATAAATCGTAGTTGAATCATGCCGTTTCTGTCTTTCTGACAAGGATACTCGCACTTCTAGCAAAGTTACAAACCTAAATTTTATGACACAAAATTTCTAACTTTTTACTGCTTTCTACCCTCTACGCGATTAAAATTACATTTTTGTAATAAATAATAAATTGTAATAATTTGTTGATAATCTGTAATTCCTCCCTTCAATTCTACGACATCCCTTACCCTGTCAGGCATTCTCTATACAAATTAATTTGTTATTAATTTTTATTATAACACTATTAAGACTAAAAACACATAAAATACAAATTTATTGGTAAATCATAATTGTTAAGAAACTATTTTAAATACGTCTCGAAAACATGCTATGCTTCAGAAGGATATTTTTCTATACCTGCTTAGAAAGGGTTTAGGGTTGCCCGTATCTTATTGGGGTAGTTCGGGGTAGTCATTGTTAAATACAATATAAATGTGACCATCCACCCTTAAAAATTTGGTAAGTTTAAAGAAAATTGAAAAATAATTAAATAATTTTAATTATTCATTATGTTTCTAATTCGATGGCCACCGACGTATAATACTACATGGATGCGTGTGTGGGACCCCCCCACCGTTGCGAAAAAAATTTAATACCAGTAACAAAAATTATATTTTTTTAATAACAAACCATAGTGAATATAAAAAAAATAATATAAAAGTGCATCTTTCATTAATTTGCTGCTTTGGCCCAAACGGTTTTGATATCGTGATTGTCGATGTCATTCATTAAGTTTTGTTCTATATTCATCAACATGAATGACTAATCTATTATCTGATAACGTAATTCTCAGCCTGTTTTTAATGAATTTATTCATTATTTTTTATTCATAGCCTATGCCCATAGCCAGACCGAAAATGAAGGTAGGGTAAACGGTTTGTATGACCGGGCAAATTATGGGCGTGTGTGGGTGGAGGAATTGTTTTCAATCACCGCAGGCGAAAATTTTTGAAATTTCAAGGTCAACGCGGTTTAAGAAAAATTAGAAAATTTACCAGTTTGGCAGATAGATAAAGATAGTGTAACATTAAAAAATTAAAAGAATTATTAAAATAGGACTAAAATTAACAATTTTCAATAGGAATTAATTAAAAACTAAAATGTATATCAAAATTAAGTATTTAATAAAGTTGCAATTTCTGTTCAATCTGTTATTGAACGTTTTCAGACAAAAGGACCAAGTGGAATAGGCAAATTTTTTGTAAATTATTAAAATATATCAATTAATTTATTATCACGAATTGAAAACTAACCAATTTACATATTTTTATTTTAAAAATATTGCCTTGCCACCCCCTGGCTACGGGCCTGTGCCAAAGTCGAATACGCTCCTTGAAGGAAGTCCTAACATAAGTCACCAGAGGGCAACATAAGTAGCCAGAGGGGGAACTTGGGGGCACGTGCCCCCCCCCCTCGAAATGTTGAAAAGACAAAGAAAAAGGAAGGGGAACAACCGAAAATTTTACATTTTACAAAAGGCTTTTTACAAGTTCCCCCCCTAAATAAAATCCTGGCTACGGGCCTGTAAGTCTAACGCTAATAAACGTTTTGATTGGTTTTAACGTTATAACTTCTCCTAAGTCAGATCTGTTTTTGCTTAACGATCCTGTCTCTAATTACGATATAACAACTATTTATTAGGATATCCATGGGATATCCCATGCGGTATCCTGACGGCCCCAACCGCCCCTGACCTCAAATCAAGTCTACACAATTATTATAATACCAAAATGAAAGAAAAAAATGTCGGATGTGGTTGTTCGGCCTACGGCCTCACTGGTTTTGTGATGTGGCCATCCCATGACTTTACCATACATTAATGATATGGTATTTATATAAAAACAGTGACATCTCGTTAATCCATTCCCTCGCGTCACCGTAACCCCCACCATCAAGTTTCCGTGAACCGATTTCAACCAAAATCTAATCAGTTCTAAGTCTTAATATAAAAGACCTAAATATGAAATTTGGTTATGAAATTCTTATTGGTTTGGGCGCTCGAGCGCACACAAAATTAAGTGACACACAGACACACAGACATTTGTTGATGTTTGGTCTCTTTCAACTCGTTGGACCCCAAGGACTCTAAATCCGTCAATATCTCAACTTTTTTTGTTGTTGCGATTTTATAACTTTCCCATACTATATGGCAGGGGTGGCGAACCTTTATGTATCAACGTGCCATTTTTTCTAAAGAAATGTTTAATGAGGCCATAGACGTGCCATCAGATAATTAAATATAATATTTAATAGTGTATTTTTTTATCGGTGGCGTGCCCAAAATATTGTGTCGCGTGCCATAGGTTCGCCATCACTGCTATATGGTATACTACGTATACTCATATTTGTTGTATGGTAAAGTAATAATTAATATTTTGAAAGATTTTGCCTAAAAAAGCAAAATATGTAAACATTTGTAGGGTTTATTGTAACACTATCGTAAATGAATTATGCATAAATAGAAAAAATATATAAATTATTTTCTTTAAAAACAATTGATTTTCGATAATTTATTGACACGGGTGTAAAACATGTAAGTTTGGTAAATTTCTTCCCAAGAAATATTTAATTTTAAAATTAAGCCGACCTGCACCCCTAGAGATGATATTATTGGTGACCAATTGCATGGCCATAAACCAAAAAGTGTCACAGAACTTGAAAACAGGTAGTAAAGTATGGTGTGACCTTCAAAATTAGGAACTATATTTGCGACATCTATGGCAAACCCAAAAAAAATATAATTACAGACCACGGACCCTTTAAAGAGATCCATGTTACCGACATTTCAAAAGTTATATTTTCGAAAACAGTGCTGCCATCTACTTTTGAGAAAGATTTTTGATACATATAAATTTACATTGCATTATTCATCTTCCCCCCTCCTATATCATTGCTACTAGACTAATAATTAGTTTTTTTAATTTATGAATCTCCTAGTTAAATTTGTAGTTTGTGAATGGTGCTTTACCTACCTACATTAGTACGTGTCATTAGTAGTCATTAGTAGTGGTCTTATTAATTAACGAACTTTTTTTGTTAATAACACAATAGAAATAATCAAATTTCTTATGAATAGTTATAAAAAGAAGAAATTATACTGGAAAGTGAAGGAAACTCATGTCAGGCAAATCTCATCAGATCATACAATTTAGATAGAAATATCATGAAATAATATTTTTTCAATTATATTTAGAATGAAATTTTACTAAGGCCCAATTTATCAATCTCTAGTTAGTGTTCCAAGTAAATTTATCTGATAAGTAAATTTTAAAGGCCCTAAATAAGCCTTTTTAAATGGTCCTTTTAGGCCTTTTAAAATTTACTTGTCAGATAAATTTACTTGGGACACTAACTAGAGATTGATAAACTGGGCCTAAACTCAGGAATGTAATATTAGAAAAGGATAATAAACGGTTAATTAAAAAAAAAATTTCGAAGTGGAAATTATCCTATTGCAGAAGTTTAAAAAAGTTTTAACCTAAATATGGAATGAAATACCAGACAAAGTGGTGCGTGCCGCATGTAATCATTTTATCAGAGTCTGAAGGAACGTTCAAAACAAATAGGGAAAGGAATTGAATGAAATTTGTAACACAATTTTTATGTTTTCATACAAAACTTTCCTTTTAATTTAATATTTTTAGTACGACAGTTAATATTTTACACCCTGTATATAATCGAGCACTAAATCCAATTTTTTTATTGTGGATGAACTATGATTTTTTCAACATTTAAAATGAACACTCGATATAGTAAATCTGTGTTTTGTCTTGTAAAAACTATTAGGAAATAAGGAAACCCAAGCCACAAAGATATCTTGTTTATGAGCTCTAAGATAAGCCAGGGGGGGGATCGTCTTTCAGTGAAGGTTACATGTTCTTCTACCATGTGATGCTTATTACTAGATTTTCTTTGCTGACGACGGATCTACCTGACTGTCAATCAATAATCAATGTTTTCAAGAGAACCTTTGAACCTTTTTCTTATAAAAAAAGTTCTTGCAATTTAATTTAATAATTGCAACGGTAAGTAAATACATCATAATTTCATAATATTATATCAAGCTACAGCTAGAAACTGTGGATCCGTGCCCTTTCGCCAAGCATCTCTTCCGAGACTTGGTTATCGTTCAAGGGTTCCCTGATTCCCAACCTGGAGGACCAGAGAGACGGCCAGAATAAAGTTCTTACTTCACCCGGAATCGAACCGGGTATTTAGCGTTTATAGTCAACTTGACTCGACCACTATGTTTTATTTTAAATTTTTTCGTAACTTGGTTTCGACTGTTTAAATATTTTTTGATATCAAAGTTTTGGTTTTGCAATGCTGTGATTATTTTTACATAGAAATCGAGAAAAAGAAAACCGTTGTCAAAGAAACGCTGACATTGACCCCTTGCAAGTCATCATCGACCCCTGGGAAACCACTTTGGGAAACACTGCTGTAAACCCGGTTCACACTATCTGATTTCTCATCTGACTTGTCATATGACTTCTCATATGAGAAATATTTTTACGTTCAGACTATATGATTTTTGATATTATAGCAGTCCTATGATTATGATTGGCTTTTAAGATGGTATGATTTTAGCCATGACTTCTCATCTGACTTGTCGTATGACTTCTCATATGAGAAATATTTTTAGGTTCAGACTATTTGATTTTTGATATTATCAAAATTGATAATGAAGTTATGGCTTTTATGATTGGCTATTATGATGGTATGACTTTAGCCATGACTTTTCTTATGACTAAGTCATAAGAGAAATCATATAGTTTAAACTGACTTTTAAACGAAAGGAAGATCCGGTCATAAATACAAAATTACAAACTTCAATAAAAGCCGCTCGAATTTCCTTTTTTTGACCCTACTATCGTATTAGCCATGCTATCATAAATCGGTTCTAAATTAACCCCCAACCGCTCGGGGCTGAAATGGTCGGAATCCAGTTGGCATTATCTTGTCTCTCGCATAGGCATGTCTTAAAGTTGTTTTTTTGGTGGTTTTTACTGTTTAAGTGAATTCTAATAATATTTTGCCATTGACACTGATCAACAGGGTATGAACCTATATTTAATGCATAATTTATTTGATTTAATTCATAGTATTTTCGTATTTTAACCTAGATATAAAATTATGCATTTTTTAAATACATAAGTATAGTAGTTGTTTGCTTGTTTGTGTGTCGAGTAAGGTCCAGTCAAGATTATTCCTTCTAATAATTATTCATATTTCTTCCAAAAACAATGTTCAAACTTCGGAAAAATTCGCATATTATTTCTTAAACGGTAACTGTTATCGCAAAAATAGTCTTTACCAAATTTGTATATTGTGCAATTATCTACAAAAATGGTCTCTATACTTTTTTTCCGATGAGTATTCACGAGATATCGCAATTTTTGCGGGTATAAAGTTCATTCGGAATTAGATGACTGGGTGGAGCTAATGTGTTAATGACCGGAGTTATATAGTCTGTTTTTTTTTAAAGAAACGAGTAAAAAATTTCTATTCCACGTGGATAATTTGAATGTTAACCAATGAAATTGCTTGAAATTAATTTCAACCAATTTCATTGGTTAACATTCACATTCACTTGCAGCCCTCGTGCCATCTATCGTTAGTTATGAAAAATTTTCAAAAATCAAAGATAATTTTATAATGAAATGGTTAATTTTTGTAGTTGATTTAACTAAAGTGTCAATAATTTATCACCTATTTTTATTATACGAATTATAAAAACTTTAAATGAATTATATAATTTTAATTCATATAATTTAAAGTGGATGAAAACGCGAAGATATTTCTTCCGGTGTAGTTATTACTAATGTTGATTCTAAGACCACCTTTGATATGGTTTTCACTAAAGGTGAATCTGTAGGATTTTTAAAAGAGATATTTTAGTGCTTAATTATGATTTTATTAGCTTACCTATTTTAGACGCTGAAACGCATAAAATTCGTTTGTTTATTAATATCTGTGTTATTATTGGGCGAATATTAATACGAGGGGGAAACTCCAATCTAAAGACCAACGGACGTTTATATATAATGTCTTCGGGACTTCCAAAAAATAGTAGTTTATTGGCCAGATCCTAAAATTCATTGTTTGATTATTATTATTATTATTATTATGACTATTTGGGGTGACATACTCGTATGTCAAATCGGGTCGAATCTATAACATAACTACAAATTGAAATTTAATTTCGAAAAGTTACATATTTTTTCGTTTTGATCGACAATAAAACTCGCCAAAAGAAAGCAAAAAATGTACATAAAATTAAAAGTTTTCACATTTCTAAAAATTGTTGTAATTCTCTGGTAAAACGGCAAAAGAATATAAGTCTACTTTATATTTTCACGTAGTGAAATTTTTTAAAATTTTATTTAAAAAATAAGTTTTTAAATTAAAATTTCACCCATAAAAGTTGCATTTCAATCAAGGGCTTTTCCATTCCTGTCGGAATATTGCCACTTCTATTGAAGTCTTTACAATCCATTTCACAAGGTGGATTATTCCTCTTTTGCTACTCTTTTTCAGTGACGTAGCAACAGGTGGTGCGAGTGGTGCCGGGCACCAGGGCCCGGGCCCCGTGGGGGCCCGGTACACGGACAAAATTGATTTCTATTATTTACAGATATTTTTGTAAAAATTTTCTATGAAAGTTTGCACATTGAACCACAGCGAGTGCCCCAGGGCGGAGCGTCTGCATCGTGGGGCCGGGCGGGCACCCTGAAGGAACGCCAAAATAAAGAAATATTTGAAAAAATTGAATAATGTAATTCATTCAGTAAATATTATAGCTATATTTACGAGGCAACGCATGACGCAGTTGCAACATCAAAATTTCATGGGGAATTTCTAGTTAAATAGTAACATTTGGTGAAAAATAGGTAGTATTTTTCAAAAAAATCGCCTGCGGCGCTAAAAGACGCTGCTTTCCCCACTCCCATGTGCCGGAGGTTGAATTATTTAGAGGGGGGCCTCAAAATTGAATTGCGCCTGAAACTTCATAAGTGCTAAATTTTCATTAGTCCGGGGGGGGGGGGGAATTGAGATCTCACACCACCAGAAAATCTTTCTAGAGACATCTACGATGCCTTTTTGTCACTTACATGTTTTTTGTGCAATAACATTGTTATGTAAATTTTTTTTTTATAATAAAATAATGAAGGGGGCCCGCTGTGGATCTTGCACCAGGGCCCGGTCTTGACTTGCTACGTCACTGCTCTTTTTACTACAACTTTTCACCACAGCGTGTGGAATGTGGATGTTCACCGGAAGGCCGGGCTAAGAAATTCTGTGACTTGAACCCAAAATTTCCGCTCCGAAACTCAACCGGCGCCAGCGATCACATCACTCCACACCGTGGTCTACTTTTGCATTTAGGTATAGATTAAATTCTGCATTTTTACCACAGAAAATTTATACCTGCTTTGAAATAACTGTATTTGCTATTAATAATACAGCTTCCAATCGTAGAACATTGTCATTAACATGATAACTAGAAACAGGAACCGTAATCAATGCATAATAATAATTGTCCTTTTCTTTAACCTTCGCATGGCATACTTATATTTTAGTTACTTAGATGGCATACTGGGGTCCTGTGGACCCCAACGGTAAAAGGGATTAAATCAATAGAGAAAATAAAATTTTACGACTGATTTTTGTGAGAAACACTAACTAGTGTATTTGTCACTGAAAAGTATAAATAATCCACCTAAAAAAGAAAAACTTTTAATTATATTCGACATTTAGTAAAATATGGCAAATTTCATCAATCAAAAGCAACCTTTTAGTATATAATTTATTTACACAAAACTGAAAAAGAATTTAACCGAAAATTATTCTATACTATAAACTAGACATATGGTTCTATAAAATAAAAAAAAAAAATCATCATATGTTATCACAAAAGTCTTATATGACGTTTTTAAAATTGCGATTTATTCAATGTAATCATCGCACTCCGCACCTATGTAAATGAAATATAAATTCTTATATTTTGAAATATCTTATTAATTAATTATCTGAAGTTAAAAACTTAACAATTTAGGTAATATTAAATCACTAAATTATGGTTATCAAAGGCCAAAATGACTAAAAAAAATATTTCCACTTTAACAAAATAGTTACGTAAATGGCATACTGGGGTCCCACGGACCCCAAGCTCGCTTCAATCGTATAAAACTTGAAGGGCATACCACAACTAACAGTAGCATAGTGTGTAAAATGTCGAGAGGGTTATGATGCTAAATTACAACGGTGTCGATTTGCCAAAAATAAATATTAGAACATTCTACAGGCTTTTTAAGATGTCGTGGGGTCCCAGGGACCCCAGTATGCCATGCGAAGGTTAAAGATCGGAATGTTTGTAGAACAAGAACTCTCTTGAGAATTAATTACTTCCACCATCAATATTACAAGAAATATACATTTATAAATGAAGTTAATCATTTTAAGAATTATTTTTCATTATATTTTCGTAGTCCAGTCTCCAGCACACAAAAGTGTCCTATAGTAGAACCTGAGATCATAATATTTACGTATTAATGTATTACGATCTAATTGTAAGTCTAAAACTTACACTAATTCTATTATTATTAATCAACACACTTCACCTTATTTAACACTAAATTCTATACACTATTAATATTGCAGTTCTAACGTTTCAGTTGTATTGGTTGCCAATTTTCCAACAATACATCGAAAAACTTGGTTCATTATGTATTCACCTAACCTTTAATGACGCAGAAAATTTTTCTAAAAAGTTCTTTATAAATTCGAATTTATTCGATGTAGTATTATTAATATGCTAATGTTTAACCGGTTTAGAGTTCGTTTCTCTCCAAAGACTTCTGTAATAAAAACCCAATATTTTAAAAATAATTTTTAAAGACGTTTTTCTTGTGTTGATCTAATGTTCTAATGCATTTCTAAAATCTAAAATGCTTACAAACTGTTTATTAATTTGTGGTATATACATATTTATAAGTTTTTTTTAAACCAGTCCTCGACGATTTCCCCAAAATTAAAGTTAGCCCCCCCAAAATATCCCAATTTTTCGTTATTTTTACCCCCCACCTTAAAAAATTGTTTAAAATAGTATATTATACACCGAGGGAATAAAGTGCTACTTTTCGTCATGAGGGTAAAGGTTTTTTACACGAGGCGCAGCCGAGTGGAAAAATTACCCGAAGGACGAAATAGTCACTTTAATCCCGAGCGCGAATATACTATTTTTTGCCTTTCCGAAAGCCGAAAGAAAGAAAAAAATTCAAAACAAATATTTGTTAGAATAAGCGAGAATGACCAAACCATATAGCCTAAAGCCAGACCTGTACATGGCATTAATGAAGTACCAACTTAAGTTGGTGGTATTTACTTTTCCTCCCGCTATTTTACTTTTCCTCCCGCTAATTTATTTCCCCCCCCTCCTAAGAAAAGTGGCACTTTGCTCCCGCAAAACTGGCCAAAAACAAAAGTGACCACTTTACTCCCGGAAAGGCAGAAACATTTTTTTGGGGGAGCAAAGTGCCACTTTTCTTAGGAGGGGGGCGAAAGTAAATTAGCGGGAGGAAAATTAAAATAGCGGGAGGAAAAGTAAAACAGCGGGAGGAAAAGTAAATACCACCAACTTAAGTTGGTACTTCATTAATGCCATGTACAGGTCTGGCTTTAGGCTATCTGGTTTGGTAATTCTCGCTTATTCTAACAAATATTTGTTTTGAATTTTTTTCTTTCTTTCGGCTTTCGGAAAGGCAAAAAATAGTATATTCGCGCTCGGGATTAAAGTGACTTTTCGTCGTAGTAGCAAAAGTAGCACTTTACTCCCTCGGTGTATAATATACTATTAGCCCCCCCAAACTTTTGACCCTAGTTGCGCCTATGGATATTAGGTGATATGAATAAAACTGAGCATGATTCGCTATGTGCGTCGTTATGTACGAAAACCGATCGAAACTTTCGGAGTGGCCGTAATAGAAACGAAACTGGACTTTATTTTTCTATTAGTTATTATTATTTTTGCCTATTAGTTTTGCGGGAGCAAAGTGCCACTTTTCTTAGGAGCGGGAGGAAAAGTAAATTATCAGGAGGAAAAGTAAAAGGAATTTTTACACACAAGCCAACTTAGCTGCTTTAGCTAATTCAGGGCCGTACTTCATTAATGTCATGTACAGGAGTACAGGTCTGGCTTATAGGCTGTATGGTTTGGTAATTCTCGCTTATTCTAAAAAAATTTTTGCTTTGAATTTCGTAATTGGCTTTCGGAAAGGCAAAAAATAGTATATTCGCGCTCGAGATTAAAGTGACTTTTTGTCCTTCGGGGTAATTTTTCCCCTCTGCTGCGCCTCGTGTAAAAAACCTTTACCCTCATATTTTTTATCAATTAACTTGATAACTACTTGAAGAAGGAGTTTCTAACAGAATCCCACCGGCTTAGGCTGTGCGTTAGGAATCACGTTAATCAATTCCTGCGCATCAGCATATCGTTAATCCATTCATGCGTGTCACCACTAATTAGGTAGTTCGTGATAAATCTCGTTTGAATAGGATTTCCATAAAATCCGTTCATAGTGTTCACCTACATCATATAAGGAACTCGTGTGCCAAATTTCATGCTTCTAGAGTCTAGACCAGTGATTCTCAATCACTGTGCCGCGGCACTTTTGTGTGCCGCAGAAATTCTAAAAGTGTGCCGCGAAATTTTAGATATTTAATTATGTTAATATTATTAAATAATATGATTTAAAATTATTTTATTTCGCACATTTAAAATTATTATCATAAACTATTTTATGCAGTGTATTATAGGTAAGTAAATAATTTTTAAACTTTTCTTTTTCTTTGTGTGCCGCCAGATTTTGAAATCGTTAAAAGTGTGCCGCAACAAAAAAAAAGGTTGAGAATCACTGGTCTAGACCAACCGGTTTAGGCTGTGCGTTGTCTGTCAGTGGTGGTTTTTATTAAGTGGGATGCAATTATGAAGGTATGATGATTTTGAGAAGAGGATTTTACTATGTTGTGCTCATGATTATCATATCAGATATGCGTATTAATATTGACATAAAAAAGCCCCCCCCCCCATGACGGGGAGACAACACGTTACTAACTAATTAGTGGGACCAGGGAGGTTAGCCAAATCTGACGTTTGCATAAAAATTTAATTTTTGAGAATTGTGAGAACATTGTACTCGGAAAGGAGAAGACCAATAATTGTAACAAAGATGAGGAAATGATAAAAAATTCGGAAAGTTGTTTGAAAATTAATTTTGCCAATTTAACGCCGCTTTTTTTTATTTTTTCGATACTATGATTAATTTTGCACAGAAATCGAAAAGAAACATTAGTGTAATGCAACCCAGAATTAGGATTTATAATAAATTTTGTCTGCAGCATTTATAGATTTGGAGGGGGGGGTCAATGAGTATCCCTGCTTTTACAGCCTGCAAATCAGCAAACGATACAAAAAATTGTTCTCACATTTTTTCAATTTCAAAATAGTTAAAAAATTTGAAATTGAATTTTTCGGTTTTTTTCTGAAATTACTATTGGGCCACAACTTCAGTCGAGTGAAATTTTGTGAAAAATAAAATCTTTTGGCTTGGCCAGTTTTTGCAGTAAGTTCACACGATTATTATCTGTCTGAATATTTGAATCCCATCGTTCGGAATTTTTGTGTTATTATCATATCCATAGATAAGAGAATTATGTATACTATTACTTACATATTATCATCTCATATTTCTATAGCTTGAGATAGCACGGGTTATGGGAAGTTCAGGATATCCTATTATAAAAATGCAAGAGAGGTGGTCTAGATATTGCTGTTAAAGAAACTTTGAGTTTCTTATTAGTCATTCCAAATCGAAGCGTTACTGTAAATTGTATTGTTTTTGTGCGTAAGCATTGTTTCGGTAAGCTTCTTTTGCAATTTAAAAAAATTAAAGATAGAATATTATGTTCGTCCTTCTATAGGTATTGCGGACCACTAAATTGACAATTTAAATTTCGCGGATCACTAACTATTTAATTTTTCACTTTGATCGCTAAATTTTTTTGAATAACCATTTTTTTAACCCTATGTCATAATTAACCAAAGTTATTGTATCCCACGCTTACAATTGCTCCGAGCAACATATTTTTTACCTATAGCTAGTGGCTGTTTTAGAACTTTTGAGGTCCCCTTCTAAATGTTTTCACTACCCTTACAACCTACAGCATTGATTTTCAGCAACCGGTACACGGGAGGGGGAGAGGCCCCGTTCATTAGCGCCGCAGGCGATATAGAGGAACCACTTAGTTTTAAAACTTGATTTGACAGTTCGCGTTATGCACCTCCTAGTGGGCATAGTTATCACTACGTTACAATGATGCATCTCTGATTGGTTTTTGAACATGTTTTAGGCTGGTAATAAATAAATGTACCAATCAGAGGGACGTTATTATACGGCGTAGAAAGCCATCTGTTAAATTAAGTTTTAAAAGATCTCTTTGCTATTATACTTTGTTTACCCATCATATGCACCTAAGCTCCTCCCAAAAAATGGAATAGTATTTTTCTATTGCTCGAATTTTGAAATTCCCGTTTGCAATTGGCTCAAATACATTTTGGGGAGGAGCCTAGGTGCATATTATGTTGAGTAAAAAAGTATAGTGATGTTGGAGAGTCAGTTTGAAGTGTGATGTCATTACTAATATACTCAATTATAAATTACAATAATAAAAACTGTCCATACCTCCCCAGACCCTCGGTTGCATGCTCATTTCTTCACATTTTAGAGTGTTTAGCGGGCTGGCCCACCCCACATCAAAATGACATAAAATTAAGTATTATATGAGCTGAGCTAATGAGCTTTGGATCAATGCATGAATTATTATCAAGAATTAAATTTGCTTCTTTATAATTTTGAAAAGTTATGTCGTTACTTCCTTGTTACTTGCCAGTGCTACCCCCTTATACAGTGTGAATATTTGGGTTTTATGTCATTTATTTCCAGGACGTTACAAAAATTTAAATAATTGCTAGCATTACAAAATCTTTCAACACTTTTTTATATAAACACGCTAAAGGAAGTTGATTTATTTATTGGAAAACCATGTTATTCGAAAATTAGAACGTGGGAGTCTCTTCCCCCCCCCCTTCCAACCGTAGTTTTCGAATTACGCGATGTCCAAATAAGTAAATCAATTTCTTTTAGCGTTTCTACATAAAAAAAAGTTGAAAGATTTTGCAATGCTATAGCAATTATTTAAATTTTTGCAACGTCCTGGAAATAAATGACATAAAACCCAAATATTCACACTGTATAGGGGGTAGCACTGGACATTGCTCTTAATTTTAATTTCAAAATTTTAGTAACCTGTACTAAAAAGTTTTATGTATTATCTAATTAATTTTTTTAAATTATTTTTAAAAAATATTTAATATGATTAACAGCACAGTCTTGACTTGAATTTTTACATAATATCTTTTTATAAGGACTAAGGGCTTTTTGTCCAGTGGACCAAAATCCATAAATCTAGCACTGTCTGCTAACATTAAAATTACCCAATTTAGAAAAAATTACTGAGAGAAAATTATTAAAATTAAAATAAAAAAATTATTATAATTTGGAGTCCCATATCTTTAAAATTTAATTACGGTCCTGAAGTCCAATTACAGGATATAACGGGATAATAGACCGCCGAAAAATAGGAATTACTAACCTTAAAATATGAAACTAGGGCATGCGACGTGATTAAACAAAAACTCTGTTTTTATTTTAAAAAATTATTTTTTAATTCAAAAATTTCATTTTCTCTTATTTTTGGCTTTGCAGCTTTAGCAGAAAATACGAAGTCAGAAACCGCATTCATGGAGTCGTCCACAGCAAACGTAAAGGATCTTCAAAATTTATTGAATCTCCTCCAGGAATATCCCCAGCAAGGGAAAGGACGTGGAGTTGCTCCTCCTCAAGTTTCTCCGGTAATTTTTAACTTCTTCAATTCGTTTTAGTGTTTAATTTCACTTTTCAACAGAATAAACATTCGTCTGGAATCGTTAACAAGGAAAATGTTTTGAAAACTCCTACAAAATTTGAAGAATTCCATGATGTGACGAAGGATTTGCCAACTACAGATTCAAGTTCTTCCTCCACATCAATATCAGAGAAAAGGAAGAACGCGTTAAGCCGATTGAAAGAACAGAAAGCTAAATTGGCAAAAAGTATTAACCAAAGCAGTGAATTAGATTGTTCCACTGACTCAGAAAGACAGCTGAATTTGAGTAACTCATCTGAGAAATTTGCTAGGTCATCAAAAATTGTGATGGAACCTAAGGCTAAATCCATGTCGGATTCAGGCAGCGAGAAGTCTTACACCACTGCTAAAAGTAACTTGAGCGAATTTGAAGAACAGGATCAATCAAATTCACTAACGGAAACGCCATCAATAAAATGTGCGTTGAAGAGGCTCCAAAAACTGAAGGCAAGTAAACGTGAAGAAGGTGGGGAGCAAAATATTACCGAGTCGTCGACTGGAACTTCATCAAGAACTGAACAATTAGAAACCACCTCTGATTCTTCGTCAATTTCAAGCGCCTCAGTCCTACACAAAAGCTCTTCTTTTGAAAATAAAGGCCAAAGTTGCAAGTTTGGTTGTAAGTGTGATAAATGTTTCGGATGTAAATGTCCGCGTTGTTACAGTTGGACTTACACCGAAATGTACGACTCGAAAACGCACGATGTCGTTCAAACATGTAAAAAGACGGAAAATAATTCTAAGGTGATTGAGAAACCTCCACTGTTGCTTAAAAACGAACAGGAAAAAATTGATGCTAAGTTTATGAAGTCGTATTCGTCGATCGTCAAGTCGAAATCGAAAGTTCAGCTGGCCAGTATGTCAAAGATTCTTATTCACGGGTGAGTTGCAGAGTTCTTTCGTGCATGATTGGACTAACGAGATTTTTGTGACTAATGGTAATTTTACTGTTTCAGGCTTTCATTTCCTCTGCCAGTGTCTTCTATTTTATCTGTTCCATTTCACTCCAACATCCAGAAGGCGATGAAAAATTACGAAACAATTTTTACTCTGCAAAGTTACGTTTGGCCTGCTTTAATGCGCTCCATGAACGTTTGTATGGTTAATTCACCCAAAACAGGTAAAACTATAGCCTACATGCCGGCAGTTCTCTCGTACCTGCTCGAAAGAGACAGCAGATACCTCAACCTTCCAAAGAACTCGAAGGGACCCATCGTCATTATTTTATGTCCAAAAGTTAAAATGGCTGAAGAAATCATCCGGTTGGCGTTACAGTTACTGACGGATGTAAAGAAGAAGCCTGTGTGGACCCTGGCGGTTCCTCCAATCCATAAAGCTTCTAAGGTTCGGTTCCCAGTTCCGCTTATTCGGACTAATTCACAAATTTTCT
The DNA here is from genome assembly GCA_958510855.1 of Rhagonycha lutea. Classification (NCBI taxonomy): domain Eukaryota; kingdom Metazoa; phylum Arthropoda; class Insecta; order Coleoptera; family Cantharidae; genus Rhagonycha; species Rhagonycha lutea. Next base: position 28,340,012 of record OY294041.1, on the reverse strand, counting down.
TTTTTAGAACCAATCTAAGATATCCTGTGATTTATTAGTCACCACCCCTTCTATGCTCGTATCTTTGCTCAACTCCAGGGATATTGATATTACTCGGCTTTGCCATTTAGTAATAGAAAACTGCGATAAAATTTTGGACACTTATTTTGACGATTTAAACATAATTTTGAATATAACTCAGAGCATGTTAAATAAGCGGGTGTGTAATAACCCCGTTCAGTTCATCACTACCGCAGAGTGTTGGACCCCACCTTTGGAAAATTTAATTAAGAGAGTCGAATCGGTTCCAGTTGTCTACATAGGAACGTTTTTGGAAGCTGCTCTGTATGGAAGGGCCAACTTGCAGCTCAATTTTGTCAATTCGAAACTTAAAGTGATGTTGTTGATTGGTTAGTAATCCATCACCTAAAGTCTTAAAGCATTTTACTCTTTGGGTTAATTTCAGAAATATTGGACCAAAATTGGAAGATCAATAGGACGGTGGTTTTGTTCAATGAAAACTCTGAAATTGATGAAGTTAAGGAGCATCTACAAGTGCAAGGAATCAACGCTTTGTTTATTTACGATTTTACCTCAAAGTTTGATGTGGAAGAAATGGAAAGGAGGTGGCTGAACACTCTGGACGGCAACCACTTGGGTTTGTAGTCAAAATTTGGCAATTTTAATTTTCTTTAACTCGACATATTTTTTTAGTTTTACTCTGCACCGATCAAGTCTTTAACAACACCCTTAAAATCAGCTCGGCTTTTGTCTTGGTGCACTACAGTTTGCCGAACACTTGGACGCAATTTATCACGAGATTCAGTTGCTTAATCGAGAGTTACAACAGCCCCTTGACTAAAAAAGTGGTGAGTTTTGTTTTTTTTTACTTCAGAGGGTCACTAATTCGGTATTTTATCAAAATGCCAAAATTCTTTTCAAAATTTTTATTTTTTGCCCTTCCCAAAAACGACCTCTTAATAATTAGAATTTTTTCACTATTTTTGGTGTATTCAAAGTTTATTTATTAGTATATCTACAAATTTTTACAAGTTTTAAACAAAATTTTTATATTTTAACCTCCACAAAAACCATCCCTTAGCGGTTAGAATTTTTTCACTACTTTTGGTGTATTCACAAGAATCCTCCCTTTTTGTGTATACCTATGTGATTTGTTAGTGTATTTGCAAATTATTATCACTCATCAGATTTTTCAAACCAAATTTTTAAATTTTATCATTATCAAAAACCACCCCTTAACGATTAGATTTTTTTCACTATTTTTATTGCATTTATAGGTTATTTGTTAGTGTATTTTCAAATTATAAGATTTACCAAACAAAATTTTTAAAAATTTAAGATATTAAAAAGAATCACCCCTAACTATCAAAAGTTTTTTACAATTTTGTTCGTGTTTTAGATTATTTATTAGTATATTATTTACTAATAAATAGTTTTACTAATCAAGAAGAGCTAAAAATATTTACAAATTAGAAGAAAACTTTATTTTTCGAATTCTCTATCCCCCCCCCCGCCTTCTGGTGGAGAATCGCTACGGTTGGGGGGCTTTCACAGCGTTAAATAAAAATAAGTGGTTAAAATTCTGGAATTTCGAATTCATCAAAAAATAACATTAAATATATGAAAGAATCGTAAAATAATTATTAATTGATAAATTTGGGTGATTTCGAGGGCTTTGAAGGGGCGAAATTAAAATAACTTATTCAAATTTTGTAACTTTGAATTTGTCAAGGATTTAAAATTAATGAACGAATGAAACTTCGAATTTGCCAAGGATTAAAATAATCAATGAACCAAAATAATCGTAAAAAAATTATTAATTGATAAATTGGGGTGGTTTTGGGGGCTTTTCCAAAGGGTAAAATCAAAATAAGTGGTTAAAACTCGGAAACTTCAAATTTATCAAGGTTTTACCTAATCAATAAACTGAAAAATAGTAAAAAGAAAATGTAATTGATAAATTGGGGTGGTTTTGGGGGCTTTTCCAAAGGGTGAAATCAAAATAAGTGGTTAAAACTCGGAAACTTCTAATTTATCAAGGTTTTACCTAATCAATAAACAGAAAAGTAGTAAAAAGAAAATTTAATTGATAAATTGGGGTGGTTGAGGGAACTTTTCCAAAGGGTGAAAAGAAATCGATATAAGTGATTAAAAGTTGGAAACTTTCAATTTGTCAAGGATTTACCTAATGAATAAACGAATAAATAGTAAAAAAAATTATTAATTAATAAATTGGGGTGATTTCGGGGCTTTCAAAGCGTGAAACTTCCAATTTCTCAATGATTTTTACCTTATCAACGAACGAAAAACTATTAATTGATAAGTTGGGGTGGTTTTAGGTGATTTCAAAATGTGAACTAAAAATAACTGATTAAAATTTTGAAACTTTAAATTTTGCTAAGGATTTACCTTAGCAAAAATAGTAAAAAAATTATTAATTATTAATTGGGGAGGTTTCGGGAAATTTCAAAGGACGAAATCGAAAAAACTGATTAAAATTTTGAAACTTGAGATGTGCCAAGGATTTATCTAAGCAATTAACGAAAAAATAGTAAAAAAAAAATAATTAATTTATAAATTGGGGTGGTTTCGGGGCTTTCAAAGTGTGAAACCGAAATATATGTTTAAAATTCTGAAACTTCCAATTTGTCAGGGATTTAACTGATCAATGAACTAAAAAAATAGTAAAAAAATTATTAATTGATAAATTGGGGTGGTTTCGGGGGATTTCAAAGGACAAAATCGGAATAAGTGATTAAAATTCTGAAACTTTGAATTTCCCAAGGATGGAAACCGATAACCGATCATGAACATATTAAAAATATTTAAAAAAATTGTTAATTGATAATTTGGGGTGGTTTCAGGGATTTCATATGCTGAAATGTAAATAACTGATGAAAATTTTAATACTTTGAATTTGTCAAAGATTTAACTATAATCAATGAACGAAAAATTAGTAAAAAATTATTAATTGATAAATTGGGGTAATTCTAGGGGCCTTTAAAGAGTTAATTTAAATAAGTGATTAAAAATCGGAAACTTCGAATTTGTCAAGAATTTACCTTATCAATGAATAAAAAAAATAGTAAAAAAGTTGATAGTTTGGGTTGGTTTTAGGGACATTCAAAGGGTGAGATGGAAATGACTGATTAAAATTTTGAAACTTTGAATTTATCCAAAATTTAACTAATCAATGAATTTAAATATGAGGAAAAATCAATTTTTTTGAACACCTTGAACCAATATCCTCATATATATTGTTATTTTTTAAAATCTAACCGTTTTACTTTGCTAGGATACTCAATCACGAAGTCAAGTTAATATTTTCATCGACGAAAATTGCAACCAGCAATATTCAAGGTTGATAAAACTGTTGGTGCGCATGGGGGCGAAATTATCCGACGAATATTGCGAATTTTATAAGGTAAACTTGCTCAAAATATTTTTAGCGCTTCTCATATCTTGCGATTCTTACAGAAACTTGTTAACGAACAAGAACAAGATAACATCCAATCTAAAATTGCACTGTGCTCCAAACTTAAATTATTGGGTGAATGCCAATCTCATCAGGACGATGTTCGTACGTTAACACACCAGGAAGCAACGTTCAGTTTCATTTCACAGAACTGTACCAGCCGGCACGTACTTTCAAGAACTTTAGATAAATCAGATGAGGTACCTAATTGCGGAACCATCAAGTACAAAATATTGAAGATGAAAGGAGTCCACTGCTTCGCCGTCAAACTTCTCGAATGGACAGATACAAAAGGTAAAAATCACACGATCGAAACTTACGACGATTTGGACAAGAAACTGGAAGAAGCGCTCGAAAGTCAAAAAATTTCGGTAGGCAACGCTACCGTTAACAATTTATACGTTCACTTCACGGAAACAGAACCAACTTACTTACGATGTGTTGTTTTAAAAGTTATCAAAGTTGAGCGCATAACCAAAAGACCCAGCGTCGTCGTGGTACGGTTTCTGGACACTGGAGAAGAAAAGAAAGTGAATACCATCGATTTGTACGAAATGCCGTCCGAATTTAAACAAATTCCGTCGCAAAGTGTTGACCTCTGCATAGCCAACATGACTCCACCTCATTTGGATGATTCTTGGAGTAGCCAATGCCTGAAAAAGGTGGCAACCCTTTTCCAGAAAGGAAATTGCGAAAGAGAGAATGTTTTTGGAAATAGCCGGATTGTCTTGCGATTAGGAGACGTTCTTTGGGTGGATAATGTGCTTTTGAGAGAAACTACGACGACGTCGAATGTAACTTTGACCCACTTGAATTTGAAAAAGCAGTTATTGGACGCGAAGTTGGCCACTTGTTCAGATAATCAATTAACCAAGTTGTACGATTTGTGCGAAAAGGCGGGGATTGTCTTGCCGGATTATAATCTGTCGTACCCAGTTATTCACGTTGCTGAAACAGGCATGCAGCAAGTGACCCCACAGTGGGCATTCCTGGACTCCAACGACGATTGCATTGAAATTTATTCTGTATGCATTCACACACCGGATCTCTTTTACGTGAGATTAAGGAAGTTTGAAAATTTGTAAGTTAATGTGTGGTCGTGTTCGCGTTTTTTAAGTGATCTTTTGTAGGTTATTGTCGCTCCAGAAGGATATTCAGGTGGCTATCGCAAATCCTATGCATAAAAGCGAGTTTAAAGTGGAAGTTGGAAAGTATTATTTGGCAAAAGATCCAGGGAGTGAAGAATTTTGTCGCGTTAAAGTGACATCCATCCAGGACGAGCAAGTTTCGTGTTTTTATGTTGACTACGGCGATTTTGCCGACGTTAATAAATCATCTCTCAAGTTTTTGCCCGATATTTTCATCACCAAGTTGCCTTTCCAGGTATATTTTCAAAATTACTTTCTCTTCTGCAAAATTTTAACGTTTTATTACTCTTGACCTTCTATTTTTTCGTTCACTATCCACTCAATAAAACCACATTTTACCAAATTTTTTGTTGTTGTCTTTAGGCTATTGAATGTCGTCTCTATGGTCTGGCACCTGTATTGGATGAGTGGCAAGATAATGCAATATCCATTATGGATTTCTACACTTTTGAACCAAACACTGACATCTTCAGAATCTTATACTGTAAAGTGGGCGCAACAGAAAAATCGGAGAACACATTAGGCAAAAAATATTCCGTGATTGTGGTAGATTTTTTTAAAAAGAAAGTTGTGTATATAAATAAACAGTTAATTGACTGTGGAGAGGCTATTCCTCTTGAAGGTGAAGACTTGGATGACGATTTCCAACTATTTACAGAAAGCGAGGAAGAATCATTGGACGAAAAATATGGTTTGTATTTTTTTTGTAAATCTGTATTTTCTTGACATTTTTTTAAACAGACGAAATCGTGCAAAATAACAACAAGCAGGAAACTTATGATGAAAGCTGTTGTAATGAAGAAGAACAGTTTCTAGATTTTGAAATCGTCAATTTTGATTTATTGGGCGACGAACTTGCCGACGTAAGTTTTTACTTGTTGTGGTCGACCCCATATTATCTTGTTTTTTTTTATTTAGATTTTTTCACCTCCTCAACGTTCAATCACTTCCAAGGCGGATCCTCAACTACCACCCATGACAGCCCTGCCGCCCTCTGATCATTTCACTCCCAAAGTTGTTTGGCACCAAACCAACACCCACATAAAGTTAAATATCGAATTGATTGGCGTTGAAAACTTCGATCTCCGCGTATTACGGCAAAAAATTTTAACATTCAAGTAAGTACAAAAAGAATTAATTGGGTAAAATATTAAATTTTAGTCGAGAGCGGGAATGACGCGCATGAATTGATTAACGATATTCTACTTGTTTCTGTAAAAATTGTTTAATTTTATGCAATCTATTCGGGAGAGTCCGCAAAAATCATTCTTGAATGATTTGCATTTTTTCACCGTTTTTGGTGTATTCAAAGATTATTTATTAGTGTATCTACAAATTTTTAGAATTTTCAAACAAATTTTTTAAATTTTACGTCCTACAAAGACCACCCCTTAAGGCAGTGGTTTACAATATTGATGCTATTACGCCCTCCTTGAAAGACATTGAATCTTCACTAATTTAATGCTAATATATTTACAAACCTTTAAACAGTAAACAAAATTTTTATTGCTTTTGCAACCCCTCCAAAATCACCCCTTCACGATTAGAATTTTTCACTATTTTTGCGGAATTCGCAGATTTAACATTAACCAATTTACATAGTTTCAAAAATTTTAGATAATATATTACAATTTATTCCCCTCTTTATTTAATTATCCCCTTTTCGCTTAGAATTTTTTCATTAATTTTACAGTGTTCGAAAGTTTAACAGTAATACATTCCCAAATTTTAAACAAAATTGTAATTGTTTTACCCCCCCCCCCCCGCTATATAAAATAACTCTTTTTCGTTTAGATTTTAAACAAAATTTTTATAGCTTCCCTCCCTCAAAAGTCGCCCTAAGCACTGAGAATTTTTTACCATTTTTACAGTTCCTACAAGTTTAACAGTAATATTTTTACAAAAAAAAACAAATTTCTTATTGTTTTACCCCCCTCCCCCTTAAAAATCACTCTTTTCCGCTTAGAACATTTTCACTATTTTTTATTAAATATTATTATCTATTAATTAAATATTAATAAATAAATATTTTTATGGCTTAATTTTACCCCTACCCCACCTCCTAAGCGCTTACAATTTTTGCAGTGTTTACAATTTAAAAGAAATCAGTTATATTATATTTTCTAAGGTTCAAAAGTTAAATAAATAAAATTATTCTTGCTGACCCCTCCTCAAAAATCCTCATTTGTTATTAGAAGTTTTTCACTATTTATAAATTTACATACTTTCAAAGAATTTTAGACAAAAAAGAAATTAAATTATCCTCTTTTTATTCAGAATTTCTTACTAGTTTTGCAATTTTTTTTTTGCAAAAAGGTGATTTGTTTTAGAGTCACTCGCGGGCCGTGTGTTTCCTACCCCTGTATTAACCCATATAGCCCAATTTTGCAATATTCGCAAGTATAACAGTAATATTACATTTACCAAGTTTAAAAAATGTTGAAACAAAATTTTTATTGTTTACTTCACCTCAAAAATTACTCTTTGTAATCAGAATTTGTTTGACTATTTTTGTAGTATTCATAGATTTAACATTAATAAATTTACAGTTTAAAAAATTTTAGACAAAATTTTACAATATGTACCCCTTAAAAAACTATCCCCTTTTTGTTTAGAATTATTTCACTAATTTTGCAATGTTCATCAGTTTCACAGTAATATATTTACAAAGTTTTAACAAGTTTAAGCAAAATTGGTAGGTACTATTGTTTTATTCCCCCCTGCCCTCAAAGATTTCCCCTTTCCGTTTATAATTTTTTCAATATTTTTGCAGTATTCATAAGTGTAACAGTAATAATATACCAAGTTTCTAAAATTTTAAAAAAGATTTATCCCCCTCCCCCCCAAAACCCCCAAAGGCTTTTTCACTAATTTTACAGTGTGTAGCAGTTCACTAACAGTTATATTTATTGAGGTTCAAAAATTTTAAACAAAATTTTTGTTGCTGACTCAACCTCAAAAATCATCCTTTAAGGCAGTTGTTCTCAAAGTGGACAATATCACCCCTTGTGGACGATTTCTAGATCTAGGGGGACTATAGTGAAAGAATTTGACCTATTTTTTTTGAATATCTCAAAAATGTAAAAGAAAACTTGTATCCCCCTCAAATGTGAGCCACCCTCAAATCGCTTAGAATTTTTTCATTAATTTTGCAGTACTTGTAAGTTTAGCAGTGATACATTTACAAAGTTTGAAAAAATAAAAAAAAATTAGTGTTTTACCCCCCTCCCTTAAAAATGACTATTTTCCGTTTAGAACCCTTTCACTATTTATGTAGTATTCGCAAGGTATTACAGTAATATTATATTTACCAAGTTTAAATATTTTAAATAGAATTTTTATAGCTTAATTCCACCTCCACCCTCAAAAAAGAAGAAGACCCCCTCAAAAGCCACTTCTGAAGCGCTTAGAATTTTTCCACTATTTTTCCAGTGTTCACTAGTTTAAAAGTGATATATTTACCAAGTTTTAAAAAGTTTAAAGCAAATTGGTACTAATATTTTATCCCCCCTTCCCTCAAAAATAACCCCTTTCCCATTATAATTTTTTCAGTATTTTTGCAGTGTTCACAAGTGTAATATATACAAAGTCTTCAAAAATTAAATAAATTTTTTTATAGCTTCCCCTCAAAAATCACCTTCCAAGTGCTTAGAATTTTTTCACTAATTTTGCAGTGTTTATTGAGTCTTAAAAAGTAAATTTAGTTAGGTTCAAAAATTTTAAACAAAATTTTTGTTGCCTGCCCCACCTCAAAAATCATCCACTAAGCGCTGAAAATTTGTTTTACTATTTTTGCCGATTTCGCAGATTTAACATTAATAATTTTATATAGTTACAAAAGTTTAGAAAAAATTTTACAATTTTTCCCCCTCAATAACTAACTACCCCCTTTTTGTTTAGAATTATTTTACTATTTTTGGAGTGTTCGCCAGTTTAGCAGTAATACCTACATTTACAAAGTTTTAAAAAATTAAACAAAATTCGAATTGTTTTATTCCCCCCTGCCCTCAAAAATCATCTCTTCGTTTATAATTTTTTCACTGGTTTTGCAATGTTCACAAATGCAACAATAATATATGCAAAGTCTAAAATAAAATTTAAAAAAAAATGTATAGATTACCTCCACCCTCAAAAGCCACCCTTCAAGCGCTTAAAATTTTTTCACTAATTTCTTTACAAAGTTCAAAATTTTTGCAGTGTCACCCCCTCAGAAATAACTTTAAAAATGCTCCTTAAAAATCTTCTTTTTTTTCAACAAGAGTTTGCGCCTCCCTTTGCACCAGTCTGTGCTTTGGAAATCGTTGCCTGAGAGATTAGAATGTTTTCTCTATAATTTACTATTTTCTGCAAAAGCCACCCCGTAACGATTAGAATTTTTTCACAATCTTTGGTGTAGTCAAAGATAATTTATTAGTATATTTACAAATTTTAAGAATTTTCAAAACAAAAATTTTACTTTTTACCCTCAGCAAAAAAGCGAAAAAGAATAGTAGTTTTAAAACTGAATACGACAATATGGTTTTACTGCGCCTCCCGTCATTTTAACATACCTCCTCTTGGTTGGTTCATTTATTACCAACCTAAAACTAATTCCAATAATTATTAATTTTTTAAGGGGCCGTCCATTAATTACGTAAGGAAAGGGGGGGGTATCGGAAATTTTACGGACCCTTACGTGCACGCGCACAGGTCTTTTTTTGTTAAACTTACTATTAGTTTTGTAGTAGCGCAGTCAAAGCGAGTTGGGCCCATAACCTGTAACTTTTACAAATCATTGTGTTTAATTTGGGGTTTAACTTTTTTCAGAGCGTTATGTGATGAGAAAAAGTATCAGCTGGATTTACAACTTTTTGATAAGGTAGTTCAAAGGCTTCAAACTTCCAACAGTGGTCTACAAATTCGACTCACCATGGAAAAATGCGTTCCTACTATGTGGCCACGGCTTCTCCTCTCCACCCAAAAAATGCAAAATATTAAATACGATATTTCGAAATGCGAAATTGATGAAGATGAGGAAAACAAGAAATTTTTAGATTTTGGTGACGATTTTCAAGACGATTTAATGGAGGGCGATGATGGAGTTAATATAATAGACTATGATACTGAAAGTAGTACCTCTGATATAGAATCTATAGGGTCAGATTAATATTTTAATTTTTTTAGTATGTTATATGAATTTATAATTTTTTTAAATTATGTTGTACTAGTATTAATTTTTGATAAAGTTTTTAAAAATAATTTGTTTTTATCGCCTTTTTAAATTTCCCGCCAGGCGGATTGTCTTGACAACCGCGCGACCTTGACACTTTCAAATTCACTGTTATTTACGTAGATTCGTAATTTTGTGGTTTCCGACAATTTTAATCATAATTTCCGTCAGTGTATTTCCCTAAATTACACACAGCAGTCGCGTTTAATAAAATGACTTCCTTGCATTTAACTACGGGTGAGTGTCGACGATTTTTTGTTGGTTTTGTGCAAATTTAAAATTTTGTTAGGTTCGGAAAAACCCATTAAGGCAGAAGGAAAGCTGCTTTTATATTCAATGAAATATTGTCCCTTTGCCCACAGGGTACGTTTGGTTCTGCTGGCTAAACAAATTCCTCATGATGTGGTTAATGTCAATTTGATCAATAAGCCTGAGTGGATTACCAGTGTCCATCCAGAAGGTTTGTTATTTTTCGTATCTTTTACTTTTACCATAGGCGTTTTAACGAGAAGGTAAAAAGGGCAGTTGCCCACCCAGGCCCCGAAAGTTTTAAGTTTTTTAATTATTTGTAAAAGTTATCTTGGCTTATCTTTCATTTATATATTTTGCATTCCTTTTTAATTTAATTTTGTGCATCCTTAATTTTACAAAACAAAATTGTTTTAAATTTAGGGAAAGTACCGGCCCTAGATACAGGATCGGAAATATTGGTGGAAAGTTCCAACATCATCGACTATCTGGAGAAAAATTATCCTGATCCGCCCCTATATTCTGCAGAGCAGGAAAGTCGTAAAGAGGACGATGATCTGATAGCAAAAATGGGACCTTTAACTGGCGTCTTTGCCAAAATTGTGTTTGGTGGCATGAGCGAACATTCAGCAGAGGGTTGGTTGAAAGAATTTGCTCCCCACTTGGATGAATTTGAGAAGGCGCTCGAAAAGCGCGACGGTAAATTTTTTGGAGGCGATAAACCATCCATGGTAAGTTACAATATTGTTTTTCAATTAATTATAGGTAATTGACTATTGCTATGCAACCAAAATGAAACAACATTAATGATTTTGTTAGCCAGTTCAATAGCGTTGCTTAGCGACAGTTTTCATTACAAGAATAAACGCGCTGCTAACGGTCATCTCAAAAATTAAATAAATAAAACTTTTTCAAAAATTTAATGTTCAAAAATGGCCAGATTATCTGGTATCCCAGCTCAGCTAAGTTGAAAATCGAATCTTCTTCACGGGGGTTATCGCACGACCTTGCGATGCTTTGACTATAAATTACCTTATGTAATTAAAATTATCCAATTTTTCTCGTCTTTCCTATTCTTTGACTAAAAGAAAACACACCAACGTATTTTTCACTACTTTTATTTAGTTTTTCAATCAAAACATTCAACTCTTTTCAAAAACTTTGTTAACAAAATCGAAATCCGTTGGAGATTCGTGCACAAGTCCTCTATTATCTGCATTTCCTTTATCAAAAACTATACGACCCAGTGGCGTCGCACAAAACTTGTAAATTTACAAAATAGTTTAAAATGTCTACACAAAATTCTGACATGTAAAATTCAACAGCTTCTTCATCCCAAAAAAAATACGACAATATATTATGGTCAGTCTTAATAGAATAATCAATAATTGATTCTCAGGCGCGTTTTAAGTCACATGACCGAAAGAAAATGCTTTAGTTTGATTTTTAAATATATTCCAAAATCTTTTCCTTCCACACCTTGATTTGATTCGAGCCCTTAAATTAGTGGTTTCCAAACTTTGTGTTACTACGCCTCCCTTGAAAACAGCTAGTCTTCGCGCCTCCCCCTGTATTTCATAAAATAATACAAATATTTTTAAACTGTTCTTTTTAATAATAATATTTACGCTTCCCCAGGAAGGCTCGTCTCTTTGTTTGAAAATCGCTGCCTTGGCGAATAATTTTTTTTCATTCTTTTTGTGGTATTCGCGAGTTTAATAAATTTACATGGTTTCAAAATTTTAAAAATAAAATTTTTGCTATTCAGTATTCACCCCCTTAAAAGCTACCCTCTTTTCATTTAGAATTTTTTCACAAATTTGACAGTGTTTAACACAAATATTTTAAACAACATTTTAATTGCATATTCACATATTTAAAATTAATCAGTTTCTATGGATGGCGATAAGAAGGGCTTAAGAGCGCGCTGCAAATTTTGATGCAAAAACATGTTTCAACAGATGGCGTACCCTAAAATATTAATCTTTTATAGTTATCTTTTCACCAAAACAGAATTCTAATAATTTATAAAAGCCATATGAATAATCGATAACTAAGCTAGGCAATAAGGAAGTTTGAGCTTCCAATGTTGAATATTTACAAGTATATTCCAAAAAGATATGCACATGTGAAAATATTGAATATAATTAAAAATATTTATCTTTGAAAGCTCAAACTTCCTTATTGCCTAGCTTAGTTATCGTTTATTCATATGACTTTTATAAATTATTAGAATTCTGTTTTGATGAAAAGATAACTATAAAAGATTAATATTTTAGGGCACGCCATCTGTCGAAACATGTTTTTGCATCAAAATTTGCAGCGCGCTCTTAAGTCAAAAATTGGAAATTTTTTAGTTATTGGAATTCAATTTTGTACGCTTTTTTTGATTATTTTTTTGAGTTGATACTCAAAAATATTTAGACAAATATTACAATTTAACCTCCTCAAAAACTACCCCCTTTTCGCTTAGAATTTTTTCACTATTTTTATAGTGTTCACGAGTTCAACAGAAAGACATTTACAAACTTTTAAAAATTTTAAACAAGATTGTTATTGATTCCCCCCCCCCTCTGTACTCAAACATCACCCAATTTCCGTTTAGAATTTTTTTTACTATTAGTGTAGTGTTCACAAGTACAGTGTGCTCAGTGTTATTTAGAAAAAAAAAAGTAACTTAAGTAACTTATAATAATTCAAAAAGTAACCCAAAAGTAACTAACCGGCAGTGTAAAAGAGATTATTTACAAAAATTTACGCTGTCGGAAGAAAAAATTTGGTACGGAAATATTTTTTTAAAAAATAATAAATAAAAATAATTTTTAAAAAAATTTTAAATTGAAAATATTTTATAAGTTTTTTTAAAACCTTTTTTTTTAAGTTTTCTTAAATTTTTTTTAAAATCTTTCAATTGGGGTTGAAAAAGTAACTAAAGTAACCAAAATTTGAGAAAAGTAACTTAAAGTAACCAAATCAAAAAAAAGTAACCAGTTACTAAAAAAGTAAACCGCTGAGCACCCTGCAAGTATAATAATGTATTTACAAAGTTTAAAAAATGCTATACAATATTTTTATAACTTAATTTAATTTAATTCCCCCCTCCCCCCTCTCAAAAGTTACCCCAAGCATTGAGAATTTTTTCACTACTTTTACAGAATTCGTAGATTTAACATTAAAAAATTTTAGCCAAAATGTTACATTTTGTCCCACTCAATAACTACCCCCTTTTCGTTTAGAATTATTTTACTATTTTTGTAGTGTTCGGCAGTTTAACAGTAATATATTTACAAAGTTTTAAAAAGTTTAAACAAAATTAGAATTGTTTCATTCCCCACTGCCCTCAAAAATCACCCCTTTTCATTTATAATTTTTTCACTATTTTTGCAGTGTTCGCAAGTATAACAGTAATGTATCTACCAAGTTTCAAAGATAGTAAATAAAAATTTTATAGCTTAATTCCACTCCATACCTCAAAAGCCACTTCCCAAGCGCTTAGAATTTTTTCACTATTTATGTGAACCTAACCTAACCCCCTTTTCGTATAAAATTATTTCATTATTTTTGCCGTGTTCAGCAGTTGAACTTAAATATAATTTACAAAGTTTTAAAAATTTAAACATAATTTGTATTGTTTTACCCCCCCCCCCCTATGTCCTCAAAAATCACCCCTTTCCGTTTATAACTTTTTTACTACATTTGCAGTATTTGCAAGTGAAACGGTAATTACAAAGTTTCAAAAATTGCAAATAAAATTTTTGCAGCTTAATTCCACTCCATCCCTCAAAAGCCATTTTGTAAAGCGATTAGCATTTTTTCACTATTTGTTTGAACCTAACCTAACGCCCTTTTTGTTTCGAATTATTTCACTATTTTTGCCATATTCACCAGTTGAATAGTAATATATTTGCAAAGTTTTAAAACATTTAAACAAAATTGGTATTGCTTTATATACAGGGTGTCCCCGCACTCACTTTACATAACTTAGGTGGTGATAGAGGACACTTTTCTAAGAACAATTTTTAACAAAAATTTTTTTCTAAATTCAAACCTTCGAAAGTTAGGCCTCTTTAAAGCATTTTTTTTAATTTCCACCTTCACGTGGCCATAGCCCCGAAAGTATTGATTTTTCAGTAAAAATGGTTTAGTGATTTTTTAAAGAGCGTGAAATAATCTACAAACTAGATTTAAACCTTTTCTTGTCTAAAATCAACGGCTTTCGAGTTATGAATTAAAGTAAGTTAAAAAATGTCGAAAAATTTGAGCTTTCTTTTTTTCTGTTTTTTTTCAAGACCCTGTATCTTTTAAACGAAACATTTTACAAAAAATCTGACGCCCCATTCCGGATAGGAAATTTAACGGACTATAACTTTTGTCTAGTAAAAATTTTTGAGAAACCTCTCCATTTCACAGAAAATCAGAAAATAACAAACGAGACAGCTACAAAACATAAAATTTAATTCACAAAATTTTTATTTTGTTTTTTAAATTATTTTATTAATTAATTTTAAACTATTAGATTATTTAAGTAAATGTTGAAAATGACCACCCTCATTTTTAATACACAGTCGTGCTCGTTTTAAAATATGCTTTATAGTATTATTTATAAAATTTCCTTTTTTTTTTAAATCCATTATAGCAGGGGTGGTCAACAAGGTCGAGGGATTGACCGGTCGATCACGAGGCCAATTTTGGTCAATCCGTGAATGTGAAAAGTGTCAAAAATTCGAATTTCTGCGATTAAAAGTGTCGAAAAATCGCCTTTTTTCGATTTGTTTCGACAAACATCTTTTAAAACAATCACAACTGTGTATTGAAAATGAGGATGGTCATTTTCAACAATTACTTTATTAATGTAATAATTTAAAATAATAAAATAATTTTTCAAAAAAAATAAAAATTTTGTGAATTAAATTTTATGTTTTGTAGCTGCCTTGTTTGTTATTTTCTGATTTTCTGTGAAATGGATTGGTTTTTCAAAAAATTTTACTAGACCAAAGTTGTAGTCCGTTAAATTTCCTATCCGGAATGGGGCGTCAGATTTTTTGTAAAATCTTTCGTTTAAAAGATACAGGGTTTTGAAAAAATCCAAAAAAAAAGAAAGCTCAAATTTTTCGACATTTTTTAACTTACTTTAATGCATAACTCAAAAGCCGTTGATTTTAGATCATAAAAGGGTTAAATCTAGTTTGTAGATTATTTCACGCTCTTTAAAAAAGTACTAAACCATTTTTACTACAAAATCAATATTTTCGGCGCTATTGCCACGTGAAGGTGGAAATTAAAAAAAATGCTTTAAATAGGCCTAGCTCTCGAGGGTTTGAATTTAGAAAAAAATTTTTGTTAAATATTGTTCTTAGAAAAGTGTCCTCTATCACCACCTAAGTTATGTAAAGTGAGTGCGGGGACACCCTGTATAAATAAAAATTTAAACATAATTTGTATTATTTTACCCCCCCCCCATGTCCTCAAAAATCACCCCTTTCCGTTTATAACATTTTTACTATATTTGCAGTATTTGCAAGTGACCCCCCCCCCCGCCTTTAAAAATCACCCCTTGCGATTAGAATTTTTTCACTATTTTTGTAAATTTCACAGGTTTAACAGATAACTAACTTTTCAAACCTTTTGACAAAATGTTACAATTTAACCCCCTCAAAAACTACCCCCAATTTTTTTTTTAGAATTCTTCACTATTTTTTTCGGTTTTACCCCCCCCCCCCCCCCCATAAGAAATCACCACATAATGCAGTGCAATGCATTCTTTTTAAATTTATTATACTTTTTTTTACGTGTTTTGATGAGCTGTTCGACAACTTTGAACAAGGGGGTCACATGAAGTAATTTATTGAAACTGTTATTAGTTTTAGCTGTTTTGATTTGAAACATTATTAATTTTTTAGATTATGATTTTTTAGATGTTTTAGATTATGAAGTTATTTGGAAGAAAATTGATTTTCTTGAGAGCTGTTTTGATTTGAAACATTATTAATTTTTTAGATTATGATTTTTTAGATGTTTTAGATTATGAAGTTATTTGGAAGAAAATTGATTTTCTTCAGACCATTGACATGAGCACATGTTAGCAAATTTTTTCACGTGTAAAGCAAATAAAAAATTGAAAAAAATTTTTTTTTAAATTAAAAATTAAATTAAAATTTTTTTTTAATAAGAATTTTTTTTATTTTTTTAAAAAACTTTTGTTAACAAATTTTTACGCCTCCCTTTGCACCAGTCCGTATCTCCCCATTTGAAAATTATTGTTCAAATTAGTTAATTAAATAATTGAAAAAATATATTTAAATAATTGGAAAGTATTTAAATAATATTTAAGTAACATTTATATCTTGAAGAATATTTAAATAATTTTTTCTATAGTATTTAAATACTTTTTAAATAATAAATAATACTGATGAATTTTAATAATATTAAAAGTGATTTTTGATAGATTGATATATTTTTTTAAATACTACAATAAATAATTAAGATTTAAAAAAAAGATTGTACTTAACTCTGATTTTATATTTTTAAGGTGGATTACATGTTGTGGCCATGGGCAGAACGTGCTCCATGCGTGGGCATTGCGTTGGGTCAACGTTTACCCCTAACCGATCAACAGTTTCCTTTGCTGCGCGCTTGGCGTAAAGAAATGCGAGCGCTGCCCATAGTGGATTCCATCCATAACCCACCAGACAAGTTTTACAAAACCGTCTTGTTTAAAACCCAAGGAGCTACGCCTGATTACGATAACGTTTAATTTTTCTTCTTAAAAGTGATCACCACACAAGAGAAGCACGTACGATTTTAATTGGCCCTTCTTTCGTGTATTAGTTACTTTAGTTATCACTTTAATGAAATAGTATTTTGTATCACTTGTTTTTTCGATTAGTTAATAAATAAAAATTAAAAAAAACATTTTTTTATTATTTAAAAGTTTGGTTAAGAAACGGAATAGCCTTTCTACTAGAATACTGGAAAGACCGACTGTCAATAAAAATGAAACAAAATTCTACCCCGATTTTTCAAATACAAATTGTGTAAAAAACGTGGTCAGATGGCACGCACCCATTGGATGGGTGCGTAAACGACGCCAGCGTCCGCTGCGGACAAATTGTGCAAAAAAAAGTGGCCAGATGTCACGCACCAACGGATTACCAACAATTTAAAAAAAATAGATTGGCGGCTCGTTAATCCATTCTTGTGCGTCACTCTCACTAAAAATTTGTTTTCCCGCCGTCAATGTTCACTGAACCGTTGAACGTTGCCATCCTAATCCATAAATTTGGAGGTTACGGTTATGCGCACTTCAACTGCAGCTGTTAAAAAATTAGCGGTTCGGTTTAGTTGACATATCGGAAGGATTGCCGGCGCCATTATTTCTTGTGTTTGTGTTTAAATAACATTTAAGAAGATTTCTTCATATATTGCGGTAATTTTACCACTTGTAATATCGCTTGAGCACACTAGGCATGACAAATTTCCTGACGTTTATTTAATTAAAAGCAAACACAAAATTTTTAGTAGCAAATGATGGTCATAAACATGACCAACTACGGTGCAAATAAAGTAACGCATGATTAATCGGTTTGACGTTTCTCGTGATTCTAACGTTGTTCCTTCGTTTTAGGAAACAATGGAGCCGACACTTCAGCTGATGCCCGCTCAAATGCCCCCCATGCATAGCAATCCCGGGGTCGGTTCCCACGTTCGCCGGCGTAGTAACCGTCAAACCATTCACGCCATGCAGTCCGAGCGGATGTCCCTAGGAGAAGCTGCGAAATTGGTAAGTTTTCGTTATCTTAGGACGGTTTTGGAATAATTAAATTTTAAGGAAATGCAGTCGTTACCAACCAAGACTCCAGTTTCGGTACTACAAGAACTCTTGAGCCGTCGCGGCATCACACCCAAGTACGAGTTGGTTCAAATTGAAGGGGCGATTCACGAACCCATCTTCAGGTACCGTGTATTTTTAAGTTCCGATTTTGTGGCCACCGGGACGGGTCGATCCAAAAAAGAGGCCAAACATGCGGCAGCTAAGAACCTACTGGACCTTCTGGTTGGCAAGCAGACACCTGAACAAGCAAACGCAGCTAATGGAAGTTCATCACCTACTGACATGTCAGTTGTGCATTTTTAAGTGTTTAAGTGACATTTGAGTGTTTTATTGTGTTTTTGCAGCACAAATCAGGTCGTTTCGCCTTACGACGACAAAGTTATGGGAAATCCGATTGGTTGGTTGCAGGAGATGTGCATGTCGAGGCGGTGGCCCCCGCCGTCGTACGAGATGGTGCACGAGGAAGGGTTGCCTCACGAACGGCAGTTTACTATTGCCTGTGAGGTGCTGAAGCATCGGGAAGTGGGAATGGGAAAGTCGAAGAAGTTGGCTAAGCGAATGGCAGCTCATAAGATGTGGCAGGCTCTGCAAGACATGCCACTGGAAGGCAGTGCTCTTCCGCAGGGATTTGAAGAAGATGAAGATGTAAGTCAAATATTTTAGTTATTTGGTAGTTAATTGGGGTTAATTTTCGTTGTAGTAGCTTGAATTATTTTACTTTTAATTTTGGATGTAGCTTTTGAAAATATTTAGCACCTTATTTGAAACTTTGCTTTCACAAATCATTAGCTTCCTAACTGTTCTTCAATTTCTTCCAAATACTCGGTAATCATTCAATCTGCATGGTGGTTACCTTCTGATAAAGCAGTGTTTAATTTTGTTAATTAGCAATTTTGTATCAAAAATTTGACAGATTTCAAAAGGTAACTGCGCCACCTATTGATAAAGTTGTCGGCCCTTAACAAAATAAAACTATAATTAAGGGGTTAGGCTGCAGTAAAACAGAATGAATTTTAAAAATTAATTCCAGAAAAACTACAAATGCGATTACCTTAATTTTTAGGTATTTATTAATGTCAATCTTACCGAGTATGCACGCATAATTTTATTAAAAAATATTTATAATTGTAGGAGTTGACGTACAACGTTGTTTCTTATGTATGGTTGGATGGTGAAAATGATTTTGGCAATTTCTGCCTGAAAACAATAAAAAAAAATTCTCATTAATTTCAATGTGTGGGCTATCGTGTAACGCAGGATTTTGCCTATATTCATTTTAATTATTGTTGAACAAAAAAAATTTGAATTTATTTTTTTTAAAGAAATGCATATTTTATACGGTTTTTCCTAAATAAAAAATTAACGGAAAAGAAATGCAATATAACTCTACGTCAAACGATAGCCCACACATTGTAATTAATGAAAAAAAAAATTTCATTGTTTTCAGATCAACCAAATTGCTAAAATAATGTTTGCTATCCAACCACACACAAGGAACGAAGTTGTACGCCTACTCCTACAATTACAAATATTTTTTAATAAAATTATACATGCATACTCAGTAAGACTGACATTAATAAATACCCAAAAATTAAGGTAATCGCATTTGTAGATTTTCCGGAATTAATTTTCAAAATTCACCCTGTTTTACTGTAGCCTAACCCCTTAAACTTCTACGTTTTGAACTAAGAAATTGTCAAATAATTGATTATAAACAATCTTGTTTGCAGAAATTGACTGAGTTTTTTAATGGGTCCATTCCCCCCCCCCATTTTCATTTTTGGATCAATTTTTGTGACATTCGTTTGTGCAAACATTTTTTTCGTTCGTGCTATCACCGTTCGCGAATTATTTTAGAAATAAGTTTGGGGGGCTTGGGAAATGCCCCCCCATTTCGTTTTTTGTATAAAATTCTATGTTAATCATTTGTGTACGTTTGTGCATTCAATATTTTCGTTTGTGAAAACACCGTTCGCGAAATATCTTGAATTTAAGTGGGGGGGGGGGGCTGTAGAAATGCCAACCGCCCCCTATCGCGAATTTTGGGTCAAAATACTTGTACATTTAACCAACCCTCGAAATTTCTAGTCGAAATCGACTCGCATATAAAAATATCCACTCGCTAGAAAAAATAAATAAAAATGGGGGTACCCAACAAACCTTTTGACATGGAAGAAAACGACTTGCGAGTGGATTTTACCCACTCGCAAAGACCTAATTTTCACTCGCGAATTGC
Organism: Rhagonycha lutea; assembly: GCA_958510855.1. Classification (NCBI taxonomy): domain Eukaryota; kingdom Metazoa; phylum Arthropoda; class Insecta; order Coleoptera; family Cantharidae; genus Rhagonycha; species Rhagonycha lutea. The sequence goes on along the minus strand of OY294041.1, from coordinate 28,319,864 downwards.
GAGCTTGCGAGTGGGTTTTTCATACAAATATTTATTTGTTAAACATTTCGTGAACGGTGAATGCATAAACGGAAAAAATGATTGCACAAACGAATGACACAAAAGTTGATCCAAAAATCGAAATGGGCGGGGGAGAGAAATCGGTTTTTCAATTCAAAATATTTTGCAAACCATGCTTGCACAAACGAAAAAAATACTACATGCACAAACGATTGAGACCAATTTTGACCCAAAATTGGGGGGGGGCTGACATTTCTCCAGCTAACCCCCCTCATCCCCACTTAAATTCAAGATATTTTGCGAACGGTGTTTGCACAAACGAAAATATTGAATGCACAAACGATTAACATAAAATTTTATACAAAAATCGAAATGGGGGGGCTGTCATTTCCCCAGCCCCCCAAAACTTATTTGTTAAATAATTCGCGAACGGTGATTGCACAAACGAATGACACAAAAATTGATCCAAAAATAACAATGGGGGGATGGACCTTTTTTAATATTGTAATGCTCTTTAGAAACAGGTCCGAATTTAACAAAAAAATGGGGGGGTTTATTTTTTATTTGTAATGTTCATAATTTATTATTCCTAATGGAAACCTACTATTAAGAGGAATCCTCGAAGTTGGAAAATACACTTTCGTAATTCACTGATATCTTGCTTATTACTCAAAAATATTGCACAAAAGTATATATTTTTTAAAAGAGGAAACTTGGACGCAGGTCGTGTTGTTTTGATTTTTTTTAAATTCAAATTTTTTGAAAAAAAATATTGAAAAAAATTTGAATTTAAAAAAAATCAAAACAATACGACCTGCGTCAAAGTGTCCTCTTTTAAAAAATATATACTTTTGTGCAATTTTTTTGAGTAATAAGCAAGATATCAGCGAATTACGAAAGTGTATTTTCCAACTTTGAGGATTCCTCTTAAGATTATTAAACATTTGTTGGTGTGCGCATAAAAATTTTTAGTAATTTATTTATCATACATTCTGACCAGCTATGTCTATCTGTTTGTAACGCACCCTTGATTGGTTGAGATTAAAAGCTTTTTTTTTGTAAAACCAGTACTAGGTCCGGATTGACTGTAAGGCCGCCTCTGCTTATTTGTAATTATTATTCTCAATACGTACAGTGGCGTAACTACAACCTCTTGCATGAAGGGCTCTCAGGTGTTATCGAGGGGTTAAATTGAAATAACTGATTAAAATTCTGAAACTTGGAGTTTGTATAGAATTTTACTAGCAAGATAACGGAAAAATAGTAAAAAAAAAATTAATTGATAAATGGGGTGGTTTAAGGCCCTTTGAAATGGTGAAATCGAAATTACTGGTTAAAATTCAGAAACTTCGACTACTTCAAGAATGTATCTACAAAATTAACGGAAATTAGTTAGCATTGATAAATTGAGGTGATTTCGGGGGCTTCATTCATCAAAGATTTACATAATAAATTAAAAAAATTAATTGATAAATGGCGGTGGTTTTTGGGGCTTCTAAAGGGTAAAATCCAAATAAGTGATTCAATTTCTGAAACTTCTGATTTGTTAAGGAGTTATCTAATCAATAAACGAAAAAATAGTACAAAAAATTGATTAATTTATAAATTGGGGTGATTTTATGGGCCTTTAATTTAAAGGGTTAATTTTAAATAACTGATTAAAATTTGGAAACTTTGAATTTGTCAACGATTTACCTTAGCGATGAACGAGAAATTTGTAAAAAAAAATTATTGACGGATAAATTGGCGTGGTTTCAGGGGATTTCAAAGGGTGAACTCAAAATAACTAATTAAAATTTTGAAACTACGAATTTGGCAAGGATTGAACTAATTAATGAAGCAAAAAAATAGTAAACAAATTATTAATTGATAAATTGGGGTGGTTTTGGGGCCTTTCAAGTGGTGAAATCGAAATTATTGATTAAAATTCAGAAACTTTGACTTCTTCAAAAATGTATCTACAAAATGAACGGAAAATAGTAAAACAATTATTTATTGTTAAATTGAGGTGATTTCGGGGGGTTCATTCATCAAAGATTTAAATAATAAATAAATTAAAAATTATTAATTGATAAATAGGGGTGGTTTTGGGGTCTTTCAAAAGTGATAAATAGAAATAAATGATTAAAATTCTAAAAACTTTGAATCCATTAAAGATTTACATAATAAAGAAATGAAAAAATAGTATAATAATTATTAATTGATAAACTGGGGTAGTTTCAGGGGCTTTCAAAGGGTAAAATCGAAATAAGTGATTCAACTTCTGAAACTTCTAATTTGTCAAGGTTCAAGGATTTACTTAATCAATAAATGAAAAAATAGTAAAAAAAAATATCGGATGTGGTTGTTCGGCCTACGGCCTCACTGGTTTTGTGATGTGGCCATCCCATGACTTTACCATACATTAATGATATGGTATTTATATAAAAACAGTGGCATCTCGTTAGTCCATTCCCTCGCGTCACCGTAACCCCCACTATCAAGTTTCCGTGAACCGATTTCAACCAAAATCTAATCAGTTCTAAGTCTTAATATAAAAGACCTAAATATGAAATTTGGTTATGAAATTCTTATTGGTTTGGGCGCTAGAGCGCACACAAAATTAAGTGACACACAGACATTTGTTGATGTTTGGTCTCTTTCAACTCGTTGGACCCCAAGGGCTCTAAATCCGTCAATATCTCAACTTTTTTTTTTTTTGCGATTTTATAACTTTCCCATACTATATGGTATACTACGTATACTCATATTTGTTGTACTATGGTAAAGTAAAAATTAACGTAAAAGAAATGCAATATAACTCTACGTCAAACGATAGCCCACACATTGTAATTAATGAAAAAAAAAATTTCATTGTATTCAGATCAACCAAATTGCTAAAATAATGTTTGATATCCAACCACACACAAGGAACGAAGTTGTACGCCTACTCCTACAATTACAAATATTTTTTAATAAAATTATACATGTATACTCAGTAAGACTGACATTAATAAATACCCAAAAATTAAGGTAATCGCATTTGTAGTTTTTCCGGAATTTATTTTCAAAATTCACCCTGTTTTACTGTAGCCTAACCCGGCCTAACCCCTTAAACTTCTACATTTTGAACTAAAAAATTATCAAGCAATTGATTATAATTATAAACAATCTTGTTTGCAGAAACGGACTGAGTTTTTTAATAGGTCCGTCCCCCCATTTTTATTTTTGTGTCATTCGTTTGTGCAAAAAAAAATTTTTCGTTTGTTAATCACCGTTCACGAATTATTTAAAAAATAAATTCGTGGGGGCTGAGGAAATGCCAGCCCCCCCCCCGCATTTCGATTTTTTTATAAACTTTTTACCTGACTGCCAATAAAAGAGGGTTGTATGTTAATCGATTGTGTACATTTGTGCATTCCTCCCCATCGCGAATTTTGGTGAATATTTTCAAGTTAAGCTAACTTAAGACATTTTGGCGGCTGTTGCTCGGAGATTTGCAAATATTTATTTGTTAAACAATTCGCGAACGGTGAATGCATAAACGAAAAAAATGATTGCACAAATGAATGACACAAAAATTGATCCAAAAATCGAAGTTGGGGGAGGATAATGGTCGCCGATTTTTCAATTAAAGATGTTTCATAAACCATGCTTGCACAAACGAAAATAATAAATGGACACACGATTGACACCAATTTTGACCCAAAATTCGCGATGGGGGTCTGGAATTTTTCCAGCCCCCCCTTAAATTCAAATTATTTCGCGAACAGTGTTTGCACAAACGAAAATATTGAATGCACAAACGATTAACATAAAATTTTATACAAAAATCGAAATGCGGGGGGAGGGCTGGCATTTCCCCCCCCTCAAATTTATTTCTTAAATAATTCGCGAACGGTGATTGCACAAACGAATGACGCAAAAATTGATCGCAAAATAGAAATGGGGAAGAGGGGAATGAGCCTTTTTTTAATATTATAGTGCTCTTTAGAAGCAGGTTCGAATTTAACAAAAAAAAATGGGGGGTTTATTTTTTATTTTTGATGTTCATAATTTATTATTCCTAATGGAAACCTACTATTAAAATTATTAAGATTATTAAACATTTATTGGTGTGCGTACAAGATTTGTAGTAATTTATTTATCACACATTCTGACCAGTTCTGTCTATCTGTTTGTAACGCACCCCTGATTGGTTGGGATTAAAAGCATTTTTTTTTGTAAAATCAGTACAAGGTCGGGATTAACTGTAAGGCCCTCTGCTTATTTGTAATTATTATTCTCAATACGTACAGTGGCGTAACTACAACCTCATGCAGGGCTTTCAGGTGTCATCAAAGGGTAAAATCGAGATAACTGATTAAAATTCTGAAACTTGGAATTTGTATTGAATTTTACTAGCAAGATAGCGGAAAAATAGTAAAAAAAAATTAATTGATAAATTGGGGTGGTTTTGGGGCCTTTCAAGTGGTGAAATCGAAATTACTGTTTAAAATTCAGAAACTTCGACTTCTTCAAGAATTTATCTACAAAATTAACGGAAAATATTAAAAAAATTATTTATTGATAAATTGGGGTGATTTCGGTTGATTAATTCATCAAAGATTTACATAATAAATAAATGAAAAATAACAACAAAATTAATTGTTAAAAAATGGCGGTGGTTTTGGTGGCTTCCAAAGGGTGAAATCTAAATAAGTGATTCGATTTCTGAAACTTCTGATTTGTTAAGGAGTTATCTAATCAGTAATCAATAAACGAAAAAATTGTAAAAAAAATTATTAATTTATAAATTGGGGTGATTTTAGGAACCTTTAAAGGGTTAATTTTAAATAACTGATTAAAATTTGGAAACTTCGAATTTGTCGACGATTTACCTTAGCGATGAACGAAAAATTTGTAAAAAAAATTATTGACGTATAAATTGGGGTGGTTTCGGAGGATTTCAAAGGGTGAACTCAATAACTAATAAAAATTTTGAAATTACATATTTGGCAAGGATTGAACTAATTAATGAACCAAAAAAATTGTGACAAAATTACAAATTGACAAATTGGGGTGATTTTAGGGCCTTTCAAGTGGTGAAATCGAAATTTGCTGATTAAAATTCAGAAACTTTGACTTCTTCAAGAATTTGTCTACAAAATTAACGGAAAATAGTAAAACAATTATTTACCTATTGATAAATTGGGGTGATTTTGGGGGATTAATTCATCAAAGATTTAAATAATAAATAAATTAAAAATTATTAATTGATTAATAGGGGTGGTTTTGGGGTCTTTCAAAAGTGACAAATAGAAATAAATAATTAAAATTCTAAAAACTTTGAATCCATTAAAGATTTACATAATAAAGTAATGAAAAAATAGTATAATAATTATTAATTGATAAACTGGGGTAGTTTCAGGGGCTTTCAAAGGGTAAAATCGAAATAAGTGATTCAACTTCTGAAACTTCTAATTTGTCAAGGTTCAAGGATTTACTTAATCAATAAACGAAAAAATAGTAAAAAAAATTATAAATTGGGATGGTTTCGGGGGCTTTCAAAGGGTGAAATCGAAATAACTAATTAAAATTTTGAAACTTAGAATTTGCCAAGGATTTACCTTTCCATTGAAGGAGAAAATAGTAAAAAAATTATTAGTTGAGAAATTGGGATGTTTTTAGGGGCCTTTAAAGGGTTAAATCAAAATAACTGATTAAAATTCTGTAACCTCCAATTTGTCAAGGTTCAACTTTATTTGAACGAAAAAATAATAAAAATATTATTAATTAATAAATTCGGATGATTTTAGTGGCCTTGAAAGTATTAATTCAAAATAGCTAATAATCAGTAATTCTGAAATTTTCAAGGATTTTCCTAATCAATGAAAAAAATAAAAATTGGAAAGAAATAATTAATTGATAAATTGGGTTATTTCGGGGGCTTCATTCATCATTGATTTACATAATAACTAAATGAAAAATCAGTAAAAAATTATTAGTTGATAAATGGGGGTGGTTTCGGGGGGTTTCAAAGGGTGAAAACGAAATAGGTGATTGAAAATCTAAAACTTCTAATTTTCAAGGATTTATCCAATCAATAAAGGAAAAATAGTAAAAAAATTATAAACTGATAAATAGTGGCAGTTTCAGGGAATATTTCAAAGGGTGAAATCAAAATAGCAGATTAATATTTTGAAACTTAGAATTTTCCAAGGATTTACCTTATCATTGAAGGAAAAAATAGTAAAAAAATTATTAATTGAGAAATTGGGGTGTTTTTAGGGGATTAAATCAAATCTGTTTATAAAAAAAAAACAAATCAATCGTTTTCATAAAATTAACGCTAAAATATCAATTTTCAATAGTTTTATTCAAAACTTTTATATAAATACGCAGATAAAATTGTCCTAAAGTTGATCTTTTTGTGGTAAAAGCGTTTCCGCATAATTAGAAACCATGCAGATTAGAGAAGAATGCGGGACTACTTTTTCTTGTCCCGTCTCGCAGTGCTGTCTCGTCCTGTAATCCCGCAGGTCCCCCACGTCCGCATTGACGTCAAGTCAATTTAATAACTTGTAAAATTTTTGCTTAGGTAGAATCTAGCAAGAACGAATCAGATTGAAGTATTTTCTTGTATCCTTTTCTATGTTTAAAAAATACTACAATCCCATTGGTACTTGCTAGCTTCCACATAAGCAAGACAAGACAAGAACCTTGATGAGAATACGCGAAATCGCGAGACTCAATTCCATCCCACATTCTTCTCTAACGCAGATCTAGGGATTACTGTTACTTTTTCTATAATTTGATTATTTTTTGTAAGTTATCTGTGCTTGCATGCTTAGGGTAGTTGAAAGAATAAAATGATTCTCGTTACTAAAACCGCTTTTGTTCAAAATGCAGATAATGGACGACGAACATGTATGTATAAAAATTAAGCTACTACAACACGAATAACATTTTTACCGTTCGAAAGCGGTAAAAAGACAGCAACCTCTTAATTTTTTGCTTTAAAATTTTTATAGGTCACAGCTCGCGTGCAAACCCGCTACTGCGGACTGAAAGATAGCAGAATAGCGACGTTAACCACTGGACAATCACATAAAGTATCGCAATTTCACAAAACGTTGAAACAAGCAACCGGGCCAAAATTGAACGAGTTGCAGGTAAAACAACGGATAGTTAATTTTGTGACTGGTTTAACAATTCTTTTGTTGTAGAGTCTTGTTTTGAACGTTACTGGTTTTAATTTTGTGCAATTCTTACAAGAAATTGCTAATGAGCAACAATTTGATGTAACTTTTGTTGATATTGAAGAGACTTCGATTAGCGGAAAGTCACAGTGTTTAGTGCAATTGTCTACGTTGCCAGTTGCTGTGTGTTATGGAAGTGGAACTACTTCTACTGAGGCGCAGTCGGCTGCAGCTCAAAACGCACTGGAATATCTGAAAATAATGACCAAGAAGTGACAAGCTGCATAAGGCGTAAGTGTTTGTTTGTTATTTACAATTGCGTACATACAATCTATGTATTTATTTTAGAAAAACTGACCACAAAATGCGCTAATTGTTCTAGAAAACAAAATTTCTGGATGTCTTTGTTGCTGGCAAATAATCTTCTATTTATGCTATGCCAGTTTAGGTTATAAAAAAATGATCAATTTTTAGGGCTGGGCCACTTCTGACGTTAAATTGTGTGCTTTTTAAAGTTTAGTTATTTGGTGCCAATAATAACATGATTTTTAAAAGTTGTTGTTGGTTTTTTAAGTTGTCTTTTTTAGACGGACATTGTTTTAATTTTGAATATAAGTTTTTAATTGTCGACAATTTAACGATTTAATGTGACCCATCATCTATGTGTGACGGTTTGCACGATATTCAGTGAATGTCTTACAAGCTATACTTTGCATAGAATTAGTGGTTTTTTCGAGAACATGTTTTAGTAATACATATAAAATTATAAATAAATTTTATAATTGTTGTAGTTTTTAGTGTGTCAAATAAAGACAGACAGACAGTGGTTATGTGTGCATCAAATAGCAATTCTAACCTGCATTTTGAAATTGCTTGCTTCAATAGTTTGTAATCGAGCTAAAATTGGTGTGATTGCGTGTTATTTAAAATATATTACTGTGCCCTACAATGTATTCAGGAAAAGGGCATTTATTTAATGCAAAGTATAGAGGTTGTACCCTTTAATTTTGATAATTGTTAATTAACATATATATCAATATAATATCGCCATTTTTGCATAGTTATCATTTCAAAATTAGGCGAAAAATGTTGAATCAATCTTTACCTTATTACCTATTTCCTTAGTTACTTAGAACTGTTATTGATGTGTATGATAATTGCTAATTATAAATATTTATCAGCTTAAAAATATTTTATTTCTTACACCCACTTCCCATTGTCCCATACAAAAAGAAAAGAAAAACAATTAGTAAATTTATGATGTTTTATTTTTACGTACGAATCTTGCTTCTATACAATTATTAAGTTACCCCCCCCAACTGACTTAATTTCGTCGTCCCCTTATCAAGAAATACTTTTCTTTCTTCCCTTTCCCATTTAAATTAAAAATTGTATTGAGTGTTAATTATTATGATCTGCCTAATATAATTCAATTATGATTAAGTTAACCCCCCCCCCCCAACAGACTTAATTTTTTTGGAAAACAATTTTTGCCATAGTGACTGTTAGAATACTTTTAAACCTACAACATTGCTCAGCCTGTGATCTTCTGCTTGGTAAATGGAGCGTTATCTGTCATGAGTCATGACCTCACCCTTTAACTTAACCCAAACAGCCTTACCATAATTTATTGAAGTTGTTATTATCAGTTTTGATTAGATTATATCAAATTTAGATAGACAATGGTCCAATAAACGCTTTTTGTGCATAAATTTGAAATTATTTGAAAAAAAGATTATTTTCTTCTAAAAGGACACCATGTTTCGGCCATTTACAACATTTTCAGAATTTTTTAAATATTTTTCTGCGATTTAGCTCAATAAACTGATCAACAATCAAAACAAAAAATTTAAGATTTCAAAAAAAGTAGTTTCAGAGCATATGGGTTGCTTTTTTTTCAAATGTTACCATGGTTTGTATTACCAAAATTACAATGTTTTAAAATTTTTGATTTTAGTACCTTATAAAAAACCCAAATGTACGCTTGCACTACTCGACAATACTGTAAAAATAAAGGCAAAACGTTTGGATGCATTAGCAAGGATTACAACTGCGATTTCCAAACTGGGAGGCGCGGATTTTTGTTTTTGGAAAAAATGTTTTAATTTTAATTGAATTAATGTATTTTTGTTAACATTAAATGAAGTTTAAGCAGGAGGCACCAAAATTAGATTTTTTTTGTCAATGGGGGGCAGCAACATAAAGGGCGTTTGAAAACAACTTCGCTAAAACTATGTAAATTTATTAATGTTGTAAATCTGTAAATAGTGAAAAAATTCTAAACGGAAAAAGGTGATTTTTGTGGGTGAGCCACGACTGGCCTATGTAAACTCCCCTAACTTAATTTAAATTTTTTTAAAGTTTGTAGATAGATATAATATTAGCATATTACTGTTAAATTTGGGAATACTGCAAAAATAGTGAAAAAATTCTAAGCCAAAAGAGCGTAGTTTTTGAGGTGGAGGAGGGGGGTCAATTGTAATATTTTGCCTAAAAATTTTTAAATTTATGAATGTTAATTCTGTAAATACTACAAAAATAGTGAAAACATTCTAATCGGAAAATGGTATTTTTTTAGGGAGGGGGTAAAATAATAACTGGCAGAGGTAATCTGCTAATGTAATTTAAAATTTTTAAAACTTTGTAGTTAGATGTATTAGGATATTACTGTTACACTTGTGAATACTGCAAAAATAATGAAAAATTTCAAAGCGCTTAGGGGTGGCTTTGAGGGGGTGAGCGATAAAATATTTTGTTTAAAATGTTTGAAATTTGGTAATTATATTATTACTGTTAAATTTGGGAATACTGCAAAAATAGTGAAAAAATTCTAAACAAAATAATGGTGATTTTTGATGTGAGGGGGGGGGGGGGAAACCATAACAATTTTGTTTAAATATTATATAAATGTATTATTGTTGAACTTGTGAACACTGTAAAAATAATGAAACAGTTCTAAGCTGAAGTGGGGTAGTATGTACGCCCTTGAGGGGGGGCGGGGTAGGGAAAAACCAAGATCAATTTTGTTGTAATTTTTAAAACTTTGTAAATATATTACTATTCAACTTATGAATACTCACAAATAGTGAAATAATTCTAAACAATGAGGGGGTTAGGTTAAGGTTCAAACAAATAGTGAAAAAATTCTAAGCTATTACGAGATGACTTTTAAGGGCGGGGTACAGGGTTGCCACAGATATACTTTATTCGGTGACCCGTCAAAATAGCCCCGTCAAAATAGCCCCGTTAAAATAGCTCCGACAAAATAGCCCGACGACAAGATAGCCCCGTCAAAATAGCCCAATGACAAAACAGCCCCGACAAAATAGCCCGACGACAAAATAGCCCCGTCAAAATAGCCCGGCGACAAATACCTCCGGCAAAATAGCCCAAAGATTCAGAAACTAAACACGTTTTATATATTTACTAGCTGGAAGGCCCATCTACGGACGGACAGTTCGCCAAGGTTAAAAACTCGATTGGTGTGCTACTGGATCCCAGAGGGAGGTGATTTTAACATTTAAGTTGGTACTACCAACGACCAATCAGAATACGTTGTGTGTCCTAAAAAAATGACACGCTGGAGGAGCGTGCTGATCTTTAATATGTTTGATATTAATTATTTATTTAAGGAACAAAGCATTTATTTACAAAGTTAAATTATGCGAGATACTTCTGATAGGTTGGTAGGAAAAATATTAAATTAATAAAAATATTTAAAAAAACCTTTTTTTTTAAATTGAAAAGGTGCATTGAAAAGTAAAAAATAATTTTAATAAGAACTAACAAAGTTTCTCGAAAACATCAATATAAAAGCGTGGGGCTGTTTATTCATAGGGGTAAAAATAACGAAAAATTGGGATAATTTGGGGGGGCTTAGCCCCCAAGCCCCCCCCCCCCCTAGTTGCACCTATGCAAATACAGCTCCTGCTTCATCCTATCAGAATTCCTCTGGTATGTGTTTTTGATGTTTGATGCTTCACCCTGTATACATCATTAAAACAAAAAATTTCACCCTGAATGCGGTCCTTAAAAATACGAATCCGATTTAGTAATGTTACTTTTCACCCTGTATGGTAAAACTGAACAATGCGCAGCCACGCATGCGCTTTTAAAAATCCTTTTGGGCTTTTTAAAATAGGGCTATTTTGTCATTGAGCTATTTTATCGGGGCTATTTTGTCATTGGGCTATTTTGTCGGGGCGGTTTTGTCATTGGGCTATCTTGTCGGGGCTGTTTTGTCATTGGGCTATTTTGCCGGAGCTATTTTAACGGGGCTATTATGACGGGGCTATTTTGCCCGGGGCTATTTTGTCGGGGTACCACTTTATTCACTTTTTTGAAAATCACACACTTTTTTTACGATGTAACATACAAAATTTTAATTTTTTTATAAATTTAAAAATTCAATAAATAAAATTTTAAAAATTGTCGACGACTGTTGCTCGGAGCAACTGTAGGAATCGACAAGGTAAATTATGAAATAGGTTTAAAAAAAGGTCATCCAAATAAATTTTCGGGAAAAGTTAAGTGGAGAGAGGAGTAAAAACGTCATTCTTGCGGAAATTTTGTTTGTAGGAAAGGAATCTCGTAAATCCATTCATGCGCGTCAGTACAACTTTCGTACATTTTTACTCTTTTTTCCTAAAAAAATTTTTCATACCATAATTAAATGTATATGATATAAGATGTAAAAAAAGTGCAAATTGAAAAGTGTAAAAAAGCAACAAAGAACTGAAAATTGAAACAAATATTGGGAGAAAAATTGGTGTGACCATCGGAGCGCCATTGCTTTAATTTAAATTTATAGAAAGACGTCTGCTTGAAGTTATTTAGACAAATTTTGATAAAACACATTACTTATAATTGCAAACACTGCAAGAATAGTAAAAGAATTCTAAACGGAAAGGTTTGAAAAATTCAAAGTGCTTGGGAGTAACTTTAGGAATCAACGCTTTAGGGGAGTAAGCGATAAAAAATTTGTTTAAAATGTTTGAAATTAAAAAATAATATAAATACCAAATTTCAAATTATATTACTGTTAAATTTGCAAATATTACAAAAATAGTGAAAAACTGCGAAGCGGAAAGGTGGTTTTTGAGGTGTTCAATTGAAACATTTTGTCTAAAATTTTTGAAAATGTAATTTTATGGTGGGAATTTTTTACAAAGTTTGTTATGTAATAAAAAGACAGTCTTGTGCAAAATTTTAGCCTTTCGGTTTAATTCCTGTTGGCTTTGGAACGAAAAAACTGTTTTTTCACATTTCTTCACTTTTTTTGTATTAAAATATATCCGAAAATTCTCAAAAAATATTCAAAAACATCCCAAGTAACATGAAAACAATTTTTTGAGCTTCATTGCCAATTAAATTCAACAAAATAGGAATTGATCAACTTTAAAAAAATTATTTAACCAGGTTATAATTTCGTGGGAGTGGACGTGTCAGATACGTCAATGTTCATTAAGTGGTTAAGGCTATTAAGTTTAAAATTAGTTAATTCATACAAATTAAAAAAATCTCAAAATTTCGTTTGCAACACCTTAAAAAATTATGCATTTTGAATGAGCTTTGACTGTGATAACGTTAGCAACAATTAATAATAAGGTTGTGGGTTAGTGGGCATAGACTTTGCCTGCTAAATCGTAGATCGTTGATTCGGTTCAGGCACCCGCCGATTTTTGTTGTTTTTTACTTACTTACAACTGTTATTGATGTGTACGATAATTGCTAATTATAAATATTTATCAACTTATAAATAATATTTTATTTTTTACACCCTCTTCCCACTGTCCCATACAAAAAAAATAAATAAAAACCATTAGTAAATTTGTGATGTTTTATTTTTACGTATGAATCTTGCTTCTTCTATACAATTCTTAACAATTTTTTTATTATATAAATTAATGGCACAAATATAATCGTGAAGGATAAAATAAAATCCTCCAGGACACAAAATAATAGACTTATAAATTATTAATAATAATAATATTTTATATACATGGAGATAATAATCACAGCCATTCAAATAATAAATCACTGACCTTAATCGAATCTATATATTTTTTTTTACATTACAACTATCCCAATCGTACTACCCAAAAATTAACCGTTTAAAATGTCTTAAATTGTAGTCAGATACTCTAAAAAAAAACCAAAAAAATAATTTTCCTGTTTAGATAAATTAATTTAAGAGGTATCGCAATTTTTTCGCCAGTTCCTTGTTCTCTGAAAATTTTTAAAATTAAACAGATAGTAATGGACCCCCCCTCATCAAAAAAATTGTTTTCTTTCTTCCCTTTCCTTCCCCTTTTAAATTAAAAATTGTATCGAGTGTTTAAGATGTAATTAATTTGAAAAAAAAGTTTTTCTTCTAAAATGACATGTTTCGGCCATTTACAACATTTTCAGAATTTTTTCAATATTTTTGTGCGATTCAGCTAATAAACAGACCAATTATCAAAACAAAAAATTTAAGATTTAAAAACAAAATTGTTTCAGCGCTATATGGGTTGTCTTATTAATGTTTTAAATCTGTAAAATAGAGAAAAAATTCTAAATGGAAAAAGGGGATTTTTAAGTGCGGGGGGAGGGGGAGAAAACAATAACTGGCATATTATATAAACTCCCTTTATTTAATTTAAAATTTTTAAAAGTTTGTAGATAGAATATATATTAGCATATTATTACTGTTAAATTTGTGAATACTTCAAAAATAGTGAAATAATTCTAAACCAAAAGAGGGTAGATTTGAGGGGAAGGGGGGTTAAATGGCAACATTTTGTCTAAAAAATTTTATACTATAAATTTATGACTGTTAATTCAGTAAATAATCAAAAAACAGTGAAAAAATTCTAAATGAAAAAGGGTGATTTTTGAGGGCGGGGAAGGGGGGTAAAACAATAACGGGCATATGTAAACTCTCCTAATTTAATTTAAAATGTTTATAACTTTGTAGTTAAATGTATTCACATATTACTGTTAAACTTGTGAATACTACAAAAATAATGAAAAAACTCAAGGTGCTTGGGGTGGCTTTGAAGGGGGGGGCGATAAAAAATTTGTTTAAAATATTTGAAATTTGGTAATTATATTAGGTACTGTTAACTTTGGGAATACTGCAAAAATAGTGAAAAAATTCTAAATCAAAGAGGGTAGTTTTTGAGGGGGTTAAATTGTAACATTTTATCTAAAATTTATATCTAAAACAATACCAATTTTGTTTAAAATTTGTAAATGTTTTACTGTTGAACTTGTAAACACTGTAAAAATAGGGAAACAGTTCTAAGCTGAAATGGGGTAGTTTTTTACGGCATTGAGGGGGCGAAAGGAAGGCGGGGGGGGGGTTATAAAACAATATCAATTTTGTTTACATTTTTAAAACTTTGTTAATAAATTACTGTTCAACTGGTGAACACTGCATAAATAGTGAAATAATTCTAAACAATGAGGGGGTTAGGTTAGGTTCAAACAAATAGCGAAAAAATTTTAAGCTATTAGGAGATGATTATTAGGAGGATCCTATTAAGGGACGGGGGTGGAAATAAGCTATAAAAATTTTATTTGCAATTTTGGAAACTGTAAACACATTACTTATACTTGCAAACACTGCAAGAATAGTAAAAGAATTCTAAACGGAGAGGGTGATGTTTGAGTGTTTGGGGGGGAGGGGTAAAACAATAACAACTGTATTTAAAATTTCTAAAACTTTGTAAATATATAACTGTTAAACTTGTGAATACTGTAAAAATAGTGAAAAAATTCAAAGTGCTTGGGGGGTGGCTTTGAAGGGGGTAAGCAATAAAAAAAATTCGTTTAAAATGTTTGAAATTTGGTAATTATATTACTGTTAAAGTTGTGAATACTACAAAAATACTTAAAAAAATCTAAGTAGAAGGGCACAGTTTTTTTTTGGTTAAAATTTTTGAAACTACTTTTATACATTTAATAATCTTAAATCTGTGAATACCCCTAAAATAATGAAAAATTTCTTATCACAAAGGGGTGATTTTCGAGGAGTGCGAGTAATAAAAAATTTTGTTTAAAATATTTGAAGCTTTGTAAAAATATATTAGTCTTAAATTCGTGAATACTGCCAGTATAGTGATAAAATTTTAAACGTAAAGGGGGTAGTTTTTGACGGGGTAGATGTATGTATTATTTTATGAAAAGGGGGGAGGCCCCAAAATTTGATTTCTTTTCAAGGGTAACAACATCAAGTTTGGAAACCACTGATGGCTTAGGGTGCGTTCCAATTAAAGACTGTGGGTTTTAAGTGGAACGCACCCTTAAATAAATATGGACAGCCAGTGGATATTGTTCTGCATACTATTTGTCTCAAATTGTATGCAGTTCTTAATAATTTTTTATATAGTTCCAGAAAAAAGTCTGAATTACAAATCAGTAGTTTATAATTTTTGACTAAACGCAAACAAGGACCATATTATAGCTTAACTTGGAATCTGAACCATGACACAAATAAAGTTGTGCCAAATCGCACCTATACCTACTTACATTTTGATGAAGAAAAATTCTAAATGTAATGGCATCTTCATAGCTAATAGACCAGAAATGTAATTTTGAGATTTGTATTAAGTTTTTAATACTTTTTTAATAGACGTAGGGAATTCCCGGTCTTCCAGGTAAAAATTTATTTATTAAAAAAAACCTTTGTAAGATATTTAACAGTAAAATATTAATTTAACATCATATGGCTGTTTAGAGCAGTGCTCTTCAAAATTTTCCAAATTTAGGGGCCCACAATATGTAAAATTTGGATAATCACTGGTTTAGAGACAACAAATAAAAGTTTGCTTTGTGATATACTACGAACTGGGAAAGCGTTTTTTTTTTAATTTAAAAAAACTGGGAGAAACAAAATTATTTTTTTATATTAAAAAAAGTAAAACTTCTAAATTGACGACATAAAAAATTAACTGGACAACCTCTTACATTAATTTATTTGCTATAATCTCTTAGAAAATTGTAAAAAATTTAATTGCTTCACCTCTTCAATTTTTACTCATTTAATCTACTTTGTACTTGCATGTTAAAAATTGAGGATATGTTTGGTATTTATTGATAAATGGGTCTTTAAAAAATGCCTACTTTGACTCACTTAATCGCACACACAAAAAAAATCAACTTAAATGCAAACACGCGCTCATATTTTCCTAATTCACTTACACAATACTCTCTTTTTCCGTTTGCAAATTGTTATATTCTAGCAAGACACCTTTCCTTAACGAACTATCACTCGACCTTATTCTATTGCCGTTAAAAAGTCCAACTATCCAACTACGAATGGAGGGCCTGGGCGTTAAATTCTTTTTGTTTATAATCGACATGTTATCCTCGCATCGCGGAACGCACTCCAGAGATTTCCATTTTTTAGCCACCTGCTCGCCAAAATCGTCGTTGTTTCCATTACCAATAACCTTTCTACGCTCTTGAAGTTCTTTGCACTGCAAAAGCGGCACCTCCGCGTCGTCCCGTTCGATGTTCACCACGTTACCGTTAGGAAAATTATTATTTACAATTTTATTATCGGGAATGGCGAAAATTTTAATGTTTCCACATTTATCACAGTTTTCTAGCGACATTGTACTACGTTTTTGTATACTCGATTTTTCTTGGAACTTAACTACTGGCAAATAATCTAACGACTTGGATTCGCGAATTTTGTTTAGCATGGTTTGACTTTTGTGATCGTCCGCGCTCGACGCTATGCTCGAGAGGACGCGGCGCGGTCGCACGGTGCGCTTTGTTTGATCGTTTTCGTATGCGTTAACCGACACGCACGAACTCACATCCGGAATTTGTAGGACGTGTTTGTTGTTCAGTTTGTACAGGTGGCGCGACGGTAACGGGCTCGAGTTGTGGACAGTTGAGCTACTCTCCACTTCCATACTCGCACCTAATTAAAAAAGTTGGGTTACATTAGGAGTGGTTATGCGGAGGTTACTTACCTCTAGGAACACTCGATTGCCGCCTACTCGAAATTCCACAACCAAATCCACCTACGTTACCACAAATTGACGGCTGCCTAGATTCGTTGTTAAGTTTGGGACTTTTTCTAGGTCGACAAAATAAGTGCGGGAATTCCCCCAAGTCGACTTCTCGTCTTTGTATCGCTTTTTCGGTCGCCCCTGTTAACCAATAAGTTAGGACGTTTCCTTTACCTTTCATATGTACAATGCCACGTTCTTCGAATATGTACCCCTCTAATTTATCCAACGCTTCTTTACACTGTAAACTAATGTGGATTTTCAGGGGTTCCCCGTTACTTTCCATCCTGGAAGCCGTGTTCACGGTGTCTCCAAACAGGCAGTACCTTGGCATGGTTAAACCCACAACCCCTGCTACCACAGGACCTAAAAAAGAATGTTAACGAAGTCAGACTTGATCCCCCCCCCAGTTTTTTTTACCGGTGTGGATTCCTATCCTAAGTTGAAGCGTGTCTTTTGGACGATGAATGATCGAGTAATTTTTGACTGCAGCTAAAAGATCCAACGCCATTGATGCTATTTCCCCTGCATGATTATCCCCATTACTAATAGGTAGACCTGAAACCTTGATCAAAAACAATCCGGTCTGCCCGCCAAAAAAATAAGATGTGATCTTACCACCATATAAGCATCGCCTATAGTCTCCACCTTGTAAACGTCGTATCCTTTAATAATCCCATCAAAAACTGTATAGAGGTCGTTGAGAAAATTAACAACCTAAAATAACCTTGAAAAATGTAAGGTCGACTCGAGGTAACCTAAATAGAACGGAATAAATCGTTCTATTTAGGTTATTTTGTATCAACTATGGATAAATAAAATGGAATATTTATAATATTTTTGTAATATCGCTATTAATTATTGAATATTGTCAATATCATAATATGTTTATTCATTAATTATCCAAACTATTGAATTTAAATAAAATGGAATATCTATAGTACCGATATTGTATGTATTTGTAATGTCGATATATCGGTATTTATTACTGGATATTGTCAATATCATAATATGTTCATTAATTATCCATATTATTCAATTTAAATTTAATAGAATATCTATGGTATTGATATTTTATGTATTTGTAATATCGATATATCGGTATATTCATTATTGGATATTGTCAATATCATATGTTCATTAATTATCCATACTATTGAATTTAAATTTAATGGAATATCTTAGTACCGATATTTTATGTATTTGAAATATCAATAGATATCGGCATTCATTATTTGATTATGTCAATATCATAATATGTTCGTTAAATATACATAATATTCAATTTAAATTTAATGGAATATCTATAGTATTGATATTTTATGTATTTGCAATATCGATATATCGGTATTCATTATTTGATTATGTCAATATCATAATATGTTCGTTAAATATCCATACTAATCAAGTTAAATTTAATGAAATATCTATAGTATTGATATTTTATGTATTTGTAATATCGATAGATATCGGTATTTATTATTTGATTATGTCAATATCATAATATGTTCATTCATTATCCATACTATTGTATTTAAATTTAATGGAATATCTATAGTATTGATATTTTATGTATTTGTAATATTGATATATCGGTATTCATTATTTGATTATTTCAATATCATAATATGTTCATAAATTATCCATACTATTGTATTGAAATTTAATGAAATATCTATAGTATTGATATTTTACGTATTTGTAATATCGATATATCGGTATTCATTATTTGATTATGTCAATATCATAATATGTTCGTTAAATATCCATACTAATCAAGTTAAATTTAATGAAATATCTATAGTATTGATATTTTATGTATTTGTAATATCGATAGATATCGGTATTCATTATTTGATTATGTCAATATCATAATATGTTCATAAATTATCCATACTATTGTATTGAAATTTAATGAAATATCTATAGTATTGATATTTTATGTATTTGTAATATCGATAGATATCGGTATTCATTATTTGATTATGTCAATATCATAATAATGTTCATAAATTATCCATACTATTGTATTGAAATTTAATGGAATATCTATAGTATTGATATTTTATGTATTTGTAATATCGATAGATATCGGCATTCATTATTTGATTATGTCAATATCATAATATGTTCGTTAAATATACATACTAATCAATTTAAATTTAATGGAATATCTATAGTATTGATATTTTATGTATTTGTAATATCGATATATCGGTATTCATTATTTGATTATGTCAATATCATAATATATTCATTAATTATCCATACTATTGTATTTAAATTTAATGGAATATCTATAGTATTGATATTTTATGTATTTGTAATATCGATATATATCGGTATTCATTATTTGATTATATCAATATCATAACATATTCATTAATTATCCATACTATCGAATTTAAATAAAATGGAAATCTATAGTACTGATATTCTATGTATTTGTAATATCAATATATCGGTATTCAATAATTGGATATAGTCAATATCAATGTGTTTATTAATTATTCATAATATTGAATATAAATAAATTTAAATGTCAATGTATTCGGAATTAGGAATATCGGCTACATGAATTTACAAAATATCGGTATTATCAGAAATAATCAACAATAAAATCAAAATATCACAATGTATCATTTTATATCTTGGTTATATGAACTGATAATAAAGATAAAATACTGAGAATTGATATTTCTGAATATAAATATCAATAAAGTTGTTCAACAATAACAAATCAACTCACTTGCAAAGGTGTACTCTCGGCGGACATCGATGTGAACCCAACAATATCGCTAAAATAAATTGTAACTAAGTCAAATGATTCAGGTTCCACACCATATCCCATCGTTAATCGGTGAGCAACAGGTCTAAAAAAAAAGTTTTTGTAACAAACTACCCCACCTCTTCAATTTGGGCTACTTACTCAGGTAACATACGATGTAGCAAATCCTCCGTCTTTTTTTTCTCTTCGTACAATAGTCGAGTACGTTCCGTCACCAAATCTTCCAAATGGTCCGCATATTTCACCATCATATCCATCATTTGATCCATGATGTTTTTGTTCCTAAATTTGGAGTCATTGCAGCAAACATAACAAACAAAAACATTGCACTCACTTGCCCTCTTTCATGTTCTTAAGACGTCTGCGTATCGACACAAAATCGGGCCTTTGTTCTGGATTTTCAGCCCAACAATCTTTCATACACTTGAGCATATAATCCTCCACCGGTACTTCCGAATCCCAGAGGTGTTCCAAGTTCGGTCTAAACGGTTCTTCTCCGTACATGGGGTGCCTTTTAACCAATTCGATTATTTCTGCAGCAAAAATTTACTTAATTCGAAAATTAACAAAAATTCGGAGCGTTTCACCTTTTGGTTCAAACCCCGTCATACCAAACGGTCCCTTTCTACAAAAAATTTCGTATAGGATGATGGCGAACGCGTACACGTCGCCCTTTTGGGAACCTCTAAAAGTCGGAGTTGGATTTCGGAGAATTTCTGGCGCTTTCCAAAACAGACTTCTATAATACTGATGTTCGCCGACGCTATCGTTTTCCGCACAGTGACGCATTTCAGCCAAACCAAAATCGGTCACCTGCAGGACCCAACGGCTCGTTACCACACAATTCGACGATTTTAAATTACCGTGATAAATCAACATGGAGTTGTGGAGATACAGCATACCCTAAAGAAATAAATTAAATTCGAGCCCTACGTTGGGCGCCAATTTGTTACCTTAATGAGATCGTGGACTAAAGAGGCGATAAACATTTTATCCAATTTAATATCTTCGTTTTCTATTATGTCCTGAAAGAATGTTTCGGTTTGGTTTGTTTAAAAAGCTGTGGAAGGGAGGGGGAACTTACATACAAGCTTCCTTTGGCGCAATAATCAGTGACTAGCAAAAGCGCCATAGGTTCCACGCATGCTCCAATAAAAGAGTTAACGTTATCGTGCCTCAACTCTCTCAAAAGACGCATCTCTTTCATAACCTCCCGCGAAATGTCCTTTTTACGCGAAAACGTAAGCTCCTTTATCCTCATTATCACCCCTCTATATTGCGCGGTCATTGCAAAAACCTGAGCGCCTCCATGGGACTCGAAGGATGTCGCGCTAGCGCTACACAAACTCAGCTAAAATTTGTAATAAAATTAAAACCAAAATGTTAAATTTTTTTCTTAAAATTACCCTACTAGGGGAAGCGACTATGTCGTGTTCGTAATAATTGTGTATTTCACTGGGATCGATTTTCCACAACAATCCTTCTATTTCTTGTTCGATTTTCCATTTCCTATAAATGCTCATCGTGATTACGCCCGCGCAAAATAGCATTATGGCCAGAATTCCGGCCGCAATCACGCTGTTCAAGTGAGTGTCGTTTTTTGAACACAATTCGTTCTGAAAACCACAACTAGGTTCATCGTTTGGTTTTACCCCTGCCGGCCACGTCACGGGTATTTTAACCGTGTAAACCTGGAAGAAATCAGTTAAAATGGAGATGATTAAATGCTATTGCATCAGTTTTCGCAAAGAAAAATTAGGGGATTTACACAGACCAGATCAAGGTTGGAAAAATCGTCGTTTTCGAGCTCGAAATTTTCTTTCGAATAGGTAAATTAAATGGTAAAAAATTGATCTCTAAATAAATGTTAGTTAATTTGAAAACAAAAAGTGCTAAACTCACTCACTGGAGAATCACGCTCCGCCCCCTGCAGAAACTGTCCAACAGGCATCATTTGAAAATTACAGGTGAAATTTTTTGTCACCAACACCGATTCGTTACCGACAACTTCTCTTAGGGCCAGCACAGAAAAGTTACCTTCTGAATCGCCGTTTTTATCCAACTGCATGGTCGCCCCAGTGATACCTTACAGAAAAAAATCAGTTTTGATTTTTTTGTTTTAAACAAAAACTCACTTGTGTAGCTTCCCAAACCAATTATAGTTTCGACTATTTTCGTACCATTGCTGGCAACCTCGTCAACAATTTCTTCCGTTAAAATCGAATGCTCACTTAGAAGTTTGTGTAAAGCTGTAGCATACAGTTTAACGGAATCGTACAAATACGCAGCGTAAATTGACACAAACTAAAATTGGAACTTAAATTTTTCATAATTCTTTTGCTCAAATTAATTTACCTTTTGGTAGTTGTGGTTGTAGAAGAACGATGGTGTGCTGAAATTGAACGGTTCTTTCATGTTGTACTCGCGAACTTCTTCCGTAAAATTCTGGTAATTGTCGGCAGGTTGGGTGGAAACCACGACAAATAAAGATCGACCTCTCTTTAGAAAATCTTTTTGGTGTTTATCACAAGAGGAATATTTGTCGAAGACTTCGGGTTCTACAAAATTTGGGGTTAAAAGTTGAAGGGATGTTAACGGTTTACTCACTCCACAAATATTTGTGTCCTTCTTTTAAGGAGTAAGTGTTCATGTCCACGAAAATCACCATATATTCGCCGTTATCGAATAATTGGGCTGTTTGCATGGTGTTCATTAGGTCCACAAGCGACATAGTGGATCCCAAAAATACGTAAACTGAAATTTAAAAATTAGTCACTTTTTAGTAAGAACTTGATTCTGATAAACTTCCCACAAATTCACTCAGCGCCCTAATTTTTTTTTTATAGTAAACATCGTTGTGTTACTTTTCATAATAATAATTGCCAAGGGCGGATCCAGGATTTTTTCTGGGGGGGGGGGTATAAGGGGCGGACGGGCAAAAAAATCAACAATAACTGTTATCATATCACACAAAAATATAATAATAAAAATATACATAAAAAATACCTGGATCCGCCCTTGATAATTGCTCTTCCCTTGAATGACTCACGACCGTTTTATGAAAATCCTCATATTGGCGGATATTTCACACCAAAAAAAAAAATTAACATGTAACTTACTGCGTGTTCCATTTTTGGTGTCTTGGATGAATTGGTACCAATAACCACTTAAGCAACAGGCCACCTTTTCGACGCAACACGTATGCCTGTCCATCGCACTTTTCCTATTATTTATGGTCATATTTTTTGCTTTAGCTTGGTATATCAACGAATGGGCGACCGTATTGAACGGTTCCTCATAAATAATTGAAAATTTCTTCCAACCGTAATAAGTTAGAAGAGCTATCACAGATTTTGTCACCTAAAGCAAAACGATTAATTTTGAAAACAAAAAAAGAGGAGGGGGGGTGTTTACTTGTGTATCAGGAGGTTCGGTTCTTGCAAATGTGGGAACATGTGATGCTTTATAATCGGAACATTTCTAAAAAAGAACAATGATGAAATTTGCTAAGAGTTTGGTGAAAAAATTACTAACGTAACTAATCATAGGGATATTTCTGGATTGGGCAACAATTGCTTCCACATGGCATGTACCTTCTGGTCCGAAAAATACGGCCACCCCGTCACATATCATATCAGTCATAGCACGCGTGGCTAACACCGTATCACCTCTTGTGTCGTTCCATCTCAACACCAACGTCACGTTTGGTAAAATTTCTGGATCTTCGTTAATCTATAAATGACGCAAGAAAAGCAGTGAAAAGTCTGCATTCCAAGAAATTGTGTTGAAATAATTAAACGTTAATTATGACAGTTTTTAGCATAAACAACAACTATAAATAGAACGTAAATATTCAATAAAATGTGCGACAAAATATAAATTATTTATAAGGTAAGAAAAAAAATACCTCTTGAAGTGCTTTTGTAAGCGCGCCAGAGACTGACAATCCTTGTCTTTCTTTAAGTTCACCTCGAATTGCTGTGAGGTATCCAACTGTGAGATTTTTCTTCTTGTATAAAGGTTCCGTTTTGTGGCTCTCACTGCTAAGCATTTTTCCGGTGGTATATCCAGCCGGCTCGGTCGTAATATACTCGATGGATATTTCACTGGGATGTTTGCTAATGTTTGTAAAAGTTCCATATAAATCCACATTTTGTTTTGAATTCTTTTGCGATATCGAATTAAAGGGATTGCCAGTTTTACCAGACGAACTAACAGGTTTAGAGCTAACGAAAGGCACGCGCTTAGAGCTAATGATAGTGGAAGGATCATCATCTTCTATTATTTGGATATTCGAAAAATCGGCCTTGGCTATGAAAGGAAGCAAAAGCACGATCGACAGGATCAGGCCGAGGCGCATGGCCAGCCCACGCTCGCACTATATAATGTGGATAATCTGAAACAAAAAGAAAAACGTGTTAACATGTAAAATGAAGGCTCTGTGGTAAGTGAACAGTAAAATATAATGAAAAAGGGGTGGGGGAAAGAGGCTACTAGCCGCGATACTACCACACATAGACACAATATGACTAATCTCTTAGATTTGTTATAACTTATAAGTTATAACTTATAAAAAGTATTATTTAATCCTAAATTTCCTAATTTGATATTTTATGTTAATATCATCCCGACCATCAAGGATCTGAATAATGCGATTAAGTCGCATTTCGAACCCTTCAAAATTTGTAGCCTACCTTGGAAAACAGTAAATAATGTTGAATTTGCATTACAAACTCACCTTAATGAACCAATTTATTAATAACAAGTCAAAGTGCATTGTTATGATTGTAAGAATAATAAAAATTGTTTTTAATAAATAATAATTATAATATTTAATAATTAATTACCATTATTTCATCCGATAAGGGAAATCTCCGCTGAGCTGCGACTTAACAACAAAAAGAGTGAATTTGGAAAAGGTTTTGATAAAATGGAGAAAATGATAGAAAATACTTATACGAAAGTTGATATCGCCCCCCCCCCCCATATCAACGAAACGGTACTCGTAACATAAATCTCGATGACATGTGACGTCATACATGTTTGTATTCAAGCAGAGATAGGGAGGGGTATGTTTATAAACTTAAATAATCTAAGGCCTACAAATTACACGAAAGAGGAGGAGATTTCTAGCAAGTTATATTGGATACCTGGCACAGGGAACCTAACAAGCAAACTTTCTTGAGTCAGTATTATTGCAGGTGGAACTGTCAGCTGTCCCACATGAGATCAAATATCTCTAATAACTCAAAAACGGTGAATAGGTAATATGAAAAAAATATTCGTCTTTCTTTGCTGAATACTTTCGGTCTCTTCGACATTTTTGTTATCTTTCACCATTTTTTAGTTATTGCAGAAAAACTTGATTGAATACTCCAGCTCTCGTGGGACAGACTATATTCTAAAATTGGGGGGGGGGGCGGGGCAATTCAAAAATAAAAACGGCTAATAGAATACAAAATCTATATTTTCCACCTCGTGATTTTGGGTCCTGATTCAGATTTTAGCAACCAAACCTTGTAACTCCGCCTATACTTGTCGCTTCAAATAGATATATTACAATATAGCGGTAATAAGACCGGGGGGTATGGAATATCTAGTTAAATGGAACGAAAACAAATCGCTTTGTTCCTTAAGTCACCGATTTTATAATTTCCTATATGGTATTGCCAAACTAACATCTAATATCATAATTTGCTAGGAAGCTCCTCCTACTCCTTCGTGTCATATAGATACAGATTTACCAACTTAAAACAAGTTATGACCTACGAAATTGACGAACGCACCAGATTTTCCAATCTTCCTGAGTAAAACTGCACTCAACATCCACATAATATCTGCGAGATCCATTCTACTTACAAGGGGAAGTTGTCTACATACTCCTCACCGATTTGCACAATTTTTAACACATCTTTGGGGTATAATTAGTTATACATAAACTGAAAATTACAGCCTGCGGATGTGAGGCAATTTTGAAAAAAAAAAGATTTTGAAAATCCAATAATTACATACTAATCATTCGAATACATCTCCCTTTAAGTACATGTGTTTAGTGATCACGTGTTCGCTCAGAGCGGAAAATTTGTCAAATTAACATGCAAAATATAGAGCGTAAACGTAAAGAATAATTCGAAAACGAGAGATATCTTAGCTATGAGATTCATATAGCACCAACAATGCACCAATAAGGAATATAACTGGTAAGTTTCAATGCAGTAAATAAACCCAAATTTAAATGATTTCGATTTGAATCTTTGAACTGTTAATCTTACTTTTTGTTACAGTTACAGATTCTCGTAAAATCCACTCTGAAAAGAACATTGCAAGTTTTTTTAATTTCTCAACGATTTCAAAGAAGAAATTAGATTGGAGGAACTTCTCATATCAGAATTCACTGCAAAATTTGGACATATAAAGTATCAGAAAATTAAAATTCACACGGGTGAAAAGCCTTTTGTAAGTTTAAATTTGAAAATATAAAATCAATAAGAATCCTTTATAAATAATGTATTATTTTATTTTTAAAATTGAAAATTATACTACTTTGGTCATTGAGACCCGGGGGTTTGGGGGGTATGGAATACCCTCCAATCATAGACGGAGTTACGTGGTTTGAGTTTGTTACACTAAAATCTCAACTAGCATCTAATATCATAATTTGCTAGGAAGCTCCTCCTACTCCTCCGAGTCATATACAGGGTGGCCCTTTGAAAACGAAACAGACGGGATTGTGGCCAGCAGAATTTTTTTTTCAAGAAATGCAAAAACACGTCAATTTTATCATCGAGGGGGACAACTTTTGCGACCAATGTCACTCCCATATTGTTTCATCCCTTCGCGCTGTGATGACAACCCCTGAAATGTTAATAGGGATGATATGTCAAGTGATACCTCATTTGAAAGGTCTTGCTTCCCTGAATTCAGCGAAATAATTTTTTTGAAGTTTTATCAATTATTCAACAACAAAATTGAAGCTGCAAAAATGCGAAATAAATCCGATATTTCAAGGTTTGGGGGGTATGGAATACCCTCCAAACATAGACGGTATTAGGGACACGGACAACTCGGCACCGGCGACTCGGCACCGGACAACTCGGCACCGGACGACTCGGCACCGGACAACTCGGCACCGGGAAAACTCGGCACCGGACGACTCGGCACCGGACAACTCGGCACCGGGAAAATTCGGCACCAGCGACTCGGCACCGGCGACTCGGCACCAGACAACTCGGCACCGGGAAAACTCGGCATCGGCATAACTCGGCACCGGACAACTCGGCACCGGGATAACTTGGCACCAGTTGAAAAACTTTAAAAAAATTAAAATATAAAAAAATTTATGAGGATCATTATTAAAAGGTAGATCCCGGTCGAGGCTAGGTACTTGTTAGGAAACGACTTTTTTTTAAAGAGAAGGTCATTAAAAGGTAGATTAATTACTACTTAAAAATATTTAAATGTGTGACATAATATGGTCCGGTACCGAAAAAAAAAAGCGAGATTCACCCCATTCCCAGTAGCACAATTTGCCGAGTTGGAAGGCCCTAAGGGGATGTTTTTAATGAGTTTAGTGCTGCAAAAATGGCTCTGGAGCAGACTCGGCACCAGTTGAAAAACTTAAAAAAAATTAAAATATAAAAAAAATTATTATATTAAAGAAATTATATATCTTTTTGTACATATTAGTCCAGTACATAATTATGGGATAAACCGCGCAAATACTCTAACATATTCACTTTCTCATAATCTGTTACTTTATAAAGGATACGCGGTCATCTGCATCCTCGTAGCGTTTGCGTTTTTGCGGTCCTTCATAACCTGCGACAAAACGCTCGTAATCGGCATCAAATGTCCTTTGTATCTTTATTAGATTACTAAGAAATTTGAATAGATGTGGATGTGCGACCCCATATCCCTGTTGCAGCTATTTATGGCAAGCTTCGGCAAAGTTATTCGTTCTATCAGACCCAACCAAATTACGATGATGTACCGACCACACATCGAAGGGAAACATAGGTGGGGCCCTTGCACCGTTATATCTTATTCTACCAACATGAGTATTAGTAAACCAACTCATGATTGGTTCTAATTCTGGTGGCGGATAATCTTCGAGAACCTTAAGCGCGTTTTTAATATCATCTTCCTGAACAAACGCTACCGAAGTTATCATACGTGACTTTGCGACGGAAATGGTCTTAAAAATCCGAGGTGCCGAGTCGCCGGTGCCGAGTTTTCCCGGTGCCGAGTTGTCCGGTGCCGAGTTGTCCGGTGCCGAATTGTCCGGTGCCGAGTCGCCGGTGCCGAGTTGCCGGTGCCGAGTTTTCCCGGTGCCGAGTTTTCCCGGTGCCGAGTTGTCCGGTGCCGAGTCGCCGGTGCCGAGTTATCCGGTGCCGAGTTGTCCGGTGCCGAGTTGTCCTGTACCGACGGTATTACGTGGGTTGAGTTAATTTTAATTAAATCTAAATTGAAAATCTTAACTAGCATCTGATATCATAATTTGAAGGACAGACAGAATTTTCTACGACATTCTTATTATTGTAGACGGAGCCATTTCAAATTCGTAAATTAAAACAACTATTCCAATAAAAAAAACCTACATTTCATACCTTGCTATTCCGTCTATGGTTGGAGGGTATTCCATACCCCCCAAACCCCCCGGTTGCAAAGACTGGCGTAGTCAAATATGTTTATATAAGACCGGGGGGGTCTGGGGGGCGGAAAGATAATATTTAGATGGATAAAAGTTATACAATTTATTCTTAAATTAATATACGCTGTAAACTTTGCCAATTAAATCTTAGCTTTCTACGAAATTATTGTACTGGCTAATAAAACTCCACTTATGTGGTTGGAAGGTATTCCATACCCCCCAAGCCCCCCAGTTACAAAGACCAACATAGTATAATATGTTAAAACCGCCCTCCCTAAGCTCAATATAAATCTCAATACGCTGTTATTAATTTATAATATTGTACTAAGATTTATAACTTTTAGTATCCTCAGCCTGGGGGGGGGGGATTATTCCATATCTCCCGGCCCTATTCCAAGAATATAATGTATCTGTTAAACATAATATGACGCGGTCGGAGCATAGTGGTCACGCAAGTTGTCTATGGACCCGGTTCGAATCCGATTGAACTTTATTCTGACCGTCTCCCCTTGGAAGGCAATGGCAAACCACCGAGGGTAATATGCCAAGAGAATTCTTTAATGTAAAAAAAATTAATATTAATGGGATCACGATTTCTCAGTCATGAGGATGCGACTGAAGAGAGAGAAACATAATATACTATCTTGTTCTTTGTGACCGTAAGTGTATGGAATTTATTAGCCAATATAATAATTTGCTAGAAAGCCCCTCCTCTGAATCATTTGAGCGTCTGGACTGTTTCACGTAAGATCGCATGTGCAAATAACCACATAAATGATAATATCTGGGAGATCTATTCTATTTATATAATTTTTGTTAAGATTTACTGGGCATATTTGAAAATTGTATGGGATATAATTGGGGATGGGATATATTCTATAATCCTCAGACCCCTCGTTTCTAATAACACCAAAGGTTGATTATCTATTTAGAACGGTTGCAATTTCATAAAACAATGATAGAACTAGAACATACACTATGTTAGTTTCTGTGACCGGGAGGTTTGGTGGGGAATACTCTGTAATTAATTTTACGAGTTAAAATTAGTGTTAGGTGTAATTAAGTTATCTAATAATTTATATAAACATATTATACTAGGGCCGGGCAGTATTTCAATTGCAATTGTATTTCAAAATTGTATAATAATTCAAGTGCATAGGCGCAACTAGGATCAATATTTTAAGGGGATTAAAAAAAAGATCTTCAAACATTTATTTGAATTTTTAACATAATGTGAATTCAATGGTTTTTGAATAACATTTTTTTAACCCAGGCAAATAATTATGTGTGGCCAACCCCCTTTGTTGTGCTTATGATTTGCTGCGAAGGTCGCAGACCGAGTTAGCCTCGCACCCTGCAAGAGCTGTCAGAAACAGAACTTTTACCATCCAAAGAAAAAGATCATCCAGGTGGGCGGGGGGGGGGAGATAATTATTTTGAATCTTATTTAAATTTTGTAACTTGCAAGCAGTTATTCCGTCGATTGCCTCACTTTGCCTCATACAAAATATGATTACAGGTTTATGATATACGGGGTGATCAAAAAATAAGCCAAAAAAAATGGCATTTCTAGTTGAATGCAACAAACACTTTCCATTACAGGTGTTCAAATAGCGCGTTCTAAAAATAGCCCGAGATAATTGAAATTAAATCCACCAAAACAGGTTTTAAGGTGTTTATACTAAAATTAAATTATATTTGCTATAGTTTTTAAATCCGAGGTAGTAGAAAAAAAATTTCAAAAGTATTATGTCAACTCTCTCTCACACTTATTAATTCTTCTAATACCCATATATGTTTTATTATAATAACTATAAAGGCATGTCGTTCTAAAAATAACCCAAGTCTGAGACAACTTGAAGGCCAGTCGAATGCTTCAGGCACAGGACATTTAGATTTTATATAACAAGACTTCTCCTATTTGAGCAGCGAGATAATGATGGATGGAAATTAATTCATAGACACATCAATTCCTACTTCCTATTTCTTACAGGAATCGTGGAACAATACATTTAAGTTGGCTAAAATTAAACGACATTTTTTACGATTTCACTTCCTGTTTGTGTCTGTGGCTACATTTGCATGTATGCATTGATAACGAAACAATATGTAAATATTTCTTTGGCAATCTATTTTGGCCTAGAAATTTTGCAATTGGTCAACTGAGGTTGAAAAGTTTCAGATATGAAGAAAACTCCAAGAGTACCAGAAGATAAGGTAAGAAATAAAAATCCCCCTTTTAACGCACCCAAAATTGTTCTTATCAAGTAAGCCAGCTATTGGGGCGTAATCTCGACAAACATTGATAGAATAGATTAATGTGTTTTGGAAGAATATTATTTTGTAAACGTAATTTTAATTATTATCTCATTTTGATGCTAAAATTAGTTTGCCAGTTTATACGTAAATGTAATCTTATTGATAAGATAATTTGGTGTTGAAACCAAAATAAACACCATGGTTTACTTTGTGTGTGTGCTCGTTCAAAACAATATTTAAAAAGTAGGTTGGTATGGCCTGGGGGTGTTGACGTATAAAAATTTACCGCATTGTTCGCCGAAACGCCGACAGGGGGCGCTAAAAACGAAGTAACGTCGCAGGAACGTAACGGTTACGTTACAAGATCCAATTTACCAAAAACTCCACCCTGTATAAGTTGAACACTGCTTCGTTGAAATTCGCGATCGAATTCAAGTTTAAATTTATTATATCATAAATTAATTGCGAAATCGTACTTATCACAACATATTGTTGAATAAAATCGTTTAAAAAGAGGTCACTGTTCGGTTTTATGCTCAATATTTTATTTTTAATGCCGATTATTGACAGCGATGAGCTGATTTTAGTTTTTGTTACCAAAATTTAGTTTAGCGGGTCACTCAAATACTGTCAGGCAGTTTTCGAGAGAATTAAATAATTAGGGTGACCCGCACGTTCACGCATTAAAATCTCCCGCCCTTAATTAAAAGCGGTCCTCAAGTCCCTGCTCAAGTACCATAATTAAAAGTTAAATAGACAGGCTCGTTAAGAATGAACAAATTGATCGACAACTCAATTTTTTAATTTCGGCAATTAAATTTAAATACAAAAATAATGTGCTGAATCGAATTACTTAACCATAATTTAATGACGACTTAACATTTACGGTTACTAAATAATTCAATCGAAACTTTATTGCATTTTAATAAATTTATTTGTTGAAAACGATAAATTATTTTTGGTGAGAGGCCAATTTGCGCGTGGGATTATTTTTACAACTTTTTTGTTTGTTCTCTTTTTCAATACGGAACTATTTTTAAAAAATAAATAAAGTCGTCTGCTTTATCTCCTAACTGCAAACTTATAATAAACAAAGTGATAAATAGGTTTAACTCGTTCAGTTTGCTAATTTAATTTAATCTCGTGTAATAAACCGCTTCAGCAAACCAACTATATTCGAACTTTTCGAAAAATTACAAGTTTGCGTTCACCCCCTCCCGCGCGCCCCTAATTGTCAATTTTTTGCGTTCGACTTTATTATAATAATAGGGTAATAAACTTATTTAAGGTTGCCATTTGTAACACTTTAAGAACTCATTCAATTATTAGCATATTAAAACGTAAAATTGCCACTTCCTTATTTCCTCTGTGCGGTGAGAAAAAATGCTGAAGAAATTTTGGACACATAAAATTTGCAACGATTGTTTCGAAAACAGCGCAGTTCTATTGAATCAAGTTCAACAAATGCAGTGTGAACGTAGTTTAGCCATCAATCATCTTTTTGTAACAAATAGAGAAGAGAAAAACGTATTAAATACACGTTACATCATGTTACACATTACATCACGTAAGTCGAACAATGATGAGTGTGGCTACGACTTGGATGGATGACCGTTTGGGGTACACATCTAACAATTCTACTAAAATTAATCATTTTAGTGCTTAGCTTGAGCTGAGTGCAATTTTGATTGATGAGAATGACGCCTGTCAGTGTCAGTGTCATGGCATCGGTTACATTAGGTCGGACTCCTAACCTAAAAAAAGGTTTACTTGGATTGCAGCCGTAGATCATCGTGAAGACCTGACGATAGGGCCGGATGAACCCTTCATTTCCCAGAGAATGTAAATCAGAACCGCTAACTAAATAGCTACTGCTACCGAAGAGCCTACTGATTTTCAAATCGAAAAAATACCTAGATCATTCCAATATTTAAGAACGATTGCTTTACCATTCAATCATGACCAATTTTCATTCCTTTTTTTGTTTTCGTGTGTCGGCCATATTTCTTTTACACAGTGCAGCATTTTTTATGATTTAAAGGGTTTATGAAAACTGAAATATATCAGTCCCTATTTACCTTATCAACATGGGGCTAAAATAAATTTGCCCATAAGAAAATGGTCTACAAAATCACTCTTTAGACATTTTCACCTAAATGCAATTTTAAAGGTTGAAATTTTAGCTTTAATTCTTGCAATAATTCGAAGTTTTTGAAGGAAGAGAAAGATTTTGTAAATTTTTTTATGGTGATCGTTACGTAACCCTGACTGCGAAATTTCCTCTATACAGAATGATAGAGAACGGTCCAAAAAGCAATAATAAATCAAAATTTTTGCGGAGCCTTGCAAATAGGGCTTATATTTTATCTAAAACCAAAATTTTACATGATGTGGCATTAAACAACATTTCATTAGCTCCCGGTAGTTAGAGCTCCCTCCCCTTAGGCACACCCTTGCATAAATTTATAAATATAAGCTCTGCACTTAGCAAAATTTATTCATTTTCAATCGCAATGGATGTATCAAGCGTGGAAGACGTTGTAAACCTGTTCAATTGTAAAAAAGGTCCTTTAAACGTTAAAAAATACTTTAACGTGCGGTTCTCTCCTTTAACAGTCTTCTAATTAAAAAAAAAGCAGTTCCTAACACTAACCTAAGCTGAACCAGTGGATATCTCATTTTTTCGGCAAATTTGAGCCAAAAATACCCATAAACAATGATTTTAACCCGATGTTAATAATGTTACTATGGTGCAAGTACCACTGCTACTCTCGCCATGTTTCTTTTAGGTTTGCAAAAAGGTGGCTCACAGAAGTCGGATTGCTCGTATGGCGCGGCGCAAGGTTGCCATAATTACGGTAAAGCACCAGCATAGCGCTTTGGCCATACTAGATTTCAATATTTGCAATACCGAAGGAATGAATCAGAAATTTTGAAAGAAAGACAGACAAAATTTTCTACGACTTTCAAACTTGAGGGGGATGATAAATCGGTAATTGAAACGACTATTCCGATAAAAAAAAACCTGTATTTTATACCACGTTATTCTGTCTAATATTGGAGGGTATTCCATACCCCCCAAACCCCCCGGGTACAAATACCAACATAGTATAATGTCCATTCAATGATTTCATTCAAACCGAAGCCTCTTAAATAGATATATTAAAATTTATTAGTATTAAGAACGGGGGGGGGGGGGGTTCTGGGGATAATCCACTTAAATTTAATTACCGAATTAGCATCTCCTCAAATTTGAGATGGGACCGTCTACAATAATAACAATACTGATTGCAAAATTCAAATCCAATATATAAAAAATAATAATGTCGTAGAAAATTGTGTCTGTCCTTCAAATCTATATATGACACGGAGGAGTAGGAGGAGCTTCCTAGCAAATTATGACATTAGATGCTAGTTCAGATTTTAGTGTAACAAACTCAAACCACGTAACTCCGTGTATACTTGGAGGGTATTCCATACCCCTCAAACCCCCCGGTCCCAGAGACCTGTAATTCACAGACCCGGACTGGCTCCTTTGGGAGCCACCGGCTAGAGACTGAAATGTGAAAAATCACATTTTCCGCTACTTTGACACTTTGAAGATATATAAAAAATACTAACCACTTTTACCCCAAGTATAAAATAAAAATATAAAAAAAAAAGTATAAAAAGTTAGTTTGGCTAGAAAGGAGGTTCGGACAGTAAGAATCTCGTTAATCCATTCATGCGCGTCTAAAAAATTTAGAGTTTGGCCCATAAAAATTTTATTTGCCAAAATAAAATTTTTAAATTTACGGCACAAAGTAGCACACCACGAGCACAATCCGGCACAATAAAATTTTTTGGGATTGTCGAAAATGGCAGTGCTAACTTCGTTTTCGATTTTGGGCCATAAAAGTCTTATTTTTCAAAATAAAATTTTATGATTTACGGCACACTCCGGCACACCACGAGCACAATCCAGCACACTAAAAAATTTTGGGATTGTCGAAAATGGCAGTGCTAACTTCGTTTTCGATTTTCGTTTTTGGGCCATAAAAGTCTTATTTTTCAAAATAAAATTTTATGATTTACGGCACACTCCGGCACACCACGAGCACAATTCAGCACACTAAAATTTTTTAGGATTATCGAAAATGGCAGTGCTAACTTCTACCCTAAAAATCGGCTATGTCCATAAAATCCGAAAAAAGAAAAATTAAAAAAAAAAAAATACGGCACAACGCGGCACACACCGGGCACAACTCAGCACAATAAAAAAATTTACGATTTTCGAAAATGGCAGTGCTAACTTCACGCACATAAGTATAAAATACTTTTCTTGACGCCCCTTCGGGGCCCCCTTGGATCTGGGGCCCTCGGCGAT
Organism: Rhagonycha lutea; assembly: GCA_958510855.1. Taxonomy (NCBI): domain Eukaryota; kingdom Metazoa; phylum Arthropoda; class Insecta; order Coleoptera; family Cantharidae; genus Rhagonycha; species Rhagonycha lutea. The sequence continues at coordinate 28,284,634 of OY294041.1, read as the reverse complement.
CGCCGACCTAGCCGGTCCGGGCCTGGTAATTGATTTCAATAAATCATAACAGTTCCAAATAGATATATCAGCTGTTGTGGTATTAAGACCGGGGGGTCTGGGGGGGGGGGGTATGGAATACCCCCAGCAATAGGTGGGTTAATAGTACAGAATTTTTTATACTTAATTAACGTAGTATACAGTTGTTTGCACGAATGATGAAGCTTCGTCATAAATGGCATTTGTATGAAATAAGACAAAAATTGTGAGTCACATAAGTGTTTGATATAATAAATTTAAATCATAAAATTTAATAATTAATAAGCTTAAAATTTTATTTTTAACAATATTTATGACTTTTATGAAATAAGTGGGTTCACGGTCAAATTCATACCAAAAACGGTTTGGGAAATCAAAAAATTTAAGAAACCCTGCTCTAATGAAATGGAAATATAACCTAAAATCAAACTAATTTGTTAAAAAATTAAAGCAACAGTCACTATAAAAACTACTTTCATTAAAATTATTATGCACGCTAAGAACTATTGTATCTATCTTCTTTCTATCTCATACGTTGGGTGTCAGATAATTTTCGACGTATAAGATTTCTAAAATCAGACATTTAAGAATAATTTAATATAGTGTGTCTTTGTTTCACCTATGTTACTACAATTAATTTAAAAAAAAGGTTGTCTGTACTTAATTCAGATGGTTGTGACGTAAGCTTCATTATTCGTGATTACAACTGTAGTTGTATTTTTCCTTAGTGGTTGGGAGTGGCTAATGTGCAGAAACGAATATTCGTCATTTCGGTTCTGTGTTTGTGTCAATTGGTGGAATTGAGTCTCACGGGTTCTCCCTCCACATTTGCCGCGCAAGCCCCCAAGTCACGTGCCAACCACTAAGGAAAAATTAACCTCTAAACTTGTTCAAGTTTTAAATCTGAACAAAACTGATCTACTCGTAAATAGAAGGGATCGCCATCTCAAATTTGAGGGGGATGCTAATTCGTATCTGAACAGCAAAACAGAGAGCAAAGAGGGAAGGTACCACCTCTTGGCTTACATATCAACGGTCAACCGCAATAGTGCCAACCTTAGACCGATTTTAACCGTGCTGATTGGTTAAAATTAGAGTTAATTAGAGTAACCAACATAACTTTCTTTCGCATGGAAAGTCACAACTCAGGCCGGTAGAGGCGCTGTGAATCACTGTCGCCGTTAATTTGCAGGGGCAAGTTTCCCGTATTGTCAATGTTAAAGTATTTAACTAGCAAGTAGGCCGCTAGTGGCGCCACTTATGGCGATTCCCTAACCTTTTGATAGGCATTTTTAAGCTAACGGGTGATTTTAGGCATATTCGCTGGGTGCGAAGTGCATAGTGGGGGTATTAAAAAACGATGCCAGCGTCCGCTGCGGACAAATTCTGCAAAAAACGTGGTCAGATGGCACGCACCCATTGGCTGGGTACGTAAACGACGCCAGCGTCCGCTGCGGACAAATTGTGCAAAAAACGTGGACAAATGTCACGCACAATAGCCACTTAGAACCAAATCTATTTTCTTTCAGACAGTAACCTCAAATTTTATAATTTTCTACAAATAACAAAGTTAGAGCTAATATAAAATTAAGTGTGAGGTTAAGTGCCTCAAAGAGGTAATATTGACAATAACGGGACGGGGATGAACCAATCCATTTAAAACAGTTTAACAACAGTAAACCAAAAAATTTATCACACTCCCAAATGTGTAGATAAGATTCCATGCGTTCGACCTGCATTTGAAACTTTCAATGCAACTCTGCAGTTCTTGATTGTTGACATGCGGTTTGAACATCCAATCAGGTAATTTTTTGGTACCATTTTGATGTAAGAGTAGAGGCGGGGGAAACACTCAAAAGATTTTCAAAGTAACTGTTGATTTACAAACATTTCATGATGTAGAAGTTAATCAAAACACTTAACCGTTATTATGAAAATAAATATATCGGATGTTACGATTCTAACAACTTTTTGAATAAACATTTTAGAGATTTGGCTGACGACCAATTATTTCCTCAGTACCTTGCCAATCTGCGTAAAATTTTCTTTACGGAAATTAACCATATATCTACAAACTTTTCGGTTAATTTCGTAACGCAATTCTAGTGTTGCAATATTTTCCATAATACTTAAGATAAAAAGTTTAAATTGATCAATTCTGAGAGGTTTTCATTGTAATTAATTTAATTTTGTTTTGTTGTCGGAATGTTATTGCGGTGCAGTAATTTTTTAAATGCTGATAACTGAGAATGCAGTAAATTTTCCATTTAGTTGTTGACAAATAAGTTTTTTTTTGTCAGTGCCGGCTTTAGAAGCTATGTAGTTCAATGATTCCAACGCATCACTGTGAAAACCCAGCCTCACAACATCTGGACTTGGTGCTTTTACGGTAAATCGGCTCGAAAATTGCGTCATCGATGGCAGCAACGAAAAATTGATGGTTAAACGGGGACAAGGGCGATCGGTTGATAAGCTCCGAGCAAGTTACGTGGGCAAGAAGATCTTACTATTTGAGAGCCTCGTTCCACAAAAAGACAACAAGTCAATTTAATCCTCCGCAAGTTTTAATTATTTGAATTATGCGAATCGCTAAGTGAGGTTTAAATAATTTAAATGCAACAAAAACGAGTACAGCAATTACATTACTTACAACTAACAACGGTTAGCTAATAAAAGGCACAATGTCCCGGACTTGCTAATTAGACAGCGTTGCATTGTTATGACTTACTTATTTATTCGTTCAATTACGAAGCCGCTATTTTTAGGAAAGTTGCGACCACATTTTAATAAAAAAAAGTTAACAACTCGCTTTAATATTGCTTAAGTTTGTTCACAACTCAATTACTATCAAATTGCGCCTCCTCTTCACGTTTTCAAATGATGACAGGTTGTTAATATTTTGGGAACTACTGGATTATCAAGTTCAAAACAATAGGGTGATTGCGAAATGATCTAATAAAACCGCATCATTGATGATGATTGATGAATGATGAGATTCGGATGACTTGAAGGCGAAAATGATGCCATGCTAACTTAGCAAGATACTTCGGGTCCTTTTAGGGAAGAAAAGGAAGTGTCTACTCGAACACCTGCGGCAGTTTTCTCAAAACTCAAGTCAGGAACCGGTAGCTTCTCAAAATTGAACATCAATCGGATTATAATTTCAAACAAACTGGAAAATGATTGCACAATTTATGCGTGTTGCTTCAGACGTAACAAAATGTGGGTACTGAAAATAATTACATCCATAACATACATTGCAGATATAGCTGGTGTGAACACCTGCAAATACCTCACTAAGAAATGCAGGAATACGAAGTTTCTTAGATCAATTCTCAAGGATCGTGTGGCATTTTAAATATCCGAAAGCAATTTAGTTAGAATTTATAACAAGATCATTCATTACAAAAAAATTATAACAAAGAAAAGTTGTAAATATTTATTACTGTTGACACTGGACGTGGTTTCATTTTTCCATAAATATTGATAGAAATTATTTTTACTATTTGGAGGTCGAACAAGTCGGTAAGAAGGTAAGGTAACCGCCTTCCGAGAAGACATCCAAAATGAATTCTTACTTCACCAGGAATCGAACTTTTAGCAGTCACCGCTAATATGATATCAGTTACGTTTTGGACGCGAAATATTACCGCGAAAAATTATGAAAGCAAAAAGGACATTTGGAGAAACAAGAGCAAGTCGTAAGCACTTCCGTATAATTTTGCTAAGCTTGACCAGGCGACGCCATTTTGGAGCAAAATATTTTGTAATAATAAAAATAGAATAAAAATTTGAAATTGCAATAATTTTATGATTGTGTATCAAAGAACCACTTAACATAAACGGTGTAGCGACCTTTAGCAGCTTACGTTAACCAACATTTTAAGATAAGCCGAGCTAATAATAACTGCATTTTATGGCCGCCATGCGACTATTATTCAGTAGGAGTTGAGCAAATTAAAAAATTCGGACAATCGCCATTACAATTTCATTAAGTATTAAAAATAGGGCTCCACGTCGTAACTGCCGATTAGCGTTAGTTAGGAATGGTATATTTTTAAATATTCAAGCTAGCGTTGTCGGAAACAGGAAGTACGATTAAGATACGAACTAATAAAAAACGTAGACGTGATTTTGATTTAATTAAAATATTACACAAGTGATAAGGAATTCTTATTTTTGTAAAAATAAATAACAAATCATAGAAGTTTTAGATTCTATAATTAGCCTGTTACCGTGGACATTGATAGAAAATTCATGAACATAGTACATAAATATTCTATCTCGTTAAATACAAAAGACAAGACAAACAAAAGAATTGTGACGAAACAATCAAATTATTAAAAAAATATATAACGGCGAGTGAGTTAGGAACCGAGAGCCACTTGTTCGCATCCTAATCGAGCCGGTTTGGGAGACACGACCTCGCAACCACTACACACCCACTCACTCAAATTTTTGCAACATAACAAAAAAAAAATCGTGTAATATCACCGATCAGCGATTACCAAAGCAAAAACGTAATAGTATGGTTCGATTTATTCAAATTTGCTTTACTATGTGAAATTTTGTCGTGTTGTGTTATCACCGCGCTTCTATTTATAAATAAAGACAGTTTATAAATAATTTATAATTTTAATAGTCTTATAAAACATTTTTCACGACGACGAATTATTACAAAAATTGATAATTATTAAAATATTATAATTTTTTCGTTACGTATGCAAATAAATTTATTACCAAACCAAATTATTATTGTAGAATTAAAAACAAAACTCATCGATTAAATTAATTTTAGTTGCATTTATTAATTTTATTTATGATTTATTCGCTGATTTATCGATAATTATTAAATGACTCTTTTATCAGGAAGGGCGTTACGGAGTTTTATTTCATAAAAAGACAACAAAAATCGTATTGATTTTTGATTGTAAAATAAAGGTCTAATGGTTATTGTTAGTAGGTCGCCATCTTTCTTTTTAGGTTCGTAAAAACATTAAGCAATCAAAGGTGGCTCACAGAAGTCGGATTTCACATCCATCAGGTAGCTTGCTAGACTTGCCTTCAGATGTGCCTGTATCCTGTTTTTTTATGTTAATTGTGGCAATTCGCTAACCCAGGGGACCACCGGCTTAACGTGCCTTCCGAAGTACGGAAACTAGCCATAAGAAAGTTTTAACTCTCCCCAGGTTTGAACCCAGTTCTCCGCATTCGCAATCAACTGCGTTAGCTGCAAGGCAATGACCGTGAAAAAATTAATTGGTAACTTAATTTAATAACCAAATTCGTAGTTTCTTACACTCAAAACTTCAATTTTTTGGTTAAAAATCATACTATAATTTTACCAGGTTAAAAAACACAATTTTTTATATATATTTTAATTCAAAATCATAATAATCTCGTAGCGTTCGCTGTTTATATGTCACCATAATAATAATAATCAAAATAAAATTTGACAGCTGTCAATAATTACAAAAGGAAACAAATGCGTATGACATTTTAACTAACTAACTAGGGGGGGGGGGCACTTGAGGGCACGTGCCCTCCCTCGAAATGTAGAAAAGACAAAGAAAATGGAAGGGGAACAACAAAAAATTTTACATTTTACAAAAGGTTTTTCACAAGTCCTCCCCCCCCCCCGAAATGAAATCCTAGCTACGGGCCTGGCGTATGATCCTATAAAGTTTCAGTGTCTGGCGCAAGGTTGCCATATTTACGGCAATACACCGGCATAGCGCTTTGGCCGTACTCGATTTCAATATTTGTAATGTAATACTAACAATGAAGGAACAAATCGTAAATTTTGAAAGAAAGACGGAATAATTTGCTACGAGATTCTTATATTTTATATATCGGATTTGAATTTTTCAATCAGTATTGTTATTATTGCAGACGGAGTCGTCTCAAATTTGAGGGAGATGCTAATTCGGCAATTAAAACGACGATTCCAATAAAAAACCCTATATTTCTACGATTGGAGGATATTCCATACCTCCCAAACCCCCCGGTCACAGAGACTAACATAGTATATGTTCTGATAACAGAAACGGTGAATCTGGGGGTATAGAATAATCCAGTAGCGTAGCTAGAGGGGGGCGGAGGGGGGATTAATTAGGAAATAGGGTTAAAAAGGTCATTCAGCCAATATAATATTTTGCTAGGAATCTTCTCCTACTCCTCCGTGTCCATATAGATATTTACCAACTTAAAATAAGTTTATGACCTAGGAAATAGTTTTAATTCCCCTGAGCAGTGGCGTAACTTCAAATTTTAGACCTGGGAGCAAAAACTTTGACGAGCCCTCGATTGAGAGGTTTGCGATTTAAAGGCAAAATTGGTCCCAAAATAATTCAGTTTAAGGGAACCATTCCTCCCTCTGCCCCCAGCCGTTATTTACACCATTATCCATACCTCCCCAGACCCTAGATTGCACACTCATTTCTTCATATTTTAGAGTGTTTAGTGGGCTTTTCCACCCTAAAAAATTGAAAATTTAAGTATTATCAATAAAAAATCAAGTAAAACATTGTTAAACCAAAACAAATTTATTTCCCTGAAATGGGAGTGAAACCGGGGGGTCTGGGGGGTATGGAATACCCCCCAGATATTCGTAAGCAACAAGCCGACTTTTTAAAATTGATAACCAAGCAAGTTTGATTCGTGAATTGTCTTCTTACATACCAAACGAAATATTTTATTCCCCCAAGCCCAGCTGGAGTGCCTTGAAGAGTGACAGGATCGCCGGGGTGAAGTTGAAAACCGGAGGTAGTACAAATGGGCCCGAATTAGAGGCCTAAGTGCATGTGAGTTTATCTTACTCTCTAGAACAAATCCATGCACACCCCCAAACCCACTTGGCCTGGCCCTACAATGGTTCCATGTGTTAAGTTTGAAGAGAACCATCGGTAACCATGGCAACGATATTTGCACAACAACTCGGCACCGGCGGATCTCTCTTTTAACAGTCTCCTCATTTAATAAAATCGTTTCCTAATCGATTCGGTTACCGAATTGTCTGTTTCCGGCTTGCACAGGCACTTTTTACCCTTGTTTAAGAACTTTTTACTTTACATTGCCTCGGGCCCCTAAGATTTTACGGATCGTGTTCATTCGCACACCGCGCATACTGGTAGTTACGCCACTGCCCCTGAGTGAAACCGCACTCTTAATTAATGAGGCCGAACATCCACACAATATCTGCGCGATCCATTATTCTATTTAGATCATTTTTGTTAAGATTTAATTAACCAAGTTTACTGCGTAAATTATAAAGAATTGTGTATTGTTAGCCCACCTATTACTGGGGGGGGGGTATTCCAGACCCCCAGGTCTTAATACCATGACATTTTGACATATCAATTTGATACTGTTACGATTTACTGAAATCAATAAATTACAGAACATAGTTTTGGTCTTTGTGACCGGGGGGTTTGGGGGGTATGGATACTCTCCAAGCATAGACGGAATTATGTGGTTTGAACTTACTACACAAAACTGAATTATCACTCCCACTCGCAAGGTAGAAAATGTTGATTTTATATTCGAATAACCGCTCTTATTACTGAATTGGCACCTCCCAAATTTGAGAGTAGCTCCGCCCACAATAATAATACTTACTGCAAGATGCAAATCATCTTCCTTTTCTGTGTCATTTACATGTGTCGTCTACATATGGGTTTATATAAAATCTCCTATATATTAAAATCAAATACCGATTTCAGTGCGGCCTTCAGGCCGCACAATCGATTAATCTAGTAAATATAATTCTGTCAGAGCGGCCGAAACCTGACCGTACGTGATTGATAAGATTGTTCAGCCTTCGGATTCACAGGGTGGGAATTGTTATCATACGTAAATGTAGAACTTTACCCAATATTATATTAATCAATCCTGGTTATATCATGGACAGATAAGATTTTTCTTTTAGAAAAAAAAATTTCATTAATGCAAATTATTAATTGTATTATGGCGTAACCAAAAATACGGATGGAAGAAGGACAACAGAAGGATTTCTTCCATGGACATTGACTAATAAAAAAAACAACAAAATTTCAAAAACACCACGTAAACTCTCTCCATTTTAAAGCCTTGCTACGACTAAGCTCATGTTTGGACAGCAGATCATACTATTGGATTCAGTGATAACCCAAACTCCCCCAGAAAAGAGAAACCTTCTGTTAAGGGGGAAAACAGACTTTGAATTTGAGACTATATATTAAACATATCTCTCTCCTTGATAAGATCCCCGTGGATAATTTTTGTCCAAATGGATTGGAAAGCAACCTGAAAACTTGGGCACTTTTAAGATAAGAAAAATTAAAAAAGGATCTGGTTTTGAGCATGGCATAACACCTTATCCCGTGTTCTCCTGTTAAAAAGAATAAGCTCATTATCTACTATGGATATAATACCGTGGTTTGGATTCCACGTTAAACTGTACTGTAAAAATAGCAGTCTTAAAAATTTCCTTTCGGAAGATTTCTAGTAACAATTTAAATCATACAGTCACTAACGCCGTCTATGTTTCAATTTAAGTCCAGTTACCTCTTGGTAAAATAATAGCTCAATGCTTGATTTAATAAAAATTCGTTTTGTACTCGCGCTTTTAAATATTCTATCTTTTTATGTACGATATTTTAATAGCCAATCTCAATTTAGAAATTTTGAATACAAAAAGGTCGAAATTAAAAAAAAAAAACGATGACTGACTTGCGAAGTTTCTAAAATTCGTTTTCACTAGTTTTGGTTTCTTTTATGGGTTTTTTAAAAATTCATTTTTACTCAATTTCAGACTAACGAACGTTTCAATTCCCTAATTTTTCTGTCCTTTTATTTTTGAAAGATTTCTAATTTTTGCTTACTTTTGAATGAGGGTGAGGAAAGTAGGGGGGGAACTAATAATTCTAAGATGAAATTTCTGGTATAAACAACGCAAGTTTCCATCCGATTTTGCGCGGCGCGCCATCTATTAGCCAAAATTGCGAACTAACTAGGTGAAAGTCTAAATTGATTGAATTAAAAAACATTATATAATTGTAATTTAGTTGCGCATTAGTAAGAAAGCCGATAAAATGTACAAAAATATGTATAAAAAATTTATCATACTCACAAGGTTATATTTGTTGTACATCTTTTATAAGTTTTGATATAAATTAATTGAAGTTTTTTTTCCTCTCCGATGGTTTACTGTTTTCTTTACATAAATCTAAATATAACACCCAACATAACGATAATAATAATAATTTAAAAATAAATTGACTTTAATAAAAACTCTTCTAATTTTAAATTGTGAGTAATTTATAAAATGAGTGCGCTTAATTGTTAAACAATTAAACAAGCAAAAATTCATATTAGACAAGCAGACTCGATTAAACGGAATCGATGGGTAAATATTTGATTTTTCTTATAGTTAGGATTTCTTTGCTTAGTCGGCATATTTTACCGATAGTTTATGACCACTTTTGGTTTATTACATGTAATTATGGTGTAATTTCTCTCATATTTAACGTTAAATGATTGCAACTACGCACATCGAATCATAATACTATTTTGCCTTAGCAACTGGGAAATTGAGACCTGTTCATAAAAAGGGAGTTTTATTGAGAGGGCGCGGGACCACTGTACCAGTAACCAGATTTTTGTAATCAAGCAACGCCGCAATTTCTTAACAAAAATCAGGGATAATAAATAATAATGTTAAATTAATTTAGGAATTTATGTATTTAATTGCTGATATAAAATTAACGTATATTCTGAATTTAAATTTACATAAATTAAAAATAAACAAGTTTCCAGACTTTCTATAATAAACAACTATAAATAAAATAAATTTTACAAAATAATACAAAGTTATAAGTATGTAGATAAATTTAACATGTTGATAAATAAATAAGTAATATACATTCCAATAATTTGAATCTCCCTATATAAAACAAATATTTTTTAAATTTAAAAGATAATTTAGCGCGTGTATTGAACTCGGGCAAAAAGAATTTTAATATGCAATTATTTTTAGACCTTTCTACCTCACCAATTTGTATTTTTAGGCAACTTAATCTCATTAAGCGTTTCATGTGCAAAATAATGAAAATTAAAACGATTTTACTTTAAAGCGAGAAATAATGCCATTTCAAAAATGTAACAAAATGGCGGCCGTAAATATTGTGTAAAATTGGTTGCAGAATCTACGAAGCCGCAGATTCGTTATTTTACGCGTTATTTTACGAGTAAGACAGCCGAGGACTGTGAGACCGAATAACTATGGCCTTCACATCAGGCCCGTAGCCAGGATTTCATTTCGGGGGGGGGGCACTTGTAAAAAACCTTTTGTAAAATGTAAAATTTTTGGTTGTTCCCCTTCCATTTTCTTTGACTTTTCAACATTTCGAGGGGGACACGTGCCCCCCCCCCGACTACGGGCCTGCTTCACATACGTGATCAGGACGAAGTCCCATATCTCCTCATCTCATGGGAGCTTTTGATGTTCAGATGTTTGAAGAGTCTCTGGAAAGTTGCAGAAGCAATTGACGAAATGACTGTACTCGCAAGAGCTCGGTCAGGGTAAAGGGAAAGACGGAAATCAGTGGCTAGCGTCCCTCGCGAGACCGAGGCTCTGGAGACCGCCCCTGGTGTGCGCGCCTGAAAGTTTGTTTGTCCTAATTTCCACAGCACACTTTGTTAGAATAACAAACAACCGTAGTATGATATGATCTTTCATTAGCAAGTTATAACAAAAATGGAATGGTACAGGGGGGGGATTTAGATTTCATTTGTTCTCGACTAACTTACTTGGGAATGAAATTCGTAATAAAAATAACATAATATTTAGATAATTTTCTGTTACGAGGTTTTTTTTATTTTATTTTAAAAACATAAAAATCAATTGATTAACTCAAAACAACAACAAATATCGTAATTCCAAAATATTGACATTTTTGACTATTTTAGTACAAAAACATAAATTAGATAATAGCAAATGGCCTTGGTATTGTTAATAAAAGATTTGCTCGAGTCATTCTAAAATCAGCTTTTAAGATTTTGGATACAAAGAATTGTATTTTTTCCTTTCAAGATTGCGATATCAGAAGTGGGATGCGTCAGGATTATAAGCCGAAATTTTAGGAAAATTTAGAAAACCTCTGCCACAAATTCCACATTTATGCAAAAAATAATCAAAAGCAGATTTTTCGAAAAACAACGAAAAACTAGAAAATTTTAAAGGGCAAACAATAAAATTATGCAAATAAATTCCTAATTGGTATTCTAAATTTTCTGTTTCCAATTTAATAAGAAGTCGAGAAGAATAACATAAAGAATCTTACGAATGCTTTTGCGCCATCCGAGCTACATGAAAAGCAAAAATATCCCATGCATGAAGCAAGCAGTGCTTAGTGAAGTGGATATGACAAGTTCGTATAAATTATTCCAATGCGTATGGATCTTGCAACCTTGAGAAATGAAATTTTTTATTTAAAATGCAAAAAGTTACATAACGAGATCATTATTTTTTAAGGGGGTCGTTACTTTTTCAAATTAAAATTCCAATCGATTTCCAATTAAATTACATTGTTCGATTATAATTAACAATGTACGAGGTGTATTCGATAAGTTCAGATTGTTTAATTTTGGTATGGAATGCAAAGCAGCAAAATCTTTGAAACGTCGCGTCGCCGTCGTCTACTTGCAAAAATTCAAAATTAACCCAAGATTTTTGTCACCGTTTTAGTAGTTAGAATTCGATAAAAAGCATTATTTTCTGATTATCCTGACCCAGAAAATAAATTTAATCACAAAGTTATTTCATAATAATCAAAACAAGAAATATTTGCCCCACGTGGTAGGGAGTTGAAAATGTAACAACCTTCACCACTCGGTGAAAAAGACATCGTCTGTTGGACCCAAAATACGTTTTGATTTTTGCTCCTCTCTAAATTCCGTTCTTTATTTAAAAATCCTACGCTAATTTGTTTTATACAAGCAATTCAGTTCAAACCAGAATTTGAAAATCCTTACCGCAATAAAAACATATTGTCATGTTGAACAAATATGGTACATAATTGAAGAGCGGGTAATTAAACTCGTTAAACATTTAATAAACCGCGTCATACGAACTAATTTTTTAACAATTACAAGATTCTGTTATTCGAAACGAAAATAATAAACGTTCAACACCTCATGAGGAATTTCACGTCTCATAATTATTTACACCAACAAATAAGTTATTTTTGATATTTTCGAAACCTTGTTCATTATCCTTGCGCTTCTTACAACCGAAGAAGGCTTGGCTTAAACTTTCGAACCAAAACTACGCCCTCGAAAGTGACAATTTAATTACTATAATCAATTATTCCCTAATGTAAACAATAAAAAATCCTTATCGCACTTGATTTAATCCACCCTGATAATAAAGTTAAGTGTCATCGATATTAATATTTTACTAATTTGACGTGTGATTTGTGTTTACATTGTTGATATTGCTTTAGGAAACTCGAAATTGTCAATATTGTGAAATGATTTGTATCATAAAAGTTTCCAACTTGAGTGTGTTTGGAGAGCTCTTCACTCATTCAAGACGCTATTCAGAAATGTTGATTGCCACTTTTAAGCTCTCCAGTGCTATCGAAATTTTGTTTCTAAAAATATAGGGGTTTTCACGGATGATTCGTGATAGTACAGGTTGTAGAGGAGGTAAAGCCCAAGAAGACAAGACAGTTAGAATCTGTATAAAGGCGAAGCCAACCCCGCAAAGTGTCGATGTCGTCGGATTGTGAGTGAAAAATGAGACGTAGACCTTCAATTCGTTGAAATAATGGATTCAGAAAATAGTTGAAAGAATTGGCCCGACCATTCACTAACTAAGGGAATGGAAATGTAACAGACTCAAACCAGTAACTCCGTGTATACTTGGAGGGTATTCCATACCCCCCAAACCCCCCGGTCACAGAGACCAAAATAGTGTACTATATATTCTTTAATTTATCGAACAGTATAGAATGGATGTCCCAAATATTATATGGATGTTCGGCTTCACTCAGGGAGACAGTGAAAAATCAAATGCGTTTGTCTGTTTCGTAGATCATAAACTTGTTTTAAGTTGGTAAACCTGTATATGACACGAAGGAGTAGGAGGAGATTCCTAGCAAAATATTATATTGTCTAATAAATTCCATAACCTCCGGTCACAAAGACGAAGATTATTGTTTAACAGCTACATTATATTCTGGCAATATGGCCAGGAATATGGGATAATTCCCCCTCGAGGGTCAGGATAATAGAAGTAATACAATAATTATTATAGCTAATAGAAATTGAGATTTATAATTTTATTGTGAGCTTAGGGAGGGCGGTTATCCGATATTTCCAAGTCTTATTGCCAGAATATAATATATCTGTAGAACATGATATGTTATCTTGGTTTTTTAGACCGGGGGGTTTGGGGGGTATGGAATACCCTCCAACCACATACGAGGAGTTTTATTTGTCAGAATAATAATTTCTTGTAGAAAGTTCGAAAGCTAAGACTTACATACAGCGAAGTTTACTGCATATATTTTAAGAATTGTATAACTGAGGTATATTCCATACTGCATACTGGGGGGTATTCCATACCCCCCAGACCCCCCGGTGTTAATACTACAACATTTTAATATAATCTATTTGAAGCGGCTTCGGTTTAATGAAATCTTTGAATGGATATTATACTATGTTTAGTATAACCGTTCTTATTATGCACGTTATATACACCACGTTATTCCGTTTATGATACCCCCCCGGTTACAAATACAAACATCCCCCAGTATTCAGTATGGAATATCCCCCAGTAATAGGTGGATAACAGTTATACAATTCTTAAATTAATATATGCAGTAAACTTTGCCGTATGTAAATCTTACCTTTCGACCTTTCTAGGAAATTATTATACTGACAAATGAAACTCCGCGTATGTGGTTGGAGGGTATTCCATACCCCCCAAACCCCCCGGTCTCAAAAACCAAGATAGCATATTATGTTACAGATAATATATTATATTCTAGTAATAGGACTTGGAAATGGTGTTACAATGTTGCAGTATCAAGACCGGGGGGACTGGCGGTATAGAATACCCCCCATCAATGCTTATTTTGCCAATTACATCTTAATAACGCGTGCGTCTATTTCGTAAACGTTTTGGTTGCTAAAAAAATTAATGAACCAATCAGAGCCGCTTTTATAGATGACACAGAGGAGAAGGACCTTTCTAACAAATGTATTATATTAAAGTATTTGATTTTCGTACAATTTCTGCACTTATCATAATACCTAGGGCGGGAGGGGGGGGGGAGTTTAGACCAATTTAAAAAATAGAATATCATAAAAAAATTTAATTTAATGTATACTAGGTTATATTCCTCAAACAATTCACTCAGGATCCGTCTAACCAGGAGGGTACTCCGTGCCCCCCCCCCATGCACACCAACTTTTTCGTATTTTACTCGCATTAGCTCCGATCGTAATGAACTACGACCATAGGATTATCTAACGGAACGGAAACAAATCGCTTCGTTATTTTTCTTTGTATATTATTCCCAAACTATAATTCAATATAATAATTTGCTAGGAATCTCCTCCTACTCATCCGTGTCATGTACAGGTTTTCCAACTTAAATCAATTTTATGACATACGAAACAAAGGCATTTGATTTTTCAGTCTCCCTGAGTGAGGCCGCATTCTCAATGATTTAGATAATTTTTCATTAAGATTTAATTAAACAAGTTTACTGTGTAAATTATAAAGAACTGTGTATTCTATACCCCCTCTTAATACGATGGCTATAATTGATATATCTGTTTGGAACTGTTAAGTTTTTCTGAAATCAAATAACGACCATAGTACACTATTTTGGCCTCTGTACTCCATACTCCCCAAACCGGGAGGTTTGGGGGGTATGGTTACGTTGGTTTGGATTTGTTTCACTAAAATCTGAAATAGCACCCTCTACTAGCGAGGTAGAAAATGTTTTAAAATTAATTAATTTAAGAATTATATAACTTTTATCTACCTATTATTGGGGGGGGGGGGTATTCCAGACCTCCCGACTTAATACCATGACAGTTTGATATATCTATTTGGATTTGGAATTGTTACGATTTACTGAAATCAATTAACGACCATAGTACACTATTTTGGTCTCTGTGACCGATGGGTTTAATACCCCCCCCCAAGCATAGATGGAGTTACGTGGTTTGAGTTTCTTATAATTAAATGTAATTTAGCACCCCCACTGGTGAGATAGAAAATGTAGATTTTGTATTCGAATACCCGTTCGTATTATTCACGTTATACCTATACAATACGTTATTCCGTGTATGATTGGAGGGTATTCCATACCCCCCAAACCCCCCGGTTACAAATACCAACATAGTTCAATATGTTCATTCAATAATTTCGTTAAATCGAAGGCGCTTCAAATAGATATATTAGAATGTTGCTGTATTAAGACCGGTGGTCTGGGGGTATTTATAACCGGGGGGTTTGGGGGGTATGGAATACCCTCCAACAATAGACAGAATGTGGTAAGAAATACATTTTTTTTTGAATAGTAGTTTTAATTACCGAATTAGCAGAGCCCCCGGTCTTAATACCATGATGGTTTGATATTCTATTTGGAACTGTTACGATTTACTGAAATCAATTAACGAACATCCACATAATATCTGCGCGATCCATTCTATTTAGATCATTTTTGTTAAGATTTAATTGACCAAGTTTACTGCGTAAATTATAAAGAATTGTGTACTGTTAACAAACACCTATTACTGCGGGGGGGGGGGGGGAGTATTCCAGACCCTAGATCTTAATACCATGACATTTTGATGTATCTATTTGGAATTGTTACGATTTACTGAAATCAATAAATTACAGAACATAGTTTTGGTCTTTGTGACCGGGGGTTTGGGGGTATAGAATACCCTCCAATCATAGACGGAGTTATGTGGTTTGGATTTGTTAACACTGAAATCTGAAATAGCACCATTTACTAGCGAGGTAGAAAATGTAGATTTTGCATTCCCAAATTTTAGAGTAGCTCCGCCTACAATAATAATACTGACTGTGAAATTCAAATCCACTATGCTAACTATCCACAAATACACAATATCTGCGCGATCCATTATTCTATTTAGATCATTTTTGTTAAGATTTAATTAACCAAGTTTACTGCGTAAATTATAAAGAATTGTGTATTGTTAGCCCACCTATTACTGGGGGGGGGGTATTCCAGACCCCCAGGTCTTAATACCATGACATTTTGACATATCAATTTGATACTGTTACGATTTACTGAAATCAATAAATTACAGAACATAGTTTTGGTCTTTGTGACCGGGGGGTTTGGGGGGTATGGATACTCTCCAAGCATAGACGGAATTATGTGGTTTGAACTTACTACACAAAACTGAATTATCACTCCCACTCGCAAGGTAGAAAATGTTGATTTTATATTCGAATAACCGCTCTTATTACTGAATTGGCACCTCCCAAATTTGAGAGTAGCTCCGCCCACAATAATAATACTTACTGCAAGATGCAAATCATCTTCCTTTTCTGTGTCATTTACATGTGTCGTCTACATATGGGTTTATATAAAATCTCCTATATATTAAAATCAAATACCGATTTCAGTGCGGCCTTCAGGCCGCACAATCGATTAATCTAGTAAATATAATTCTGTCAGAGCGGCCGAAACCTGACCGTACGTGATTGATAAGATTGTTCAGCCTTCGGATTCACAGGGTGGGAATTGTTATCATACGTAAATGTAGAACTTTACCCAATATTATATTAATCAATCCTGGTTATATCATGGACAGATAAGATTTTTCTTTTAGAAAAAAAAATTTCATTAATGCAAATTATTAATTGTATTATGGCGTAACCAAAAATACGGATGGAAGAAGGACAACAGAAGGATTTCTTCCATGGACATTGACTAATAAAAAAAACAACAAAATTTCAAAAACACCACGTAAACTCTCTCCATTTTAAAGCCTTGCTACGACTAAGCTCATGTTTGGACAGCAGATCATACTATTGGATTCAGTGATAACCCAAACTCCCCCAGAAAAGAGAAACCTTCTGTTAAGGGGGAAAACAGACTTTGAATTTGAGACTATATATTAAACATATCTCTCTCCTTGATAAGATCCCCGTGGATAATTTTTGTCCAAATGGATTGGAAAGCAACCTGAAAACTTGGGCACTTTTAAGATAAGAAAAATTAAAAAAGGATCTGGTTTTGAGCATGGCATAACACCTTATCCCGTGTTCTCCTGTTAAAAAGAATAAGCTCATTATCTACTATGGATATAATACCGTGGTTTGGATTCCACGTTAAACTGTACTGTAAAAATAGCAGTCTTAAAAATTTCCTTTCGGAAGATTTCTAGTAACAATTTAAATCATACAGTCACTAACGCCGTCTATGTTTCAATTTAAGTCCAGTTACCTCTTGGTAAAATAATAGCTCAATGCTTGATTTAATAAAAATTCGTTTTGTACTCGCGCTTTTAAATATTCTATCTTTTTATGTACGATATTTTAATAGCCAATCTCAATTTAGAAATTTTGAATACAAAAAGGTCGAAATTAAAAAAAAAAAACGATGACTGACTTGCGAAGTTTCTAAAATTCGTTTTCACTAGTTTTGGTTTCTTTTATGGGTTTTTTAAAAATTCATTTTTACTCAATTTCAGACTAACGAACGTTTCAATTCCCTAATTTTTCTGTCCTTTTATTTTTGAAAGATTTCTAATTTTTGCTTACTTTTGAATGAGGGTGAGGAAAGTAGGGGGGGAACTAATAATTCTAAGATGAAATTTCTGGTATAAACAACGCAAGTTTCCATCCGATTTTGCGCGGCGCGCCATCTATTAGCCAAAATTGCGAACTAACTAGGTGAAAGTCTAAATTGATTGAATTAAAAAACATTATATAATTGTAATTTAGTTGCGCATTAGTAAGAAAGCCGATAAAATGTACAAAAATATGTATAAAAAATTTATCATACTCACAAGGTTATATTTGTTGTACATCTTTTATAAGTTTTGATATAAATTAATTGAAGTTTTTTTTCCTCTCCGATGGTTTACTGTTTTCTTTACATAAATCTAAATATAACACCCAACATAACGATAATAATAATAATTTAAAAATAAATTGACTTTAATAAAAACTCTTCTAATTTTAAATTGTGAGTAATTTATAAAATGAGTGCGCTTAATTGTTAAACAATTAAACAAGCAAAAATTCATATTAGACAAGCAGACTCGATTAAACGGAATCGATGGGTAAATATTTGATTTTTCTTATAGTTAGGATTTCTTTGCTTAGTCGGCATATTTTACCGATAGTTTATGACCACTTTTGGTTTATTACATGTAATTATGGTGTAATTTCTCTCATATTTAACGTTAAATGATTGCAACTACGCACATCGAATCATAATACTATTTTGCCTTAGCAACTGGGAAATTGAGACCTGTTCATAAAAAGGGAGTTTTATTGAGAGGGCGCGGGACCACTGTACCAGTAACCAGATTTTTGTAATCAAGCAACGCCGCAATTTCTTAACAAAAATCAGGGATAATAAATAATAATGTTAAATTAATTTAGGAATTTATGTATTTAATTGCTGATATAAAATTAACGTATATTCTGAATTTAAATTTACATAAATTAAAAATAAACAAGTTTCCAGACTTTCTATAATAAACAACTATAAATAAAATAAATTTTACAAAATAATACAAAGTTATAAGTATGTAGATAAATTTAACATGTTGATAAATAAATAAGTAATATACATTCCAATAATTTGAATCTCCCTATATAAAACAAATATTTTTTAAATTTAAAAGATAATTTAGCGCGTGTATTGAACTCGGGCAAAAAGAATTTTAATATGCAATTATTTTTAGACCTTTCTACCTCACCAATTTGTATTTTTAGGCAACTTAATCTCATTAAGCGTTTCATGTGCAAAATAATGAAAATTAAAACGATTTTACTTTAAAGCGAGAAATAATGCCATTTCAAAAATGTAACAAAATGGCGGCCGTAAATATTGTGTAAAATTGGTTGCAGAATCTACGAAGCCGCAGATTCGTTATTTTACGCGTTATTTTACGAGTAAGACAGCCGAGGACTGTGAGACCGAATAACTATGGCCTTCACATCAGGCCCGTAGCCAGGATTTCATTTCGGGGGGGGGGCACTTGTAAAAAACCTTTTGTAAAATGTAAAATTTTTGGTTGTTCCCCTTCCATTTTCTTTGACTTTTCAACATTTCGAGGGGGACACGTGCCCCCCCCCCGACTACGGGCCTGCTTCACATACGTGATCAGGACGAAGTCCCATATCTCCTCATCTCATGGGAGCTTTTGATGTTCAGATGTTTGAAGAGTCTCTGGAAAGTTGCAGAAGCAATTGACGAAATGACTGTACTCGCAAGAGCTCGGTCAGGGTAAAGGGAAAGACGGAAATCAGTGGCTAGCGTCCCTCGCGAGACCGAGGCTCTGGAGACCGCCCCTGGTGTGCGCGCCTGAAAGTTTGTTTGTCCTAATTTCCACAGCACACTTTGTTAGAATAACAAACAACCGTAGTATGATATGATCTTTCATTAGCAAGTTATAACAAAAATGGAATGGTACAGGGGGGGGATTTAGATTTCATTTGTTCTCGACTAACTTACTTGGGAATGAAATTCGTAATAAAAATAACATAATATTTAGATAATTTTCTGTTACGAGGTTTTTTTTATTTTATTTTAAAAACATAAAAATCAATTGATTAACTCAAAACAACAACAAATATCGTAATTCCAAAATATTGACATTTTTGACTATTTTAGTACAAAAACATAAATTAGATAATAGCAAATGGCCTTGGTATTGTTAATAAAAGATTTGCTCGAGTCATTCTAAAATCAGCTTTTAAGATTTTGGATACAAAGAATTGTATTTTTTCCTTTCAAGATTGCGATATCAGAAGTGGGATGCGTCAGGATTATAAGCCGAAATTTTAGGAAAATTTAGAAAACCTCTGCCACAAATTCCACATTTATGCAAAAAATAATCAAAAGCAGATTTTTCGAAAAACAACGAAAAACTAGAAAATTTTAAAGGGCAAACAATAAAATTATGCAAATAAATTCCTAATTGGTATTCTAAATTTTCTGTTTCCAATTTAATAAGAAGTCGAGAAGAATAACATAAAGAATCTTACGAATGCTTTTGCGCCATCCGAGCTACATGAAAAGCAAAAATATCCCATGCATGAAGCAAGCAGTGCTTAGTGAAGTGGATATGACAAGTTCGTATAAATTATTCCAATGCGTATGGATCTTGCAACCTTGAGAAATGAAATTTTTTATTTAAAATGCAAAAAGTTACATAACGAGATCATTATTTTTTAAGGGGGTCGTTACTTTTTCAAATTAAAATTCCAATCGATTTCCAATTAAATTACATTGTTCGATTATAATTAACAATGTACGAGGTGTATTCGATAAGTTCAGATTGTTTAATTTTGGTATGGAATGCAAAGCAGCAAAATCTTTGAAACGTCGCGTCGCCGTCGTCTACTTGCAAAAATTCAAAATTAACCCAAGATTTTTGTCACCGTTTTAGTAGTTAGAATTCGATAAAAAGCATTATTTTCTGATTATCCTGACCCAGAAAATAAATTTAATCACAAAGTTATTTCATAATAATCAAAACAAGAAATATTTGCCCCACGTGGTAGGGAGTTGAAAATGTAACAACCTTCACCACTCGGTGAAAAAGACATCGTCTGTTGGACCCAAAATACGTTTTGATTTTTGCTCCTCTCTAAATTCCGTTCTTTATTTAAAAATCCTACGCTAATTTGTTTTATACAAGCAATTCAGTTCAAACCAGAATTTGAAAATCCTTACCGCAATAAAAACATATTGTCATGTTGAACAAATATGGTACATAATTGAAGAGCGGGTAATTAAACTCGTTAAACATTTAATAAACCGCGTCATACGAACTAATTTTTTAACAATTACAAGATTCTGTTATTCGAAACGAAAATAATAAACGTTCAACACCTCATGAGGAATTTCACGTCTCATAATTATTTACACCAACAAATAAGTTATTTTTGATATTTTCGAAACCTTGTTCATTATCCTTGCGCTTCTTACAACCGAAGAAGGCTTGGCTTAAACTTTCGAACCAAAACTACGCCCTCGAAAGTGACAATTTAATTACTATAATCAATTATTCCCTAATGTAAACAATAAAAAATCCTTATCGCACTTGATTTAATCCACCCTGATAATAAAGTTAAGTGTCATCGATATTAATATTTTACTAATTTGACGTGTGATTTGTGTTTACATTGTTGATATTGCTTTAGGAAACTCGAAATTGTCAATATTGTGAAATGATTTGTATCATAAAAGTTTCCAACTTGAGTGTGTTTGGAGAGCTCTTCACTCATTCAAGACGCTATTCAGAAATGTTGATTGCCACTTTTAAGCTCTCCAGTGCTATCGAAATTTTGTTTCTAAAAATATAGGGGTTTTCACGGATGATTCGTGATAGTACAGGTTGTAGAGGAGGTAAAGCCCAAGAAGACAAGACAGTTAGAATCTGTATAAAGGCGAAGCCAACCCCGCAAAGTGTCGATGTCGTCGGATTGTGAGTGAAAAATGAGACGTAGACCTTC
The DNA here is from genome assembly GCA_958510855.1 of Rhagonycha lutea. Taxonomy (NCBI): domain Eukaryota; kingdom Metazoa; phylum Arthropoda; class Insecta; order Coleoptera; family Cantharidae; genus Rhagonycha; species Rhagonycha lutea. The sequence continues at coordinate 28,262,883 of OY294041.1, read as the reverse complement.
AATTCGTTGAAATAATGGATTCAGAAAATAGTTGAAAGAATTGGCCCGACCATTCACTAACTAAGGGAATGGAAATGTAACAGACTCAAACCAGTAACTCCGTGTATACTTGGAGGGTATTCCATACCCCCCAAACCCCCCGGTCACAGAGACCAAAATAGTGTACTATATATTCTTTAATTTATCGAACAGTATAGAATGGATGTCCCAAATATTATATGGATGTTCGGCTTCACTCAGGGAGACAGTGAAAAATCAAATGCGTTTGTCTGTTTCGTAGATCATAAACTTGTTTTAAGTTGGTAAACCTGTATATGACACGAAGGAGTAGGAGGAGATTCCTAGCAAAATATTATATTGTCTAATAAATTCCATAACCTCCGGTCACAAAGACGAAGATTATTGTTTAACAGCTACATTATATTCTGGCAATATGGCCAGGAATATGGGATAATTCCCCCTCGAGGGTCAGGATAATAGAAGTAATACAATAATTATTATAGCTAATAGAAATTGAGATTTATAATTTTATTGTGAGCTTAGGGAGGGCGGTTATCCGATATTTCCAAGTCTTATTGCCAGAATATAATATATCTGTAGAACATGATATGTTATCTTGGTTTTTTAGACCGGGGGGTTTGGGGGGTATGGAATACCCTCCAACCACATACGAGGAGTTTTATTTGTCAGAATAATAATTTCTTGTAGAAAGTTCGAAAGCTAAGACTTACATACAGCGAAGTTTACTGCATATATTTTAAGAATTGTATAACTGAGGTATATTCCATACTGCATACTGGGGGGTATTCCATACCCCCCAGACCCCCCGGTGTTAATACTACAACATTTTAATATAATCTATTTGAAGCGGCTTCGGTTTAATGAAATCTTTGAATGGATATTATACTATGTTTAGTATAACCGTTCTTATTATGCACGTTATATACACCACGTTATTCCGTTTATGATACCCCCCCGGTTACAAATACAAACATCCCCCAGTATTCAGTATGGAATATCCCCCAGTAATAGGTGGATAACAGTTATACAATTCTTAAATTAATATATGCAGTAAACTTTGCCGTATGTAAATCTTACCTTTCGACCTTTCTAGGAAATTATTATACTGACAAATGAAACTCCGCGTATGTGGTTGGAGGGTATTCCATACCCCCCAAACCCCCCGGTCTCAAAAACCAAGATAGCATATTATGTTACAGATAATATATTATATTCTAGTAATAGGACTTGGAAATGGTGTTACAATGTTGCAGTATCAAGACCGGGGGGACTGGCGGTATAGAATACCCCCCATCAATGCTTATTTTGCCAATTACATCTTAATAACGCGTGCGTCTATTTCGTAAACGTTTTGGTTGCTAAAAAAATTAATGAACCAATCAGAGCCGCTTTTATAGATGACACAGAGGAGAAGGACCTTTCTAACAAATGTATTATATTAAAGTATTTGATTTTCGTACAATTTCTGCACTTATCATAATACCTAGGGCGGGAGGGGGGGGGGAGTTTAGACCAATTTAAAAAATAGAATATCATAAAAAAATTTAATTTAATGTATACTAGGTTATATTCCTCAAACAATTCACTCAGGATCCGTCTAACCAGGAGGGTACTCCGTGCCCCCCCCCCCATGCACACCAACTTTTTCGTATTTTACTCGCATTAGCTCCGATCGTAATGAACTACGACCATAGGATTATCTAACGGAACGGAAACAAATCGCTTCGTTATTTTTCTTTGTATATTATTCCCAAACTATAATTCAATATAATAATTTGCTAGGAATCTCCTCCTACTCATCCGTGTCATGTACAGGTTTTCCAACTTAAATCAATTTTATGACATACGAAACAAAGGCATTTGATTTTTCAGTCTCCCTGAGTGAGGCCGCATTCTCAATGATTTAGATAATTTTTCATTAAGATTTAATTAAACAAGTTTACTGTGTAAATTATAAAGAACTGTGTATTCTATACCCCCTCTTAATACGATGGCTATAATTGATATATCTGTTTGGAACTGTTAAGTTTTTCTGAAATCAAATAACGACCATAGTACACTATTTTGGCCTCTGTACTCCATACTCCCCAAACCGGGAGGTTTGGGGGGTATGGTTACGTTGGTTTGGATTTGTTTCACTAAAATCTGAAATAGCACCCTCTACTAGCGAGGTAGAAAATGTTTTAAAATTAATTAATTTAAGAATTATATAACTTTTATCTACCTATTATTGGGGGGGGGGGGGTATTCCAGACCTCCCGACTTAATACCATGACAGTTTGATATATCTATTTGGATTTGGAATTGTTACGATTTACTGAAATCAATTAACGACCATAGTACACTATTTTGGTCTCTGTGACCGATGGGTTTAATACCCCCCCCCAAGCATAGATGGAGTTACGTGGTTTGAGTTTCTTATAATTAAATGTAATTTAGCACCCCCACTGGTGAGATAGAAAATGTAGATTTTGTATTCGAATACCCGTTCGTATTATTCACGTTATACCTATACAATACGTTATTCCGTGTATGATTGGAGGGTATTCCATACCCCCCAAACCCCCCGGTTACAAATACCAACATAGTTCAATATGTTCATTCAATAATTTCGTTAAATCGAAGGCGCTTCAAATAGATATATTAGAATGTTGCTGTATTAAGACCGGTGGTCTGGGGGTATTTATAACCGGGGGGTTTGGGGGGTATGGAATACCCTCCAACAATAGACAGAATGTGGTAAGAAATACATTTTTTTTTGAATAGTAGTTTTAATTACCGAATTAGCAGAGCCCCCGGTCTTAATACCATGATGGTTTGATATTCTATTTGGAACTGTTACGATTTACTGAAATCAATTAACGAACATCCACATAATATCTGCGCGATCCATTCTATTTAGATCATTTTTGTTAAGATTTAATTGACCAAGTTTACTGCGTAAATTATAAAGAATTGTGTACTGTTAACAAACACCTATTACTGCGGGGGGGGGGGGGAGTATTCCAGACCCTAGATCTTAATACCATGACATTTTGATGTATCTATTTGGAATTGTTACGATTTACTGAAATCAATAAATTACAGAACATAGTTTTGGTCTTTGTGACCGGGGGTTTGGGGGTATAGAATACCCTCCAATCATAGACGGAGTTATGTGGTTTGGATTTGTTAACACTGAAATCTGAAATAGCACCATTTACTAGCGAGGTAGAAAATGTAGATTTTGCATTCCCAAATTTTAGAGTAGCTCCGCCTACAATAATAATACTGACTGTGAAATTCAAATCCACTATGCAAAATAATAATTTGCTAGATAGCTCCTCATTTTCAGTTTCATTTGGATTTAGACGCTAATCGTAATATATAAATATAAGACCTAACACGTTGGTTTGTATAGTACCTCCTAAAACCCAAAACCAAATATTGATTTCAGTGCGGCCTTTAGGCCGCACAACCGGTTAATCTAGTTATTATATTGCAACAGAGCGGCCGAAACCTGACCGCACGTGATTGCCGGTCTTCGGACTCACACTTGTGATTTGTATTTATATTGTTGATATTGATTGATATAGCGAATGAGTTTGAATTCTCCTCAATGGACGTAACAACTCTCCAGTGCCATCAAAATTTTGTATTTCTAAACACAGAGTTTTTCACATGTGCAGGGGGGATATGATACTTATTGGACTTGGCTAAAAGCAAAGTCAATCCCGCTAAGGAGTCCTGAATCCATAGAAACTGCGAATAAAGTCCCAAGACTTTAAATTCGTTAAAACCGTGGATAGATGGGAGGGGGGGGGGTTACCTATATGCTTGGTAATCTTTTCGTGGCAAATATTTACATATCATTGCTAAAGGTAACTAGGAGGACCCAGGTGTAACTAATGGACTAGGATAGACTAGGTTAAAAGATTTGCCTCTGTCTAGCAAGGTGGAGGTTTCGTAAGGGATAGGGGTGGTGAATTTCTGTAAAAACAGTAATACCGAAAAAAATCAGTATTTTCAATCAATTCTATCACATTTGACGAACAGAAACAAGAAATTCAGTGATATGGGCACATTTAATGATGCAAAAGGTAAAAAAATATTAATTCGAATTTAAATGTCGTCGGGTTACGTAACCCTGTAATTTTTTTCCAATTAAGTAGCACGGTGCTCATAAGATGACTTGCGATATTCGTCATAGCAAAAAAATTGTAACAAAAAAGGTTAACATTTTTCAATAACGCGCTTTTCAATTTTAACTATTACATTTCGATTGTTTACCAAACAATTCGTTACTTTTATTAAAAAAACATTACGCGAGCAATAAAATGGCAATAAATTTTTAATTGCGCACACGAGCATATTAAAAAATTAATTAAATTTTGCTGTTAAGCCCGGATTAACCTATCGGACGATAACTTCATACTTTTACATAAAAATTAAAAAAAATAGGAAAAATCGCAACAGGAGATAAAAGTTATCCATTATTTTACAGAAAATTTTGGTCGGCGTTTTTTTCCCTGTACTTTTTGCCCAAATTAATGCTCATTATCAAAGAAGAAGAAAAAATTGGCAAAAACCTGATATTTTTCTTATTGTGGTTTAATCCGAAGTGTTAAAATTCATTTAAAAAACCGAAGACTTTTTTGGGATGGTAATCAATTTTACGTAACATTCGATCACTTAGTTAATTAATTTGAATTTAATTAATTTACACTCATTAATCATCTTTAGTCATCTGCGATTGGGAAAATTTAGACATCGATGAATCTTGTAACAACCTTGAGCATACTGACATCCTTATTGGATATTTTGATGCCATTGACAGTGTTCATTCAAAAATTGAAATTAATTACCAGACCGAAAAAACTGTAGCAGGTGTTTGGGGATTATGGAAAACTGTTTTTTATTTCTCGTGTTCTGGATCTGGTTTTGTTCTGTAATGCTAAACAAGTTTTTTGGTGTTTGGCCAAAATATCTTGGAAACTGGAATAACCGTGCTAAGTTTTTGTTTGGGGTTTTTTGGAGTGCTTCTGTTGAGGTACATCTGATTCGATTCCGAAGTGGTTGTCTTTTTTGAGAAGGCAATGGTAAACCATCAAGTTGGTTGCCATGAGGACCCTTCTCTAAATAAAATTTCCATGAGCGAAAAGATATGGGAATTATATCTCCTTGCGGAATATCTGCTATATCCAATATGAAAGTATGGAACATGGAAAGGAGATTCTTCTTCCTGAGGTGTTGATTTGCAACCAATCCAGATATATCCAGTGTGAGTGATCTTTTGGTTTATTTTCAAAAAAGGATTACAAATATCAGCGATTTGAAATGGAACAAACAAAATTTTACCCTGTCAATCCAAAATTTAGAGCTTCATCTTTCTGGGAAGAGTTCTTTTGATTAGTTTATCCTTGAACTGACAAACTTTGCTCTGATGTGGAGCAAATATTTGAATCATTTTTGACCTCATCCAACCAGTAAACAAGGACGTGCAATCTCTATGTGAAATCTACCAGGGGTTAGAGTTTATAATATAAATTTTGCAAGAATCTCGCAGTCTGGGTACGCACCTAGCTCAAAACAAAATGTCTATTTCTGATATCTGACCTTTTTAATCAGCACTGCTCCTGGCGCGGCGTAGAGATAATCGAAAAAAGATTTATTTTACTTCGATTTTTTCTAAATCTAACTGCAATTGAAAATCGATAACAATTTTTAGATATTATAAAAAATTTTTATATGTGAACCTCCGAAGGAATCTTCAGGTATGGTAAACCAGGTGAGTAATCATGGCTCTGTATAGTCTCCCAAATTTCACCTATTTAGAAGTTATTTTCTATTGGGGGAGCCAGTGCCGTAATTAGGGCGTTACGCACAGATTTGAGGCGCAAAATAAGCTAGGGGGCTTAGCTACCTTAGCAAATAGAAAAAAACACATACAAATGAGATAAAATTCATTATTATGTAGTTTAGGTTCCTTAAAAAGTCATTCTCTGACCTGGAGGATGCATTTAATAGTAAATAATCGCAAAACCGGGGGGTCTGGGGGGTATGGAATACCCCCAGCCATAAGTAAGTAATTAAATGTTTTCTCAAGAATTAAATTGGCGTCTTAATCAATTTTGTCAAGTCTCCTAGTTATATCCTTATGATCACCCCCCCCAGACCCCTGGTTTCACGCTCATTCCTTTACATTTTAAGAGATTCTAGCGGATTTAACCAACTTAGGGCGAGGATCACCAAAGTCAGTTAGTTTATCCTCCTGCTAAGTTGGATATTAATAATTGTTATCGTGTAAGTGGGACTTTGAATATATTTGACGTTTAATTTCCAAACGCCATCTGTCATCTGTTTCGAATTTAATATAAACCACTCACAAAACAGTAAAAACAGTTAAAACGGTAAGCTCAAAGTAAATTATTTGCAAATTTACACGAGAATCTACGCTAACTTTCAGTTCTACAGATGACAGATGGCGTTTAGAAATTAAACGACAAATTTATTCGAAGTCCCACTTACACGATAACAATAATTATAAAACAACTATTTAACAGGAGGATAAACTAACTGACTTTGGTGATCCTCGCCCTTACAAAAAGATACTTAAAACTGAGATAATATTATATAGTTCATGCTTCCAAAAATATCTTCCCCTGATCTGGAAGGTACTTTTAAAAGTAAACTGTCGGAAATCCGGGGGGTCTGGGGGGTATGGAATACCCCCAGCCATAACTTAGCAAATAAATGTTTTCTCAAGAATTAAATTTACGTCTTGATCAATTTTGAAAAGTCACCTAGTTGCTTTCTTATATTACTGGGGAGTATTCCATACCCCCCAGACCCCCCGTTACTATAATCAAATTTACGTCGTTAATTGTTTTTGATTCTTGCTTACTGCTGAAGGATACTTCAATCAGTGGAAATACCCCCAGCCGTAAGTAAGAAAATAATATTTTCTCAAAAAATAAATTTTCGTCTTAATCAAATTTGAAGTCGTCTAGTTACTTCGTTGTTCTGAAGGGTATTCCATACCCCCCAGACCCCCCGGTTTATTCACATTTTAGAGGTTCTGGCAGGCTTACTCCCAATTTCATAAAACTTTTAACGAGCTGTTAAAGTAAACGGATGACTTTTATTGGCCTATTAGTACTAACGGAAGCTTTCTATTGGTTAGCTAAATTTAACGCGTTGTTAAAATTTTTATGAAACCGGGCATTAGTCACCCTAGAATAAGTAAGCAAAAATATGTTTTCTCAAGGATTAAATTTGCGTCTTTGTCAATCTATAACTTATATCGTTACTTCTTTGAGCTGGGGAGGGGGTATCCCATATCCCCCAGTTATACGCCAATTTCTTCACATTTTAGGGGGGTCTAGAAAATAGAGAACACTTAAAATTATTGAGATAAAATTAAGTCTTATGTAGTTTATGTTCTTAAAAATGATCTTTAAAATTAAACAATTGGAAAACCTGAGGGAGGGGGTAAGTAAGCAACCAGGCGCCATTTAAAGAATCAAAAATTAACGTCGTTTTTAATTATGAAAAGTCGTCACAGATGAAAGGTACAAGGTAAGGTTCGAAATTAAATGCAAGATTTATCTACGTTTTATCATAGAATTTAACTCGCTAGACCGATATTGGTGTAAGAAAATGTAAATTAATTCATCACAATCCAAATAATATGAATAATCCAAATGTAAAGTCAGCAATCATGGCCACTTAAATTAAGATTAATTTTAATTTATATTTTAGGTAAATTCCAGCTCTTTTTATTCGGATTCTCTTTTAAACAATGGAGTTTTTTATGCACTTGAGGGGGGGGGTATGAGTACCTTCCAGGTCAGGAGGGCCTCAGGGGAAATTCTATGATGAAAATGTTTGCAGTTTATTTTCACTTAATTTTAAATCTGAGCCCCTCCCCAATCTCTTGCCTTTTGAGTCCTTAGTGACTCACCGAAAAAAGTTTTGTCCAGTAGAACCTGCGCAGTCCTTATTCCTACTTTGTAATATAATATAAAAAAAAACCAAGAACTGAAATTCATAACCTACTCCACCTTTGGACGCTCATCAAAGAGTAGAATACTTCCTCTTACTATTATTCTTCCGGTTCAAGGACGATAACTGTATCCTCGAAGATATTCCAGTTATTTAAAAAAACTCAATGGGAATGAAGCGTTTAAGCTATGGGCAAACGTCAAATATCGATGGTCGAGTTTCGATTTTGACGTAAGAACTCCATTGTTGTCGCATTCTGTTGATGGTACGTGTGCTCGACGTATATACCATGAGCAAGGTTTAACCTTAACTAAAATCATATCATGCAAATCAGTGGACTTAAATATCCCGGTTTAGGACTTATGTGGCCTTCAGGGATATTTTTAACAGTGAGCGGGCTGAGCGATTCCGGTTTAGAAGTTCCAGTGGCTGTCAAACTAAAGGAAATTTGCATTTTGTAGGGACAAGCACTAGATACAGAACAGAAGAAGAAAACTCAACGGGATTTGATAGATAACATTAAAATTAAGCGCTTTTAGGTGAGGATTAATCCCAACTATCGATTCGTTGACCAAAAATCGATTTAAAATTCTTTTTTGTGTGCAGCGTGTTGCCGGTACGTGTACTCTACGCGGGTCTTAGACGCGGAGAGTGGGGACCGACGCGTTCTACCTCAAATGATGCAAAGTTAACATGATTCACATGCCAATTTCATTGAGCTAAAGCCGGTTGAGCCTCACTTTCGACTTTATTGCCCCAAAAATGTAAAGCATTTCATGGACATAGCTGGGATGTTTATTCAATACCTCGGCAACGTCTAGAGCAGAGCAGAAAGAATATGTTTTGCAAACGAACTTACAACACTCGACGACGACATTTGTTTTGCTTTAAGATGAATTCTTAATTCATCTCGCTTCAAAGGCTGATTACTGCCAATCCAGTAACAGCAAAAAAAGAGAGAGATCCATCCCTTTCCCAGTAGCTCACTTTGCCAAGTAGGACCGGTATAGGGGATATCTTTAATTGGTATAGCGTTAGTCAAAATGGCTCGTAGCGTCCGCAGCGGAGGGGACCGGAGCGGAGGGCGCGGAAAGTCGATTTTGACAACGCAACCACGGCAAATCTCGGATCTATCATCGTTAAATCAATTTAAAGGTGTAAAATTTAAGGTAAAAAATAAATTTAGGGTGTGTCTAGGGTGGAGCTACTAACTAGCGGCAGCCAATCAAATGTCTTTAAATGCTATTTCGTGTGAAATTTTGTTTTTTTTTTTAAATATTTGCAATGATCTTCAAAATGTTTGTTTTATTATTGCTTTTTGAATCATTCGCCACCATCCTGCCATCTGCAAATTTTTAAATTCGTAGGCCTTTTTCTCATGCTGTCCCCGAATAATATATAAACTAGAAGGGTGCGGAACTAACTTTATGGGATCAGATAATACAATACTAGCATTTTTACGGCTTTTGGCTTTATATTTGTTATCTACATCCTCAAATACCATAATTTCTCAATTTCCATTGCAATGCATAAAAATCTCCGTTCCCGAATGAATAATAAATAATTTTTGATACCGCAATGTTCTACCTAAAATGCACGAGCTTCATCGGAAGAGTTTTTGTGTTTCATTTTTGTACTACATAATCAAATCAAAATTCATCAAAATCAAAAAAAAAAAAAAATCAAAATTCGTTAGATTTTGAGTCCAAATCAGTAAAAAAGTGTCCTTTTAGGTTTTGATTAGCATTTTGGACAAATTGAACTGTTTTGAAGGAATCCCACTTCCAATTCTTTGGACGAATTTAATCCTTTCACGTTGCAGATTTTTGAAAGTTTACTCCCTGAAAAATACTGATGGGTGCAAGTTTAGCATAATCATGCAGTGTTTTCGTGTTCCGACTGTGTAATGCGAACGAGTTGCGATAAAAAAGCCGGATATTAGAAGACCACCAAGCGATAAACAACAAAAGAAAAGAAAACAAAGTTCAAATATTAATATCAAAGTGAAGAAGTTTTTGCACCTTTTGCCCAAGCCGGAGGCACAATTTGTAGTTTAAAAATAAATTTGTTATTTATTTGAATTTATAAAAAGTAGTGAACCGGTTAACTAACAAGTTTTTTTATGGCCTCAACGGTTTAAAAATAAAAATGAAGTAAAAGACGGTTTTGCGAACTTGGACTTCCCCTTACGTAAGTTTCCGACAGGAAATGAAGAAATAAGCATGGGGCAGGGCAGGGCCGGGTAGATAGGTTTTGGTTTTATGCACAGGGTGCGGAAGTGTTATGTTTACAGAGTGGTCGAAAATGAATGTAAGTAAATGAAATGACAGTTCATGATAATTCCACGTGCCGGGGACAAGATTGAAAATAACAACGTAAACGTCAGTCAACGGGTCAAACGAAAATACTAATAATAATTACCGATAAACTTGAGTAAACTTAGTGGAAGGGCAAACGTTGCCGACCTTGGAGACAAAAATATAAAGACGAGTTTATCAACTTACCATGTGTTTAGAAATAAAAGCAGTCACAGAGGCGTTCGTCTTTTGTCTAACACGAATTCTTAAATTCAAAATTAAAAATTGGACCAACTTTCCAAATGGTACCGTTTAAAAACATCACGTGATTTTAGAAAAGCACCAAAAATGTTGTCTCGTAACAAACTCTTTTCAACTCTTTTTTTCTTCTACACTTTCTAACACTTCACTTTAGTCACTTCTCTCGATTTACTTTCTCACTGAAGAATTAAGTAAGTTAACACTGCGCGTTACGAGTTTCGCGTGCAATTTTTTAAATTGTTAAAATTTTGAAAGCAAACATTAATTTTTATTAAATGGACACCAAACTCAAACACTTTAATTTTTTTTCTGTTTGCTATTGGAGACTCAAAAATGTGCGCTAAAACTTTTTAAGTCGACATTTTAAAGTTTGAAAAGTGGCAACTTATTAACTTGATATACAATAAAAGACCTCTGAAATACTAACAGTGCGGCAAAAATACCCTACACTTTAGCCTGTTGAATGGAACGATCTTGCGCACGATTTACAAAACGAAACTATAGAATAAAATAATACGCAACTTGTCGCTTGCGCCATCTATTTCCGTAATTTTTCACTCCTTTCTATTATCTTCCAGCTTCCTGTTCATTAAAGATGTGATCGCCACAGTTTAAATTACATTATTAATTTGTTGCTTGCGCCATCTATCGGTTAAAATTACTGTTATTCTGTCGTTGCAATGGGGTTTACTTTTTTATCATTAAAAACTTACGAGGTGAAATCAAAATATTATTATTATACTTTTTTATTAATTCAAAAAAATCTGGCATTTTGAGTATCTGAATAACATTGACAACTTTAGTCAACTGTGACGCGCATGAATGGATTACCGAAATTACTACTGAAATACTGACCGATTGTCACAAAACTTAAAAAAAATAACTATATTCACCAAAAGAATATTTAATGAAAATACAATTTAATAAATAAAAACACCGACTACGGAAAAATGCACAAATAAAATGGTAATTGCTTACAAGAAACATCACTAAACATTGAAAATGTCGTAGTCAGGCGACTGAAACTTTGTATTAATATAATACAAGAAAGAAAATACATTATTTTGTTTATTTACATAATTAAATGGTATTTTTAAATAATTTTATAATAAATTAAATTAAATTATAATATATTTTTAAGCTTTCAATTATTTGCGATTATTAAGTATTAAAAAATATACAGAAAATATACTCTTCTGATGAAGAGTAACGCAAGTGCCTGAAAGCTTAAAAATATATTATAATTTAATTTAATAATAACTCGTAAAATTAATATAAAAATACCATTTAATTTATTATCACGACTCAACTACTAACGAATTTAATTATTTACATATTATACAGGGTGAATGAGAGCATCCGTATCAGCAACTTTTTTCAAAAACGGCTAGTCGTAGAGAGTTGGGTTAAAAAAATTTATTATAAAAGCCATAATAAGGAATCGAGTGGTGATATTATTATTTCTCGGAAATATCGTATAGTTGAAAAGATCTTGCAAAAATAACCAAGTTTTGTAGGAAAAATTATTTTATTACTCCCTCCCCTTTTCAGTAATATTCGATTGCATATGGGTGAATGAGACCACCCGTATTAGTCTTTTTTTTCAAAAACTGTAGGTCGTAGAGAGTTGAGTCAAAAAAATTTATTATTAAAGCCGTAATACAGAATCGAATAATGATATTATTATTTCTCGGAAAGGTCGTCATCCCGAGTAGTTTGCTCCAGAAAATCAAAAATTGCATTAAAATCAAATTAACTTCAAATCTAATGCATCTTAGGGCTTAGAATTTTTTCGTTATTTTTCCTGTGTTTATTACAATAAAATTAATATTTTCATAAAATTTTAGAATATTTGAACAAAATTAAATTTTTATCAAAAAATTTAAATCAAAAATCGCACTAAAATCAAAATAACTACAAATCTAATGCATCTTAGGGTTTAGAATTTTTTCCTTATTTTTCCTATGTTTATTACTTTTTTTTAAGTTTATTGTATAGGGTGTTTTTTTAGCTGCATGAGAACTTCAAAATGAAATAAAACATTAAAAACCTGACGGAATGTTTTGGTTATAATTTTTTTATGAAAGTACAGTTAAAGGCATTTATGATTTGAACATGACTTCCGGCATGTGACCACCACGACTAATGGTTACGAAGTGCATCCGTTCAGTCCAAGTTTTGACCACTTTTTCCAATATTTCTGGCTTTATTTCATAAATGGCTTGCTGAATATTAGCCTCCAATGCTTCTAGAGTTGTTGGTTTGTTAGCATAAACCATGGATTTAACATACCTCCACAGAAAATAATCTGGAGGTGTCAAATCACACGATCTTGGAGGCCAATTGATAGGACCACGTTTTGAAATAATGTTGTCACCAAATTGTCCTTTCAATAAATTGATGGTTTCGTTGGTTGTGTGGCACGTAGCACCATCCTGTTGGAACCATAAGTTGTCAATGTTTAGCTCTTGAAGTTTTGGAAACAAAAATGTATTGAGCATGTGTCGATATCTCACACCATTCACCGTAACGGTAGCTCCTTCCTCATTTCGAAAGACATATGGACCAATGATGCCGTTGGCGTGTATTCCACACCAAACAGTCAATTTTAATGGATACAATGGAGTCTCAAGATAATGTCCCGGATTGGTCTCACTCCATATATGGCAATTTTGTTTGTTCACATACCCATTTAACCAGAAATGTGCCTCGTCACTGAACAAAATTTTACGGTAAAAAAATGGATCCACTTCCAATTGGTTGTGAGCCCAATTTGGTAGCGCTGTTCAATGGTCAATCTATGCATTATCAATTGCCAAACCTTGCTAAACACAAATGTCAAAAAACTGTTTCCATAGCAATCTTGGTTCAATTGTTATCCCTATTGAAAGTTCTCATGCAGCTAAAAAAACACCCTATATTTGAAAATCAGTATTTAGCGGGAGTGTTTTCTATACAGTTGGTAATGTAACCTACAAACCTACAAAGGTAAAATAAAACCTACAAATAGGTTTATTTATTAAAACCAAACATTTGAGAAACTTTAGCTAAAAATCTAAAAATGAGTTTAAATAAAAACGTTAAAAAGTGCAACCTATCAAATATTTGTAGGTGTTCCAAATGAGCATAATAATAACCTTAAAAAGACTTGGTTTCACAGCTTGAAATATGCATTTATTATTAATTAAATCCTAGTTCGAAATTGACTACTTTATTGTAGTTACTGTTATAGTCCAGTCATTATAGCATCAAAATAGGGGTGTTTGTTGCAAAAGGTGGCGTAGAAGATTTTATTTTTTTAACTTGTATATATGGGTGCCAACATGTAAAAAACAAAAATGCTAACACCGGCGACCTCGGGAGAACTTTTGGCCTCCAAAAAACCTCCAAATTTTAGGACTTTTCTTCCTTTTTTGTCCATAACTCCTAAACGGTGCATCCTAGCAAAAATATTAATATAATAAATTAAAGATTATTTAATTCTGCGTCGAATGAGTATCATAACTTAATAATTCGGTCAAGTGATATGGTCGAAAACCACGGTCAAAAAACGACTACTTTTTCCAACATTGTCGAAAACTGAGATAGAGTACTATATATGAGTCTGTAGTTTGGAGATGAGTACCGTATGAGAAAAACTCATGAAATAAAAGTTATAGAGCGTCAAATTCTACGTCCAATGAGTATCAACATTTTAAAATTCGGTCAAGTACACCTCTCCAATTTGGCAATCTCCCAATTGGCAAATGAAATGTGCCTATGAATTATAACTAGAGACATTGTTTATTGCAAAAGGTGGCGTAGAATATTTTATTTTTTTAACTTGTATATATGGGTGCCAACATGTTAAAAACAAAAATTCTAACACGGGCGACCTCGGAGAACTTTTGGTCTCCAAAAAACCTCCAAATTTTTGGACTTTTCTTCCTTTCTTGTCCATAACTCCTAAACAGTGCATCCTAGCAAATAAGCAAAAATATAATAAAAAAGATTATTTAATTCTGCGTCGAATGAGTACCACAACTTAATAATTCGGTCAAGTGATATGGTCGTAAACCACCGTAAAAAAATGACTACTTTTTCCAACATTGTCGAAAACTGAGATAGAGTATTATATATGAGTCTGTAATTTGGAGATGAGTACTCCATGAGAAAAACTCATGAAATAAAAGTTATAGAACATCAAATTCTACGTCCAATGAGTACCAACATTTTTAAATTCGGACAAGTAGACCTCTCCAAATTGGCAATCTCCCAATGTCCGGCAATTGGCATAAGGAACCCATGAAGCTGAATCGGTCATTCCAAAATCTCTGATTGCCAATTTCGAGAGGTATACTTGTCCGAATTTAAAAATGTTGGTACTCATTGGACATAGAATTTGATCTGCTATAACTTTTATTCATGAGTTTTTCTCATAGAGTACTCATCTCCAAATTACAGACTCATATATAATACTCTATGTCACTTTTCGACAATGTTGGAAAAAGTAGTCTTTCTTTGACCTTCGTTTTCGACCATATCACTTGACCGAATTATTAAGTTGTGGTACTCATTCGACGCAGAATTACATAATCTTTAATTTATTATATTATTGCTTTTTTCCTAGGATGCACTGTTTAGGAGTTATGGACAAAAAAGGAATAAAAGTCCAAAAATTTAGAGGTTTTTTGGAGGCCAAAAGTTCTCCTGAGGTCGCCCGTGTTAGCATTTTTGTTTTTTACACGTTGGCACCCATATATACAAGTTAAAAAAATAAAATCTTCTACGCCACCTTTTGCAACAATGTCTCTAGTTATAACTCATAGGCACATTCATTTGCCAATTGGGAGATTGCCAAATTGGAGAGGTGTACCTTGACCGAATTTAAAAATGTTGATACTTATTGGACGTAGAATTTGACGATCTATAACTTTTATTTCATGAGTTTTTTTCCTAGAGTACTCATCTCTAAACTACAGACTCATATATAGTACTCTATCTAAGTTTTCGACAATGTTGGAAAAAGTAGTCGTTTTTTGACCGTGGTTTTCGACCATATCACTTGACCGAATTATTAAGTTGTGGTACTCATTCGACGCAGAATTAAGTAATCTTTAATTTGTTATAGTGTTGCTTTTTTGCTAGGATGCACCGTTTAGGAGTTATGGACAAAAAATTAAGAAAAGTCCTAAAATTTGGAGGTTTTTTGGGGTGACCGGACAGAACAGAACATGAAAGAACAGAACATGAAAAAACAGAACATGAAAGAACAGAACACGAAGAAACAGAACATGAAAAACAGAACAAGGAAAAAACAGAACATTGACAAAAGAGAACTCTGAAAATTTAGAACATAAAAAAATATATTATACTATTATAATGAAATCTACTAAAACCAGCTTCGAAATATTGGATTAATTTTTTAAAATTTTAATTTTAATAAATTTTTAATCGGGCGGAAAATTCACTTCTTTACCCGGCTTGCTCAATCGTAATCGTCCAGTCACTATCAAGCGACCTGGCAAATTTGTCTTCAAAAAATCAAAAATTTTACGTTTTTACGACCAGGGTGAAATATTTTTTTTTTTTACAAAAAAGTAGGTAGGTATGTCGGCATCAATGTAATAAAGTCTGCACAGTCCATCTGGTTCCAATTTGGCACACCCTAACCTAACTGTTCTTTGGAGTTTTCAAGTTTATTTTTTGCTTTATGACTACAATTTGAAATTTGTCATCAATAATTTTCCATAGATTCTGTATGGGATTCAGTTCCGGGACTATTACCGTTTGGGGTTGAAATCGTTAGAGATATAATAATTAAAATGTAATTAAAAATTACGATGCCTGAAATATTTTCTACCTAGTGGCCAAATACAAGCAAATAAATAGTAAATGTTCTGTTTTATCATTGTTCTGTTTATTCAATGTTCTTTTATTTCATTGTTCTGTTTATTCAATGTTCTTTTATTTCAGTGTTCTGTTTTTTCATTGTTCTGTTTTTTCATTGTTCTGTTTTTTCATGTTCTGTTTCTTCGTGTTCTGTTCTTTCTTGTTCTGTTATTTCATGTTCTGTTCTATCAAGGAATCGTTTTTTGGAGGTCAAAAGTTCTCCCGAGGGCGCCCGTGTTAGCATTTTTGTTTTTTTACATGTTGGCACAAATATATACAAGTTAAAAAAATAAAATCTTCTACGCCACCTTTTGCAACAAACAATGTCTATAATGACTGGACTATTACTATAATAATTTTAAATAACAACAGCCGTATTCATAAAAAACTTAAAACAGTCTTGTAAGCCTGTTTTAGTTACTGAACTCAATTGAGTTCTGTAACTCATAACCTAACTTTTTTTTTGCTATTTTTTCGAATTTTTAGGTTAAAATACCAACTTATTACAGTAAACGCGCTACTCCCTATAAAATAGTTTACTCAATATTTTGTCTCAATAAAATTTATAGGGAGTTTAGCGCGTTTACTGTAGTAAGTTGGTATTTTAACCTAAAAAAAAAATGACAGCAAAAAAAAAGTTAGGTTATGGGTTACAGAACTCAATTGAGTTCAGTAGCTAAAGCAGGCTTTAAAGCAAGACTATTTTAAGTTTTTTATGAATACGGCTGCAAATGTATTAATAATTAATTTTTGGTTTATTTAACAAAAACGCATATTACAATATTGAAATTGTATCACCTTGTCCGCGGCTGCTTATTCAACATATTCACAGCTGGCCAAGTCGACAAGCCGACTTGGTCGTTCCCCTATCCGCAACCCGGAAGGACGCGCCACGTTGCTGGTGAGGCACCAGGGATGCGAGCACGTACTTGTGAAAGTACGCGTACACCCTGGGTCGTGGTTGTACCAAGATCGCGTGGATCTTAGCTTGCTAAAATAATTTTAAATAATAAATGGATTAATAATTAATTTTTGGTTTATTTAACAAAAACACATATTACAATATTGAAATTGTTTCACCTTGTCCGCGGCTGCTTATTCAATATATTCACAGCTGGCCAAGTCGGCAAGTAAGCCGACTTGGTCGTTCCCCTATCCGCAACCCGGAAGGACGCGCCACGTTGCTGGTGAGGCACCAGGGATGCGAGCACGTACTCGTGAAAGTACGCGTACACCCTGGGTCGTGGTTGTGCCAAGATCGCGTGGATCTTGGCCGCTGGTAATCTATTCTACCATCTTATGCATATTTCATGCATAGAGGATGATAGAAAGATTTGTCGTTGCAAATTGCATTTCGCAATTTCCACTCGTCGTCGTCATCGTCGAAATATTCATAGAACCGGTCGCCACATACCCCACAAAATGTCTCTGGGGCGCTAGGGTCCGCAGTGGCACAGGGAACGATTTCTTCCGGTTCTTCGGCGTCTATCTCGAGCTCAAATTTAGCCGCTACGTGTTTCTCCCATTCCTCTTGCGGTAAACCCCAAGCTTTCAGCATAGTTTGCTGTTTCTTGGAGCGACTTTGTAGGACATGCTGATCTACATGGCGACGATATTCGATAATATCCCCTCCATATGGAAACTGCATCCCACAATGTACGCATTGTCTACCGCTTAATGAAGAATGCGACTTCGGGGATGCATAGAAAACTTTCGTTTTCTGCACCTCCGATTGATCGCGTTTGGGAGATTCAGGTAGCAAGATCAAACCTGTGCTGACCATAGTGTTGAATATTTCGTCAACTTGATGAGATGGAGGAGGAACCAGGCCATTGGCGACAAGTCGTGCAAACAACACGTGCACGTCAACAACTGGAGAGGTATCCTGAGATACGTCCGTTGTTGGCACGGTTGACGTCAAAAGTTCGTCGTGTGTCATAAGCTTCGGATCCACCGTGTCGACGTTAACGGACGACGCGATGGTCGAAGACTTGTGCAGACGCCTAATTTTGTAGACTTTGGAGTCGTCCTTGTCTTCCAATTGCCTTTTTCTTCCCCCTCCGGTGGTGTGTCGTGGAGATGTTGGTGGGGGAGGAACGACAACTGGAGACGTATCCTGAGATACGTCCGTTGTTGGCACGGTTGACGTCAAAATTTTGTCGTGTTTCATAAGCTTCCGATCCACCGTGTCGACGTTAACTGACGACGCGATGCTCGAAGCCCAGTGCACACGCCTAATTTTGCCGACTTTGGAATCATCCTTGTCTTCCAAAGGCCGCTTTCTTCCTCCTCCGGTGGTGTGTCGTGGAGATTGTGATTGCCCGGTTGCTCGAAATTTACGGATGGCTACATCCATAGTTTCCAATTTTCCGGGTGCAAACAGTTTGCTCCACGTTTGCCGCAATTGAATCATGCTATTGCGTATTTCAGCGTTAGCACGATCAAATCCCGAACAAAAGTAGGTGTCGATGTTACGCGAAAAATGTTCGAGGTATTCTCGTCCCACGTTTTTTATGATGGAGTCCATCAAATAAAAGGTGGGCAATATGTTCGAGGTACCGAAGGATTTAAAGATGCGTACTTCAATAATTTGAACGAAATCGAGAGCAAATGAAATATGGGTTTCCGCCAATTTGGTCAGAGAATCGATACGGCGTTTGCTGATAGAGGTTAGTTCAGCTAACTTGGATGAGAAAATGTTGATAATGTCACATTGATTTGCCATTGTGTGTGAATGGGAAAGAATGATGAAAAAGATGAATGAAATAATATATCGAATATACGAATATAAAAAATTTATATGGATAACTATTTTCTAAATACGCCTACCTTTATAACCTTTTGAAACGTTGAGACGTTGAGTCGTTAAGACGTTAAGACGTTGAGTCGTTAAGACGTTAAGACGTTGAAACATTAAGACGTTGATCAGTTATTATTCCAAATTTTATATCCAATAGTAGGACAGGGAACCAAAGCAAAACTAAAACAAATCAAAAACAAAAAGTAAAACAAAAACCAAAACAAAACAAAACATAAACATAAACAAAATGTAAACACAAAAATAAAAAAGAACAAAAACAACACAAAAATAAAACAAAACAAAACAAACTTAAAACAAGAATAAGAACAAAAACAAAATCAAACCAAAACAAAACAAAACGAACAGAAATAATACAAAAATGATATTACAAATCATACACAACACTAAAACCATCCTTCAGCCCAGCATAATCCTTTCTTTAGGACACGCGTAGAAAAATCAAAAACATAAGTAAAAACACAATACACAACAAAACAAAAACGTAACATAAAAAAAGTAAAAACAAAACAGAAGCAAAACAGAAACAAAACTTAAAACAAAGGCAAACAAAAACAAAAGAAACATTTTGTTATTGTTTGATTATGTTGTATTTTGGTTTTACTTTTTTTGCTTGTTTTACGCGTGTCCTAAAGAAACGAAATGCTTATTAGGACAGAACAATCAAAAGAAGTAAAACGAAAATACAAGAAAGAAACGAAACATAAATAAAGCAAAAGAAACGGAAGCAAAACAAAAACAAAACATAAAAGCAAATAAGAAAAACAAAACAAACATTTTGTTTTTTGTTTGTTTATTATTCTACACGTGTCCTAAAAAATGATATTATGCTGGATGATGGTTTTATGTGCAGGCGCTGGGAGACAGTCTGTATGCCGGACGAGATTAGTGCCAAAAATAAAAATAGGTGGCGCTATATGAAATAATCGAAAATTAATAAAAATTATTGCTGCACTATTTTAGATTTTGCTCAAACTTTGTGGAAATGTTCTTTAGGCTTCCAACGACCAAAATCCATAAGGATTTAATTTCCGGTCCACGCAAAATCAAGAAATTGCAAAGTCGTATTTTTGTGCTTTGCGGTTTTACCTGTAAAATTTTTTCCATTAGAGATATCTACGCAACCAAGGTGGCATTTTAAAGCTGAAAGACGGTAGTTTCTGAAAAATATAAAAATTTTCATAATTTATACATGGTGTCCCAGACCTGAACGTCATCCCTTGGAGGGATGATAGGCCAGCTCATACGAGTGACCAGAATATCGAAATATACCCTTATTAAAATATTGTTAGTTTTCGAGATATTGGCACTTTTATGAATTTCGTAAAAATGGGATATCTCCCGGATTTCTAGCGGGACCGAAGTGTCATCTAGCGGTTTCGTAATTTTAAGAGTTGGCAACGCTGTTGCTTTTCGTTTGTCGAGAAAAATGAAGATGTGCGCTTTCCTGGAGTCAAGTTTTGGATTCCAGGTATCTTTTTGAGCATAGGTGGATCCAGGGGCTATATTTTTATGTATATTTTTATATTTTTGTGTGATATGATAACAGTTATTGTTGACTATTTTGCCCGTCCGCCCCTTGTGCCCCCCCCAGAAAAAAATCCTGGATCCGCCCTTGTTTTTGAGTGATTGTTTCCTGTTACGGAAACTCCTAGACTGTTGGTTTGAAGATATAATATGCGAAGTTTAGAAAAGCTGACCTATTGAACAAGCGTACAATACAAATTACCGATCATCCGATTATTAATTTGGCGGATGTTTATTAATCCAACGATCACAGTGCTGGATAATTCTAAAATTCGAAGATTTAGGAAGATTGAAAGTAAATTTTAATGTTAAGTGTAAAACTTACGCTACGAATTTGATAAATTTGCCTTTTAAATTGGTACGGAAATACAGCGAATATTCAACAGCGATTGCAACAGCACAAATAAGAAGAATTTGGTAAAATCCGACGTAAAACACACGAGAAAACTGTGCGTCTGTTCGACACATATTGTGACGATTATATGACGTCAGCCCCCATCAACGAAGGCAGGGCAGCTATTCCAGTGGATTCAAAACAGCGTGCACAAAAGGGTTCGGTCTGAATTTGTATTTAAACATTTTTATTGTATAAAATTTGAATTTTGCCACATTTTATTATACACAAAGGTCTCGAACCACAATTTAGGTATCATATTGATAGTAAATGTAATTGTGATCCGAAACAATCTTACACTATTACATGATCGATCGGCCAAGGGACGAAAATTGTCGTAAAATAAGGATTAAATACTCAACGTATTAGAAAATTTTTTATTAAATTACTTTTTATTAACTACGCTGCGCTCCGCACGCTACAGACCCATTTTTCGGCAACACAAACACTCCCGCCAGAGTTGCAAAAAAAAGCGAGATTCAACGTCGTTAAAACCGTAACCCTTTCTAAGTATTTTTGGTCCTAAAAAGAACTGTTTTTTAACGCTCAACACACGACACGTTGTTGTGATCGCCAGAACGTACTGAGAGTATTTTATGTACACACCTCATATTTATAAGCTTTTGGTGGGATATATTAGAGGCGGGGTTTCGGGTGCCAATGAAATGTTGTAAACCGTTTCTAACTCGTAAGACTGCATCGGACAATACAAATTTTGAAAATTTGATTTTTAGAGCCCTATTTGCAATGGTTCGCAAATATTTTGTTTTATAATAGCTTTTTGTACCGTTTTTAATGATTCTTGACAGTGGAAATTTTTAAAATATGTGCTGAGGTTTCTTACCTACCACCCCCGAGTCTTTAATTTCGAGTTAGAACCCAACCTTCCCTGAGGGAGTACTTTTTGTTCTCCACCATTATAGCGACCCGGATCTTTGGTTGTTTTGAAAAATTCTTTCCGTTTTCTGCCTCTTCCTTAGGGGAAGATAGAAATAAAAGAAAAATAGAAGAGAAAATAATAAACCTCGGAACGTAAACTGATATTAAAAATAGAGTTTATTTCATTGTTCACCACACCCAGCAAATAATAGATAACTAGATTAGATAAGTTTGTTACGATTAACACGCTTCTTAAAAATTGCGTCTTTAAAAATAATATAATTTTACTTATTCAATTTTATAAAATAAATGAAACTTTAATATTACTTATTCGATTCGTTGGTAAGTTACTAAATGTGTTTAAATAAAGAACGTCTGGGAATTTGTTATTGTATAAAATTAACCATAAAATTCTTTTATGTTTAAATTAGTCAATTTTGCATATTTAAGCATCAATGCTCGAGCCTACCGGCTGGTTTAATATTTTTTCTTAGAAATTCTTTGTTCACTTGCATCCTTGTAAAAACTTAATCTTATTGGGACACGACTAACAGGTCATTCTGGACAACCAATTAGAAATAGTCATTCTAAAGATAAACACAAAGGAAGGGTACCTTTCTAAACGTTAACACACTTGTTTTTTACATTTCACACAAGTAAGAAGTCGTTATGTTGCGGTTAAATAATTTTCTTCAATAAATTTACTAAGTTTAAAATGTCTACAAAAAATAAAATAAATTACCAGTTTAAAGGTAAATGCCGTTATCATCAAGTTTGTTCAGTAATTGAATTCTACCAACCATTTATTTGTAATTATTTGTTAACAAACATTAAGAAAATGTTATTAAATAACTTTAGATTTTAAAAGATAATAAGTGTTATAATTGGTTAATAATAAAGTGTTATTAATGGTTAAAAAATGAAGTGTATCAAGATTTAATACTAACGTGTAAAATGGAACTTACGGTTATGGAAATGGTTCAACAATTTCATCAAACAACCAACAACAATCTACAATGGAATGGAAATCTTCAATACTTCGTTAAGTGCACGATTTAAATTTGAGTTCGAATAAATTAATTTTGGTATGTACTTTTACAAAACATTTATCACTTGTTATTTTCATATCGTAAGCAGAGATTACGTAAACGTAAATATAGTTAATCTACGCTTGCTAATGTTAATTGTTTAATTTTAAGTATTTTTTGTCTAATTAAGTTTTTAATTCTGTATTGATTTCTATTAACTATTCATGTTTTTTGCAATTTAATTATTTCATATTATAATGTTAAATTTAAAGCAGATTGGTTTTATTTCTAATATAATTTCACCTACCCTTTATAAGCAAGGTAAGTTGTTCCAAAGTAAACGTAAACTCCGGCTTTGAGAAAAAGATTTCATTGCGGCCCTGATTGAGCTAGTTAAGGGTTGGTCACTTCAAGTTTCAATTTTTTTATTGTTAAAATTTTAATCTTCAATTGGTATCCATCTACCCTATTTTCGATAAATCTGTTTCCTGTTTGCATTCAGATCGCTACAAAATTTCTCATCCAAGTAACAATCGGGCACAGAGATATTTAACATATCAGGTAACATATTTGGTTTTAACCACCCCACGAGAGGATTTGGTCCAGCAATATACGGAGTTTCCTTATGGTAAAACAGCAACCCATCTACAAATACCGTCTGGTTGTCAATCACATGCTGATGAGCCATCCGTTCCTGAATCCCATCTCGAGTGGGACAAAATTGCGCGATTTCGAAAAAACACCGGTGGTTAAATTGACTGCGTTGTCCTAATTCGGGATACTCGTTCAACTTCAATTTAAGAAAGAAGAAGCGACATTCCGAATCGCTGTGCTCAAAAAGATTGGAACCCCAAGCTAAAATATCCAGTACGAAGTAGCATTTCAGCTGGTGATTGAAAACACAATCGAGAATTATCGGTTTGTCATCGAAATCCTTGGGAGAACCTCCAGGAAGAGACGATGAAAACTGTTCTTCTAATTTTCCGTAGCGGTTGAAGGCAAAAGTAGTTTTATATCTTGCGACAACAAGTCGGCGTGAGCCAATGGGACACAACTTAGCCACCCAGTTTTGCTCTAAATCTTGCGGTATTTCGGTAAACCATTCGGAATGCATTATTTTGTTGGTGTACTTTCCTCGACCCTTTTTTTCATTCCTACTGCTTTTTTGATTGGTGGAATCACTGGTATCCATTTCTTCTACGGTTACGTCATCAACATTTTTGTTTGGGTCTCCAATACCTCTGTTTTGGTTTGCGAGTTGACTGCGCTTTAACCTTATATTTTCCAAAAATTCTTTTCGGCGACTTTCTTGGCCGCTGTTGGCTTTTGAGTTACTATATTTGTATAAATCAGCAAATTTGGATGATTGTTGAGGTACATCACCGTCTAAAATTTCAGGCTTTTCCTTGCCGAATATTTGATGTGCCATTTTTAACAGATTTAATTTGTATAGAGATTACATTTTCTTAAACATTTATATACAAAAAAAAATGCAGCTATCGCGTTGGTAATGACTAATGAGGATTTAAATTGAACAATCTATTCTAGATTAATATGTTCGTTCTTTTATTACCAACTTAAAAAGGTTTACCCGCGTCTGATTGATTCCTTCATTGTTACCAACCCAAAAAGAGTTTAAGTACCTGTGATAGGTAGCAAACCAATTCCGTTTTAAATAGTCATTTATTCTAAGGAGAAGGAGAGGGCGGCCTACAGGCCGCATTAAAAATTTTGGTTTTAAATCAATTTTATTTTTAACAATTCTTACACAATCAATGAATCTCCATGTTACTCAGCATATTGGATAACAATTCCTCAGGCTTGAAATGCCTATTTTTTCGGTTTGTTGCTAAAACACTTTCGATGTCTTCCTTCAAATAACAATCTAGCACGGTCACGTTTAGCAAATTTGTCAACATTTGAGGTTTAAGCCACCCCACGAGGGGATTTTTGCCACCCATATACAAACTTTCCTTATGATAGAACAATACCCCGTCCAATAAAACTTCCTTATCGTTAACTACGTGCCTTTGATTCACTTTCTCCTCAATTAACGTTCGCGTTGCGCAAAATTCTTCAATTTCAATAAACTTCCGATGATTGTCCTGATCAGTTGTTCTCAATTCAGGCATCTCGTTCAACTTTGATTTTATAAAAAAGAAGCGAAAATCGGTCTCAGATTCTTGCATCCACTGTCCATTCCAAACCAAAACATCGAGAACGAAGTAACAGTGCACCTGATGATTGTAAATGCAATCCAAAATGGTGGGTCGGGAGTCGCAGGAGGTCGAGCTTTTGGTTGCGCCTGGTAGCTTCGACGAAAATTCGTCTTTCTTTTTTCCGTATTTGTTATATACCGTTGTTGTGTTGTTTCTTGCAACCACAAGTCTTCGTTGGCCAAAAGGGCATAACTTAACCAGCCAGTTCTCTTCTAAATCGGATGGCATTTCGGTAAGCCATTCAGAGAGCATCAACTTGTTGGTGTACTTGTAGTCCTTCAATTTCTTCTTCTTTCTATTTGGACCACTAGTCTGCATTTTTTCGACTTCCTGAAAATCACAAACATCTTGGATTACTTCATCCTCAATGTTTCGATTTTGGTTAACAACTTCATTGCGTCTTAACTTTAAATTTTCTAGAAATTTATTCCTGCGTTCTTCCTGAGTTAAGTTTAGCTTTCCGTTAGTAAATTTGTATAACTTAACGAATTTGGACGAAGAGGAATTTTCTTCTACTTCCATTTTAGCAATCAATAAACTGTTGACAAAATAATGGAATTATAGTCGCTTATGTAGTTTTATTTTGCAGTTGGTATTCTTGAACCATATTTTATTGAAAACTTTAAAATACAAAAAAAAATTTAGTCGAGTTCCATTCCATTTAACAATTGACACAACATATCCTCAGTTTTGAACTCCTTCTTCTTCCTATTCTCATTCACAGCATTAACAGTTGCTCCATCCAAATAATAATCAGGAACGGACACCTTCAACACATCTGGCAGCTCTTTTGGTTTTAGCCACCCCACAAGCGGATTTTCGCCAGCAATATACGAAGTTTCTTTATGGTAAAACAACAATCCATCAATCAACACCGTTTGGTTTTGAATCCCATAACGATGAGTAACTCTTTCTTCAATTAACTCACACGTAGCGTTAAAACAATCAATTTCAACAAATCTTCGATGATTATAACAATTCGTTTCCTTAATTTCGGGAATCTCTCCTAATTTTGATTTCAAGAAAAAGAAACGAAAATCGGAATCGGTTTCTTCAAAGTTCTGACCTGCCCAAACCAAAATATCCAGGACGAAGTAGCAGTGAACTTGATGATTGTAAACGCAGTCCAAAATCGTGGTTGTTGTAACGGAACTTTTTTTGGACCCACCTGGCAACTTGGAAGGAAATTTATCTTTGATTGTTCCAAATTTGTTGTACGCCACTGTGGTTCTGTTTTGAGCTACGACAAGTCTTCGTGACCCTATTGGACACAGTTTAACCAGCCACTTTTCGTCCAAATCGGATGGAACTTCTGTGAAGAATTCTGATAACATTAGTTTGTTTGAGTAATTATTTTGAAAACGCTTTTTGACAAATTTTGGAGTTTCTGGAGGTTTAACCGCTTCCTTTTCGGCGACGTTGGGTTGTTCTGAAATGTTACGGTTTTGGTTTACAAGTTGTGCACGTTTGGAACGGATTTCTTCCAAAAATTGTTTTCTCCGTTCTTCTTGGCTCATTTTAGCTTTATATTTATTGGACTTGTATAATTCCGAGAACTTTGATTGGGATGCTTGTTTTTCATTTGTCGAGTAACTGGAATCATTTCGAGCTTCCATTTTCTTAATTATGAATTGAAAATTATTTGTTTTACTTATATAGAAAGTATACGTATGGATTTTAAACGTATAAAATGGATAATCTATTAAACCTGTATTATACAGGCTTTCGTCCAATCAGGATGTTCTTAATCAACATAATCCCCAATATTTTTGCATCCTCTTCAAGTGACGATGGGAGGATGTGATTAACTATAACGTTGAAAATAAATTTCAAACAATTTCATTGGTTAACATTCACGTTATCCACGTGGAATAGAAATTTTCTATCGGATTAATAATTTTAAATAATAAATGTATTAATAATTATTTTGGGTTTATTTAACAAAAATACATATTACAATATTGAAATTGTATGACCTTGTCCGCGGCTGCTTATTTAACATATTCACAGCTTACCAAGTCGACAAGCCGACTTGGTCGTTCCCCTATCCGCAACCCGGAAGGACGCGCCACGTTGCTGGTGAGGCACCATTGATGCGAACACGTACTTGTAAAAGTACGCGACTCCCTGGGTCGTGGTTGTGCCAAGATCGCGTGGATCTTGGCCGCTGGTAATCTATTCTACCATCTTATGCATATTTCATGCATAGAGGATGATAGAAAGATTTGTCGTTGCAAATTGCATTTTGCAATTTCCACTCGTCGTCGTCATCGTCGAAATATTCTTCGAATCGGTCGCCACATATCCCACAAAATGTCTCTGGGGCGCTAGGGTCCGCAGTGGCACAGGGAACGATTTCTTCCGGTTCTTCGGCATCTATCTCGAGCTCAAATTTAGCCGCTACATGTTTCTCCCATTCCTCTTGCGGCAAACTCCAAGCTTTCAGCATAGTTTGCTGTTTCTTGGAGCGACTTTGTAGGACATGCTGATCTACATGGCGACGATATTCGATAATATCCCCTCCATATGGAAACTGCATTCCACAATGTACGCATTGTCTACCGCTTAATGAAGAATACGACTTCGGGGATGCATCGAAAACTTTCGTTTTCTGCACCTCCGATTGATCGCGTTTGGGAGATTCAGGTAGCAAGATCAAACCTGTGCTGACCATAGTGTTGAATATTTCGTCAACTTGATGAGATGGAGGAGGAACCAGGCCATTGGCGACAAGTCGTCCAAACAACTCGTGCGCGCCAACAACTGGAGAGATATCCCGAGATACTCCCGTTGTTGGCTCAGTTGACGTCGAAATTTCGTCGTGTGTCATAAACTTCGAATCCACCGTATCGACGTTAATGGACGACGCGATGCTCGAAGACTTTTGCACACGCCTAATTTTACCGACTTTGGAGTCATCCTTGTCTTCCAATGGCCGTTTTCTTCCTCCTCCGGTGGTGTGTCGTGGAGATTCTAATTGCCCGGTTGCTCGAAATCTACGGATGGCTACATCCATGGTTTCCAATTTCCCGGGTGCAAACAGTTTGCTCCACGTTTGCCGTAATTTAATCATGCTATCGCGTATTTCAGCGTTAGCACGATCAAATCCCGAACAAAAGTAAGTGTCGATGTTGCGGGAAAAATGTTCGAGGTATTCTCGTCCCACGTTTTTTATGATGGAGTCCATCAAATAGAGGGTGGTCAATAGGTTCGAGGTACCGAAGGATTTAAAAATGCATACTTCAATAACTTGAACGATATCAACAGCAAACGAAATATGCTTTTTCGCCATTTTGGTGAGAAGATCGATACGTCGTTTGCTGGTAGATGTTAGTTCAGCTAAACTGGATGAGAAGATTTTGATAATTTCAGATTGATTTGCCATTGTGCGTGAATAAGTAGGAATGAAGAATAATATGAATGAAATATATCGAATAGGATTATAAAAAAATTATGGATAACTATTTTCAAAATACGCTTACCTTTATAAGCAATAGATCCGTTGATACGTTGATCAGTTCATTAATCCAAATTTTATTTCCAATAGTAGGATAGAGAAACAAAACGAAACTAAAACAAATCAAAAACAAAATCAAAACAAAACAAGACAAAAACAAAACTAAACAGAAATAATACAAAAACAATTATTACAAAACAAAACAAAACAAAAACAAAACGAAACAGAAACAGAAAATACAAAAACAATTACAAAACATAAACAAATCATAGGTAAACAAAACGACCGAGATTAGTGCCAAAAGTAAACAATAGGTGGCGCTATATGAAATCATCAAAAATCAATAACAATTGCTGCACTATTTTAGATTTTGCTCAAACTTTGTGGAAATGTTCTTTAGGCTTCCAACGACCAAAATCCATAAGGATTTAATTTTAGTACGCGCCACTTCCGCTCCACGCAAAATCAAGCCATTGAAAATTCGTATTTTTGTGCTTTGCGGTTTTAGCTGTAAAAATGTTTCTATTAGAGATATCTACGCGGACAAGGTGGCACTTTAAAGCCGAAAGACGGTAGTTTCTAAAAAAAATTTAAACATTTTCATAGTTTATATACCTGAATCATAACATGGTATTGAAAATACGTATATTTTATTGATTTCTTGTGATTTTCAATTGACTCCAGTGTCTGCGCTGTTGAATGTAAAAGTTTAACCATTCTCAAATATCAAGTGTACATATCGTAAGAGAATAGAAAATTAAAATAAATTGGTAAATTTTAAAAAATTGTATATTTCAGGCTATAATTTGGACGTGTTTGATAAGAGACAAAAACTTGAAATTTACAGGATACTTAGTTCTTTCCCTTAACTTCAAAAAGTTCAAGTCAACAGGTTCAAACATGTGCGGCGTGCACAGTGTACCCATACACCTTTGATTGCAAAATTTAGTTTACAGTAAGTAAACTACTTACTTACTAAGTTACTATAAAAAGTTTTTTACAGTATACTTATTTTTCTTACCTTTAAATTTAAAAAACTTCAAGGTCCTTTGAGGGATTTCCTCCTCTCGCGGATGTACAAGCGCTTAAAAGAAGGAAAAAAATATATAGTGATTTGTTTATTTATTTTTTTTTTTTCTTATTTTGGCGTATATGGTTATGCTAGCCTGAGTAGTTAACCGTTGACAAATTAATCGTGTAAAAATAAGTATTAATAAAGTAACCACGAAAAATTACAAACTAAACAATTAATTTTACTGATAAAATATTAAGACTTTCTTGTTTTGTCCACAAGCAAACTGTTATAGATTTACTTGAAAGTGTAGTAGGTTTGAATGCAAAATAAACTAAAATGATTTTAAATTTAGAGCTTATTTAATTCTAGTCAATTTTTTTTGACCGGGCACCACGAGACATTCCGTATACAAAAACCGTAAACCAAATTTTGCAATCAAAGGTCATGGGTACACTGTGCACGCAGCACATGTTTGAACCTTTTGACCTTGAACTTCTTGAAGTTAAGGATAAGAACTAAAGGCCGTGTGACACTTATACTAATTTGTTAACAAATTTGTTAGCAAATTTGGTAACAACCCATTGATTGGTTAAACAAAAATAAACAATGAATGGGATTTTTAATTTAACCAATCAATGGGTTGTTACCAAATTTGCTAACAAATTTGTTATCAAATTAGTACAAGTGTCACACGGCCTTTAGTATCCTGTAAATTTCAAGTTTTTGTCTCTTTAAAACAAGTCCAAATTATAGCCTGAAATATACAATTTTTTAAAATTTCAAACAATTTCAAAAGAAAAGATTTTTCATAACGAGTTGACTGAACCAATCTATTTTAATTTTCTATTCTCTTACGATATTTACACTTTGATATTTGAGAATGGTTAAACTTTTACATTCAACAGCGCAGACTCTGGAGTCAATTGAAAATCACAAGAAATCAATAAATACACGTATTTTCAATACCATGTCATAGTAAAAGAAATAATACAGTATGGACAGTCGAGCATTTTTGCCGTTCCAAATTTTTATACGTATGTATGTCTGAAAATAGTTTGAGTATGTTCATAGATGTCGCAATCTATTTTAATTGTATTTGGACGATTGTCTAGCGACAGTAATAACATGGGTGTGACTGTGATCGGCCCCCTGTGGGAGCAGTGCTGTCAGATTGGGCGATTTATCGCAAATTGGGCGACTTTTGAAGGTCATTTGCGCCTAAATATTTTCAAAAACCGCAATTTGGGCGATTTCTGAGAAATGAAGTTGCGGTTTATTGCGGTAAATAATAATTGAAATTGTTATTTTAAATCTGGTGAATTTTTCTAAAATCTGGTAACTTTTGAAAAAATCTGAGGAATTTTTTCTAAAATTTGGTAACTTTCTAAAAATCTGGGGAATTTCTCTACAAACAGGTACCCATAGAAATTACCATTGCCATGATGCTATATGTTGACTACAAAGATTACTACACCGAGGGAGTAAAGTGCTACTTTTCGTCATGAGGGTAAAAGTTTTTTTACACGAGGCGCAGCCAAGTGGAAAAATTACCCGAAGGACGAAAAGTCACTTTAATCCCGAGCGCGAATATACTATTTTTTGCCTTTCCGAAAGCCGAAAGAAAGAAAAAAATTCAAAACAAATATTTGTTAGAATAAGCGAGAATTACCAAACAATATAGCCTAAAGCCAGACCTGTACATGGCATTAATGAAGTACCAACTTAAGTTGGTGGTATTTACTTTTCCTCCCGCTGTTTTACTTTTCCTCCCGCTATTTTACTTTTCCTCCCGCTAATTTACTTTTCCCCCCCTCCTAGGAAAAGTAGAGTAAAGACTTTAACTTTACTTTACTCTAGTAAAGTAAAGAGTAAGACTAGAGTAAGACTAAAAACTTTACTCCCGGAAAGGCAAAAATTATATTGTTATGCAATGATGTATAGATATTTTTGTATATGTTATAAATGTTACCAAATTATATTTATTTAATTGTTTTAATTAACATTTAGCTAATCGAAATAATTTTAATAACATTCGATTACATCGATTATTATAGAAATAACATCGAATTTAAATTTTGGCGCCACGTGATTACTTAGTTGCGATTTTGGGCGTTTTTTTAGTGAAAAGTTGGCGCCACAGATTTTTAAAATCTGACAACACTGTGTGGGAGTAGACCAGATGGGGAGCAGGACCAGTTGTCCTGTGAACCGGATTCAACTTCACCGTACTACGAAACTAGCACCAAGAGACGTTAGCGAATTTTTGCTGAAAGAAAATAAAAGTTTTATTTTCGTTCAAGACGTTAATATTACTTTTTACACCCAGAAGGCTGGATTAAATGCCAATCGCGTTTTTCAGCAAAACTTCGAGCGCGTTCAGGCCTTGCGCTCGATCACCGCTCGCCGGCTGATTAATCAGCCGGCCTGTTTGTTATCAACGTGACGGTCCTCAGGTGTTTAAAGAGCTCAGGGAACCTGCGGTTCCAAGACGCTCTAACTCAGAGATGCTATGTATGTATGTATGTGACGCCATCTGTGGATGGGATGATCCTGTGGAAAGGAATTTTATTTGAAAGCATGCGCATTTGTTTCTATTTTGTACTTAGAAATAGGAATACCAATTTTAATTATGATAGATGTCAATTTTCTGTAATGAACTTACTACATGAAATTACCTTAGACCTTACTTTACGTTAACAATATTCTAGTATGTTATTTACCCTACTTCTACTACTATTTAAGTTATTGAATAAATTATTTAAAAAAATAATGATCATTAATTAAAACGTGTTAAAAAACACATTCAATATTAATAATCATCTTAAATTCAATATATAACCTTAAAATGAAATTATTCAATGTTTAATTACTATTAATATTAAGGTAAAATAAGTAAAACCATTGCCTAAAACCATAGGAGGCCATGGTAAAACTGTTGTATATGAGTATTATAATGTATGAGTTTTTAAAATCTCTTATGTGCATATTTATTTTTAAATATGTGCAAATTATATATTTTAACGGTTTTTCGCCTGTATGAGTTTTAAAATGATTTTGTTTTAAATTATTATTATGTGCACATTTGTAATCACAAATTTTACACTGAAACTAATAAACAAATAGTAGATAGTATTACTGTTTATGATCTATTATTGTACAAGGAAAAAATTTAAATAATAAAAAATGTACTTTACATTTGTCAAAATTAAATTTGGTATTCTTAATAAGGCTGGGAATTTTTAACAATTTTGTATTCGAATATTAATTCAAAAAATCACAAGAATATTCAATTTTTTATATTATATTTGGACATTTGGATATTTGGACATTCGAATATTCGGATAATTAATTTAAATTGAATAAATTCAACTTTTTCATTCCATTTCTGGTTTGAATGTAGTTGCAGCTCTTTCTTAGGCTGTGCGTTAGGAATCTCGTTAATCAATTCCTGCGCATCAGCATATCGTTAAACCACTCACGCGCGTCACCACTAATTAGGTAGTGCGTGATAAATCCCGTTTGAATAGGATTTCCGTAAAATCCGTTCTTAGTGTTCACCTACATCATATTATAAGGAACTCGTGTCCCAAATGTCAGTTGTGGTTTTTATTAAGTGGGTTATGTACAACAGACCGGTCTTGAGGTAACACCTCATAAACAATTGGTTCAGAAAAATGTAGGTTTATTTATTAAAACCAAACATTTACAGAAACTTTAGTTAAAAATCTAAAAATGAGTTTAAATAAAAACGTTAAAAAGTGCAACCCTTGATCTAAGGTGCAACCCAATAAAATATTTGTAGGTGTTCCAAATGTGTATAATAACCTTAAAAATACTTGGTTTGACCTAGTTCGAAATTGACTACTTTATTGTAGTTAGGGCCGATTTCATAATCAAAACGTTAATGGAGACTTAACTAAAAGATCATTGCTAAGCAATAGAAAACGTCCGTTCACTCTAACAAGCCAATAGCAATCCACTTTTATTTTTAACGACTCGTTAAAAGTATTATGAAATCGGCCCTTACTATAATAATTTTAAATAACAACAGCCGTATTCATAAAAAACTTAAAACAGTCTTATAAGCCTGTTTTAGTTACTGAACTCAATTGAGTTCTGTAAGCCATAACCTAACTTTTTTTTGCTGTTATTTCGAATTTGTTTTGGTTAAAATAACAACTTATTACAGTAAACGCGCTAAACTCCCTATAAAATAGTTTACTCAATATTTTGTCCCAATAAAATTTATAGGGAGTTTATAGCGCGTTTACTGCAGTAAGTTGATATTTTAACCTAAAAAAATTCTAAATAACAGCAAAAAAAAAGTTAGGTTACGGGTTACAGAACTCAATTGAGTTCAGTAACTAAAACAGGCTTACAAGACTGTTTTAAGTTTTTTTTGAATGCCTGCAAATGTATTTATAATTAATTTTTTGTTTATTTAACAAAAACATATATTACAATATTGAAATTGTATCACCTTGTCCGCGGCTGCTTATTCAACATATTCGCAGCTGGCCAAGTCGACAAGCCGACTTGGTCGTTCCCCTATCCGCAACCCGGAAGGACGCGCCACGTTGCTGGTGAGGCACCAGGGATGCGAGAACGTACTTGTGAAAGTACGCGTACACCCTGGGTCGTGGTTGTACCAAGATCGCGTGGATCTTAGCTTGCTAAAATAATTTTAAATAATAAATGGATTTATAATTAATTTTTGGTTTATTTAACAAAAACACATATTATACAATATTGAAATTGTATCACCTTGTCCGCGGCTGCTTATTCAACATATTCACAGCTGGCCAAGTCGACAAGCCGACTTGGTCGTTCCCCTATCCGCAACCCGGAAGGACGCGCCACGTTGCTGGTGAGGCACCAGGGATGCGAGCACGTACTCGTGAAAGTACGCGTACACCCTGGGTCGTGGTTGTGCCAAGATCGCGTGGATCTTGGCCGCTGGTAATCTATTCTACCATCTTATGCATATTTCATGCATAGAGGATGATAGAAAGATTTGTCGTGGCAAATTGCATTTCGCAATTTCCACTCGTCGTCGTCATCGTCGAAATATTCATAAAATCGGTCGCCACATACCCCACAAAATGTCTCTGGGGCGCTAGGGTCCGCAGTGGCACAGGGAACGATCTCTTCCGGTTCTTCGACATCTATCTCGAGCTCAAATTTAGCCGCTACGTGTTTCTCCCATTCCTCTTGCGGTAAACCCCAAGCTTTCAGCATAGTTTGCTGTTTCTTGGAGCGACTTTGTAGGACATGCTGATCTACATGGCGACGATATTCGATAATATCCCCTCCATATGGAAACTGCATTCCACAATGTACGCATTGTCTACCGCTTAATGAAGAATACGACTTCGGGGATGCATCGAAAACTTTCGTTTTCTGCACCTCCGATTGATCGCGTTTGGGAGATTCAGATAGCAAGATCAAACCTGTGCTGACCATAGTGTTGAATATTTCGTCAACTTGATGAGATGGAGGAGGAACCAGACCATTGGCGACAAGTCGTGCAAACAACACGTGCACGTCAACAACTGGAGAGGTATCCTGAGATACGTCCGTTGTTGGCACGGTTGACGTCAAAAGTTCGTCGTGTGTCATAAGCTTCGGATCCACCGTGTCGACGTTAACGGACGACGCGATGGTCGAAGACTTGTGCAGACGCCTAATTTTGTAGACTTTGGAGTCGTCCTTGTCTTCCAATGGCCTTTTTCTTCCCCCTCCGGTGGTGTGTCGTGGAGATGTTGGTGGGGGAGGAACGACAACTGGAGACGTATCCTGAGATACGTCCGTTGTTGGCACGGTTGACGTCAAAATTTTGTCGTGTTTCATAAGCTTCCGATCCACCGTGTCGACGTTAACTGACGACGCGATGCTCGAAGCCCAGTGCACACGCCTAATTTTGCCGACTTTGGAATCATCCTTGTCTTCCAAAGGCCGCTTTCTTCCTCCTCCGGTGGTGTGTCGTGGAGATTGTGATTGCCCGGTTGCTCGAAATTTACGGATGGCTACATCCATAGTTTCCAATTTTCCGGGTGCAAACAGTTTGCTCCACGTTTGCCGCAATTGAATCATGCTATTGCGTATTTCAGCGTTAGCACGATCAAATCCCGAACAAAAGTAGGTGTCGATGTTACGCGAAAAATGTTCGAGGTATTCTCGTCCCACGTTTTTTATGATGGAGTCCATCAAATAAAAGGTGGGCAATATGTTCGAGGTACCGAAGGATTTAAAGATGCGTACTTCAATAATTTGAACGAAATTGAGAGCAAATGAAATATGGGTTTCCGCCAATTTGGTCAGAGAATCGATACGGCGTTTGCTGATAGAGGTTAG
Organism: Rhagonycha lutea; assembly: GCA_958510855.1. Lineage (NCBI taxonomy): Eukaryota > Metazoa > Arthropoda > Insecta > Coleoptera > Cantharidae > Rhagonycha > Rhagonycha lutea. The sequence continues at coordinate 28,226,759 of OY294041.1, read as the reverse complement.
TTCAGCTAACTTGGATGAGAAAATGTTGATAATGTCAGATTGATTTGCCATTGTGTGTGAATGGGAAAGAATGATGAAAAAGATGAATGAAATAATATATCGAATATACGAATATAAAAAATTTATATGGATAACTATTTTCTAAATACGCCTACCTTTATAACCTTTTGAAACGTTGAGACGTTGAGTCGTTAAGACGTTAAGACGTTGAGTCGTTAAGACGCTAAGACGTTGAGACGTTGAAACATTAAGACGTTGATCAGTTATTATTCATAATTTTATATCCAATAGTAGGACAGGGAACCAAAGCAAAACTAAAACAAATCAAAAACAAAAAGTAAAACAAAAACCAAAACAAAACATAAACATAAACAAAATGTAAACACAAAAATAAAAAAGAACAAAAACATCACAAAAATAAAACAAAACAATACAAACTTAAAACAAGAATAAGAACAAAAACAAAAACAAAATCAAATCAAACCAAAACAAAACAAAATGAAACAGAAATAATACAAAAATAATATTACAAAACATACACAACACTAAAACCATCCTTCAGCCCAGCATAATAATCCTTTCTTTAGGACACGCGTAGAAAAATCAAAAACATAAGTAAAAACACAATACACAACAAAACAAAAACGTAACATAAAAAAAGTAAAAACAAAACAGAAGCAAAACAGAAACAAAACTTAAAACAAAGGCAAACAAAAACAAAAGAAACATTTTGTTATTAATTGTTTGATTATTTTGTATTTTGGTTTTACTTTTTTTGCTTGTTTTACGCGTGTCCTAAAGAAACGAAATGCTTATTAGGACAGAACAATCAAAAGAAGTAAAACGAAAATACAAGAAAGAAACGAAACATAAATAAAGCAAAAGAAACAGAAGCAAAACAAAAACAAAACATAAAAGCAAATAAGAAAAACAAAACAAACATTTTGTTTTTTGTTTTTTTATTATTCTACACGTGTCCTAAAAAATGATATTATGCTGGAGGATGGTTTTATACAAAAACCGCTGACCGCATTCTGATTGACGATTTAAGTTAAGACAGACTTAAATAATAAAATCGTAGAAGTTGCCGGACGAGATTAGTGCCAAAAATAAAAATAGGTGGCGCTGGTATACCGACAGCTGGCCCTAAGCCGCTTGGCCCTGCGACAACTCGGCGCCTCGGACAACTGGCCTTGGCGAAAACTGGCCCTGGCGACAAGTGGCCCTGGTGACAACTGGCCTAAAAATGTTCACAGAAATATATTATTTCGCATTTTGTTAAATTTTAGTACAGATTTTCGCTCGATCAGTGAAATTTCCTAAATAGTGAAGGGGAAAGAATAGTGAATAGGGTTTTGTAAGCGGTCTGAAAATGTCGGAAAGACTTCGAACCCACGGCCAAAGACCTAAAGGGTGCGGAACCTACAACCCTTGCGAAGGTCTGTTGAGGCTGCATGAGGGATGCGGCTCTAATCGCACCCTGAAATTCATATTCAAAGAATCCAAGGGGCAGTGGTACCAGGAGGGGGATGGGACTATTCGCCGCGGCCGACTGACCGCGGCCAACTCGCCGCCAACCCAACTGGCCTCCAGGCCAATTCGCCGTGGGCCAACTCGCCACTAAACCAACTCACCACCGTCAATTAATCATAATATTATTTATATCAATCAAAATAATTATTGAGTAGTTAATCTTCCTTTTGTGGAATCCTAATCTTTACAATAAGCGATACAGAGTGGATGATAATTTATTTTTTACCCCCTTCCCAGTAGCACAATTTGCCGAGTTGGAAGACCGTAGGGGGATGTTTTTTTCCGCGCCGCGCTCCGCTCCGCTATGCAGCGCTCCAGAGCCATTTTGGCAACACATCCACCTACGACAGAGTTGAAAAAGAAAGCAAGATTTACCCCCTTCCCAGTAGCACAATTTCAATAACTGCGGGCAAAATGGAAACGATACAGGGTGGATGATAATTGATAAAACAAAATATTCGAAATTATTACTGTTACCAACTACACAACATGTGAAAAAGTCTTATCGTACGTGATAGGTGGAATATTAAATAGAATAATAGGCCATATTGATGATGATCCTGATTAAGAGGACTTATTCTTAGGTTGGTAATTTAATTAATGGGATTGGTTATTAAATTATTATATAAGCAAACAAAATAACTGTATTGGTAAAACATAATCAGATAAAAGAAAGAAGATAAAGAGTAGAATTGAACCTAGCGGTTACATATAAATTCATATTGGTTAAGACAAAATTAGACAAAATCAATATTTGAAAAAATATTTCTCCGCTGGTAACACAGTATACTACTGGCCAAGGCCAGTTGTCATCAGGGCCAGTTGTGACCAGGGCCACTTGTCGCCAGGGCCACTTGTCGCCAGGGCCACTTGTCGCCAGGGCCAGTTTTCGCCAAGGCCAGTTGTCCGAGGCGAGTTGTCGCAGGGCCAAGTGGCTCAGGGCCACCTGTTACAAATCGGTGGCGCTATATGAAATCATCGAAAATCAATAAAAATTGTTGCTGCACTATTTTAGATTTTGCTCAAACTTTGTGGAAATGTTCTTTGGGCTTCCAACGACCAAAATCCATAAGGATTTAATTTTAGTACGTGCCACTTCCGCTCCACGCAAAATGCGTGCTGTGCTTTGCGGTTTTAGCTGTAAAGGTTTAATAAATAAGATATTCGATTGAATATTCCGATTCTTGAACGAGTGACGCCGAAACAAGAATCGTATTGCGCGCGCATTCGCGCATTTATGTTTCGTTTCTTTCTTGTATTTTCGTTTTACTTCTTTTGATTGTTCTGTCCTAATAAGCATTTCGTTTCTTTAGGACACGCGTAAAACAAGCAAAAAAAGTAAAACCAAAATACAAACTAATCAAACAATTAATAACAAAATGTTTCTTTTGTTTTTGTTTGCCTTTGTTTTAAGTTTTGTTTCTGTTTTGCTTCTGTTTTGTTTTTACTTTTTTTATGTTACGTTTTTGTTTTGTTGTGTATTGTGTTTTTACTTATGTTTTTGATTTTTCTACGCGTGTCCTAAAGAAAGGATTATTATGCTGGGCTGAAGGATGGTTTTAGTGTTGTGTATGTTTAGTAATATTATTTTTGTATTATTTCTGTTTCATTTTGTTTTGTTTTGGTTTGATTTGATTTTGTTTTTGTTTTTGTTCTTATTCTTGTTTTAAGTTTGTATTGTTTTGTTTTATTTTTGTGATGTTTTTGTTCTTTTTTATTTTTGTGTTTACATTTTGTTTATGTTTATGTTTTGTTTTGGTTTTTGTTTTACTTTTTGTTTTTGATTTGTTTTAGTTTTGCTTTGGTTCCCTGTCCTACTATTGGATATAAAATTATGAATAATAACTGATCAACGTCTTAATGTTTCAACGTCTCAACGTCTTAGCGTCTTAACGACTCAACGTCTTAACGTCTTAACGACTCAACGTCTCAACGTTTCAAAAGGTTATAAAGGTAGGCGTATTTAGAAAATAGTTATCCATATAAATTTTTTATATTCGTATATTCGATATATTATTTCATTCATCTTTTTCATCATTCTTTCCCATTCACACACAATGGCAAATCAATCTGACATTATCAACATTTTCTCATCCAAGTTAGCTGAACTAACCTCTATCAGCAAACGCCGTATCGATTCTCTGACCAAATTGGCGGAAACCCATATTTCATTTGCTCTCAATTTCGTTCAAATTATTGAAGTACGCATCTTTAAATCCTTCGGTACCTCGAACATATTGCCCACCTTTTATTTGATGGACTCCATCATAAAAAACGTGGGACGAGAATACCTCGAACATTTTTCGCGTAACATCGACACCTACTTTTGTTCGGGATTTGATCGTGCTAACGCTGAAATACGCAATAGCATGATTCAATTGCGGCAAACGTGGAGCAAACTGTTTGCACCCGGAAAATTGGAAACTATGGATGTAGCCATCCGTAAATTTCGAGCAACCGCGCAATCACAATCTCCACGACACACCACCGGAGGAGGAAGAAAGCGGCCTTTGGAAGACAAGGATGATTCCAAAGTCGGCAAAATTAGGCGTGTGCACTGGGCTTCGAGCATCGCGTCGTCAGTTAACGTCGACACGGTGGATCGGAAGCTTATGAAACACGACAAAATTTTGACGTCAACCGTGCCAACAACGGACGTATCTCAGGATACGTCTCCAGTTGTCGTTCCTCCCCCACCAACATCTCCACGACACACCACCGGAGGGGGAAGAAAAAGGCCATTGGAAGACAAGGACGACTCCAAAGTCTACAAAATTAGGCGTCTGCACAAGTCTTCGACCATCGCGTCGTCCGTTAACGTCGACACGGTGGATCCGAAGCTTATGACACACGACGAACTTTTGACGTCAACCGTGCCAACAACGGACGTATCTCAGGATACCTCTCCAGTTGTTGACGTGCACGTGTTGTTTGCACGACTTGTCGCCAATGGTCTGGTTCCTCCTCCATCTCATCAAGTTGACGAAATATTCAACACTATGGTCAGCACAGGTTTGATCTTGCTATCTGAATCTCCCAAACGCGATCAATCGGAGGTGCAGAAAACGAAAGTTTTCGATGCATCCCCGAAGTCGTATTCTTCATTAAGCGGTAGACAATGCGTACATTGTGGAATGCAGTTTCCATATGGAGGGGATATTATCGAATATCGTCGCCATGTAGATCAGCATGTCCTACAAAGTCGCTCCAAGAAACAGCAAACTATGCTGAAAGCTTGGGGTTTACCGCAAGAGGAATGGGAGAAACACGTAGCGGCTAAATTTGAGCTCGAGATAGATGTCGAAGAACCGGAAGAGATCGTTCCCTGTGCCACTGCGGACCCTAGCGCCCCAGAGACATTTTGTGGGGTATGTGGCGACCGATTTTATGAATATTTCGACGATGACGACGACGAGTGGAAATTGCGAAATGCAATTTGCCACGACAAATCTTTCTATCATCCTCTATGCATGAAATATGCATAAGATGGTAGAATAGATTACCAGCGGCCAAGATCCACGCGATCTTGGCACAACCACGACCCAGGGTGTACGCGTACTTTCACGAGTACGTGCTCGCATCCCTGGTGCCTCACCAGCAACGTGGCGCGTCCTTCCGGGTTGCGGATAGGGGAACGACCAAGTCGGCTTGTCGACTTGGCCAGCTGTGAATATGTTGAATAAGCAGCCGCGGACAAGGTGATACAATTTCAATATTGTATAATATGTGTTTTTGTTAAATAAACCAAAAATTAATTATAAATCCATTTATTATTTAAAATTATTTTAGCAAGCTAAGATCCACGCGATCTTGGTACAACCACGACCCAGGGTGTACGCGTACTTTCACAAGTACGTTCTCGCATCCCTGGTGCCTCACCAGCAACGTGGCGCGTCCTTCCGGGTTGCGGATAGGGGAACGACCAAGTCGGCTTGTCGACTTGGCCAGCTGCGAATATGTTGAATAAGCAGCCGCGGACAAGGTGATACAATTTCAATATTGTAATATATGTTTTTGTTAAATAAACAAAAAATTAATTATAAATACATTTGCAGGCATTCAAAAAAAACTTAAAACAGTCTTGTAAGCCTGTTTTAGTTACTGAACTCAATTGAGTTCTGTAACCCGTAACCTAACTTTTTTTTTGCTGTTATTTCGAATTTTTTTAGGTTAAAATATCAACTTACTGCAGTAAACGCGCTATAAACTCCCTATAAATTTTATTGGGACAAAATATTGAGTAAACTATTTTATAGGGAGTTTAGCGCGTTTACTGTAATAAGTTGTTATTTTAACCAAAACAAATTCGAAATAACAGCAAAAAAAAGTTAGGTTATGGCTTACAGAACTCAATTGAGTTCAGTAACTAAAACAGGCTTATAAGACTGTTTTAAGTTTTTTATGAATACGGCTGTTGTTATTTAAAATTATTATAGTAAGGGCCGATTTCATAATACTTTTAACGAGTCGTTAAAAATAAAAGTGGATTGCTATTGGCTTGTTAGAGTGAACGGACGTTTTCTATTGCTTAGCAATGATCTTTTAGTTAAGTCTCCATTAACGTTTTGATTATGAAATCGGCCCTAACTACAATAAAGTAGTCAATTTCGAACTAGGTCAAACCAAGTATTTTTAAGGTTATTATACACATTTGGAACACCTACAAATATTTTATTGGGTTGCACCTTAGATCAAGGGTTGCACTTTTTAACGTTTTTATTTAAACTCATTTTTAGATTTTTAACTAAAGTTTCTGTAAATGTTTGGTTTTAATAAATAAACCTACATTTTTCTGAACCAATTGTTTATGAGGTGTTACCTCAAGACCGGTCTGTTGTACATAACCCACTTAATAAAAACCACAACTGACATTTGGGACACTTATAATATGATGTAGGTGAACACTAAGAACGGATTTTACGGAAATCCTATTCAAACGGGATTTATCACGCACTACCTAATTAGTGGTGACGCGCGTGAGTGGATTAACGATATGCTGATGCGCAGGAATTGATTAACGAGATTCCTAACGCACAGCCTAAGAAAGAGCTGCAACTACATTCAAACCAGAAATGGAATGAAAAAGTTGAATTTATTCAATTTAAATTAATTATCCGAATATTCGAATGTCCAAATATCCAAATGTCCAAATATAATATAAAAAATTGAATATTCTTGTGATTTTTTGAATTAATATTCGAATACAAAATTGTTAAAAATTCCCAGCCTTATTAAGAATACCAAATTTAATTTTGACAAATGTAAAGTACATTTTTTATTATTTAAATTTTTTCCTTGTACAATAATAGATCATAAACAGTAATACTATCTACTATTTGTTTATTAGTTTCAGTGTAAAATTTGTGATTACAAATATGCACATAATAATAATTTAAAACAAAATCATTTTAAAACTCATACAGGCGAAAAACCGTTAAAATATATAATTTGCACATATTTAAAAATAAATATGCACATAAGAGATTTTAAAAACTCATACATTATAATACTCATATACAACAGTTTTACCATGGCCTCCTATGGTTTTAGGCAATGGTTTTACTTATTTTACCTTAATATTAATAGTAATTAAACATTGAATAATTTCATTTTAAGGTTATATATTGAATTTAAGATAATTATTAATATTGAATGTGTTTTTTAACACGTTTTAATTAATGATCATTATTTTTTTAAATAATTTATTCAATAACTTAAATAGTAGTAGAAGTAGGGTAAATAACATACTAGAATATTGTTAACGTTAAGTAAGGTCTAAGGTAATTTCATGTAGTAAGTTCATTACAGAAAATTGACATCTGTAATAATTAAAATTGGTATTCCTATTTCTAAGTACAAAACAGAAACAAATGCGCATGCTTTCAAATAAAATTCCTTTCCACAGGATCATCCCATCCACAGATGGCGTCACAGTCACACCCAGGTTATTACTGTCGCGAGACAATCGTCCAAATACAATTAAAATAGATTGCGACATCTATGAACATACTCAAACTATTTTCAGACATACATACGTATAAAAATTTGGAACGGCAAAAATGCTCGACTGTCCATACTGTATTATTTCTTTTACTATGACATATGGTATTGAAAATACGTGTATTTTATTGATTTCTTGTGATTTTCAATTGACTCCAGTGTCTGCGCTGTTGAATGTAAAAGTTTAACCATTCTCAAATATCAAAGTGTAAATATCGTAAGAGAATAGAAAATTAAAATAGATTGGTTCAGTCAACTCGTTATGAAAAATCTTTTCTTTTGAAATTGTTTGAAATTTTAAAAAATTGTATATTTCAGGCTATAATTTGGACGTGTTTTAAAGAGACAAAAACTTGAAATTTACAGGATACTAAAGGCCGTGTGACACTTGTACTAATTTGATAACAAATTTGTTAGCAAATTTGGTAACAACCCATTGATTGGTTAAATTAAAAATCCCATTTATTGTTTATTTTTGTTTAACCAATCAATGGGTTGTTACCAAATTTGCTAACAAATTTGTTAACAAATTAGTATAAGTGTCACACGGCCTTTAGTTCTTATCCTTAACTTCAAGAAGTTCAAGGTCAAAAGGTTCAAACATGTGCTGCGTGCACAGTGTACCCATGACCTTTGATTGCAAAATTTGGTTTACGGTTTTTGTATACGGAATGTCTCGTGGTGCCCGGTCAAAAAAAATTGACTAGAATTAAATAAGCTCTAAATTTAAAATCATTTTAGTTTATTTTGCATTCAAACCTAATACACTTTCAAGTAAATCTATAACAGTTTGCTTGTGGACAAAACAAGAAAGTCTTAATATTTTATCAGTAAAATTAATTGTTTACTTTGTAATTTTTCGTGGTTACTTTATTAATACTTGTTTTTACACGATTAATTTGTCAACGGTTAACTACTCAGGCTAGCATAACCATATACGCCAAAATAAGAAAAAAACAAACAAAATAAATAAACAAATCGCTATATTTTTTTCCATCTTTTAAGCGCCTGTACATCCGCGAGAGGAGGAAATCCCTCAAAGGACCTTGAAGTTTTTTAAATTTAAAGGTAAGAAAAATAAGTATACCGTAAAAAACTTTTTATAGTAACTTAGTAAGTAAGTAGTTTACTTACTGTAAACTAAATTTTGCAATCAAAGGTGCATGGGTACACTGTGCACGCCGCACATGTTTGAACCTGTTGACTTGAACTTTTTGAAGTTAAGGGAAAGAACTAAGTATCCTGTAAATTTCAAGTTTTTGTCTCTTATCAAACACGTCCAAATTGTAGCCTGAAATATACAATTTTTTAAAATTTACCAATCTATTTTAATTTTCTATTGTCTTACGATATGTACACTTGATATTTGAGAATGGTTAAACTTTTACATTCAACAGCGCAGACACTGGAGTCAATTGAAAATCACAAGAAATCAATAAAATATACGTATTTTCAATACCATGTTATGATTCAGGTATATAAACTATGAAAATGTTTAAATTTTTTTTAGAAACTACCGTCTTTCGGCTTTAAAGTGCCACCTTGTCCGCGTAGATATCTCTAATAGAAACATTTTTACAGCTAAAACCGCAAAGCACAAAATACGACTTTTCAATGGCTTGATTTTGCGTGGAGCGGAAGTGGCGCGTACTAAAATTAAATCCTTATGGATTTTGGTCGTTGGAAGCCTAAAGAACATTTCCACAAAGTTTGAGCAAAATCTAAAATAGTGCAGAAACAATTTTTATTGATTTTTGATGATTTCATATAGCGCCACCTATTGTTTACTTTTGGCACTAATCTCGTCCGGCAACATCGATGATGGAAGGGCAACATCCAAGATTTTATTATTTAAGTCTTTCTTAACTTAAATAATAAATCAGAATGCGGTCAGCGGTTTTTGCATACGGAATGTCGCCTAGCGCTCGGTCGTTTTGTTTACCTATGATTTGTTTATGTTTTGTAATTGTTTTTGTATTTTCTGTTTCTGTTTCGTTTTGTTTTTGTTTTGTTTTGTTTTGTAATAATTGTTTTTGTATTATTTCTGTTTAGTTTTGTTTTTGTCTTGTTTTGTTTTGATTTTGTTTTTGATTTGTTTTAGTTTCGTTTTGTTTCTCTATCCTACTATTGGAAATAAAATTTGGATTAATGAACTGATCAACGTATCAACGGATCTATTGCTTATAAAGGTAAGCGTATTTCGAAAATAGTTATCCATAATTTTTTTATAATCCTATTCGATATATTTCATTCATATTATTCTTCATTCCTACTTATTCACGCACAATGGCAAATCAATCTGAAATTATCAAAATCTTCTCATCCAGTTTAGCTGAACTAACATCTACCAGCAAACGACGTATCGATCTTCTCACCAAAATGGCGAAAAAGCATATTTCGTTTGCTGTTGATATCGTTCAAGTTATTGAAGTATGCATTTTTAAATCCTTCGGTACCTCGAACCTATTGACCACCCTCTATTTGATGGACTCCATCATAAAAAACGTGGGACGAGAATACCTCGAACATTTTTCCCGTAACATCGACACTTACTTTTGTTCGGGATTTGATCGTGCTAACGCTGAAATACGCGATAGCATGATTAAATTACGGCAAACGTGGAGCAAACTGTTTGCACCCGGGAAATTGGAAACCATGGATGTAGCCATCCGTAGATTTCGAGCAACCGGGCAATTAGATTCTCCACGACACACCACCGGAGGAGGAAGAAAACGGCCATTGGAAGACAAGGATGACTCCAAAGTCGGTAAAATTAGGCGTGTGCAAAAGTCTTCAAGCATCGCGTCGTCCATTAACGTCGATACGGTGGATTCGAAGCTTATGACACACGACGAAATTTCGACGTCAACTGAGCCAACAACGGAAGTATCTCGGGATACCTCTCCAGTTGTTGGCGCGCACGAGTTGTTTGGACGACTTGTCCCCAGCGGCCTCGTTCCTCCTCCATCTCATCAAGTTGACGAAATATTCAACACTATGGTCAGCACAGGTTTGATCTTGCTATCTGAATCTCCCAAACGCGATCAATCGGAGGAGCAGAAAACGAAAGTTTTCGATGCATCCCCGAAGTCGTATTCTTCATTAAGCGGTAGACAATGCGTACATTGTGGAATGCAGTTTCCATATGGAGGGGATATTATCGAATATCGTCGCCATGTAGATCAGCATGTCCTACAAAGTCGCTCCAAGAAACAGCAAACTATGCTGAAAGCTTGGAGTTTGTCGCAAGAGGAATGGGAGAAACACGTAGCGGCTAAATTTGAGCTCGAGATAGATGCCGAAGAACCGGAAGAAATCGTTCCCTGTGCCACTGCGGACCCTAGCGCCCCAGAGACATTTTGTGGGATATGTGGCGACCGATTCGAAGAATATTTCGACGATGACGACGACGAGTGGAAATTGCGAAATGCAATTTGCCACGACAAATCTTTCTATCATCCTCTATGCATGAAATATGCATAAGATGGTAGAATAGATTACCAGCGGCCAAGATCCACGCGATCTTGGCACAACCACGACCCAGGGTGTACGCGTACTTTCACGAGTACGTGCTCGCATCCCTGGTGCCTCACCAGCAACGTGGCGCGTCCTTCCGGGTTGCGGATAGGGGAACGACCAAGTCGGCTTGTCGACTTGGCCAGCTGTGAATATGTTGAATAAGCAGCCGCGGACAAGGTGATACAATTTCAATATTGTAATATATGTTTTTGTTAAATAAACAAAAAATTAATTATTAATACATTTGCAGGCATTAAAAAAAAAAATTAAAACAGTCCTGTAAGCCTGTTTTAGTTACTGAACTCAATTGAGTTTTGTAACCCATAACCTAACTTTTTTTTTGCTGTTATTTCGAATTTTTTTAGGTTAAAATATCAACTTACTGCAGTAAACGCGCTATAAACTCCCTATAAATTTTATTGGGACAAAATATTGAGTAAACTATTTTATAGGGAGTTTAGCGCGTTTACTGTAATAAGTTGTTATTTTAACCAAAACAAATTCGAAATAACAGCAAAAAAAAGTTAGGTTATGGCTTACAGAACTCAATTGAGTTCAGTAACTAAAACAGGCTTATAAGACTGTTTTAAGTTTTTTATGAATACGGCTGTTGTTATTTAAAATTATTATAGTAACTACAATAATAGTCAATTTCGAACTAGGATTAAATTAAAAATGATTGCATATTTCAAGCTGTCAAACCAAGTATTTTTAAGGTTATTATACACATTTGGAACACCTACAAATATTTTATTGGGTTGCACCTTAGATCAAGGGTTGCACTTTTTAACGTTTTTATTTAAACTCATTTTTAGATTTTTAGCTAAAGTTTCTCAAATGTTTGGTTTTAATCTGGTTTTAATAAATAAAGCTATTTGTAGGTAACTACATTACCAACTATATAGAAAACCGCTATGTTGTCAATTGATTTAAAAACTCTTTGACGTCACTCCCGCTAAATAGTGATTTTCAAATGCAATATAAACTTAAAAAAAAGTAATAAACATACGAAAAATAACGAAAAAATTCTAAGTCCTAAGATGCATTAGATTTGTAGTTATTTTGATTTTAGTGCGATTTTTGATTTAAATTTTTTGATAAAAATTTAATTTTGTTCAAATATTATGGAATTTTTTGAAAATATTTCTTCTACTGTAATAAACACAGGAAAAATAACGAAACAATTCTAAGCCCCAAGATGCATTAGATTGGTAGTTATTTTGATTTTAGTGCAATTTTTGATTTAAATTTTTTGATAAAAATGTCGGTTTGTTCGAACATCCTGAAATTTTATGCAAATATTAATACTGTTGCAATAAGCACAGGAAAAATAACGAAATAATGCTAAGCCCTAAGATGTCTTAGATTTGCAGTTATTTTGATTTTAGTGCAATTTTTGATTTCAATTTTTTGATAAAAATTTTATTTAAATTTGAACGACTAAAAAACGAGGAATGTTGTTTACTATCAGGCTTTGACTCAGAAATAAATGGACCACGTTATGCATAACTTGACCAAGCGCCAATATGAAATTTAGAGATTTTTGTGCCATATACCTACAGCACAATAATGTAATTTAACTATAGAAAAATCAAGAGCGCCAAGAACCTGTAATTAGGAATGGCGCTCTTGATATTTCTATAGTTAAATAAATTACATTATTGTGCTGTACATGGCACAAAAATGTCTGAATTTCATATTGGCGTTTGGTCAAGTTATGCATAACGCTGTCTAAATATGACTTGACACAATAATTATATGGTTTTTGCTTATTAAAATCTAAGTGTCTTCTTAGATCTAACTTCAAACACAAGCCGAAAGACTTGCTAATCGAAGGCTATCTAAAAAGCTAAATTATTTAACATATCCACTGGAGGAATTGAACAAAGTCCGAAACCAAAATTAATTATATACACGCGAAAAAGTATTTTATTTTATGTAAAACCTCGGGCGAAGCCGGGTATCCAGCTAGTTATTAAATAAATTGCTGTTTACGATAGTGCGATAAGCAATTACAGTATCGTCTACGTAAAAAAGAATCAGTACCATTATCTTCCCTTCAACCCAAACGGTATAAAAGAGACCTTTATTTGTTTAGCGCTGAGTTTACACTTACACAGGATTTCGTTGAGCTTCTTAACCAGCTTCTACCAGCTTTTCGTAAACCGTAGAGTGATTTTGTTTTATTAGACACACCTTAATATCTCAATTTTTCAATTTTTTCAACATGTTTCTGGCCTTCATACCAATGTCAGGTTACTCTTTTTCTAATATAATTTCCAGAACCTTCGATAATTCTTTCCGTGGTTGCATGTAAATTGTTTCATACAATTTTCCATTCGAGTATGGAGATGCCACATCGATTTGATGTATCTTCATGCCATACCAAGCTGTCAATGCGGTTACAAATCTGATGGAATAATTAATCGTGCTTTTTTCAACAGCGCCCCCCAACAGCGGGCCTGCTTACCTACTTATGAAAAAAATAGTGGAGGTTAAGCTATGATTTGGTATGATGGAGGGTGCCTTCAGAAAATTGGATAAACAGAGTGGCCGCTTTTCATTGGCTAAAATGGCCATGCTTGTTTTCAATAAAAATTTACATTAAGGACGTACGAACGCGACTTTGAAATCAATTGAGTACTAATTTGTTATGAAATTTATTTAGGGCTTTGGAAAAATTTTCAAATATATCCAAAATCATATAATGATTTATTAATTTGTTTTGAATATCGGAAATACTTTTTCGATATTTATTGTAAAATATCAGTATTATTAATTAGTAATTAATTTGACTTGTTTTAAATTACGTATTAAATTTGGCTACACCGCGGTTTTCAAATAAAAAATACTAGAACTGTATGTCAGTGTATCGAGTTGTTTTGTTGACAGTTACATAAATTATTAGTTTTACTATCAGTTATGAATAGTAATAATCATTATAATGTTAGAAACAGTCATGGTGTCTTGTTTCCCAAAAACATAAATTTCGTCATTTTGTCAAAACATAAAAAAACGTCACTGTTCTATTGTGCGTTGTTGCCAGTTTTATTATGACGACTAACCTAACAAAATAGTTTTAGTTTTATTTATGAAAATAATTAATAATTAATTGAAATGTTCGGTAACACCCTGTTTTTAATGCAATTATATAAACTATATACTTTAAAGAATATTTATAAACATTATATATTACGATATCTACTTGAATAATATTGTTTTTTATAATTTTAAATACACGAAAACTCTATTCTCCATAAGATCCTATGTTAAAAATTTGAATTTTAATCAATAATTACTCTTTGAAATTATCGGTTACAGGTTTTTATTTTTAGAGAATCCAAAAGCAACATAATTGAACTACACAATTCAGTAAAAAAAATAATTTTATCTACTAACAAGCCTCATGTATGAACGTCCTTAACTCAACAATTCATTCAAAAAATTTAAATAAAATTTTATAACTTCATTTTAATTTGTCATTTCAATTTTACTGTTAACCATTGTATTCCTGACGACACTTCAATTAAATAGCGAAACGTTCAGTATTTACATAATCTTAAAAAAAATAACTTTAAAATTTTATTTATTGAATTTAATAATTTATTGTATGGAATTTAGAAAAAAGAGCACATTTTAGCGTACTATACCTGGTCAGAAAGTACAGAGTACATCGTGCCCAAAAAAGTGTTTTGTCCTACTAAAAAGAGTAGATATGGTCTCTGCCTCTAACTATAATCAATCGTCAAAAGTAGGAAATAAAAAGGAAAAATAGGAAATGAAAGTAGAAATAATTCATCAATCGCGCAAAAAAAATTCCTTCATAATTTTCTTACAAATCCCAACAAATGGGATTTTGATACGGACGTTACATTTGGCTAACCGCTCCCCTAGTCACACTTATGTTAGTCACGTTTTGCGACCGACCGACCGATCGATATCATGTAAAGATAAACAGACCAAACTTCCCATTTAGTTGTTAAGAAATCCCAATATTAACTTCAGGAAGAAAATTGAGACTACTTTTAATAGTAATGTTATAGTCAGGGGAGAAGGTAGGATATAAGAAATTTGGCCTATATCCTAGAAACATTTTAGCCCAGCTTAGAAATTGCAAAATATTTAAAAAATATTGATTTTCTGTAGCACAATGAATCAAACGTCTCTTTCCTAACCGGGCTGATCCAGTTATTAAAGTTTGTGGCACCCTCTATCGGATATTTGTTGAATCTGAGTGACAACGATTTTTGAATAAATTAAAGGTTAAAGAATCATTCGCGATTATGTTACGTATATTTATTATATCTGTACGTTTCTGATAACAACATTAAATAATTCTTAACACCAAAAGTAACATTAACACATTTAACTAACATAAATATCTAATATGGTGTTATCTAAGTAGTAGTAAATAATTTGATACTAAAAATACTAAAAAGTGATATTAACTCAACCCTAACTTTGTATTATTAATCATCAATGTATCAAAACGTTTCTTCCTCTTCTTGTAACCTCAAGATGTCTGATTTGTTCATAAAATAGTAAGTAGGTTGACGTCCTTTAAGATCCTTGGTTACGCGCTTAGCGCCAGCTTTGATAAGCAATTTGCTGATTGATTCCATTTTATCGATCCCCATTGCGTAATGTAACGCCGTACGATCAAGCTAAAAAAAGGTAATTGTAATTTTTTTTCCATTAAATTTTCAATAATTATTACGTTATCGCCGATGTGAAGTGTTTCTGGGAAAGTGTTCACCAAAAAGTCGACTATCTCCTCTTGCTGACACAACACCGCTATATGGAGCGCACACCGTCCGTAACTATTCTTTCCAAATGCAAGTAACTTTCCGCTACCAGAATCGTTTTCATCGGCCAAGAGTGACGAAGCTTCGTTTACCGAGCCTTGCCTGATGGCGTGATGCACACGTTCCCGTTTTTCCTACACGTGAATAAATAATTGAGAAGATTGTAGGTCACGCAAATTAAACTCACCTCGAAGGTCAGAATCGATTGTAAAAAGGCAACCGTATCTTGTTGGTCTTTCGAGGAAACCGCTTCAATGATTGGGACGTCGTCTTCGTCGATAACGTCCGTAATATGGTCGTATCCGTTCAGTAACAGTTCAACCAATTTATCGGTGTCTCCTTTGCAAGCAATGTACAAAACGTACTTGTCGATTTCGTTTGTGTTTTCTGGAATGTTTGCTTGGATGCTGATATCTCTGGCGGAACGGTAGAGTTCGTCTCTGTAACCGATGTTGATGTTGGTTTCTTGGAGAAGTTGGAACAGCGCGTTTCTTCCATGCGAACGAGCAGCAGCAAAGTGTAACATACTTTGGCCATGTTCATCCTGAACAAAAAATGTTATCATATTTTACCCTAATCAACAGAATCAGTTTTCTCACCCGACTTGTAGCATCGAAAGCGGAAGTTTCTTCTGTTTCGGTTTCTTCCATCGGATCCAAAGTGACCACATCGATGGTAGTCGGCACGGCGTTGTTGTTATCAAAATCCTGAGGAGGCCCAGTTATAATGTGACGACTTTCCTAAAATGCTACATTTTCACCCTTTCAATCAAAAAACCTGAACTTCCTTACTTGAACTTTCTCTTTCGTATTGTTGTTTGCGAAATTGTAGAGGTACGTGGCAAGGTACGCTATAGGATCTTCTGGACGTTTGTTTGCAACTTCAGTGAGACCCTTGATTAAGGGGTCGCCCAAAGCTGGAAACAAAATTCAAATTTAGATTTGCTAAAATAGTTTTCCGACAAAGGAATTCTGTTTTGGTTTCATATTTACCAACATTAAATCCGCGAAAATTAGAAAACTAAAAACTTACAAGATGCTAAGTACCTTCCCTCTTCAGTGTAAAAAAATGGCATGTCTACTTGATTATTGTTTCCAGACTTATCTGTAACCAAAGAAAATCGATATTAATTTTTTTACACAAACTTTTTATTGAAAAACTATTGTTTATTATAATTAAAAAGAAGCAAAGCAATGTACTACAATTGTTTGTACAATCTATCAGACCATCTCTTCCTGAATTTTTTTAAAATATACTAAAATATCAATATTGATTTTCTTTTTTTGTTTTTTCTTTGAAGGTTGAGATGTGTTACGTAAAAAAAAATATTTTTCCAAATTAGTACTTAATTTTGACAAGTGTATTACGCATTTAACGTGATTCTGAGTTCCCGTTATATTTTAGAAGTAACTGCCAGTGGCGTAGCCAGAATCTCATGCGAGAGGGGCTAAGTTGTGATAAAAAAGGAAAGCGAGCAAAACAGGGTATAAAGGAGCGTGGTCTAATTGAAAATTAGTTGATTTAAGTAAAAATTCATTATCAAATTACATGCTTGGGGGGGGGGGCTCGAGCCCCTATAACTCGTTGGCTACGCCACGGGAAACCTTCTCTATGTGTGTGTAGCAGTTGTTAATGTATTTGTTTGTTTGTTCGTTCGTTCTGTGATAACTTTTGGAAGCACATATACAACATACACGATTAGCCTCTAAAGAGATGATCCAATATGAAACGAATAATTTTGCGATAATAATAAAAAATTAGAACATTATAAATTACACAAGTACTAAAAACAACATCTAAATAACAAGATAAGTGCTTTAGTGGTTCAACTGGACACATAACACATCGTCTTTGATCATTGAACATTGTACTGAGTGTTGTTTAGTGCGAATCTGTTACTGACCTAAAAAAAATCCATCCATACCGATCGGTGAATACATAGAAGTTAAAAATTGAAAAATTTGGCACTATGTACAAAAATATTTACATATCTTAAGCTACTTAAATTACAAAAAATTATGGATTTATGAGCCCAGATCTTTTCCGTCTAAAAATATTGACAAACAGTTCTGCAATATGTAGGGAATTGCTCATTGCAAGATCCTTTTCCAATTGCAAAATGTTTGAGACTGCTGTTGAAAAGTCTTCCAAAGTTTGTTGTTCCGTAATTCCCAAACATTGCTGATTGCTGACCTTAATCGCACTTGACGAATTGTCCAGTCGTTGGAACGTCAGAGCTCTGGTAGTGCACAAATGCTTCAAATTATTGGGCTCTTTCATCAAGTGCGGAAACTTCACCGTCAAGTTAAAACGTAAAGTATTCCCTATTGCCGTCGGTCTTGCCGACAGGAATCCCAACTTTTCGTCCTTGACAAAACTCATTTCCGACTCCAAAACGCCCAATAAACGGTAAACTCGCGAGTAAATATGCCCAATGTTTGCGGGTTTGCTTGCAGAAGTGCATGTTACGATTCTGATGTGATCCAAAACATTAACCCAAACAGCTAAATTTCCAGAACTGCTTACGAAAACGCCTCTTCCGTACGGCCAGTGCCTTCCATGCAGACGATCCGATTCAGGAATGTTCCACAATGGAATCAACAAACCGTTTGCTGCAAGAACAACCCTAATTTCTGACGGATCCTCCAAAACCTCATTCATGGTGTAATAATTCCCGGAACCCTTATCACCAATTTCATCGTCGGATTCACCAGGGCACAAAGCCTTTGCGGTTTCCGCTTTCAGCAAAACCGACGTCACGATCTTCTCGACCTCTTCCAAGTCGTCGACATTCAAAGAGGTTGGTAACTCAAAATTGGCCAAATTTCGTGTGCACTCCAAAATACTGTTGACGACCCACTTGCCGTACGGGTCCAAGTCGAAACTGAAGTCAGAATTTTTGTAATCGTTATCAGTATCGTCAAAAAATTGAACGTCTGGTTGGTCTCTTATTTCGGAATGTAAATCGATCCAATTCCATTCCTTAATTGTCGGTTCCAAATATTCCCGAAAGACCTTATATGCAGAAAAATCAGGGGCGATTAAACCAAGCGGAAAGTCTTCCTCTAAAGCAACTTTGAACGACTTCTCTTGGGGAAGCTTTTTAACGCTTGGCCATATCACATCGTACAGGTTGTGGTCGAGCTTGGTTAAGCGCAGTTTTACCAGATCAAAAACGTATCGTTTTAGGTGTTTGCTGCCCACCGAAGAAGATGACATTTCCGACGCAGTTGTGGTGGTGGACGAAGCTGATATCGTGTGCGAGTTTCTTCTGCCATGGAGCACTATATAGCACTTCTCTAATACCGCTATCATATCAGGATCGTCCAAATTTTTCCTAGCAGAATCGAAGTCATCGGAAACTGTGATAGTAATCAAAAACATGTAAAATACTATACAGAGCGTAACAAAATATATTATGGAAATGTAGTGAGAGTGTGGTAGTATCCATCTGATTCAGTGATGATACAATCAGGCAATTCTGTCTTGCAACCGCTACTTGGGATTTCGTTGTGGATGGGAGAGGATTGTGTAAAGGTAATACAAATAAATGATAAGATGATCATCTAAAACTGGTAAAAATTGTGCGAGAAAAACAGTAATTTAAATTTTCTGAAAACAAATTCTACAATAAGTGAACACAAAAGTGAGATAATAATAAAATTGAATTTTCCATCCCACTTCTGATGGTTTTAGAGATGATGGAAGGTACGTGTTGGGAAGAAGTCAAAGTGTGCATTTTTACAAATGACTTGGGTCGCGTTCGAATATCAAACCGGGTTGATCTGGTTATTGAAGTTCGTGGCTCCCTCTAACGGATTTATGTTGAAACCGAACATAACCTTAAATTCTATATTACATTTATTTATGGTTATGCCTGGTTATGCCCGTACAGCACAATCTTGGCGCTATATTGGGTAAATATTTCACCAAGATTGTGTGGTGCTACAAGAATCCGTTAGAGGGCGCCACACACTTAAATGACCGGATCAACCCGGTTAGGTATTCGAACGCGACTTGATGACAGTGCATGCAGACATGCCTCAGTATTTTATTAGACTCTGTATACCTTATAAAGCAAAGCAACGGCAGTATGCCGCGTAAAATTCAAAAACTTAAATCTAAAATTTTTTTTTTTCAAATTTAACGTTGGTAAATATTATCTATTGACGTGAATGCGCATTTCTTGTGCTATCACTCTGTTTGAACTAAAGGAAAACTCTTGTAATTTGGTGAGAAAGCTTGTAAAATTGAGTAAGCACTAAATTTCAATTTCGGTTGTTAATTTTGTAAAAATGAGAAAGAAAAATACTTTTACCTTTATCGTTTAATATTTCTTGCGCGGCTTCTTCTGCCCCAAATTCCCTTAGCAAAATAACATGGGAAAAGTCGTCTTGGTGACTTCGGTAGTAGTCTGGGGTGTGATCAAACTAAATAATTTCTCAGTTATTTCATTCTCACATTTTTCGAACGTTACAATTAAATGGTCAATAAAGCTTTTGATTATAATAGTATTAGATACGTCAACCTTTTGAAAGTTTTGGATACGTCTGGTGTAATTAGAAAAAACGTAACCGAAAAGTGACAATTGGCCAATGTCACTGATGCTAGTGCTTTGGACATGCTCTACGTTGCTTAATTCGAACCACCTTACGACTTTCTATTAGAGAAGAATGCGGGATCAAAAAATCCCGTCCCGTCCCGCGCGCGGGACAGGGCGACAATTGAATCCCGCGCGGGACGGGATTTAATTCAGTCCCGCGCGGGACGAGGTGCCAATTTAATCTCGCGCGGGACGGGATGCCAATTAAGTCCCGCGTTTGATTTATAAATTTATTTTGCTTAAGCAAAAATTTTAAAAGTTATTAAAAAAAAATATAAAAAACAATTAAAATTGTTATTTTTATATTATTTATAAAATAAAACAGTGCTCAGGGGGTGGATGCGCGGGACGTGCGGGATCCGCGGGACATGCGGGACCCGCGGGACGGGACTGCAGGACAAGGCCGCACCGCGGGACGGGACGGGACAAGAAAAAGTAGTCCCGCATTCTTCTCTAGTTTCTATGCAACCAACTAAAGACCAGATTTCAACAAGAATTTAATGTCCAGGACCTCTGACAATCACTCCAACAACTAGGAACGTAATAAAATGTCCATTTAAGACCGACCTCCAAGAGAGGACAATGAACTTAACTCAAATAACAAAATTTGGCGGAACTAACTCAAAGAAAGACTTCTTAAGCGACTCCTATATATGAGGAACCCTCACAATTACTTTCATTACTTTCACATTACTTTCCTTGTTCTTGCTTTCCCCAGCCCGTGTCCGACTATTTTTGAGGTTATAACAACGACCATAATGCAAAGTCATTTCATTGCAAGTCCTTCTAAATGAAAAACATTTGGAGCCAATTTTTTTAATTACACCAGGAACGTTTTAAAAATACCATAAGGGTGGCTTATCTGATAGTAAATAATCAAAGAAAAAACTTACCTTGTCTTGAGCTCTTACGTCAGCGCCTAAATGAACGAGGAGGTTAAAATAGTGTCCGTTATCAGCCAGAACGGAAGCGTAGTGAAGTGGAGTTCTTCCGCTGTTGTCGGTGGTTTGTACGGTTTCTGGAAATCTTCCTGCTAGGTACCGTACAATGCTAGTATTTCCAAAAACTGTTGCCACGTGCAGAGGAGAGGCTTCGTTCGGTGAAACATGGTCCTTCGCAATTGCAAATTTGCGTCTGTCCAAAGCCGCCTGCAAATCCCTTAAACTACCATCTCTCGCAGCCAAGTGAATTCGATTAATTTTTGCCTGGAAAAAACAATTTTAAACAATTTTTCGAAAACGAAACCTTAACCTTACCATATACGTCGGAACGTTTTCCAAAAACGCTTGTAATTCCGCATTTTCTGAACTGTACCCGATCAACCTTTCTCCTTCACCGCCTAACACCAACGTTGCCAGTTGTTCCATATTCCCTTCTTCGATTAAAGCAGCAATTTCTGCATCGTCAAGCTTATCTCCACTTTCAAGTTTTTGACCTTGCTCGTTAACAGATTCCACTTCATTTTCTCCGTTTACAATTCCTTCTATCACTCCTTCGTCAGCATTTTCCAACGGTTCCATCACCTCTTCCTTTTTAGTTTCTTCTTCGGGTTCTTCAGTTTCTTCAGGTTTATCGCTCTCCAACTGCTTCATTAATTCTTCATTTACGTAGTCGCGTTTGGAATCTTCATCTTCAACTGGTTCGTTGGTTTCTTCATTATTGTTTTCTTCCTCCTGTGCAGCAGTCTCTTCCACTTTATTGTCTTCACCGGTGACTTCTTCACTCGCATTTTCTTCTTCAGTCTTTTCAGTTTGGCCATTAGTTTCTTCTTCCTCTTTTGCTTCTTCCGTTTCTTCTTCTTTTGGTTCTTCTTCTACTTTCGGTTCTTCTTCGGGCTTTTCTTCTTCCTTTTCTTCACTTTCGACCGGTTCACTTTCGGGTTCAATTTGTTCCGACTTGACGCTTTCGTCAGCTTCGTTTATAATTTTTTTGATCGTCTTTGCAATCGAATCCGTGCTAGGAGAAGCCGACAGTAAATTCCAGTCCCAGGTCGATGCGAAGTTTTCTTTTGCCCCTCGAGGACACTCTGGAATTACTTGTAGCAACTTTTGGTCGATTTCTGAAGTTCTAGTTTTGTAATAAGCAGCGGTTTTTTGTTTCTAAAATCGGAGGAATAGTTAAATGTTGAAATTCTGAGTTGGGTGTAAACAACTTACATTATCTAAAGCCGACTCATCGGCTCCCGAACTAATTAAAAGGTCAAATATTTTTCCATCGTCTTTTGTTAGTGCAGCGTAGTGGAGTGGCGTTCTTCCTTCGTTATCGATTTGGAATAAACTATTTGGATACGCTTCGGCTATGTACTCTACAATTCCTTCCCGGCCTAAACCTGCCGCCTAAAATAATTTTTGAAAGTCGGAAAATTGAGCAAGATTGAGGTTACCTTGTGCAATGGTGCTAATCCATTTATGTCCTTTCCAGAAAGAACGATTGCAGGAACTGGAGAACTCGAATGGGTTTTTAAGGATTCCAAGTCGTCGTTTAAAACGTCCGTGTGGATATCACGAATGAGGCCCTAAATCAGGTAAAATTAATTCCAAAAGGTCAAACTATGAGTAATCCATTAATATTTCATAAATTAAATAATTTTCCAGTGAATTAATTAATCA
This sequence comes from Rhagonycha lutea, assembly GCA_958510855.1. NCBI lineage: Eukaryota > Metazoa > Arthropoda > Insecta > Coleoptera > Cantharidae > Rhagonycha > Rhagonycha lutea. The sequence continues at coordinate 28,203,690 of OY294041.1, read as the reverse complement.
GAAGGTTTCAAAGGACAAGCAGCCTGAACAATATAACTTTTCCCAGACGTTATTGATTTTATTGGTGCTTATTGATATCGATTTCAACTAAGTAGAAACTTTTTTTCTAACTTGAAAAAGAATTTTATGGGTCACAGTTCAAAATTATAGCTTTTGTCGTCGAAAAGATTTTAAATCTCCCCCCTCTCCATTTTTTTCCGGTATTACATTTTCAGTAGCCAAATAACAAATAAAATTCTGAACGAAATTTTATACAAAAACTTTTAGTTATAACTTATTACGCTTAATATTTCAGTAAAGAATCGATACCCAAGTGAAAATCAATTTGAAAAAAACACAAACCTTAGGTTAAAAAAAAAGGTGACAGTAATTTAGGCTTGAAAATGTTAAAAACACCAAATGTTTTGGTTAAAATTTTGAAAAATTCTCTTACCATAATGTGGGGAACCACTTCCAAAAATCTTTTAACTTTCGCATTGTTGCTGTGCTCCACCAACAATTTGGATCCATGTCCTTCCCAGACGACTTGCTGAAGATGGGCCAAATCACGATGGTGAATCCAAATTCTAATGTTGGACTTTTTAATAGCCGCACCTGGTGAAAAATTATCTTTCATTATGTTAACAATTTCGATTGCGTGACGGTCTAATCATGGATTTCACTGTACTGGCATCTTTGAACGATTTAAATGTAGTGGACATTAACGTTCGATTTTGTTTGATTCCATTCTGAAATACACCACGCAACATGAAAATGGTCAGGTGACTAAAGTATCTTTAATAATTTAGTACTTTTATTGATTACCATATTCATGTTAAAAACAATTTGTGAAGTTTTTCCATTTTCCATGAATAAAAATTTAATTTAAAATGTTTTCAACAGCTTCATGATTTGAAACGTAATTTTACTACAGGAAAATTTGCTTGCGAATTTTAAGAGCGACGGTTGACGAATTTCAAATATTTGAAAAACTAATTTGATTTTTTTGAACTTTTTTATTCATACACGGAAGGTGAAATTGGTTGGATAGGCGATAGTTGAGAATATTTAAAATTGAAACTTTTCCGAGGTGACATATCGGAAAGACCCAAAAGAGCTAAGAATGAATTTCTGAGTTTATAGAAATTGAATTGAAATAGAAATACCGGGTGACCGGCCGCCGATGTGAACATGGAAATTAACATGGGAAATTGATTTTTCTTTAATTCCTGCTTCCCATCACAACGAATAAGAATGAAAAAGATATCAATGTTAAGAGATTTTTATTCCGCTTCTAAAGATACCAAACACTTGATTGTTTTTTAATTACTGTTAAAAACTCACTAATAAAATGTTTGATAAAATGCTTGTTTTTGCTTGAAAACCAATAATTTCCAACAAGTTAAGAATAACTTGTGTTTGCGTTCGTTGTTAACCAAATTTATTGTAATATGTCAAAGTAATTTGTTGGAAATTATTGGTTTTCAAACAAAAACAATTGCAATAAAATTCAAACAAATTTTTAAATTCGCTATTTTGCATTTTATTAATGAGTTTTTAACAGAAACTAAAGAACAAAATATCAAGTGGTAGGTATCTTTAGAATCGGAATAAAAATCTCTTCAAATTGATATCATTTTTATTCTTATCCGTTTTGATGGGAAGCAGGAATAAAAGAAAAATCAATTTCCTATGTTCACATCGGCGGCCGGTCACCCTGTATATAGTTGAAATAACGTGATTATTGATTAATAATAATGATTTTGATGCCTGCGTCTAGCGGCCTAGGACGCGATCGAAAGGACGCAGACCCAGATGAGAAAGTAGCCCACGAATTAAAAAATTTTAAGATAACAGGATGATGGTAAATGGTCCAAAAAGCAATAACAAAACAAAAATTTTGAGGATTATTTAAAATAAGGCTTAAATTTTCAAAAAAAAAACAAAATTTTACATGAATTGGTTATCCACGACATAGTATTGGTTGCCGCTACAAGATAAGCTCCGCCCACTACGCAGTTTAACCCACCCAACACGCAGTTTAACAAGTTTAAAGGATTTAAATTGATTTAACGATGTTGAATCCGAGATGGAAAGTGGTTGCGTTGTCAAATTGGCTCGGAGCGGAGTGGACCGGAACGGAGGGCGCGGCGACATTATACCAATTAAAAATATCTCCTAGGGCCGTCCAACTCGGAAAAGTGTGCTACTGGGAAGGAGATGGATCTCTCTGTTTTTGTGTCTTTTTGGGTCTGCGTCTTTATGGTCTGCGTCCTTTCGGCCGCGTCTATTTGTCCGGCACCGGCATCTACAGCCTCATTTCGAATTATCTGTAACTGGTAACTGAGAGAATAATGAGCGGTTTTACGAGATATGGCTGTGAATTTAAAAGATTTTATCATCAAGATAATAAAATGAAATGGGCAAAAGTAGCGCAATATTCGGTTTCGATGGATGGCTAACGGTCGCAATTATTAACTCGGCCTGCGGCCTCGCAAGTTGTGCCTATGTTTCAAATAAGCTAGGTATTGAATTTAATTCATTGATTAAAATAAAATGGGCGGATATCGCTTATAGTTTGACCTTACTGGGCAGCCTAAGATAACTAATCTCGACTCGGTCTGCGGCCTCGCAACTCAAATCTTAGCAAATGTTTCAAACAGGTAGTTGTTTTAAAAGCATTTTATCAAGATAGTAAAATAAAATTGGTGGATTCGGTTTTGATGGGTGGCTAGCGGTCGTCAATATTGGCTCGGTATGCGGCCTCGTACACAAAGTATTCTTTGTGTTAATGTTTCACATAGACTATTGAATTTTAAACATCTTATTATTGTATAAAATCAAATGAGCGGAGATTGTTTATGATTCAAAACCTCTAAACCCGACTCGGCTTGCAGCCTCGCAATTTGTTTCAAATAGAGGGCCTAGAAGTTTGCGTCTATGTCTATGTTTCAAATAGGTTATTGAATCTAAAACATTTTATCTATATATATAAAAGAATAAACTGACTGACTGACTGACTGACTGATTGACTGACTGACTGACTGACTGACTGACTGACTGACTGACTGATATATCAACGCACAGCCCAAACTACTGGGTCCTTAGAGATGAAATTTTGCACAGAGGTTCCTGTTATCACGTAGGCGAGCACTAAGAAAGGATTTTATGAAAATCCTATCTAAAAGGGATTTATCACCTATTATCTAATTAGTGGTGACGCGCAGGAATGGACTAACGAGATTCCCACTGTCGACGTCCATCAATTTTACAAAACACAGCTTAAACCGGTGGGTCTACGTTTAGAAGCATGGGATTTTCTTTATAAACAAAAATATACATAAATATAGGATTTATCACCTAATATCTAATTAGTGGTGACGCGCGCGAATGGATTAACGAGATTCCCACTGTCGACGTCCTTCAAGTTTCCAAAGCACAGCCTAAACCGTTGGGTCTACTGTCCAGAAGCATGGAATTTTATTTAGAAAGGAAAATAATAAACTTTTAGAAATTAAAAAATAAAAGTGTGAGATAGGTTAGGATATAACGAGAACCTCCGAAAAGTTGATTTGGGTTGTCGTTTCTAGCGCGAGTAGAGAGAGAGAAATGAAACGTCAAACGGAATGGAAAGAAGAAGGGAAAATGAGGAAGATACAAAGAGTACGAGAGGTGGAGGTAGCCGGAAATGGGAACTGATGGGAGTTGGAGGATGGAGTGCCAGAGTAATGTTGAAGCCAGGAGTAACAAGCGAGGTACGATTTGGGAGCTGTAGAGGTGGATGAGTGGAAAGAGAGCGTGCAGGACAGGACTGCATGGAGAAACTGTGGACAACATACCAGGAGAGAGAGACCGATGGAGTAGAGAATAGAATATAGAGACGGAAGGAAAAGGGTTTGCGCGCAAAAAAGTGAATTCCACGCGGACGAAGTCGCGGGCAACAGCTAGTTATCATATAAAATGGTTCCGCCTTGCGGGTCAGCCTAAGACCACTTAATCCGACTCGGCCTACAGCCTCACAACTTCAATCTTTGCATATGTTTCAAATAGATAGCTGTATTACAAACATTTTATCGACATAATAAGCTAAGTTTTTGGACGGCTTTGATTGTCATTCAATACTAGCCACTATTAGCTCGGCCTGCGGCCTTGCAACTTGTGCTTATGTTTCAAATAGGCTATTAAATTTAAAAAAATAAAGTGAACGCCGGATATCGCTCACGGTACTGTCATATGGGAGCAGCCTGATTGGAGAAATCTTCAAACGGACTCTGTCCTGCAATTGTTTCATACCTCTGAAGAGGCTGATGGCCATGTCTATTAAAGACTTTTGGAGTATGTGTTGTATTATTGGCGTAAACTTGAATGAGTTATTCAATCTCACTCATGAATCTTGAATTCAAATCGGTCCTTCTATCTCCAAAATCCACCCCTGTTGTAACGAATTCTTGCCCTTTGTTACGTGGTACTACTTTCCTATTGCATTTCAATATTTCTAAGTACGGTCCACTTATTTTATTTAAACGTAATCGTTAAATAATAATAATAAAGAATAAAGTTTTTACTTTATCCGGAATCGAACCGGGCATTTTGAGTCGACAGTCAACGTACTTAACCGTCATGCTCCGACCGTCTCTTTTCCAAGCTACCGGTCTTTTTTTCAGAAACCCATGACCTGGCCTCCACATTCATCAGGAGCTAGTCTATTACCATCATGGTCAAACCAACAAACTAATACGCCCTTGCAGGCCCGTAGCCAGGATTTTATTTCGGAGGGGGGGCACTTGTAAAAAGCCTTTTGTAAAATGTAAAATTTTCGGTTATTCCCCTTCCTTTTTCTTTGTCTTTTCAACATTTCGGGGGGTGGGGTCACGTGCCCCCAAATGCCCCCCCCCCTGGCTACGGGCCTGCGCCCTTGTATTAAAACGATTATTTTCAGCTGCCTTTGTTTATTTATTGTTATATTGGTATATGAATTCGCAGCCAATCTCTTCGTAGACTACTAAATTTGACTCGGCCTGCGGCCTCGCAGCTTGGATATTTGTAAAAACATTTCATCAATTTAATAAAATAAAATGAACGAGATCAATAAAATAAAATTATTGGTCTCGATGGACGGCCTATGAAATCCACTTTTGGCTCGGACTGTGGCCTCACCACTTAGATATGTACAACAAATGTTTTACATAATGTAAATAATCCATTTTTGATTCCCTTTTCGAAGTTCATATTTCTGAGTATTATTTTGGAGTGAAGAAGATTTGCAAATTTTGTGGGACACCTCTGGTTTAGAAAGGCTGAGGTGTGGAAGGTTTTTGATAAGGACTGGCAGACGACCTTGTGGTTGCAAGGGGTCCGTTTACTTGCCCCCCTCCCAAGTTAATATTCTTTCCTTAAAATCTAGCTTCCGTATCCTCATAGCTAGCACCCAAATATAAAAGCTAGCACCATTATAGTTTTTCCACAAATCATAGGGGCAACTAGAGGGGCTGGGGGGCTATGCCCCCAAAAATTATTAGTTTTTAATGGCGATATTATGAAGAATCGATTAACTTAATATTCGCAACCCTTACCTTCTTAGTAAATACATTCGGCAGCTAGCTAGCTAATATTTTGGGAGAAAATATTAATTTGGGGGGGGGGCAGCGTTTACTTGCCCCCCTCCCCGATTTCAATATCGATTTGTGGAAAAACTATAATGGTGATAGCTTTTATATTTGGGTGCTAGCTATGAGGAACTTTTTGAGAAAAAATATTAACTTGGGGGGGGGGGCGCAAGTAAACGAACCCGGTTGCGAGGTCGTTTTGATTTGTGCGAATACGAAATAAAATGTACAAGTGTGAATTTTTGAAAATTATAAACACGAAAGTAATTAAAGAAAGTGTATGTTATTTCTTTTTAGTAAAGATTTTTCATAAAGGTATAATTTTGAAAAGGTGCGGAAATTAATTGGATTTGTTCCTTTTGGAAACAAAATAGTTCAAAATTTTCAAGGTCGTGCGATAAGACCGATTGAGTGAACTGGACATTGAAGTAGATGATAGTCCGACCATTTTTTTAGAGGTTGGATTAAAATACTTCAATATGCAAGATGTAAGTACATCTTGATACTGGGGGGTCTGATGGGGGGTATGGAATACCCCCCAGTACATTGAGACTATTAATGTTTTCAAAAACTGCAATCTAAACTTCAGCATTGCTATTTTCAAAGTTGATTATGTGCATCATCTTTGACTTGAGATTGGGTGACATTTAATTGAGGCCTACATTTGCTCCGAGCAACATGCGTTACCTGCTCGATTGCGTCTAAAGATGTCTGTGCGGGTACTTCGGTTCATATTTTGCCGATTTCATGACTTCTTTCTTTCTTCCCAAAATTTTCTTGAACGGCCTTATTTTTTAACCCTATTTCATTACTGAACTTGAGAGATGTGCCCTTCACATGGTTAGTTATGCCACTGTGTATGTTAGTTCAGTCATTATATAATCAAAATAGGGGTGTTTGTTGCTAAAGGTGGTGAAGAAGAGCTAACATGTAAAAAAACAAGAATGTTAACACGGGTGACCTCGGGAGAACCCTTGGTCTCCAAAACACCTCCAAATTTTAGTACTTTTTTTAACATTATCGCCTATAACTCCTAAACCATGCATTCTGGCAAAACAGTTACGATATAACAATTAAAGAGATATCTTCGTGGGTTCCTCATGCCAATTGCCGGCTTGATTGATTGATTGATTGAGAATTTCAATTTATAGATTAGAGATTGCCAATTTCGAGATATATAATTTTACAAACGAATTTAAAAATGTTGGCACTCATCGCATGTAGAATTTGATGCTCTACAACTTTTATTTGATGAGTTTTTCTCTTAGAGTTCTCATCTCCAAGCTGCAGATTTACATTATAGTACTCTATCTCAGTTTTTGTTCGTGGTTTTCGACCATACCATTTATTCTAATTATTAAGTTGTGGTATTCATTTAACGCAGAATTTAATTCTCTTTAATTTGTTATATTATAACTTTTTTTATATGATGCACCGTTTAGGAGTTATAGCCAAAAAAGCAGAAAATGATCTAAAATTTGGAGTTTTTTGGAGGTCAAAAGTTCTCTCGAGGTCGCCTGTGTTAGCATATTTGTATTTTATATGTTTGCAACCATATATACAGCATCAGTCATGTAGCCTCAAGGTCAATTACGCAGGAAACATATTTCCGACCCCCCCTCCTTCCATACCATATTATTCGTAAGTGGAAAGTTGTTATTTTGGAAAAAAATGATTTTAAATTAATTTATCTCCTGTCACAAATTCATTATCAAAATTAAAAAATTGTTTTCTTAAATCCGATGCTTATCCATATTTTCAATATTTAACCCACAACTTAATTATTTATTGATAAAAGTTTGTTTTCACCAAATAAAATAAACAATGTTCAATTAATTTATATCAGGATATTTATAAAATATGTAAAAGTTAATTTATTATTTTTTTGAAGCAATTAATCAATATAAGCAGAAATCAATAGTCCCATTGTATGTACACCGCAAATAGTGACAAATTAAACACCGACAAAAAAAATATTATAAAAATCAACAAAATGCGCATTGACACAGGGCGATTAAACTTTCATGCTAGGTGCCAAATTTTTACCAAAACAAATTGCTCACTTCAGGAAGTAATTGCAAATCTTCCGGCACACGCACTAAAAATCCGAAGGTAAAAACTTAATTTTGGTTGCAGAAACGACGACCTCCCCCTCCCTAATTTACTTTTAATTATTATCGCCAAAGTTTTTGTTCGGATTAAAGTTTGCATGCCTAAGTAATTTACGTGTCTAGTTTGGTTAGCAGTCGTGGTTTACAGCTATAACGCGTTAATCTATAAATATTTTTAAAGTTATTTTTCACGAAGTAGTCAAGCAGGTACTTAGCTAAACGACAAAAAGGTAGTTTATTATACGGGGTGACTTTGAATCAAAAATAACTGTTTCCATCATTCCGATGATATTTAAACTATCAAAAATATTTGTAATTTACTCGAGGTGAAGGTTAGCTGTCATTTTCAATCAGAGGCCTACGAGGCGGTATTGATAAAATTGGCGCCCAACGTGGGGCTCGAACAACTTCGATGTATTTCTTATCTTATTTGTGCGACATCTTTTTAATTAACATAAACATTTTGAACAGTGAGGGAGTTAATTGAAGCCAGGTGGTTTTTTACTACGAAAAATTAAATTTTAAATTATTAACGCATTAATTATTCAAGGTGCACCAAAATAGATAAAAATTTAAACCATAAGTAGGTTTAATATTGTTGAACTTCTGATGAGGACAACGATCTATTGATTCTTTTGGTTATTGAATATGAAAGTAACACAAATAATGATTAATTTTTTATCACTTTTTAGGGAATGACCGGAACCTAATAATCATAGACGGTTTGAAATTTCAATTTCTAAATTTGGATACAACTAAATTTGAATATAAATTAATTTATACGAGCAGGACCAAATAAGTTTTTTTTAATTAGATATTGAAATAAATTACATACAATTTTATTACCGTTAGGAAAATCAGGTTTCACTAGAATTTTCCATCGATTTTCCAAAAGGCAATTATTTTTATTTCCAATTGTAGGTCACTTTTGTTTAATATTTTATCATTTCGAATTGCGCCTCGTCGGCACCCACTGATGTTTCGGCAAAAACCCACTCGAAAAGTTTTAATTAAAAATTAATCGAAAAATTAACGATTTTCTTTGAGACAGCAGGTAATTGAATAAAAAAATGTGTTAACTCGTTGAAATGGTTTTCACTTAAATATTTATTTTGCTTTCACATGAAATAGACCCTTCTTTGTATTATGGAAACGGTTAATGGATTTGGTATTTGAAATGTAAATTTGTAATTAATCTAATGTTTTCCTTTTATGTAAATTTGGTGATCTTTATGGTGCTATTTAATTATTTAAGTATTCACTTTGAAAGTAAATGGAACAAACAAACTTTTCTTGGGACGATGAAGTTTACTTGAACCTGGTGCGAGAGCATCCATAGAATTTTATTATGGGGGAAAAAATGGTGGACCTGCTACTTCAAAGGATCGTCAACAGAAAGTGACACTAAATTTTCATACTGTGCAAAAACTTACCATCTCTGTTTAGCAAACTTTTTCTGGGACTCGAGGCTGTTTTGTGTTTACTAGGAAGCTCCAATTCTGATGAGTGGTTCATGTAATATTTTATGGATCGTTGCTTGTTGTCCAGGACCGTAGGATCCGCTCCAGCAGCAATCAGAAGCTTCTGGATTTCGACGGGTTCTTTGCACAACGGGGTGTAGAGGTAGGGAGTCCGTCCATCCTACAAATTTACCGTTAGGTTTCACAACGACCCAAAAATGTTGACTTACCGAGTCTTTAACATTAACAGTCTGTGGAAAATTTGTAATAAGATATTTGGCGATATCGACAAGATTGTAGTAAACCGCTTTGTGCAGAAGCCCAACCCCGGCTTCGTCTTTCGCCAACACCAATTTCTTCTTTTCCAGTTCGTCATCCAACAAGGTTTGGAGTTCTTCCAACCTATCGCTGTTCACAGCGTCATGCATTAGGTTAATTTTGGACTAAAAAACCGAAAGTTAGTTTAAATAAAAAAATGGGAGTGGAATTAAAAAATCACCATGATTGTAGGGACGGATTTCAAAAATGTCCTGGTTTTGTAGTCCGCTGAGTATCCTCCAGCCAATCTTTGCCCTTGGCCTTCTATAACCAAATTCATCAATTTTTCGATATCTCCATTTCTTACTAATTGCTTGATGTACGCAGAGTTGATCTGTAAAACTAACAAGAAAAATCCTCGATTGATATATTTAAAAGGAGAAACTTGCGCGCAAATTGCTTACGATTTGTTCCCCCTACCCAGAGAAAAGCTAATTTGCTTGGATCGATATTGACCATTAATTTTGTAATTTTTATTTTTTCATTCATAAATTTCCTTCCCTAAAGAATAAGTCGTACACTACACAAAATGCTAATTACGGTGTTCGTAATGTTAAGTGAGCTTTCCTTGTGTATATTTTCTATTCAGAACATCGCGTGCTTGTACGCAATGATAATGCTACACGAAAAGTACAAGACGCTTTTAAATACGCCAAGATATCAAAATTAATTAAAATTTTAATACCAATAAATTAAGGACATACTTTGTTTATTTTCTCGAATTTTCTATTCACTAAATGGACATCCCATTTGTTAATTAATTTTTAATTGCTCACATCCAGTTTTAATTAATTGTTTTTATTTTTTTCGTATTGACACTCTGTATATATTTTTTTGGATAAACTTAAAGTAGGGTTCAAGACGAGTTTAAAAATATATAACAACATACCAATCAAATCTGTAGTTTTTGAGATATGATAATTTTAATTAAAAAAAAAAAAAAAAATTAATACAATATAAACACTTTTTAAAAAACTTTTTAATATTTGATATTTTACTGTCAGCAGCAGTAAAAGTAAAATATCATTAAAAAAAAGTTATTTTTAACAACTTTCTACGAAAATAACTGTCTACGTTTATAATCAATTTTCTACGTTTGAAGAAAAATAGCATGTTTACTCACAATAAAACAATAAAACTATAATTTTCGTCATTATTTTGTTATGTATCATTTAAAGCGCTTAAATTGTCATTAAACCGACTTTCCGCCCCCTGAACGTATTCCATTTTTCGTTCAATCAATCTAAAGTCGAAAATTATATTAAAATTAAGATATATTTACTTTTTTGGCCTAGGGCGTAAAAATAATCTATTTTAATTCATCACGGTTTGTTACGACGGCTACGTGGCTTATAATTTATTTAAAACATTTCAATATAATTGTACTAATTTTAACGTCCACGGCGGCGTTTCGATTAATTTACATAATATACACAAACTTGAGTTTTATTTGCGTAAATACAAAAAAAATTGGGAATTGATTAAATAATGCCACATGGTAGTATACACCGATGCACAATTAATATTTATTGATTTCAATATAGCTGATACTTAATAATGCAACAGCTGATGACTTTCTATGAATTGGTTAACATTTAAGTTTTTAAATAGTTCATCTTAGTTCATTTGTTATACTGTAAAGCCAAAATGGAAGTCTTTAGGATTCAGAATTACGATCGGTACATTCATTTTGGTGAAAAAGTGCAGAAAGATTAGCCTCAGCAGGGAAGAGTGTCCAACAGTGAAACATCGAGGTTCTTCCACTTATGACGTGTCTAATTTTTCTACAAATTGGTTATTAAGGACCTAACTAAGTGGGGCTTAATTTACAGAAGAATCAGCTACGAAATAAGTGAAAAATTTAAATAATTGCTAGTTTCCTACAATTTTTCAACATATCTGTATGCCAGCACGCAAAAAGAAATTGATTTACCCGTTTGAACATCGCATAATTCCAAAACAAAAATTCGGGGATTCCCAAATTCTAATTCTTGAATCACAGGCCATCAAAATGTATTTCAAGATTGTCGGAAACTGTATTGCATTACCGAAAATAAATATCCCTAGAATTTTACCTCGCTTGTGATTGGTTCAATATTTTATCGAGTTTATTGTTAAATTATTAAATAATTTATAAATACTTAATGAAATTTTGATAACAACACCATAAAATTGTGGTTCTAAGTATTAGTTTATTAACTGTACTGCTGTATACTTTTTCAAAAGTTTGGTAAATGGGTAAACCCCAATAATTTATCATAAATTAATTTTGAATTATTTTAGTTTGTTAGTTTATCATTCATTTTTATCCGGTATTTGTTGTATTCTTATTCAAAATTAAAATTACATAAATATAAAAAAAGATATAAAATAATTTTACTGTATTTGCCTATGTGGCGACAATTTTTATGGTAATTTTTAAATGAAAAATAGAAAATTATTTGTTACCTTCAAGTTCATAATTTAAAGATTTATGATCTTTATAACTTTAAGTTTCTATTTTCAAGAAAATAAATAATTTGAAAATTTCAAGTTCATTATAACTTCAAGATCTGAATTGAAAAGTTATTGCTCAAACCTAAAGATTCGTCGTCAACGTACACTTTTAGGGTGCGTTCCACTTAAAATCCACGACGACCACGGTCGATCGTCAGTCCAATCAAATAACCGCGTTCGATCTTTAATCCCAACAAAGAACAACGGGACCACACCGCGGTCGTCGTCGCACCTCTAGTAACCATGGTTACTTGCTATTTAGAATGGAAAAATATTAGTATAGAAAGAGAAGTCCTCTGGGAAAAGAAGAAAGAAATAGGAATTGCAATATTATCTCGTACGTAATTTTCTTGCAATTTATGTTTATTCTTTTGACGCGCGAAACCGAACGCTTCGTTCACAACTCCCCGTAGCAAATGTTGTCGCGGGATCCGCCTATTTTTTTTTAATTATCTTCTCTTTACCATTTCTAACTAAAAATGCTATTTTTTCCATGGCGGGAAGAGGAATGAATATTTTTTACTACCCTTTCCTTAAAATAAATGCGCTTTTCTGCCTGGTGCGGGACCCCAAAGGCGCTGTGCCCGTAGCATTTACTACTTCTGCTACTGTGTTAAACCTACCTGAAGGAGGGGTTGAATTAGTTTCGAGGTCTGATGTCAGAAAGGAAAAACAACATTGATGATTTGAAAGCTATGGGTTGTGAAGTACAACCAGAAAGCCAGAAGCTAGGTCTACAACAAAGAGCGAAATGAACCTAATTCCATCAAGGTACAAATGTACCTGTTAATCCAGATATTGGAGATGGAAGCATCAGTCTTCATCCACAACTATGGAGCCATTTAACCCCATAGGCACCGGCGAAGATGAAAATGGAGTAGTTGGGGATGTGGCCTCCTTCACGGTTGTCAAAATGCCTAAAGTCCACGAGTAAAGTAAAGAAAATGAGTATCAAATTCACTTTTGTGGAAGTACTAAGGCTATCAGGATCAGGTCCTTGGAAACTATTCGAAATGTGAGAAGCACTAGCATAATGAGCAGGGTGAACAGGATTCTTAGTCATTTAGAGACTTACTAGCTAATAAATACATGCGTTTACGAGTCAGAGACCTGACGAAAAGAACCTCGGTGTAAGTCAAAAATATCGACTTCCGAATGGACGAGGCAATCAAGATAAAGCAAGAAATTGCAAAGTTGGTTGGAAATGTAGGGCTTCTTAATATGAGGTCCATTAAAAAATAATAAAGGAGAAGAATTTGGACCTCGAGAGAGAGAGAGAGAGAGACCTTTTGAAGACCCCACAGGTTGAAGCTGGAGATAATCAGCAACCAAAAGGAAACCGCTATAATAAATTAATGCATTTGAGGAATTGGTGCCAGAAATGGTCCAAGGAGCGGCTACATTTAACTCCAAAAAATACTTAAAAAACGAAATTAAGTATAAAAAATATGCAATTTTCCTCAGAAGAATGTCTCATAGCATTAGGGATGCCTTGTACCCTTAGATTCCACAGTCTCACATTCATTTAATTTATAATTTTTGGAATTGAATAAAAAATTGAAAAATCCAACAATAAATAATTAGTGCACCATGAGTTTCGAGTGCTGGAGGAGAGGCTAAATGTGAGTAAAATGCGAAGAAATGGGTGAGAAACCGGGGGGTCTGGGGGGTATGGAATACCCTCCAGCTATAAAGAAGCAATAAGATGGCTATTCTAATTTGATTCCTAAAGAGTCGTATTGTTGCTTATTTACTGATGTACCTGGGGGGTATTCCATACCCCCCAGACCCCCCGGTTTCCCAACCACTTCTTCACATTTTACTCTCCAGGAGTAACAAAGAGAGATGATGATTTTTCAAATTTCATAAAAACACAAATTTTATTCTTGAAAAGTTGTTTTGTAGTTTACTTAATGCTTGAGAATGTTCCATACACCGCAGAACCCCCCCCCCCTCCCGGTTCAAAGAAAATACATTTTGAAGTAAATAACCTTCATTTAAAAAAAACACATTTTTCCTTGAAAATTCCTAATTTTACTAAAAAAAAGTAATAATCCCCTCCCCCCAGAAAAATCCTACAATAATTGGTACACCAAGAGATGCGAGTGCTGGAGGGGAGGCTAAAAGTGAGTAAAATGTGAAGAAATAGGCGAGAAACCGGGGGGTCTGGAGGGTATGGAATACCCTCCAGCTATAAAGAAGCAATAAGATGGCTATTCTAATTTGATTCCTAAAAAGTCGTATTGTTGCTTAATTACTGGTATACCTGGGAGGTTATTCCATACCCCCAAACCCCCCGGTTTCCCAACCACTTCTTCACAGTTTACACCCCGGCGTAACAAAACAAGTTAATGACTTTGCAAATTTGATAAAAACACAAATTTTATTCTTGAAAATTTGTTTTGTAGCTTAACTTAATGCTGGGGGGCTTAACTTAATTCTATACCCCGTAGACCGCCCCCTGTTCCAACAAAATATATTTTGAAGTAAATATAACCTTCATTTAATTTTTTTTTAAATATTTATATCATATTCTATCGTGGGCTAACCAGAAAGACATATTTTTCTTTGTTTAAATAATCTTCAATTATTTTTTTTTCAAATGTTTATATCATATTCTATCGTGGGCTAAGAAAGTGGCATATTTTTCTTTGAAAGCTCCTAGTTTTCAACACCAAAAAGTAGTAGCACCCTCCCCTCGGAAAAATCCTTAGGGTTATAATTATAACATAATATGACCATAATAGAAGTTATGACTAATTATGAGTAAAATGCGATGAAATGGGTGAGTAGGCCAGTCATTGTAGTAAAAAAGGTATGAATAATTGCAAAAGTTTTCAAATTTTGAGACAACATTAGAGGAGGTAAATAAATAATAAATCCGATTTTGCACCCTTTTCCACCCCCAGGAACATTGTTAAATTAACAAAAAACGTAAATTTTCAATAACTTTTTGAAAAAAGTTCCGAAATTTATGCAAACCTTGGAGAACATTTTAATAATTAAACACATCTTCAATAAAGTTTGAACCCTGCTACAATGACCGGAACTTTGCAAACAGTAGCTTATTAATTTTATTTTGGTGTATCCTGTCGAAAAAAATTGCAAAAGTCATGCAAATAATTCCTTAATACAACCCTGCTTGCAAATTAATATTCACAACTATTTGCAGTGTTCCGGTCATCGTAGCAGGGTGCAAACTTTATAGAAGATGTCTAATAATTATTGAAATGTTCTCCAGGATTTGCATATATTTCTGAATTTTTTTCATCCAGTTATTCCAAATTTACACTCTTCTTTTAACAATTTAACATTGTTCCGGGCAACAATAAAAAGTGCAAAAATCGGATTAATCATTTTTTAACCTGTTGTTGTCCCAAAATATAAAAACTTTTGCAATTTCTGTCTAAATTTTCACTTTTTAAGTCCCCAATGACTGGCCTAGAGGGACCGGGGGGTCTGGGGGTATGGAATACCACCCAGCTGTAAGTAATAAGACAACTTTCCTAAATTATTGATACCACGTTAATTTTATTCTTGAAAACCCATCTGGTTACTTACTTGCAGCTTTGTAGCTGGAGGCTAATACCCAGACCCCCGGTTTCCCATTCATTTCTTGACTAAGTAGCCAAGAAAGAAATCAACACTTGAAAAATGTGATAAAAAAAGTAAATGTTGATTATTTGCTTCAAATTATTTTCCCTGGGTATATTGTGGTACGGACTCCCCCACCCCCAACTGTAAGTAAGCAACATGATAACTTTTCCAGAATCAAGTTTACATTATATCTTGATCAATTTTAAGTCATCTTTCTTACATTACTAAAAATAGAAGAAAAATTTGATAAAATTAAGAATAATTATTATTACAGTACTACATAATTTTCCTTAAAATCATTCTCACCTAGACCCTGTGTCCTGGATGTCGTGGAAGAAAATACGCTCCTGAACCGGGGGGGGGGGGGTCTGGGGAGGTTCGGAATATCTCCCAACTCTTGAAAAGGTGACTTCTCAAGAATCGAATTTTGATCTTGATCAATTGTGAAAGTCATATTGTTGCTTTCTTATGGTTAGGAGGTAAAATGTGAAGAAATGGTTGGCAAACCGGGAGGTCTGGGGGGTATGGAATACCCCCCAGGGATACTAGTAAGTAAACAAGAATACGGATTTTTATGAATAAAATTAGAATAGCCACCATATTGCTTCTTTATAGCTGGAGGGTATTCCATACCCCCAGACCCCCCGGTTTCGGATCCAATTCTTCACATTTTATACATATTTATACCCTCTAGTTTTGGGATGTTCGGGTAATATCTTTTGAGGAAGATAATATTAATTTTATCACATTTTAAAGTACTTTTCCATTTGCCTCTTAGTCCACCCCTCAGCTACGCCAAAGTAACAAAAACAAAGACGATTTGTGGATATTGTGGATAACTAACAGATCATCTCAGTTTTTGTCCTGATAAATGTTAATAAATATTATTGGATTAAAAAAAACAGTTCGGATCTAGTAATATATGATTAAGTTCCTTTTGGAAGTAATGTTGAGCTCTTCGTGAGCCTTTGAAAATTTGGATAACATGATTTTTTTAGAAAAATCTGGCCAAAAACCTCCTTAATATGGGAGAGACTTTATGTCTAGCAGTGGGCAGAAAAAGGCTGAGAAGAAGAAGGTTTTTTAAAAGAGGTCCTTCCAAAGATTCCAGTGGTAAAGCATCGTTTAAGTTTAAACCGTATTCCATTTGGGGAAGGCAATTTTTGAGCGTACATATAAAATTTATAACAATTAGGTTCTTGGTATTGAAAGAGTGACGTAGGTTTCAGCGAATGATCGCAAGGTCAGGCAATAGAAAATCAAATGCTTGAAAAACAAACAGAAGCTCCAATTCCCAATAAATATTTCTCGTTACCATGGTCACCATGGATTCATTTACTACTAGTAAAACGCTTTGACTGCTTCAAAATCATTTTCGTGACTCAAGGACCACGTGGAGGACCACAGTTTAAAAAATAAATAAGAAAGAGGCGAAAGTCAAAAAAATTTTCAAATCAGACTCACCTGCACTCAGTGCATGCTGCACTCCGATGGTCGAGTAAATAATGCAAAATAAACATGTCGAACACAGTTTTTATCGCGGTATCTTAGAAGTAAGAAACTCAAGAAAGGCCAATCATATTTTAATAACAGGAATTTTTAATATGATAGCCAAGCTTAAACACATTCATGAATAATTAATGACATGAAAAAGTAATTATTTGCTACAATTATAAACTTATTACGTGATACCTCCAAGGACTTGCGAAACATGAGAAAAACTTTGCAGGAAAATGCAAAAAAGAAAATTTCTTACCTCTTGGTGGACTCGAATGGATGTAGAGCCCATCCGCTTGGAGATCTTGATTGTGCCGGACGCGTCTTCGTAACTCAGGCATTTTGGATGGTACCACTTAAAAAAATTTTTGTTCAAAAGGTGCGAATTGGATATGAAGAGTAACACCGACTGGGAGAGATCAAAACATTGCGGTGCATTTTGACGTGGGTAAACTGCACGTGGAACGAATATGTCAGGGTAATGAGGGTTGGTGCGAGTAGATTGAATTCAAATGACGGCGCGCGTTTACAACTTGCAAACACACGTTTGCGCCATGTTATTGTTTCATTTATCTATTGTATTTGCAACAATATACTTCTATCGACTTGACGTACACTTATCGATGTGCTCATTGAAAAAGGAAAAGCAATTTCATTACGCATTTAAATTGATTCGCGTCACGAACGCTCTTTCAAGCGCACTTCACATTTTTTACTAAAATTATGAAAACAGCAAACTTTTTTCAAGGTGCGAGTGCTTGTAACGCTGCGCGACGTCAAGGTCCCCTGATTTTGCAATTTTTGGGTAAATGTTTCCTAGAGCCGGCCCTGAACATCGAATGATCTTATCTCATTTCTAACCGTTTTTATCTCAATTCTTAACGAATAACCTAATAATTACGAGGGGAATATTAAATAGGCTGTTTCTAATCAATAAAGGGGCAATATTTACCTTGAAAAAAGAACCAAAAAAAAGGGGCAAACAAAAATTCCTGCAAAATGTTTTTGAAATTGGATGTTTTGTTTACATTGGTTCTCAATCACCTAGGCGTAAATGATTGCGTGCATTTGAAAAAAATCGATAACAATAATTCTTTTATAATCTCGTGTTGAAATATTTAGCGAGGGTGTAAAAAATTACAAAGTTATTATTTTTCTTCCGTTAAGTTTATTACTGAGAAAAATAAATTTAGCCAAAGTTTTTTGATAAGGAGTCGTTGTGCGATAGCATCTCTAAGGTCATCAAGTTCAATGTGCATTTGAAAGTGTTTGCACAGAAAAGTTAAATAATTCAAAAAACCGAAACGTAAATTGTCCCTTCTACTACCAAATTACTACCCTAATTGTAGGGTTGGATGAAACAATTTTAGTTATCTTTCTGTTTTATCAAAAAAGTTTGGAAAACAGGAAATGAGAATTTTCTAAATTGATATATAAAAAATTTGTTGTTTTTTAATTTTTAACCAGTATAATTTTTTTGTGGTAAGTGGTAATAAACAACAACAAATCAATCAGCACCAATCAATCAAATATGGATTCTGTATTTAATTGGAACCTATATTTCCCACTTGGCGAAAGAAGGGTGCTAATTCAGATTTTATGCTTGCTTAGCAAACCCAATATTCGTGTATTCTTGGAGGGTATCCCATACCCCCCAAACCCCCCGGTCACATAAACCAATGTGGTGTATGCTCCGTCATTGATTTTAATACATTTCAATCGTTCTATATAGTTATGATACCACCATATCGTCTGGGGGTATGGAATACCTCCCGGCATCAGGAGGTTAAAAGTTATACAATTTTTGGATCTTATTCGTTGTGCCTACCACCAAAACGCATGAATGGATTAACGAAATCCCTGCTATCGACCGCTCACTAACTGAATACAAATTTACTTTAAAAATAAATACGAGGAGGAGGAGCTTTCCAGCAAATTGCTATATTGAATGTGGTGGTCGGGTAATTTTTTATATTTACTTATCAGGAACCAACACCTGAGTGAAGAAGCTTATGATACCAAGCTGTCAACGCTGGGAATAAAAGATAGTCGCCCTTAATTATGGTAGGTCTCTGATCATGACTATTTTCTAAATATTTCGACTTTTATGCACAGTAATTCAAAAATGCTACGTTTGACATACAAATTTAATCAGGAAAATGTTATAGATTCAAAAAAGATCTTTTGAAAAAGCTAAAAACCTCAAATCGGTTCAATTATAATGAAGTTATCGGCTAGTTGCTACCTTAAAATACAGAACCGGCTAATTTGATATATTTTTAGAAAATCTGATTTTTAACTTTTTGTACAATAACTCGTTTTCTTTTGATCCTACTGCAAAAATGTTAGTGCACAAAATTAAAGATGATTAAATTCTCAACAAAAAACCTTTGTGCATATTTTCCCCCAAATTAAGACTTTCCAAACTGTAGACGTACGAAGTTGTCCATAAAATCGAATGAATTATATTGCTGATGAAGCAAAATTAACATTTAGCTCAGCCTACGGCCTCGCCCCTAACCCAACTTTTTTTAGGTTGATAACTACAAAACTAACCGCAATCAGTGGTGCGGTGCGGTACGAACAGACATATAAAGATAGTATAATAGGGTACATTAGCGATCAAAATATTTGAACTGGACAAAAATTAGCATTATTTCTATTTTTTGTCCATACTTTTTAATTTAATGGTCGATTATACTCTTTCACTTATCACTACCCTGCCCAGGGATGCAGTCGTAAAATAAAAAGTGCCGGGGCGGTAAAATAAAAAAGCTCGCTGCAAGGGGGCGTGGCCAACTTTCTTTTTTTTATAAAATATTTATTAAATGTACAATTTATTTACAACAAAATACAGATATACAGGAGTAATTTTTCTACCTGATTCGAAAATGGCTATACATAATAAATTCTCTTGGTTCATTCGCGTTTTACATTAACAAAACGCCACCACACGGAATAATTTCAAACTCCATTTTGTACGTAATATTTTATTTTAGTGATGGTGATCTTTGTTAAGAATTTAGAAAAGTCCTCTTGTTATTTTCTTGCAGCTGTCCTTTTAGGAATAAAATTAGAATAGCCATCTTATTGGTTCTTTATAGCTGGAGGGTATTCCATACCCCCCAGACCCCCCGGTTTCTTTCCCCGCCGAACAATTTGTCTAATATTTTTGAAACTACAAGTTTATTAATGTTAAACCTGTGAATACTGCAAAAATCGTGAAAGAATATTGTAAGTACAGGCAGTGACATAGGTGCAACTAGGGGGGGCTGGGGGTCTAAGCCCCTCAAAAATTCAAGTTTTTCGTTATTTTTACCCCGCCCTTAAAAAATTGTGTGAAAATATTTTTTTAGCCCCCCCCCCAAACTTCTGACCTTAGTTGCGCCAATGGGCAGTGATTTTTGAGGGTGGGAGGTAAAATAATAAAAATATTGTAAATATTTTACTGTTAAACTTGTAAACAAACACTGCAAAAATAGTAAACTAATTCTAAATGAAAATGGAAAGTTTTTGAGAGGGGGGGCGGGTAAGCAATAACAATTTTGTTTAAAATTTATGAAGCTAGGTAAATTTATTAACTTTAAAGCGAATACTGCAAAAATACAGAATACCTCAGAAACTTAGGAATTTTACATTAACAAAACGCCACCACACGGAATATTGGCTTTTTTGCATTCACAGATGTAAGGAATAGCAGTCCATCTTTGTTTAAAAGCCACTTATTGACATGAGCACAAATTTGTTAATAAAGTTGACAAATTTGTTAACAAATTTATTACGAAATTTGTGTTAGTGTCAAGTAGCCAATTTTTTCACTGCAAAGATTGCAATGAGCAATCATAAAAGTTTGAAACTATTTTAGTGCACTAATGAAAAAAGAGAAACGACAGCCATTTTCTTGGTGAGCTTGGTACTGTGACTGTGATACTTGTGGGCTAGTAATGTCAGGCTGACGAGTATTGGCTGTTTACCGGACTGGTTTGGAACTGGGTTCTCTATTGAAGGGGAGGAGAGAAATTGATTTTCTTGTCTCCTCCACAATTTGGGATACAATCTGCAATCCTGGAAGTTTGCCGGGTGCTTACCTCTACAGTTTTTGCAGATCGGATCCGCTTTAGGGTCTTTTCGACAATCGGTCGTCCAATGATTGCCAGTGCATTTCACACGAAGTGGAATCGTCTTGCAGCAGTTCTGTGCATGTCCGAAGGACTGGCACCTGTGGCACTGTCTAATTTTAGTTTGGTATCAAATAATGAAATTAATTGAAGTCAGTTCAACCAAAAATATAATTTAATAAATAAAAAACCCGATTACGACACTAATATTGAAAACCGTCCTTTCACCCTTGCATACTTTTATTCCGAATAATTAATTTATTATTTTAAAGTTTCATTTTACTTTCTTGTAATTTTTCCATTTTGTTAGGTTTTATTTAGTTACATCCTGTACAAAATTCTTATAAAGAAAATGTTTAGGTTGGTAACGGCTCCATCTACCTTCTTTTTATGAAACCACAGTAAACAACTTCAACATAACCTGAAATTATCACGTTGTTAAGATAAAGGAGCACATTTTAAATTCTACAATAAAAATGGGCAAAACTAAGAAAGCAGACGAAAGTTTAAATAACACCACCCAAGAAGGCGAAGAGATGACGTACGAAGAAAAGGTTGCAAATACCTGCATCATAGCCAAACCCATGGCATCTAAAAAATTAACCAAACGATGCTACAAACTCCTCAAACAGGGTAAGTCACTCCTACAATTTTTTTGTATTACCATTATTTCTACGTTTTCTCCAATTTTTAGCATCACAATTCAAAACTTACGTTAGGAACGGCTTAAAGGATGTGCAGAAGAGGATACGAAAAGGAGAAACTGGTATCGTAGTATTTGCTGGGGATGTTTCACCAATTGACATTATGATTCACTTACCTGTGGTTTGTGAGGAGAAGAATATTCCATATTGTTTCGTTCCCAGTCGGGCGGATTTAGGAGGTTCACTTGGCTGTAAAAAAGGTTCCTTGATGACTTTGATCCGCGAAAAGGAAGACTATAAGGAGCTCTTCGATCAGTTAAAAGAGGACATTAGAACTTTACCTGTTGAACTTTAAGTACAGTAAGTGAGCAAGTGCTTTATTATGTATCGAAATGAAATGATTTACTCGGTAAGAGTTTTTTTTAAGTTGTAATATAGGATTTTAAGACAAATAAACTTGGGAATTGACAAATTTTTTTGAACTTTGCATAACTTTTAAAAGTGGGAAGGGGATCAAATTCAAGGTTAAGGGTGTAGTCTTCGTGTGATTTTTAGATTGGGACTTTGGTTTTGAAAATTTTAACTTAAAGTGCACAAAGCTTTGGGGGCCCTCGGTTAGAGAGTGATGAGGGCCCCCTTACCAATAGGGAAGAGTTGAAAATCACATTTTCCGCTATTTGAGTGGTTATACTATAATAAATCACTTTTTTTGAGGTCCTTCCGGGGCCCTCGGCGATCGCCGACCTAGCCAGTCTGGGCGTATTGGTTTTTGCCCATGAAAGTTGAACCAGCGAGAAAAATAATCTTGGTGGCTTCTCCAGAGATTTACTGACACGAAGTCAGATTGGTCAAGTCATGGTTTGTCCAAAGTTGATAGATTCCTAGAGATATAACGAGGGCCTGTGCTAGTGGTTTAATTTGTGCTACCCACATCAACTCATTCGAACCAAAACAAATTTTACATTTTTTATTCAACAACAAAGAAAATGATGAAGAAAAAATATTCTATTATAAGAATTGACCTTAACCTTCCAGCATAAGGAAGTAACAAGAAGACTTCAAAATTGATAAAAAATTTAATTCTTGTGAAAATAATTTTTTCTTATTTACGGTTGAAGGGTATCCCAACCCCCTGGTTTTCCAAGAGTATCTTCTAGGTCTAGAAAGGTTTTTCTAGTAATGTAAACTACATTTTTTTATATATTTTTTTTTAGTAACTAAACCTTATTTTGCTCCTCAAATCTGTGCGGTCGTATTTTCCGCCACCTTCGTCACGCCCTAGTTCCGGCTCTGTAAATTCCTCACTATTTTATTTTAATTATTATTATGAAAGAACCAGGTGCTTAGAAGAGCAGGAGCTATAGGCTCCCTAATCTTTATGTCCTGCAGGGGAAATTCATTAGAAATCCTAATTACTGGCCTTTTGCCTTTGATTTTCAAAAATACTCAACATTGGAATTTCAAATTATATTAATCGTAAAGTAATTTATATTATCGCTAATTTTTACGATTTCTATGAATTTATTGGTAAACAGATAAATTCATAAAACTACCTAAAAATCGGAAAACCTCGAGCTTTCATTACAAGTAAGCCAATTATAAGTGGTCTAAGACAATTAGATACAATTGCACCCCTCCCCTTATTATATTTAAATATAACAATAAATTATTCATTTGATGAACTAGGCCATCCAAACACGCAGTTTAAAGGGTTTAAATTGATTTAACGCCGTTGGATCCGAGGTGGAAGGTGGTTGTCTTGTCAAGACTTCCGCGCCTCCGCTTCGCGCCGCTCCGCTCCAGAGCCGTTTTGACAACACTACAATTAAAAATATCCCCTAGGGCCGTCTAACTCGGCAAAATGTGCTACTGGAAAGGGGATGGATCTCTCTTTGTTCAATCACACAATTACGTAAATGTATAATGATTAGAGTCCGGATTTATATGCACAACAGACCGGTCTTGAAGTAACATCCCATAAACCAGGGATGGCGAACCTATGGCACGCGTGCCATTGATGGCACGCGACACAATATTTTGGGCACGCCACCGATCAAAAAATACACTATTAAATATTATATTTAATTATTTGATGGCACGTCTATGGCCTCATTAAACATTTCTTTAGAAAAAATGGCACGTTCATACATAAAGGTTCGCCACCCCTGCCATAAACAATTGGTTAAGAAAAATTTGTTACCAATAGAAAACGTTTATTAGTGCTAATAAATTTTTCTTAACCAATTGTTTATGGCAGGTATGAGCAACCTTTTTTTGCCGCGGGCCACTTACAAATTAAAAAATGTTGTCCGGGCCGTGTAAAGGGAGGGGGGATTAAAAAAAATTTATGATGTAAATGTAAGTGTTTTTAAAATTATTATAAAAAATAAGTTTTGGTCGATACAATTCGTTTTCAAAAGAAACAGGGCTTACTCTTTTTATTACAATGATATTATATCTATGGAAAATATATTATCAACTTAAACAATTACCATCTTAAAAATCTTTGACGGGCCGCACGAAAAGGTGTGTGACGGCCGCGGGTTGCTCACCCCTGGTTTATGGTAGAGAAGAATGCGGGACTACTTTTTCTTGTCCCGCCCCGTCCCGCGGTGCGGCCTTGTCCTGCAGTCCCGTCCCGCGGGTCCCGCATATCCCGCGAGTCCCACGCGTCCCGCAGGTCCCGCGCATCCACCCCCTGAGCACTGTTTTATTTTATAAATAGTATAAAAATAACAATTTTAATTGTTTTTTATTATTTTTTTTAATAACTTAAAATTTTTACTTAAGTAAAATAAATTTATAAATCAAACGCGGGACTTAATTGGCATCCCGTCCCGCGCGGGACTAAATTGGCATCCCGTCCCGCGCGGGATTCAATTGTCGTCCCGTTCCGCCCCGTCCCGCGCCCGGGACGGGACGGGATTTTTTTAATCCCGCATTCTTCTCTAGTTTATGGGGTGTTACTTCAAGACCGGTCTGTTGTGCATATAAATCCGGACTCTAATTAATAATATTTTGCGTCTTTTTTGGATTTATATCAAAAATCAATTTCTCGCGTTCAAACGGCCGCGTTCTAATGTTCGGCTCCGATTATTAGAGGCATCTTATGGCGACCTACGGCCTCATATATAAACTCGGCCTGCGGCCTCGCAACCTAGTAGCTCTCAAAGTATTTGAATCACCAAAACCTTTCAAATGGAATTACCAAATGCAGTAAAATCCGCTTATAATAATTTTCTAGAGATACAGGATTGGTATATTATAAGCGGAGATATTTTAAACATAATTTTTTATATTAAAGACATAGAAGTTTAGCCTATGAATTCATCCTTTTAGGCGAGTTTCCATTACAGATTACAGGTAGACTGAGCCGTAATGAAAGTAGAAAGCGCCTGTGGCAAACGGGTCAATTTGCGCTACCCCCCGCTCCAAAGAAAGATTTTTTTAAATATTTATTTATTCAATTAAAAACATCTTTGAACCAAAACCAATTTCACATTTTTAAAAGCTTTTATTTAACTTGGTGTGACCGTTGTCCGTCGTCCGTCCCTTGGACTTTTTCGAGGCCGTTTTTAACCAACTTCCCGAAGTCCTAGAGAGCTGAAATTTGGAACATAGCTTTCTCTTGCAGCGAATTTTCATATATTAATTTTGTGTCCCAAAATTCCGCGAAATAAGCGAAAAATCGGGAAAAAACTGAAAATAATAAAGCGCATGCGTGGCTGCGCATTGTACAGTTTTACCATACAGGGTGAAAAGTTACATTACTAAATCGCATTCGCATTTTTAAGGGCCGAATTCAGGGTGAAATATTTTGTTTTAATGATGTATACAGGGTGAAGCATCAAACATCAAAAACACATACCATAAGAATTCTGATAGGATGAAGCAAGAGCTGTATTTGACAAATATTACTAAAAAATTATTTATTCATTACTTACAAGGACGTAGACGCGTTTCCCCATCTGTAAGTCGAATTTTGGGGTGAAATTGGCATCATACGTTAGAGCCTAAATGAACATTCATTATTGGTTTAGGATTACATTTTGTAATCGAAACAATAATTGTACGATCTAACATCTGACACCAATTTCACCAAAAACTTCAAACATATAACGAAAATAGAAAAACACGTCTACCCCCCCCCAATATTTCGCGAATAACTCCGCGACGGTTGAGGCTCAAACGAAAAAATGGAAGCTCAGTTAGACTCTAACGATGCTTTAACGTTTGACACCAATTTCACCCCAAAATTCAAATAAAGAGGGAAAATAGAAAAACAAGACCCTCCCCCCCAAATTACTAGCAAGAAGTTAATCATTTGTAGAAGGAGGCAAAGCTGAAGTTCTCCGATAAGAATGGAAAATACTGAAAATAATAAAGCGTATTCGTGGCTGCGCATTGTACAGTTTTACCATACAGGGTGAAAAGTTACATTACTAAATCGCATTCGCATTTTTAAGGACCGCATTCAGGGTGAAATTTTTTGTTTTAATTATGTATACAGGGTGAAGCATCAAACATCAAAAACACACACCAGAGGAATTCTGATAGGATGAAGCAGGAGCTGTAAAAAACATGACTTTTCTTCTTTAGGTGCCTATCCGATTTCGGATGTACGGCGATCCCCCCGACTTAACCAAGAAGGCTGTACCAGGGAAATGTTAATGTTAATGGGGTGGCGGTTTGCGTATCCACAGATCAATTTTGGACTTAATTAGATCATTAACATTTTAAGGATTCTTATTGGCATATTACTCTCGGTGGTTTACCATTGCCTTCCGAGGGGAGACGGTCAGAATAAAGTTCTTACTTCACTCGGATTCGAACCGGGTATTTAGCGTTCATAGTCAACTCGCGTTAGCACTATGCTGCGACCACCTCCCACTTAGTCAAACATGACTAAAAAATTAAAAATAAAAAATTAAATAAAAAATTAAAAATTTTTAAAAAAAAACCTTTTATTTAAAATTAAAAAGGTGCACTAAAAAATAAAAAAATTAAATAAAAAATTAAAAATTTTTAAAAAAAACCTTTTATTTAAAATTAAAAAGGTGCACTAAAAAATAAAAAATAATTTTAATAAGAATAAACAAAACTTCTTGAAAACATCAATATAAAAGCGTGGGGCTATTTATTTAGAGGTAAGCGAGGTAAGTAAGCAATTGCTAGCCCCACGCTTTTATATTGATGTTTTCAAGAAGTTTTGTTTATTCTTATTAAAATTATTTTTTATTTTTTAGTGCACCTTTTTAATTTTAAATAAAAGGTTTTTTTTAAAAATTTTTAATTTTTTATTTAATTTTTTTATTTTTTAGTGCACCTTTTTATTTATTCAACAACAAACTAATAATGAAGTAGAAATATTGTATTGTAAGAAGTGACCTTTGTAGTCCAGTCAAAATAGACAAAAAAAAGTGCAAAGTTTGTAATAATTCGCATCCAGCTGAAAATTGGCATAAACCTTAAATGCACTATTACAAACAAAATATCAAAAGTCCCCACCGATCCCACATCTGCTAAAAGAGTTATTCAAGGTCAAAAGTCAACAATATCGATTTTTTGCATTTTGCTCGTAAATGATAAGTGTTATCGTAAAAATAGGTTAGACAAAAATTGTAGATCATGAAATTCTCTACAAAAATTATTCTTATACTTATTTTCGTACGAATCGCTATTCCGGATATATCGCGATTTCGAAAATCACTTAATTATTACCAATATTACCATTTTTTCAATCAATAGGACATTGTCTAATAAAACTTCCCAACTTTTGAATCGTGATATCTGATGAATAACGATTCGTACGAAAAAAAGTATAAGAATAATTTTTGTAGAGAATTTCATGATCTATAATTTTTGTCTAACCTATTTTTACGATAATTCTTATCATTTACGAGAAAAATGTAAAAATCCGATATTGTTGACCGTTGACCTTGAATAACTTTTTTAGCAGACGTGGGATCGGTGGGGACTTTTGATATTTTGTTTGTAATAGTGCATTTAAGGTTTATGCCAATTTTCAGCTGGATGCGAATTTTTGCAAAGTGAAATGTCTATTTTGACTGGACTATTTGATGTTTTGGTTTTAACTAACTAAATAATGGTGATTTTATAACCTATTTGTCCACTCGGAAAAAACTAATTTCTTCTACTTGCCCGCAATTATAAATGACATTTTTTTAACCCTCTAACCAGGACTTAACTTTGTACACCTCCTTTGAGAACCACTGGTTTAGCTATTGTATTTCACTTCCGTATTATCAATTTTTTTTACATTATTTAAGCTTGACAGTGACTATTGTTTTTAAAATGTTTTTGAAAGAAAATAGGATAGGGAAGTATCATTTATTTTGCCCCTCAAATCTGTGCGTCCACCCGTCACCTGCAGCTGTAAGCAAGCACCAACACAACTTTTCATAATTAAAAACGACGGAAACTTGAGTCTAAAAACGTCTGGTTACTTACTTACAACTGGGAGGTATTCCATACCCCCCAGATCCCCCGGTTTTCAAACAGTTTACTTTCAAAAGTACCCTCAAGGTCAGAGGAAACTATTTTTGGGATAATAAACTACATTATCTCATTTTTTAGTGTTTTTTTCAGGTTGGCTAGGCCCCCTAAAATGTGAAGAAACTGGGGGGTATGGAATACCCTCCAGCGCCAGCGTAAGGAAGTAACAAGATGACTTTTCAAAATTGGTAAAGACTCGAATTTAAATCTTGTGAAAATAGATTTTTCTTATGCTCCCTCACTTAACACTTAAGAGTTAGATAAATAACTGTTAAAATAAATGGCTATACTTAATTCTATTGGTTAATCCTCATAAGAGTTAAGTGAGTGAGCATAAATCGACCATTACTCTAGGGATCTGTTCATCATCCCTATCATCAGCTAAGGATCTGTTCACCCCCCACCGCGGTTCCCTCCGATTATTTACTTTTGGAAGTATTCTCTAGGTAAGGGGAAGAGATTTTTCAGGAATATAAACTGCTTTTTTTCTATTTTTTAGAGGGAGCCTCCTCGCTTATTTTTCACCTCAAATCTGTAAGCCCATATTTTTCGCCACTTTCGTTACGGCTCTGTAGATTCCTCATTATTTTATTTTAATTATTATGAAAGAATCAGGCGGGTAGAAGAAATTGAACTTTTCGCCGCGAAATTACAGGAGCGGGTTAGCGGTTTTTTTATAATAATTATGAAATCAAGCAAGTGCACCCCGAACTAAAATTACAGGGTGGAAATTGAACTTTTCCCCACGAAATTACAGGAGCGGGTTAGCGGTTATTTTTATAATAATTATGAAATCAAAGTAAGGGCACCCCGAACCAGGCCCGTAGCCAGGATTTCATTTCGGGGGGGGGGGGCACTTGTAAAAAACCTTTTGTAAAATTTTCGGTTTTTCCCCTTCCATTTTCGTTGTCTTTTCAACATTTCGGGGGGGGGGGGCAAATAAACTTTCTCTATTGGTGAGTTATGTTAGGGGTCCTCCTAAGTAAGATCTGTTATACTTATGTTATAACCTAACCATCCTGTCTCTAGTTATCGATATATATCCGCTCTCTACTAATAATAAATGAGGTCATCTTACGGCTGAAATGTGAAATACACTAATTTTAGTACCAACATAAACTAATAAATACCTGCAATTTCCTAGAACTGCACCACACAATCGTGATCGAGCCCTGTGCTCCCCCTCCGAGGGAAACCTCAATAAATACCAAAGACAATCAAAAATACAAGATAAAGCAGTCAAAAGGACTGGTCCTGCTACAAAAGGTCAACTGCACCACAAATGGCGGAACCCACTTTTTTGGATTCACAGTCGTAAGGAATAGCAGTCCATCTTTATTTAAGAGGTCTGTGGTTGCATTACACTAATATGTGGTGTACAGGTGACCTTTTCGATTTGGTATTGGCAAAATTAATTTTAAAACCAACTCTGAAATTTAAGGGATCGTTTATAAAATGCGTCCGCAATTTTTTCCAAAATTTTGATTACTCCTCCCCCTTTTGTCACATTATCCTCCCTAGTAACATAGTCTGTAGCTTTTGCACTTCTTTAGGTCACATAACATAGCTGGGCCTACGGCCTTCGCACTTCTCTACCCTGATCTGTTGTAATTTTAAACGTCATTTATCAGTTAGTAAGAATCGGCTTCGGCAGTCTGTTACGGACCTTTACGTCGATCGTTCATTTGGCCCGTAAATAATAGGTTGCCGACCGCTGAGTCGCGAAGGGGTGGGTAAATTATTCAAAACAAGGAAACAATTATTATCTTAATCGGCTCTTCAATAACACTAAAATAAATGTCGGTATAAGTGGACGCCACTCTGGTTTTTAATATTATTAAGCGTTGAGGTTAAAGAAAGGTCCAAAGTTGTGAACTCGGCACCTCCTAATCGGTAGTATCTCTCTGGACTGCCCTCCTTCTCCTTGAGCTCATAAACGAAATGTCCTTGTGGCTTCCTACTTTCAAAATTGCAAGTTGATAATTATATCTTTTTATAGAACTAGAACTGTGATTATAAACAGATTTTCATCTACAAAAGTTGTTATTTTGGATTTAAAGAAAAAGCACATTTAAATTGATAAAAATGATTTTATTTCTTGAATTATTGCACACAGACATTTTTTAATAAATTTAAACATGATTTACTCAATTATGGGAGAATTTTGATTTTATTGGACTTGTTGCGACCTAAATTGATTGTCAATGAAAAATTTAACCAAGAACTGGAGCCTCCTCCATTTTTGGTGGAAGATGTGTAGCCCCAAACCTCGATATAAAATTGAGTAAATTTCCTTGGTGTTCTCGTGGTAGATCAACAGGTTAAGGAATACTGATACTTTTTAATGTTTCTAAAAATAAAGGGCCACCGCAAGTGAAAATATTGAAACATTATTTACCCTCTTTCTACTAGAAATAGGAAAAAAACCGCCCTCTTTATTTTTAATAACATCGTCGATAGTCGACTAATAAAATTTGAGTCAGAGTTGATCTACCTAGCCGAACACCTTACGTAATAAAAAAGTAATACTATTAGGAAAGTCGACCCATCAAACCCACACCAACTAAAAAAAATTGCTCAACTCTTACTCTGCAAATCTAACAAGTGCAATGGAATGTTTTTTAAATCTTACATCACAGCAACCAGAATAGAATGTGCATCCTTTCGTGGTGCCTACCCTTCTATTCTAATTACCGCGTTTCGTCACATACACTTTGATTTCTTGAGCAATGTCCACATCTAATTTGATTTGTACCCCACCAGCTATTGCTTAGATACAAATTAAAAATGACTACACAACACCTACACGTTGAAGGAGCTCACAACCCCAAAAATGTACTTTAGGAGAGGAGGGCGTAACGTCACCGGCAAAATTGTATTTGGTTCTAAAATATTCGTTTTCGTTTCATCCTCCTCATTTAAATAAAGCAAAGCAAATTAGTGCGGTTGTGCGCCCCTCGAATAAAAAATTGGTCCTAAATAATAAGTTTACGAAATCTGTCTGTATAAAATACGAAATAACGTGCAAAATTCACGGATGTGCATGATAATACAGCAGGCAATATTATTTGAGTGGCCAGATTTTTTTTTCGAGCGAAAGTTTTGATTTTTGGATTATATTTTTTGAAGTGGACTTTAAAAATTAAAAGTAAATGATAGGCAGCGTTTTTATAAATGCGTAATTAGATGATAGAAATACATATATAATATATTATCATGTATATAATTTTTTTCGTATAAAAGTAGTCACAGCTGAATTTATAGGTGGCCCGAGAGAGCCGGGTCGGATTCGGACTTGCGTGAGAAACACAGACAGCCCGAGCTTGTTTTTAACGCATGCTTGGTCTCACGATCACGTTCTATTAGACACTTTTGGTAATAGTCGTAGTCTTTGAGATACCAAACAGGCGGCCAACGATGCTCCACTAAGTATGCTTGATTATCTGGGTGCAAAAGTCTTAAACTTCTCGGCGACATCCGGCATAGTTTATTGTAGTTCACACACAGATGATTCATACACCAATCTGCTAATTGGTGGGCGTTGTGCAACTGAAATTTTCAATTTTATTAATCCTTCGAGCACGGTTCCACCTCCTTACCTTAACAGGTTCCAAAAGTCGTAAGCACTGCTCTATTGTTTCGGAAGCTTGCAGTCTTTCTAAATCTTCTATCACCCTTTGTTCGACCAAGTTAACCAGTCGTGGTAGACATAATCTATTACTCAATTCCAATAAATTGACACATCGTGCTGCCGATATTGCAGGAACATCGTCAGTGTATAGGTAACATAATAATTTATGAAACGTATATTCCCGCACACCAGGAAATTCTATCTGTACGATAAAAAAAATTTGGGGATTGTGAAACTAGAAAAAGTGAAAAAGATGCCTACCACTTTAGCTTGGCTTTCGCGAAAGTCACCACTGAACATTGCTTTCATTACTTCACAGCGTGCAGTTAACATTGCTTTGTGTGCAGCACACGCACCATCGTCCAATTCGAAAACAATATCCGCAAACAATCCTTGATCCAAACACACATCTTGCAATTTTCGTCCCAAATACAATTCGTGACTCTCGCGCACTTGTTCCACATTATTACATTTCTGTAATTCCCCTAATAATACCAAAAGCTGAGACAGTTCTAAAAATTCGGCTACTTGTCTCGTCTCCTGTGAAAAAAATTTGCATTAGTAAATTATTATTGTAGTCGGGGGAATTTTAAGCTTCATTAAGCGACCGGCAACACTTACCGGTCGTTTAAGTGTTAATGCTCTATATCAGATTGTGTTTTGTTTGTGATTGTGTTTTTATACCAAAAGACGCTCGTTCAGAATATATTGTACTCTACCACCCGCATTATAAATAAATCTGCAAAACTGATGCGATAAAATTCGTGGTGATTGACTTAGCAACTTATTTGCCTCGGACTAAGCTCAAGGTGTATTTTTCTCTCACACGTAAAAATTAATAATAAACCATGCTGTTATAATTCTTTCAAGAATCGAAAACTGAACACAATATAAAAATAAAGAAAATTCAATATTGTTTTGGAAATGTTCGAAAAAAATACAACATTAATTCAATGGTCATTTTGAACCATGACAATATAGTAACAATTTGTGTAGTCCGAATACTTAAAGATAGTTTATAACCTCGGGTAAGGGTGAAGTGAAGGGAGGAAATCCTTTCAATGTATAAGATATAAGCAACATCCCATCTACTCTCTCCCCATTCTTATCCTTCCCCCTTTCTTTTATTTTCACCTCATGGGTCAGGCTCCAATGCCATTTTTGTGTCTCTTCTTCTTTAGGTGCCTATCCGATTTCGGATGTACGGCGATCCCCCCGACTTAGCCAAGCAGGCTGTACCAGGGAAATGTTAATGGGGTGGTGGTTTGCTTTCCCCTTAGTCCACAGATCAATTTTGGACTTATTTAGATCATTAACATTTTAAGGATTCTTCTTGGCATATTACTCTCGGTGGTTTGCCATTGCCTTCCGAGGGGAGACGGTCAGAATAAAGTTCTTACTTCACTCGGATTCGAACCGGGTATTTAGCGTTCATAGTCAACTCGCGTGACCGCTAAGCTCCGACCGCATCTGTCTCACAACCGCCTTGTGTCTCTTATGCCTGTTTTCACCAACATTTATTTAAGAATTTCTTAGTAAAGAACTTCTTAGCTAGGTATTCTATAAATTTGATTGGTCAAATTTAACATAGTATTGACATAATAAATTATTATGTCAAATTTGACTAATCAAATTTAAGGAATACCTGCTAAGCAATTCTTTACTAGGAAATTCTTAAATTAAATGTTGGTGAAAACGGGCATAAGTCCCTTTAAATTGCCCAATATCAAGAAATCTAACGTTAGATGAAGGAGGTAAGCGATCGATTGCTATTTACGACAAGACAGAGCACTTGTAGACTTGAATCAGATTAGACTCCTAATGTACAAGGCTAAGCCCTCGAGCTTGACTAATAATTTGTCTTGTAAAATAATTAATAACAAAATATAATGCAATAACAATCAATTATGTTTTTATGGTCAGATTAAAAATGTTTACTTGTTATAACTACCAGGATTCTAATGTTTCGGCAGAACAAGGACCTGGTCACATTCCAGATAATTATTATATGTTGTATTTCATGGTTCATTTAAAGAAAATTCGCTTGCGACGCTCTTTTTACTTATTTGAAATTTAGATGGTATATTTTTTACCACTGTCGCATTAATATTAAAAAATATCTCCCGTTTTGTTCCTGATCATATTCTGATGCAGATAATTTTGTTTATGTCAATTTTGAAAATATGGGCAAACTTTTTAAATTGTCTCAGGGATGTAGCTAATGGGGAACTTGATAGGTTGCATTTAATTTTTATATTTTGAATTTTATGTAAAAATTGTGATAAAATTAAATAATTGTAAGAAATTTTCTTCAAATAAATTTGTCTTGTCGGGGGGGGGGGGGGTAAAAGAACGTTTGGAATAGGGAGTAGCTAGGGGGACTTACCCCACTCCAGAAAATGAAATGAACACTTGAAAAATGTGATAAAAAACAAGTAAATGCAGATTATTTGCTTCAATATAATTTTTCCTGGGTATTTTATGGTACGGACCCCCCCCCCCCCAACTGTAAGTAACTTCTCATTGTTGAGAATTGCTAAAAATAGAAGAAAAATTTGATAAAATTAAGAATAATTATTATCCTTTTGCCCTGAATGCCGCGGAAGAAAATACGCTCCTTAACCGGGGGGTCTGGGGGGTACGGAATATCTCCCAGCTCTTGAAAAGGCAACTTTTCAAGATTCAAATTTTGATCTTGATCAATTATGAAAAGTCATATTGTTGCTTTCTTACGGCTGTAAAATGTGAAGAAGTGGTTGGGAAATCGGGGGGTCTGGGGGTATGGAATACCCCCCAGGTACACTTCTAGTAAATAAGCAACAATACGACTTTTTAGGAATCAAATTAGAAAAAACTGCTAGCGACATTTATTTTAGGGTACCATGTGTTAAATGTGAAGAAATTAATATGATACCGGGGGGTATGGAATATCCTCCAGCTATAAAGAAGCAATAATATGGCTATTCTAATTTGATTCCTAAAAAGCCGTATTGTTGCTTATTTACTAATGTACCTGGGGGGTATTCCATACCCCCCAGACCCCCCGGTTTCAACCGCTTCTTGACATTTTACCCCCTAGGAGTAACAAAGAAAGATGATGATTTTTCAAATTTGATAACACAAATTTTATTCTTGAAAAGTTGTTTTGTAACATACTTAATGCTTAGGGGTATTCCATTTCCATACCCCCCCCCTCCGGTTCAAAGTAAATATATCGTGGGCTTACTGCAAAAACTGACCAAGTCCATATTAGGACCGTAAAGGACCGCACTGCATGGTCAGTTTTTAATTCTCTTTTTGGGCTTAAATTTTAGTTAAAAATTAAAAAGAAGAATGGGATTAAGTTGTTCGGCTTTCGGCCCCTCTGGCAAGATTCTTTTTTTTTTAATTTTAACTAAAATTTTAGCCTACAAATAATAATTAAAAGCTGACCATGCAGTGCAGTCCTTTAAGGTCCTAAGATAGACTTGGTCAGTTTTTGCAGTAAGCCCACGATATTTTGAAATAACTTGCATTTATTTTTTTTTCCTTGAAAGTTCCTAATTTTCAATACCAAAAAATATTACCCCCCCCCCCGGTAAAACCATACAATAATTGGTACATCATCATCATTGGCTTTTCCATTCCTGTCGGAATATTGCCACTTCTATTGAAGTCTTTACAATCCATTTCACGAGGTGGATTAATCCTCTTTGCTACTCTTTTTACTACAACTTTTCACCACAGCGTGTGGATGTCCACCGGAAGGCCGGGCTAAGAAATTCTGCGAAGTCCGCGACTTGAACCCAGAATTTCCGCTCCGTAACTCAACCAGCGATCACATCACTCCACACCGTGGTCTAATTGGTACATCAAGAGATTCTATTGCTGGAGGGGAGGCTGAATGTGAGTAAAATGCTATGAAATGGGTGAGAAACCGAGGGGGAATACCCTCCAGCTATAAAGAAGCAATAAGATGGTTATTCTAATTTTATTCCTAAAAAGTCGTATTGTTGCTTATTTACTGGTATCACTGGGGGGTATTCCATTCCCCCCAGTTTCACATCTACTGCTTAATATTTTACAAAATATACCCTACAATAAAGACCTCTAGCACTGTAAAGTCCCCCCCCCCGGTCATGCCGTTAACAATAGAATGGAACAGAACCAAATCCTGGAACATCGGCAAAAATAAGAAAAAAAATCAAGTTAAAGTTTTGTGCACTTCTCCGATTTAAAAAAATGCTAATATGAAATCAAAGGTCTATCCCCAATCCAGGTATCCCCTGCAGAAAATTTTAGAGTAAAGTAATCTGATGGACATATTTAATTTGATCACATTTTTAAACTGTATTTTCTGGTGGGACGAGTCTCCCCTCATGAGCTAATGATTGAAATTCTGTTGGCCCCAAATGCTCAATAATTGAGTACCTACACCCCAAGCTTTTTTGGCCCCAATTTGACCGGCGAGCGCCGATTAGCCCACCGAGCCAGTCCTGTCCTGTCACGGACAGACAGAGACCGAAGGTCACCTGATCGGACTTTATATTTTTCGACGTTACACTACGATCGTGTGATAGGCAATGTTTGATTATAAGAGCTTAGTGAGTCATAGATTGCCCAAGTCAGGTCCGTAGCCAGGGGAGGCACTTGGGAGAACGTGCCCGCCCCCCGAAATGTTGAAAAGAGAAAGGAAGGGGAACAACCGAAAATTTTACATTTTACAAAAGGCTTTTTACAAGTCCCCCCTCCCCGAAATAAAATCCTGGCTACAGGCCTGGCCCAAGTTGTGCGGCCTGAAGGCCGCACTGCAACTATCTTTATGTAGGTAAGGAGTGAAGGAACCAATCCCGATCTAATACTAATGAAATCCCAGATTATGACTATATAATTATCCTTTTGTCCATCTGTTAGTAACGCAAAAAGTCGCCAAAATAGTAACCAAAATGTACGAGCATTCTTAACCATTATACAGCAATAAAATGAGTAATTTACTTTTATTAACTTGCGTGGAGCGATTTTTATGAGCGAGGTTACCTTTTAATTTTGTTTTAATTTTATGAGCAGTTGTTAATTTTATTTTTGTCACTTTTTTTACTTTTAATTTTACTAGCAGTTGTAAATTTTATGTTTTAAATATTTTAAGCAAATAATTATTATATACTATATAGTACATCCCAAGGGGGGAGACCGGGACTATTTGGAAAACTTAAAAATTTTTCAAATTTGCTTTTCTCTTTTCGCTCCCACTTTTATTTTTTTATATCTAAAGCCTCATATACTACAAGAAGAAATATATCCACGCTTTCCAAATTTTGTATATTGACCCCCTTGTAAACTGACATGACCATTACGTCCTCCACTTGGTGAGGCTGAATGCCGAGCAGGAATTTTATATTCTGTTGGGTTCAGTTGGGTAACTAAAACCTTCTTTTTGAGGGGGCTAATAATATGTCCCGAACACAAAAATATGCCGTAGGCGATTTTTTTTTGAAAAATGGACGCTGCCTAACTAACATCTTTTATTTATAACTTTCTTGGGGCTACACGAGGTTCACCCTCGATTTCCAAGAAATCTTTTAGGTATCGTTTCTGGTCTGTAGGGCAGCTGTGGACGAATGCGACCAAACGAAGTCCTCGGAGATGTGAGGACAGGGCCGGACTGGCTCAGCCAGAGGTCGCCGGTCAAATTGGATCCAAGTGGAAATAGGTAAAGAAAAGTTTGGGTTGTACTCAATTATTTTATTATTAAGCATTTGGGGCCAACAGAATTCCATAGTCGGTTGGGTCAACGACTAGCCAGTGCGACCCTATGGGGGGGGGGAACTCTAGACAACACGACCAAGACTCTGTGGACATGACATCGAAAAATACTATAGAGAGACCAACCTGTGCCCTATACTTTTGTGTAATATATTTCTATTTTTGATTTGCTGATGCATCTTAATTGGGGCCACCTCTTGACTTGAATGGCATATCAGCGATTTGAACCGAGGTTATTGATTAAAATTAGAGTAACTAATTGAGAGAGTAACCTTCTTATGCACAAAGGAAAAGTTACAACTCAAGCCGGTAGATGCGTTGCGAATCACTGTCGGCTTTAATTTGGATAAGTTTTCCGCCCGTATTGGCAAGATGAAAGTATTTGCTAGAACACACCAGAACCATCAAAAGGAACACAGAATGAGAGTATGTTACTTTAGTAAATAGACAAATTAAGACAGTTTTAAATCTAACCATCCCCAGCGCCATCTCAGATTTAGAATCGATTGCTCAATCCTCCAGGTCTGAATCAAACAATCTTAATCCCCCCCTCCCCCTTCGTATCATGACAATATTTGAACATTTTTCTCATCACTCGGCCTTCTGATGTTATAGCAAGATTTTCTTTTGTTTAACAACTTTACCAAACTGATCAAACAATTGAAGCCAACTACAATAACAACTCTAAAAATAACTTAAATTGCATTTCTAAATATTTCGCAATTTAAAACAAATATTTCTTTATTTTTTAGTAGCGTTAATCAAAATCCCAATATGACAAAATAAAACTCTATAAAAAGATTTTCAATCTGACACGTTCAGTCATAACATAACATCATTTCTAAATGTTTGTTAATTTAAACAATAAATAATGGTTAAATGTGCTATTATTAGATAAATTGCGCATTAATCAAGTCATTCAACTTTGATATTGAAATTGACAATGGTAGGACGTGATAAATTTAACGAATTTTTATTTTTTTTAATCACCGTCGATACAAAAATCGTCCTCGAGGTCTTTAATCTATCAGTTATTGTAAAGGCGTTTCTGCCCCCTCCGAATGAATTCCAGTACATCAATTTTAATTAAAAAAAAAAAAACACGTCGGTTTTGCTATCGAGGGGGAAGTTTAAAATCAAATTTGATCTTATTTTAGGTTTCATACCCCCCCTCAGCTATCTCTACCCTTAAATTTTTAATAAGATTCGTTATTTTATAGTAATATCTGAATTTTCTTATTTACCGAAAAAGTTGAAAACATTTGATTCGGTCGAAAAATTTCAAGATGATGCCACAAATAATTTATTTTAATTTAAAAAAATGTGTAGGCATAATACATTTTATTTTAATTTAAAAATGTGTAGGCATACATTTTTATTTTTTTTATTAATCCACCTACATTGTTAAGTTACTCTAATAAAATATTTTAGATTAACCGAATCAAATTTTTTTAGTAGGCAGATCTGTGAATCTAAAGATTATGGGGGGGGGGGTAAAACCTAAACTTTTATCAATATTGGATTCTAGTTGAAATATTGACTAACCGTTATAAAATCAATAGTTATTGAGGTTCGACTGATTTGAAAATGAAAGCACCGCAACGCTGTGCGGGTTACGGTGCTAAAGCTGCGTTAAATGATTAACTGACTGGAATTCGCCGGATTTAGTAAGAGATAAATGCAGTTGACTTACTTGCAAATCAATTTGGCGTTGATCTACGGTTCCGCTGTACATGAACTGTAAACATTGGCGAATGGCGGTTGCAGTAACTAATTTACCCAAAGTAACAACGGTTTGGCCTTCGTTTTGAACACTTCGGATTGCTTGAAAAGCGGGATGATCGAGTTCTCTTGCAGGTAACAAAGCCTGGCAGCTGGCCCGACGCTTCCAGGTCCGTTGTTCGGCTCGAATCAAGCTTTCGTTATCGTCGCTGAAGTCGCCCAAAGAACTGACCATGCTGGAATCGCTGGTACTGCGCGTCATATCGGCCGAAATTTCCAGTGCAAATAAGCGATAGAAGGCTGGACTAGCTGCCGCTAAAACAAAACGGTGTGCCGAAAAGCCTACGGAACCTGCTACTAATACTACGTCTGTATGATTTCTTCCCAACCATAATTGACATAAGTGTTCAGAATATGTGCTGTCGCAAGCTTTGGTTTCGGGTTTTGGCGGAGGAGGCGGTTTGAATGGAGCCTGAAGCAGAGGTCTTTGAACTTTTTTAAGATTGGTTTGCCAAAAGCGTTGTTGACGTCGAGCCTGTAACGCAGCACGAATGGCGTTTTCGAAAACTTCGTTAACTCCAAAATAAGTGAGGACAGACGTTTCGTAATAATGCAGTCCAAGCTCTTGAGCAACGTCGCGTGCTTCGTTAGGCATAACTAAATCGGATTTCCTAGTCGCCCTAACGAAAGGACTGCGATCTCTAAAGAACGTTAGATACGCTTCGTCGCGATACATAAACCTAAGGTCGTTTTTACAGCCCACCAATATCACCGGTGTGTTTGGACAGAAGCGCCTGATTTCGGGATACCACATGAGGCGACAATTCCTCAACGATATGGGACTGTTGATACTAAAACACAACAAAACTACATCCGAACGGCCGTAAGCGAATCTTCTGTCTTTTTCGTGATCGCCGAAAGTGTCCCATAAACGCAACGACACGTTCACGCTGTCTACTACCTCCCACGATCTTTCCAGCACCTAAAAACAGTAGGTTATGATCCCGAGGAAGTACAGGCGTTTAGAGAATACTTACATCCTTGTAGATGCGATACTGGTCGATCGCCCAAACGGTGGGTACATGGGTGGATAAAAGTTGGGCCAAGGAAACTTGCTGATTGCAAGCCCTAGCACATATTAACCGGGTTTTACCTACGGCCGTATCGCCCACCACAACGCATTTCACGAGCTCCTGGTGGGGCTGTTCATTGTCCATCCCTCCAACCCATCACCATCACCTACCAGGTCGTCCTCGACTTCTTCAATTCTGCCCAAAAATAAACCCAAAACCGTCACCTAAAACTGCAAAAAGAAACCACTTAGGTACACATCGATTCACTGCCAAACTTGGAGTAGGTACTAAACCGAGTCCACAATCAGCTTAAGTAAATATTCGAGATAAGCAATTTAAATATTTTTTATAATTCTATTATTAGTAGC
The DNA here is from genome assembly GCA_958510855.1 of Rhagonycha lutea. NCBI lineage: Eukaryota > Metazoa > Arthropoda > Insecta > Coleoptera > Cantharidae > Rhagonycha > Rhagonycha lutea. The sequence goes on along the minus strand of OY294041.1, from coordinate 28,162,812 downwards.
TCGCGTCATTTATTTACTTCGAGTTAATTTTTAATTAGAAAGTAAACAAGTTTTCTAGCACAAGTAGGAATGATAACAAAAAGCGAAATTGCGACTGATGACCCACGACGATGAGTTAGGATATTTGGGCGTACTTACGTGGGTTTTCAAATGAGTTGATTATCCAAAATGCTGAATGAAATTCTCATTGTGCACATCACACGTTACTACACTATCAAGAGCAGCTTGCAAAACGAACTCGATTCGGACAATGAATAAAAGTGGTTTCGATCGTCGGTCGCGTGAACGCCCGCCCGCCTTGTAAATTTGTCACCGAACCAAATCTTGTCAATTTTGTTGACAATTTGTAGCACTCGTCTTCTTTGTAATGTTAATTGTGTAAGTTGAAAACAACAACATCCGTTTATTAACAATTAATTTTGTTATTCGCTGCGCATTACGTCGAGGAGGCGACGAATCCAGCTGAATAGCTTGGCGCGTTTATTTTGATAACAATTAGGATTGTTGTGGCTAAATTGGCCGAGAGGATTGAAAACTGATTGTTTCCATATTTCACGTACTGCGGCATTATTTGATTCGATAATAATAATAATAAGATAATTCATAAATGGCGTGTAGTAATAATGAATGCGAATCGATTTTTGCGTCGTGACGTCAACGTCAGTCGAGGTCGTCGTAGGTTCAATCGGATCTTGAACCCATTCACAATCCGCACTCGAATTTAGACTCGGAAGGTTAATTTTTAAACTTCTCACTTCCTGCAAATTTGTCGCCGATAACTTGCAAGTTCGCCAAAAATCGATCAAACCTTGAAAGTTTCGCATGACAAAACAATTTTAATTCTCATACGAGGGAATTGCACTTTGTTTTGTTCCTTTCATCCAATTTATTCGCAGTTCATTCAGCTACCAGACGACGGGAGTGATTTCTGTCAAAGCAGATAAATTCCTTGTAGGTCCTCCATTCCATCCGGATGAAGTGGTTGGGATAATATTGGAAAATGTCTATTAAAATTGTCATCGGCGTAGTGAAATCTTCCCTGTCTGGTGACCTATTTGTGAACGTGGATCATCATAAACAGAAATTTGGGGTTTTTAGAGCAAACAAACGTTTAAACTGTTGCTCCTTGAGGCTAGGAGCGGATTGACTCGAAAGTTTTGATTCTGTTTAATTATCATAAATATGAATTTTGTAACCAATTGTAAATTAATTTTAGTAAAAAAAGTGAATATTGGTTATTAAAATAACAGCACCACAGGCGATTTTTTTAAATAATTTGCAATTTTTACGATAAAACTGCGAAGATAATAGGAAAACATTCAATTTAATTAATTCCTTTGTAACAAAAAAAAGTTGAACTGCCAAATTATTTGTGCCGTGGTTTGGATTACACGTTTGTAATCTTTGTAAGAAATCATACGAATGACGGCCCTGATTTACATTGCACAATATTACATTTTGTTAAAAATAGAATTTGAACACAAGAAAATTATCGATAAAAGCTAAAAGGTCAACTGATTTTAGAATTTCTAAGAATTTAAATTTTGAACTTTAATTTTCGTGTATTGAACGCTAAAAGTAAAATATTGATGCTTGGAAGGCGGTAGAGGAAATCAAGTCCTTTCGAAAATACTCACAATAACAATTGCGCAATGTTTAAAAATTACATTGTTCTTCTTGCAAAGTTGGTAATTAGCAAGGTTGCAAAAAAATCACTTTTCGGGTTTTAATTTTAACCAGAATATGGCAATTTTTTAAAAAACTATATAAAAGCAGCGGCGTGGTAAACTGTAAGCCAGGTAAAAGACGCATAAGGGTGTCTAATGAAGCTCTAACGTTTGACACCAATTTCATCCAAAAATTCGGAAAAATAGGGAAACCCCCCCCCAAATATTTCGCGAATAACTCGCGATGGTTGAGGTTCAAACGAACAAAATGGAATCTCATTTAGGCTCTAGCAAAGCTCTAACGTTTGACACCAAATTCACCCCGAAATTCGACAACGTGTCTACAGCCCCCCCCCCAATTATTTCGCGAATAACTCCGCGACGGTTGAGCCTCAAACGAAAAAAATGGAATCTCATATAGGCTCTAACGAAGCTCTAACGTTTGATATCATTTTCACCCCATAATTCAACTTGGGGGGAGGGCAACATGTCTACAGCCCCCCCAACTATTTCACGAATAACTCCGCAATGGTTGAAGCTCAAACGAAAAAAATAGAAGCTTATTTAGGCTCTAACGATTGACACCAAATTAACCCCAAAATTCGATTTGGGGGGGGGTACAAGCGACCTGCACCTATACATTTGCTCCTGCTCCAAATCACTGTTTTTGTTAGCCAATTATTTTAGTATGCCAATGAAAACAAAGTAAAATGTGGCAAGGCTGAGGTCGCCCTTCATCATCAAAAAGTATAGCTCGGCCTCCGGCCTCGCACTTCTCCCCGAAATGCATATTAAATAGAGATAAGATTTTTATGTCGTATAAATTCAAAAAAAGGTAACTAAAAAGGTACTAAAAAAAGCTAATTTAGGATTGAATTTTACAGTTTTAGGTAACGAAACCCACTAATTAGGTATTAAAATTTTAATGGCCTTAAATTTTTTTATAAAAATTAAATTTTGTTCAAATATTCTGAAACTTCTTGAAAATACTGATGCTTTATTTAATACAGGAAAATTAACTAAAAAATTCTAGGCCATAAATTGCATCAAATATTTAAATAATTTGACTTCAGTGCGATTTTTAATTGAATAATTAAAAATTCTATTCCTTTTCTATTCCTCTGGCGTTTTGAATACTTTCGATTGTCTAAGAAACTTACATTAGATAGAACAGAAATGACTTTTTTTAACCCTCTCTCCATTTTTGAATGACATGTCCATTCTACAGTGGCGTAACAAGACGGCTTAGTGCCGGCGTGCAATTTGTTGTTTTTCCAATTTTTTCCGAAAATTTGTTGAATTACTTTTTTTAAATTTCATAATTGACCTTGTTGAATCCAATATTTGCTCCAAACAACATGCGCCGCCCGGTCGATCGCGCCTAAAGCTGATGATTGGCGCGACGCCTATTTAATTCGTGCATGCAATTTGGTACATATTTTTCTGATTTCATGACTTTTTTTAAAACCTAGTTCATAATTATTACACTTGTTGAATCCCTCGCCTAAATTTGATCCGAGCAACATGCGTCGATCGGTCGAGAAGTTAATTCGGGCCGCACAAATATAGGCGGCAATAAGATCGAAATTTTGCGTAAAAATGTAAACTTTAAAATCGATTTTTGACCAAACTGATCGATATTTACGATAATTCCTACACTGTAAAAAAAGCACGTAAAATTACAGTAAAAAACAAGTAATTGTTACAGTAAAATTCATGTAAAAATACATATTATGTGATATTACAGTAATAATAGTATTACTATTACGACTATTATTACTGTAATATTACACAATATGTATTTTTACATGAATTTTACTGTAAAAATTACTTGTTTTTTACTGTAATTTTACGTAATTTTTTTACAGTGTAACCTTAAACGATTCATTTTAATATTATCTATCCAATCTCAGTGAGTTTTTTTAATAACTACGTTAATTTTGGTGCCTCTTTTTCGTACTCAAACCGAAAATTTGTACAGATATAATTAAAAATTGTATAATTATTAACAACCAGGCGCTGGGGGGTATTCCATACCCCCCAGACCCCCCGGTCTTAATACCAAAACATTTTAATATAGGTACCTATATTTAGAACGGTTTCTACTTTCTATGCATTAAATCAAATTACAGAACTTACATTGTGTTGGTCTTTGCAACCGGGGGGGTATGGGGGGGGGGGGGTATGGATTATCCTCCCAGCATACACGGATGTTTAGAATACATCTAATTGCTTACTTGTGGCTGGAGGGTATTCCATACCCCCAGACTCCCCGGTTTACCGATTATTCACTTTTGAAAGTACCCTCCAGATCAGGGGAAGTTAGTTTTGGGAGCATAAACTACATAATATTATCTCATTTTTAAGTGTATGTTTCTAGGTTAGCTAATCCTGCTAGACTCCCTTAAAATGCGAATTAGCGTGAAACCGGGGTGTCTGGGGGTTATGGAATACCCCTCAGTACAAGGAAGTAAAGATATGACTATTTTAAAATTGATAAAGATACAAATTTAATTCTTGAGAATGCATCTAATTGCTTGCTTATGGCTGGGTATTCCAGACCCCGCGCTCTACTGATTATTTACTTTTGAAAGTACCCATCAGATCAGGGGGGGAAGATATTTTTGGGAGCATAAACTACATAATATTATCTCATTTTTAAGTGTATTTTTCTAGGTTAGCTAATCCTGCTAGACTCCCCTAAAATGCGAATGAGAGTGAAACCGGGGGGTCTGGGGGTACGGAATACCCCCCAGTACAAGGAAGTAAATTTATGATTTATTAAAATCGATAAAGATACAAATTTAACTCTTGAGAAAATATCTATTAGCTTACTTATAGCTGGGGGGTATTCCATACCTCCCAGACCCCCCGGTTTATCGATTATTTACTTTTGAAAGTACCCTCCAGATCAGGGGGGGAGATAGTTTTGGGAGCATGAACTACCATAATATTATCTCATTTTTAAGTGTATTTTTCTAGGTTAGCTAATCCTGATAAACTCCCCTAAACTGCGAATGAGCGTAAAACCGGGGGGTCTGGGGGGTATGGTATACCCTCCAGCACAAAGAAGTAACTGGGTGGCTTTTCAAAAGTGATCAAGTTGCAAATTTAATGCTTGAGAAAACATCTATTTGCTTACTTATAGCTGGAGGGTATTCCATACCCCCCAGACCCCTCGGTCTTAATACCAAAACATTTTAAATCTACCTATCTATTACGGTTTCCATGTATTAAATCAAATTACATAACATACATTGTGTTGGTATTGGCAACCGGGGGGTTTGGGACATATAAAATCTGAATTTTAGCACCTCCAATCGTGAGGTGAAAAATATCGGTTTTGTATTCGAATTAACAGTGTACATATTGTCATATTTATTACATTATTCACTAAAGAAGTGAAAACTAATAATGGAATCAATTATCTTGATATTACAATTTTGAAAGAAAATAACGGCCACTCTTTTAATATTTTGCAGCAAAAAAATTTGCAGTAATTGAAACATTTTACAGCATATAATTAAAAATTGTATAACAACTGTTAATATCCAGGCATTGGGTGTTTGTTGTTTTTTTCTTGACCGGGGGGTTTGGGGGGTATGGAATACCCTCCAAGCATACACGCAGTTTGAGTTTTCCAAGAACACGTAGAATCTGAATTGGCACCTCTAATCGTGAGGTGAGAAATATCGGTTTTGTATTCGAATTAACAGTGTACATAATTAAGCAAAGAATCCTCATCAAAGAAAATATAGTATGTCCTCATTAGGTTTGTTCCAACCAGTGAAACCGTACGATGTACGGTCCCGCTCCTACGCAATAGATATAATTAATGTATTTGGGCCGCAAACATTTACATAGCGGGCCGCCAGTTCGATACCCCTGAGAAAGAAGATAGCGTCTTTTGCATCGCTCTAACTGGTGAGTTACATAACCTAACAAAAATGAAGTTAAGTCGGAAAACTGGTTTCTTGCGATTTAAGAAAAAACGAAGTATTCTACAAAAAAAGGTTAAATAAGAAAGTTATAGATAATGAAAAGACCTATTGAATGCAACCAGTAGAATACATATTCGTTATTTATTTTCCGAGAAAACCGAAAAATACTCTCAAAAATTGCATATCCTTGTTTTATCTGTTATTTATAATTTTCCCTTAAATTAATCCTTGTTCGGTGAAAATGTTGCCTCTGTCAAGTAGAAGAAGAGCATTTTTGAAAAATTAAAAAAATAAAAGAAAAATACGCGATTTTTAACGCAATTACGTAGAAAAAAAAACATGTTCGTAAATCGGTAATTATTATACTCACGATGGGTATAGCGTACAGAAAGAGGACCAAACTTGGGATTAAATTTTTTCGTAAGGGATAGTACTATCATTATTTTAAGAAATATATACTTTTAATCACTTTCTAACCTAATAACCTAAAAAGATAGCAAAAACATATGCAGATATGGCACGGAAGTAGATCGCATTTTTCGGTTTTCTCGGAAAATAAATAACGAATCTGTATTCCACTGGTGGCATTCGATAGGTTATTTCATTATCTACAACTTTCTCCTTTAACTTTTAATTGTAGGATGCTTCGTTTTTTCTTAAATTGCAAACAAACGGTTTTTGACTTTGTGTTATTTTTTAGGTTATGTAATACACCAACTAGAGCGATGCAAAAAACGCTATCTTCCTTGAAAGTTTTTTAATAGTCATCAAAAAGTTTTTACTGACTGATTCTTTTATAAAAAATCATGATTGCTTCAATTGGGGGATTAAAATTACAAACGATCAGTACGAGGCTGTAGGCCGAGCTATGAACAACAGTACAGATACGTAGAAGCAAGGACCTTCCCCTAAATCTCTATCTCTAAGTAGTAGCTAAGAAGAGTATCTATGATGTCCTAGTGCAGGGTTCGGCAACCCGCGGGCCACATGCGGTCCGCGAGGGATCTTGGTGTGGCCCGCGGACTTTAATACGAATAACCTTTTTTATAAAAACAAAAACTATTTAGTGGATTTGCACGAATGATGACTTTCCTTTTCAAAAAAAAGCTCATTTTAGTGGATTTGCCAAGAAGTGGCACGTAAAATATTTGGCCCTCTTACAACAAAAGGTTGCCGACCCCTGTCCTAGTACATGGTTTGTTTTGTTTTAAAATGTTCTGTTTACAAGGCAAGACACATCAGATGCTCTATAATCGCAAATTGAAAATTATAAGCTTTATTTTATGCCATTTAACCTTGAAAAATTTAAAAAAATGTCCTGCGGCGCTATTTAGATTTATAACAGTATATCACAGTTTTACAATCAGTAACATAATCTCAAACTGTGACGTGCATGAATAGACTATCATAAGAGTGACCAGATTTTTGAAAAAGAAATATATGGGATGTGGTTGTTCGGCCTTTCGCATCAGTATTATAAAAAGGCATCGAAAATTTTCATAACCTTCTATTTTTGAGCAAGTGTAATCAAATTTGACTGATTTGCAGACGTTTATGCCAGTCTAGTTTTGGCTATGGCAATCTAAGCCCCCACAAATGTCATTAAGGGTGGGTTGTACTAACGTCGGTTAAGCGGTTAAGAGTTTGAGCGAATTGGGGACGTTTTCGCCAGTTTCAGCTGTGACTTCTGCCCCTCTAAAAGCGACCAAAAGTGTAATTAAGAATTTAAAAAAATTTAGACCAACTTTGGGACGTTTTGCTCAAATCCCAACTGAGGTTCTGCCACTTGAGCCCCCAAAAATGTTATTAAGAATATTATAATAGGGCATCGATATTTTTCAAAATTATCCATTTTTATTTATTTTTTTTAACAATTTTGACTGAGTTGGGGACGATTGAGCCAGTCCCAGATTGGACTATGGAACTCTAGGTCCCCCCACAAATGTAATTAAAAATTATAAAAAGGTATCGATATTTTTCAAAACTTTCTATTTTGAATTTTGTGCAATTTTGACCGAGATTGATCGACTTGGGGAAATTTTCCTCAGTCTCAGCTGCAACCCTGGTATTCTAAGCCCCCAAAAGACTTTTCATTTTTATTTTAGGGCAATTCTGATCGACTTTAACTGAAAAATAAACAATTTCGTAATTTAGAGTGGTAAAATTGGCATGAATTTGCTTTATTGTGAGTTTTTAATTTTATTTTGTAATTAAAAAAAAAAAGTTCTTAAGGCGCCTCTCTTGTAACTTAAAATGCAGTATCAGAGTATCTTGGTCAAGTTACGACTGCGCTGTTAATAATAAATATTTTGAAATAATTCAAAAAGAATTAATTAGGTAAATTAACATTAAATAATTTTGGAAATGGCTTAAAATTTTGTATTCAAATTTGATAATCAATATAATTCCTGGGAGTTGGTAATATTTGAACCACGCGCGGACACATGATTTAGTTCAGGAGGGGGGACAATTTTTATGTGATTTTACCTATCTTCCAGAAAATTCGTTCTAAACAAAAAATTTGTTTTCAAATTGGTCAAAAATTAAGTGCAGGGGGGGGAATTACACCCATTCTCCCCTCTGGATCCGTGTCTGATTTGAAGACAATATTGCTTCAAAATATTACCCACCGGCAGCTGGCAAAGAAAATTTGTTGATGACTAATAAATGATTGACCCAAATTAGAGACGTGTCTATAGATGACACAGAGGCGAAGGAGCTTTCTAGCAAATTATTATAATGAGATTTGAATTTTGAAGCCAAATTTTGGGGAAGCTAATTCAGCAATGAAAACAGATATTTGAATACAAAATCTTTATTTTCCACCTCGCAAATGGGGGTACTAATTCAGATTTTACGTGAGCTTAACAAAGCCAAACCCCGTAACTCCGTCAATGATTGGAGGGTATTCAATACCCCCCAAACCCCCCGGTTAGGAAGACCAAGATATTGAAAATTTTTTAATTATTGATCTTAGTACGTCGCGTCCAAATAGAAATATCAAAGTGTTGTGATAGTATGACCGGGGGGTCTGGGGGGTATGGAATACCCCCCAGGAGGCAGAGGGAGAGTTTTATATTACTCATTCATATCCGATGAACGTTGCAAACAAATAAACTGCTGGTGGCAGCTTTTAAGATCAAATTACAAGTTTAAGAACAATTGTAAGTATTAATTTATCAATAAAAATCAACCCCTTGATTTCAGGGTTGTAACTTTGGAGAGAAGAAAATTTTAAATTTGAACCACCATGTATTTTTAAATGATGATTGTAATATAATTATTAGAACAGATATTACATCAGGATGATGAATTCCTACTCAAACAGCATTGCTTGTTGTGAAGCCAGTTTTTATTTGTTTATCTGATGTGTTTTTACAAAGTCCCTGGATCTGAATGAAGCAGTTGGACCAGGTAAACATATTCAACTTTGAAATAACCAATCAGTTCCAAGGACTTTGTAAACAAATTACAGGTAATCAAATAAAAACCGACTCCAATATACCTGTAATCATCATTTAATGCAATGTTCTATTTTTGTAATGACCAGATTGAAAAGATAGCCATTATGATATAAAAGTTGATTTCCGTCAAAATTTGTAGTAGTTCATGCTCACTGATTGTTTAAAGTTATTTGAATATCAAACTCAAGATGAAGATTGGAGCTTGGCTGCTGTTGCTACAATTTCTAGTGTTAATTTACGATATCTTCGGTAATCTGGAACTTTTGTCTAAGGTAGGGTTTAATTTTTAAATGGATCAGTGAAATTATGCATTATTTTATTCATTTTTTGATTGTGGGAAACATTCACGTAATATAGGTATAAATTGTGGCCATTTTCTGGTGAGGCGGGGGGGGGTTTATTATAAACACCTTAAATTAAACGGTACTACTCTGTTCATTCAGACGTCGCTGCTAGGCCCCTGTGTGGTTTGATTTGTTCTGCGTCACTGTTTTGGACCCGGTGGTTTGATTGTAGTCGTTTGTGGACTTGGAGATTTGCAGGACTAGGCGCCTGTGTGATTGTTGTCTCTTTTGAACCTGGTGCTTTGATTGATTGGTGTTGTAATAATTTTTTAGCTGATTTGCGGTCTCATAAAGCATTTAAAATGACGAAATGACCTGGTTTAGACGTTAAAGCCCCTAGAATATAGGCCAACCATACTACACAAAATTAATGACCAAGTACTAACGCTTATTCTATATCCCCTTTTATGCTTACCTTACAAACTAGGTAATAAATATTGCATAAATGTTCTAATCTAAACCATTATGTTTGAATTTAATGCATACTTTCACTGAATTTGGAAAAATTAAGTAGTAATTACTCTAATAAATTACATTGCAGTTTCATCAACATGGCTACAAGTTTAAAGATTTTCGAACTGAATTAGTAAGTTACAATAAAAAATTTTTGCATTTCCTGGAAGTTAAAACATTTAAATACAATCGCAGTACTCCGGCTCTAAATGTTACCACGAGCTTTAAAGCACTATGTTCTTTTTCAGTCATAAATTGATCAGGATTCTGAAACTATATTAAAATGAAAGCATTTTATTCAGTTACGCAGTAATTTTTGTCACTTCTCTGCTAATAATCCAAAATTGAATATTTTTAGACAGTTGTACAAGTTCAGAAGTTTTTAAGTAACGAGTATCGACATTTTCCGATTCGTTATCAAAACAATTTTCAACAAGCTTTTGATTTAAACGTATGTGGTTTGAAAGGAGTAAGAAAATGTGGCAATATTACAAATTTCATCTTTGAAAAGGTTTTGCACATATTTTCCCATAATAAAGTTTTAACTTTTTTATTTACAGGATATTGTATATCATATTTGTAATTTTTTTCCTGATGAAACTCACTTTCCTCCATTAATTCCTACTGGTAGATTTAGAGCTGATTTGAACTGGACATATTTAGATGAAAATGTTGTGGTTGCATATATTTATGCGGAAATATATACTACAATTGCAATTCCAAAGAATTAAAAATTACTAATTGAAAAGTTTGCACATTCTTTTGTTTTGCACATAATAATGCAATCAAATGTATCCAAATAAAGGTCTTTTTTTTCAATGTGAAGCAAATATCTTTGTTCATTTTTTTTATTTCAAACACATTCCTAACTTTCCTAACTAAAGACTTTCCTAAGTCCCTTCCAAGGACCCAAAACAAGGTTAACTTCTTCTTAGATTGATCACTTAACAACAATTTTCTCCTTGAAATTCGTTATCGAAAGGAAGTTAAGGTTGGTAGAGGACAATATAAATGTGCGGTAGTATTTTGATTGAACCCAAGCGAAGTCACTTTTGCCTGGCTTGGTGAAAAGATAATTCTTGCCTTCCGCCATCCTTCCGGTCTGTAGCCGTGCGCAATGCACACTTTAAACACCAAAACTAGGCGACCGAGTACTAGATTCAGCCTCACTTAAGTAGGGCTGGAAATAATCCATCAAACCGAGGCGACTTAGAGGGGCAGAAGGATTTACTACCTTCTTTGGAGTCTCCAAATCTGTATCAGTCGGTGTTGGTTCGTATATTCGGTCTACTCAAAGTCCGAATTTTACCAACGGAAAAATGCGTTTTTAACAGAATTTTAATAAATGTAAAATATGGGAATATGAAAAGTAAAATCAATGTTTCTCCCTCCCCATTGCATGATGATGCGGTAGAGAAATGCCTCGTGGGGGTATTTTATGGGGTACCAGAAACCTTTCAACTAAGTTTAACTCAAGGCAGGCTCTGACTTCACCTAAGATTTTCCGAAAGTCAAATTTAAATTGTCATTATTTGACATCACATCAAAATTTCCAGTGTTCCAAAAACAGACTTGAAAATGTACCAAAGCCTCGAAAGTTTGAATAACAAAATTCCAGCAAAAGCAACCACCAGTAATTTCCAACACACCAAGCAACTTCTTCCAAATTTGAATGCTTTATCTGCATGTCCAAGACGCGGAGGCTACGTTAAAGTTCTCTTACCACGCAAATCAAACTTTACCAGCGCTTCAGATTTTGCCTCCCAGACAAAATTCGGATTAACCGATTCCAAATGCAACACGACATCGCGCTCATCACTTCTTTCCAAAAGGTAAGACCCAATCCACAACTTCACGATAATCACGTTAAAGATTTCCAGCAAAGTATCCATATGTTCCAGTCGAAGCTCAAATGTGTCAGCCAATCATAACTTCAACAACTCCGATAATATGTTAGCCATAACCATCAGTTGCGTCATGATGATGGCTTCAAATGACGAACAAATCGAGAGTAAATATTTTATGTTTGCCGAGCGATATTTATCATGCATCAAGGACAACTCAGGAAACATCCCCCCTAACATCAAAGGAATCTTAAACCACATCAAGTATTTGCAAAGAGGAAGAAGTCCAAATGGAAGTCTCTCTCAACTGAATACTACCCTGGCTAGTAACAACTGCCTCACCAAAGCCAACAGAAGTGAGAGTTCCATAAAAACAATCGACCGAAATTTTAACATTGAAACGAATAATTTGAAAGACAAAATCGTGGCCTTCAGCAAAAGCCGGATACCCAAACGATCCAAAATTTTATCTCAAAATTTTCTAAAAAAAACGCGTGCAAATTTAAAAAAAAATTTTTAGAATCCAAGCTACAGTAAACTTTATTGTCGGTGCCAAGTGTCAATTTTGTAAAATTTGTTGTAAATTTTGTCCCAAGAAGAAATTATAGCAGTAACAGATATTTCCAAAGATGAGTTTTTCACCAAGGCAGCTCACTAATATTTTAGACAGCCTGGTCGTAAACGCTTCACGCGTAGGTGAGTCTATTATACAAATTTTTTCGGATGTTTGCTAATTTTACTTGTTTTTTAGTATACCGTACCTTGGATAAGGTAAAGGGTCCACCGGAAGACAAGGTAATTCCAGTAAGATTTGTGGTAAAGTGTTATTTATTTTTGGAATTTTAGGAAAAAATTGGAGATTGTAGCGAATCCCTATCGAATCCTGAATTTATTATACAAAGCTGTAATAGTAGGTAGGTAATATTAGGTTTGTTCCAACCAGCCGAGACACCGTACAATGTACGGTCACGCTTTTGTTATGATTTTTACCTATTGCGCATGACCGTGCATTATACGCTTTCTTGGGTGGTTGGAACAAACTTATTTTTGACATTTTGAATTTGGAAATCCAATTTTGGATTGGATGGAAGGATTGCTTTCCCAAGGAAAACAACCAAATTACAGGTCGTATTTTGTCCAAGTACCTCAGCGTTAAGAGTAAAAGTGACTAATCACTCAGCAATGACCGTCTTTGATCACCCAACCATAAGTCAAAATTATACCGGTAGTCAAAATTACAGTAAAAATGTCAAAATTTTTAAAAAAACGCCGATGTGGCTCATAATTGTTATATTATTATGCGACATTATCTTGTTTTATATAACCATTACAATTCTTACACACACGCAATACGATTTAGTCGAGGATTCTGAATAAGTTACAAAAAGTCTTTTTCAGTCTAAAATCGAACACTTCAGAAAAAGATGTCAAAAGTGTCATTTCCACAGCTCCTTTGGAATTGCCTTTCGTACCCAGTGCACCAGCGATATACAAACCCGCCCCGTACACTTTCCGAATTCCCAGCAACAAACTACCCAATGGAAGTAATCTGGCCAAGTGTCCACCATTTCATATCCAACTAGACCATGCTTTAGCAGTCATTTGGAGCTTGTTCTCAAATTTTGAAACAAAAAAACCGCTTGGTATGAAACCACTTACCAGTTACATAACTCAAATACAAATAAAATATATTTAGATCGCTTTTAGGCGTTGCTCAAATTCAATGGGCCCTCAATTTTCTGAGAGGAATCCAAGACCAAAACGGTCAAAATCCTAAAGACGTTGCCGTTTGTATAGACACGATGGAAGAAGCTTTAATCCAAAAGTATGCAGAGATGGCCAACGCCATCAAATCGCCGGGAATGCCTAAAACCTTCAAAAAACCAGAAATTGTTAAGATCCCCGATACGCTGCCAATATCTACACCTACCATCCCAAAATCATCCACTGCCGGAATTAATCAAAATAAATTGGACCCGCGAATTGTTATTCAAAAAATGCCCTTTTCGGTAACTTACGCCGACATGGCCAAGAGGAAACCAATAGCGGAACGGTTAAACGCAAAAAAGGAAGTTGTGTCCATCGAAATCAATAATAAAAAGAGTGACAAAAATGATACCGAAAGCAACTCGGCGACGTCGTCGAGTGTAAATTTGGGTAAGTCGATCACTGCAAATTTAGTGGGCCCTATCCCATTTAATTCTTAATTTTGCAAGTAGGTGAGGGTTTTTCCCGTGACATGATCATCAACTTTTTGAAAGCTTGGCGCAAAGAACAAATAGTTAAAATACAAGAAGAACTGAAACGCTTGCATCTCATCGAAGAGTTTATAAGTAACGTGGATAGAGAAAATTTCACTCCATATTTAGACACAACGCAGCTCGACGTATTGGTTTCTCAAAGATTAAAATGCTACTACAAAGCGAATGATTTGGCTCCATGTCCATCTGCAAGTTCTCCAAGCAAGCCGCAGACGAAATCCAAAAACCCTAACTGATCCGCCATCGATTCAATATTATGTTGATTATCAAATAATTTTTTTCTTGTACGACACAAATAAATTATACAAAATTTAAAATTTTCAATTACCTAAAGTTTTGCAATTATGGTGTAAATTATAAAATTAATCAATAGTAGGCAAATGTAACCACCATTTGAGCAAATAAAGAACTAGAATGAAAATAAGAAAATCAGTGTCTCAGCATTTCGTAGAATGCGGTATATTCAAAATCCCCAAATGGGTGGGGTCGTGCTCGAGTCTGCCCTCCTTACCTGGTGACCGTCGTAAGACCTCTCGTGGGAGGACCTCGATGAAAAGGGCGAAAAGCTTCAGTATGACATGTGATTTAGGATCCTAAATGCTCCCAAGTGCTTCGTCATCTAATATTGACGTTTTGGTACAAATTAGAGATCTTCGATGGATGTGCGCCTCTACGGCCTACACAGCAAGTGAAGTGCAAGCCTCCAAGTGGCGATCCCGGAAGGACGTTTTCTACCGAGTGTTCAACCACCCACAGTTCGTCACAAATGTGGGCAAAGGATAGCAGCCACCTGGTGTAAAAACCGTAGACTATTCTTCGCGTGACCTAAAGGGTGCAAAGCAACTGCGGGACTCCTGTACTTACCTTAGAACCTGGAAGGACAATGATCTTAATCCAAAACCAGCTCATAGCGCGGAAGATTTGTGTCTAGATTGGAACTGAGATGACCTAAAAGGCTAAAGACCGTAACCCATGGCTTCCAAGGTGCAGGAGGTCAGTCCGGAAACCAATTATTAAACAGACACCTAAGGGGATCCGGCTATAACTCATGGCAAGGAGACTTATCATGGTGCGGAAAGTCGAGCCCTGGTGGACTCCAAAGCGACAGCTTAAACTTGACAGGGCCAGCAAATCTGTTAATGGTGTTTACGAATCATCCTTGAAACTTTTGGACTCGAGGGGGGTCACGTTTTCAAAATAAAAACTACGAGGGTCAATTCTTGTGTATCTTGCTTGACCCTGCCAACCTTGGAGGTTGGACTCGGAGTTGCGTACGGTCCTGGAAAGTAGTGAAAAAGCGCTCAGAACGGAAATTCGGTGCTTTTCGGAGTGCTCATGCTCAATTATGGACCTCGGATCCCTCCACCTAAGGCCATCGCGGGGACCCTCTCCATGAGGTATAAATCACGGCCGATAGCTCTCTAGGGGGAGGATGCGGGGTAATTGTTAAGTCTAAACTAGCATCTAAATCTAAAAGTTCTATTTTATCTCCAAAAGGGTTAATCTTACAATTTATTGAAGTCCTCTAAGGTGGAGGGGGAACTCCCCCTCTTTCCAAGAATTGTAGAGTCCAGCCTCTTGTGCGTCGGGTAGTCTTTGGCCAGTGACGTAGCAAGTCAAGACCGGGCCGTGGTGCAAGATCCACAGCGGGCCCCCTTCATTATTTTATTATAAAAAAAAAAATTAAATAACAATGTTATTGCACAAAAAATATGTAAGTGACAAAAGGGCATCGTAGATTTCCCTAGAAAGATTTTCTGATGGTGCGATATCTCAATTTCCCCGGGGTAGGGAAAGCAGTGTCTTTTAGCGCCGTAGGCGATTTTTTTGGAGAATACTACCTATTTTATATGCAACTGCGTCACTCGTTGCCTCGTAAATATAGCTATAATATTTACTGAATGAATTACATTATTCAATTTTTTCCAATATTTATTTATTTTTGGCGTTCCTTCAGGGCGCCCCCCCCCCGGTGCAGACGCACCGCCCTGTGGCCCTCGCTGTGTTCAATGTGCAAACTTTCATAGATAATTTTTACAAAAATGTCTGTAATTTTGTCCGTGTACCGGGCCCCCACGGGGCTCGGGGCCCTGGTGCCCGGCACCACTCGCACCACCTGTTGCTACATCACTGTCTTTGGCAGGGTACTGACCAAGATTCTGAATCAATTGGTTCGAAGTTGTTCGGCGGTGTAAATCCGTACGTAGCCGGAGGTTGGTGGTAATGACTTCCAGTTTCTTCATATCACCGCGCGCAGCGTAGCGCCACGCATTGGCTGCGTAGGACGAATGTTCGCTTTGTAAATTCAAAATTTTTGTAAATGGTGACATTGTGCTTTAATGACTAATGAGCGAGCATTATCCTGACCAAGATAATCGTGGGTGCAGTGGGGCTAGGGTGCCGCCTGGTACTTTGCAGTAAAAAGCGATCAGATCAGCGGCTTTAGAGATTTTTTCGAATCAGGTGGAAAAATTACTCCTGTATGTCTGTATTTTGTTTTAATAAATTGTACAATTAAAAAACAAAACAAAAAAATTTAACAACGCCCCTTGCGGCGAGATTTTTTGTTTTGCCGCCCCGGTACTTTTTATTTTACGACTGTATCAGTGATGTAAGTACCAGTGTGCGAATGAACACGGCCCGTAAAATCTTAGGGGCCCGAGGCAATGTAATACAAAAAATAATTGCACCATAGATACATAGTAAAAAACGTGCGCGTTTAGAATGCACACTGCAGGGTGTAGTCGTAGAAAAAATATTTAGAGGGGGGCCTCAAAATTGAATTGCGCTTGGGGCCTCTAAGTGCTAGATCCGCCACTGGCCGTCTGACATTTGTGCTCTCAAGGACGTGCCCAAGGGGGGCTCCCCCTAATATTTCAGGAAGTTGGAAAAAAGTTGGCAAATTCACTCAAAATTTGGTCAGATTGGCAAAATCCGCTAAACCGACAATAGGGAAAATAGAAAATTACACAAAGTTGGCAATTTTTAATTAATTAAGTTGGCAAATTTCCCCCTCAAAACAGTTGGCTGAGCACGTCCCTGCCTGCTCTTATGTAGGTGATCCTCAAAAGTTTAGTCACAGAAAATTTCTAAGTCACAAATTTTAACTCTTGAATAGCTGCTATCAAGGAGAGTAATTGGTAATTAATTACTAATTACCCCCATGGAATACTAAAATCGAAAAAAAGACTAAAGACTACAAATTTTAAAAATGTACTTTAATTTTTTAGAAATGTAGTACTATAAAATTTTCAAAAAAAATTGTATTTACCCCTCCCCCAGAATCGTGACAGTTCAAACTCCTCGGCCAGTTCAAACAAAAGATTTATTTAAATATTTTTATACAGGGCGAGGATCACCAAAGCCAGTTAGTTTATCCTCCTGCTAAATAGTTGGATATAATTTATTGTTATCGTGTAAGTGGGACTTTGAATAAATTTAACGTATAATTTTCAAACTGAAATAAATTTATACCCTAAAATGTGAAGAAATAGGTGTGAAACCGGGGGGTCTGGAATGCCCACCAGTTATATAGAAGCAATTAGATAACTATTCTAATTTGATTCCTAAAAAGTCGTATTGTTGCATATTTACTGGTGTACCTGAGGGGTATTCCATACCCCCCAGACCCCCCGGTTTCGCAAACGGCTCTTCTTGTTTAACACATGACGCTGTACATTAAAGATCTATAACCCCCTTCCCTAACATTCAGGAATAGGTACATCAGTGGAATCAGTCAAGATGCAAGATGCAGATGCAAGTAAATAGCAAAGCGACTGTTAATTGTTAAAGTATAAAATCAAGTAATCAAAACAAATGTATCCCCTAAAATGTGACATAGGTGCGAAACATTAAGGAACTATAACCTCCTTCCCTAACATTCAGGACTAGGTACATCAGTGGAATCAGTCGAGACCCCCCCTCCCCCCAAATGTAAACTAAACTGTAGTAAAAAAAAGTTAAAAAAATGTAAAGTAAACAGCAAAGCGACTGATTGTTAAAGAATCAAATCAAAAACTCAAAACAAATTCATCCCCTAAAATGTGAAGAAATAGGTGTGAAACCGGGGGGTCTGGAATACCCTCCAGCTATAAAGAAGAATAAGATGACTATTCTAATTTGATTCCTAAAAGTTGCATTGTTGATTATTTACTGGTGTACCTGGGGGGTATTCCATACCCCCCAGACCCCCCGGTTCCGCAACTTCTTCTTCCCGTTTAGCACACGACTCTGTACATTAAGGAACTATAATCCCCTTTCCTAACACTCAGGACTAGGTACATCTGTGGAATTTATCCCCTAAAATGTTAAGAAATAGGTGTGAAACCGCGGGGTCTGTGGGGTATGGAATACCCCCCAGGACAAGGAAGTAACGATATGACATTTCAAAATTGATAAAAGACACAAATTTAATTCTTGACAATACATATTTTTTCTAGACTGGATAAGCCCTCGAAACACCCTAAAATGTGAATAAATTACCATGCAACCGAGGGTCTGGGGGAGGTATGGACAGTGGCGTAAAGACCGGGGGGAAGAGAAGAATGCTTAAACTGCCTTATATTGCGACCAAATTTTGTTCATTTTTATTTTTCTGTTGCTCACGGGCCCAAAATTTGAAGTTATGCCACTGGTCCCTGAGTGCAGGTGAGATTTTTGTGCATAATGACGTCGAGGTACCGCATTTCATTGGTGACCTCGTGTAGATGACCAGTGATTATGTGGGAGCAGATGGATGACGTAAAGATGTCAGTGTCGTTTTTGCGTAGAATGCGGCTTTGGATTTTAAAGAGGTCGGTGGTAAGTAACGGAGCCTTGGGGGACTCCAGCCGTGGGTCTCTTACTATACGTAAAATCGGACCCTTCCAGAATGATGAAGAAATTACGTTGGGGGAGGAAGGAATCTTTGTTTGATAAGCAATCATCTAATTTTTGCATTGAATATGAGTCCATAGTCGCTGTATATCAGCACGAAATTCAAATAGTTCGTCTTGGCTGACTTCGTTATAGGGTGCGAGCTAGGATGATTTTTTTGCCAGTTTTCCAATAACTGTGCATCTTAAAGCGGCGTTCACGATGTGAACTTCACATCAAAGTTTTTTTCTTGCCCTGCATTTACATAGCTGGCAAGAACAAATAAAAATAAACAATTTTTAATCATAGAAAAAGATAGAAGAAAATACTTTAATCTAATTGGTTCTTGCCAGTTTTTACCTAAGCATGGCAAGACAAGAACCTCGATGTGAACGCAGCTTAAGACTGACGTCACTGCGCAAAGGTAAACGTTTTTAGCACATTAGCATATCCTGCCTTAGAAAGTTATTCTTATTATATCATGGTTTTGGCCTGCTCTCTGGATCAAGATGACGTCGGCTTTCTTTCAGAGGTGAGGGAAGTGTCGCAGACAAAGAGAAGTATTTATAATGCCTGTGATTGATTTTCGTAGTAGAACACTTCGCCATGAGGCGGCTTAAATCGGGGTGGAACTATCGATTTCCAGTTCATTTTTCACAAAATTTTTGACTTTACCGATACGATCGGAATTTGGGGGGTGCATTAACGTTCGAGGGTATTAGCAAAGACTTCAGTTTTTACTTGTTGCTCTTGGTCAATTAATGGCAGGTATTTTTGGAACTTCTTTGGTGACTTGAGTTGATTATTGTACCTACCTTTCAGCACTGGATGAGTTTTTGAGCGAGTTAAATTTGGTTGAAGGTCCTTTAATTGTGCCGGAAGCACGAAAATTCACAACTGATTTTCCCGTGTTTGCGAGGTGGTCTTGTAAGACTTCTGAGGGGGGCAAACCGGGGCACATGCCCCGAGCAACAATTCAAGGCGACGCCAAATTCATTATTTCGTGAGTTTCTTTAGACTCAAATGTTGGAGGAAAGGGGCACCAATGTCAAGTTCTTGCCCCAGTTCGGAAAAATCATAAATCCGGAGCTGAGACTGGTCAGGCAACTTTAGGGCGAGGGGTGCTAGTTGTCACCTAGGTAGTAGTTCGAGATATGCTCGCAAATGATGGTCAAGCGGTACTGGAGGTGAACGTCCAGGAAGCTGGGTATATAATTTCTCAACAGCCGTAGCCGTTTAGGAAATTAAATGTAGTTGCGACTCTATTTTTAGTGGGTACCTAAGGTTTTTTAGACTTAGATCTAAGCAGAAGCCATGGTGGAGTCAGAAGTGAACTACACGAATTTTATACTTCCGCGGTACAATTCTTTGAATGCAATTCGCAAATTTACTTTGATCTACATTAGATTGTTATCTTTATTTAATTGTTATCAATCCTGCATTGCAAATGTTTCTGTATTATATAATCCGCAAAATAATGCCGTATCCGAATTATATCTTAGAGACCCAATGAATATTAATCAAAGTTCGGAGTTTGGGTCTCATCAAATTGCTCATCAGTGATACGTCCGCGCCTGGATACAGAGCAACTCCAGTGGCTTCCATTTGATGGAAAGGTGGGAGGATGCTTTCGTGGTGTTCATTGATAGTTTGACGTAATTTTGCGATCATTTTGGTAGAAAACATCGTCCATCAAATGTTAAATGTCATATTTAGGCACAAGCCGGCTGCGCCAATCGATTTTTTTCATCGAAATTCATAAGAATTCGTCGAAAAAGTAAAGATTTTCATTTTTGGGGTAAAAAAAAATTCAAAGGGCTTTACTTTTTCTTCGAAATTCCTTAAAGATTTCCATTGCCAGTTTATTATTTTGTATAGCTAATTTCGGGGTGTAGAGTGCCAAAAATGTTATTAGGATCTGGGGGGAGACTTTTCACAATCATTAAAATGTAATAACTCCTGGTAGGTATAATCGCCTATAATGTACTTTAAATAATAAAACAAATATTTACAAAATGTATTGTTAAAAGAATAATTGCAATTTCGCTTAATTTACGTAAAAAAAATTACCACTACTCGTCATCGAGTCTTTGTCTAGCATTGCGTTTGGACCCCATTGCAATCTTTCGTTTTTTAAATGTCACATTAGAAGGTCCTAAACTTTCTACGACTTTCTCCTTAAATTCCCTTTTAATTGGTTCGGGTTCGTATTCAGGTACCGAAGAAGGTTCCCACTCCTCTTGTTTTGGTAATTGAAGATCACGAACTGGAATGCTAAAACTCAACTATACAGACATCCTAAGTTTGTTTAACATGTAAACTTACTTGGTTTTTATTGTTTGCCACTGACCATACGGCGTCGGTTTTCCCGCTGGTATAATCGGCGCTGCTACTACGGTCGGGATTTCTTCAACCCTCCTCTCTTTCAGTTTTTCTCTAGCGAGACGCGCCCGATCTTCTTCCTTCTGTTTCTTTTGTTCTTGCATTCGTATGCTTTCGTTGATGCGTTCTTTTTTTAATACCGCTTTGATCTGACTTCGCGAGGAATCGAGCGCAACGTTACGCTGTTCGTCTAAACTTAGAAAGCCTTCACTCGGGGGTTCCCACACCGATTCTGTTTCGATAACGACAATATAAGTTCCTTTTTAATTGGGAGGGGGTTACTTACCGTTAGTCATTGTGTTCCAATAGTAAGTGTCCCCTTCGGCTGATTTTGCCTCGTGCCAAACCTTATCAAACTTTTTGTTGATTGCTATGGAGGTGATATCCGCGTTGTTTGCGACGTCAAGTTGGTAAGCTGAAAGAGCTGCAGATTCCATCTGTTTAATAGCGACGTCGACCTTGATTGCCTCTTTCTCATCTCGCCTGCTTTGCTTTTGTATGGTTTTAATGCGTTTCTCGACATTTGCTTTGTGTCGTCTACCTTTCTCGTGAAATTCTACACTCTGTAATGAATGAACTTGGTTTTGAAATCACCAGAACCAGAAAAATGCAAAAATTTTAGAAAAAAGATGTTGAGAAGAGCGGGGAAGTACCTCAACCTCGAGAAAAAAAACTGAAAAAAAACTTACAGGTTTGTTGTCCGCAATCCAACACTTACAAAAGTCACAGTATTTTCGTTCTTGTGATTTCCAATAGTCCGCCCTGAATGCACAAAAGAAACACAGTTGATAATTTAATACGTAATTATTATTATTTTAATAACAATCCAAATTACAATAATTAGGAACTACAAATAATTAAGTGTATGATGGAACATCGTTAAAATATTTGACTAGCTAATACTGGTTAAAAGGAAGGAACTAGTAATTATTATTTATTCTAAGCCACAACGCCCCCTCTAAACTTTTTGGTCGTGAAATATTGAGTGCGTGGATTACGATAACGCGTGCGCGGAAAACAAATTAGAGGGAACGTTGATTAATAAGTACAATAACAAGTGAAACGAGTAAAGGGAATGCAGATTACTTAACTCTCTTTCTATTAAACTACTAACATGTTGATTTAAGTACGATTTATAGATTCGGCGCTGGACGGAGAATCTTTTCGTATATATCTCAGAAACGGTCAATTGTACCATAGATTATATAATACAGATAGCCAACCAATGAAAACAGAGAAGGGGGCAGGATCCATGTAGTACAGGAGACGACCACCGCTAGCGTGGTCGTGGTCTCCCCGATCTGTACTACATGGCTCCCGTCTCCTATGTGTATTCATTGGCGTTGAGCAACTATATATAATATAATCTGTGATTGTTGGCAGAAAATGGTGGATGTTAGGAAGAAAATTTAATTCTTTAATTTAATCCATTAGTGTGACGTTTTTTAAACCGTTTAAGAGTTATATAGCGGGTCTTTGGAACACCAGCGCGATCAACACAGATTATTTATAAATCGCTCTTTATCTTCAACAAGTTTACGCCGACCTGGCAGGCCGACTGATACGTGTAGGTGCACTAAAATGCACACTTATAATTTTCTAAAATATAAAACCGTCGCTTTAGGTTAGGCGACGAAATTTCATTAAAATGACTAGAATTTGTTTAACTAGATTCACAATTATAAATAAACTCTTTTCAATACTTCTTCAACACCCTGTATACAATTACAATATCAACTCATGAGCATCAAAGGTGTCGTTCCACCAAACATTTTTGGTTAAAAATAATTTTATGAGAACAGCGCGAGCTCGAGGCGCGTTTCCAGTGGTCCATCAGTCGAGCGAGAGGGAAAGGGTTAATTGGGAAATATTTAACCTCAACAGCGTTATAAGGTGCACTTTGCAGACCCTCCATTTTCAATTTTGAATATAAAACTTTGCTGTACAAAAATAATCATCGCGGCACAAAAAAGGTTATAACGATTTTTAACCGTGACATGTGGTGGAGGTGGCGGGCAAATCAGTCCAACTTTATATTTTTTAAATTGGAATAATTGAAAGTTAATTCAGATCTTATACCCCAAAAACATTTAAAATGGTGCAACTATTTAGACTATTTTTTTGAATTAAAAATCTAAAAGAGGGGGGGGCTGTCCAAGTGCACCTGATTGAAAATCGCGTGAAGAGGGGAGTTAGAACAGAAGCTAATTTGGTGAAACGACTAAATATCTTTTACCTATCTATCTACATATATAATTAATTATATTTAAGGAAATTGGTATTATTTATCACAGACAAGGTTAGGTCACAAATAAGTCGACTAATTTTCCCTTTGTTCTTGTTCAAATATCAAGGAGGAAAGTGCAAAATTTGGTAGTATTAAAAATTGTGTGTACTTGATAAAATATTAATCTAAGGTCACTTGAGATTTGGTCACTTCAATCAATATAGGATAATGAATATCTTCGTCGTATTCGCAATTATTCAGCAAGTTTAGGTGTTTCTCCCAGACGACGTTATTGTACTTCAACACCAGCCGACATAAGAAGCCTTTCTTTTCGGCTTGAATAATAAAATTATCTAAAGTGTTGCCGCGTCTCGGTGCCATAACGAGTGCTAAACTATTAAAATTCATCAAGTGCCATAAACAATTGATCAAGTGGCCACGTGCTTCGTCAAAAAATAAACAATCCGCGCACAAGATCAAATCGAACGTTTCGTTCACGTTATGGCACTCCTCCCACTTAAGCACCTTGCAAACAACCGGACACAAAAATTTGTTATTGTAAAGACTAACTTGTACGTTTTCGACAGAAATTTTGTTCCCATCGGTTAGGGTGATGCACTGTGCATCGGCGTACTTAGCACAGACGAGACCCGCCAAACACGACATTCCCCCACCCAATTCAAGCACCGTTTTACCGTTCAGCAAGTGTAAATTAGAGCCGACATAATAAGTTAAGGTTTCTTCAGAAGGCCAAATACAAATGTTCCCCGTATTATTGAACCCCATCAAGTCTTCGGCAGAAAATGTTCTGATTCTATGGCCGACGTTGACAAAATAGTCAACGCCTTCGATTATCATCGAGTATTTGTACCAGGTGCGCTTATTCACGCAATCTAATTTGTAGGAATCGCTTAAATTTACATTGACATTTTCAATTTGTTGTGTAGTTAAGAGCATGAAGGAAGAAATGCGCCGCACAGAACATTCATCCGTTGGACTTGAAGGTTCACTTCCAGTTGGACTCTGCACAAAACAATCAAAAAAACTTGGTTGGTTTCATCAAAAGTTATAATTACATTTGTTTCTTATAGGCCAATCAAATTTCAGGTTCGAACAAACCTAAACCGGACGCTAAAACTTAAAAAAAAATTCACCGCGACCTTTCACTAGAAATGTTGCTGAAAAGATGGCCAATTCTGCGTTTTATTGAGTGGACTGGCGCCCGGTCATATTTTTGCCTTAATTCCGGCAGGCATTCAGGTAAAGAATCCACGATATCTCTGCTCTCAGTGCTGGATATAAAGGTTAGCTCGCTTTTTAGTGCCTATGCAGCGTTGCCAATAGCAAAAAGTAAAATTATGGCGCAGCGCCACCAAAATTATCAGATTTAACCAGATTTTACAAAAAATTATGTACAACATAATTTCCTTCGCGCCCGATAATCAAAGACCTTTTTTTTTAAAGGTCAATTACCTTTTTTTGCTAGAAAAACGAAAACGAAAATTAGCTTATATTTTTTATTACTATATAAATAATTGCAACTAATTTAAGCAATATTTGCAATAGGGGAATACCCAGTGTATTCCACTACATACAAAAAGTGGTTAAAAATATGATGTATAATAAAAATAACAAAGTAGAATCTTTATTTAAATATTTTTATTTTTATAAATTATTTTTATTTGCAAAATTTTGTGATTTCAATAATTATGTTAAATCTGATAATTATGTTACCTTCAATTTTACTATCAGATTTTTTCAAAAATTATGTTAAAATCTGATAATTATGTGACGATTGGCAACGCTGTGCCTATGAGATGATGTAGGGTTGAAACTGTTACCAACAGGCCCCAGGGGTAAGTCACTTTGGAAAATGGTGTACAGTAAAATTTCAAAAGAAATCCTACACCAAAATGAGTGAATTTAACTATAAAAACTAGGCATAATTATTATATTCATTAGGGCAGTCCTCCCTCCCACCAGACTCCTGACAGTATGACGACTGTGGCGTTAAGGGTGCGATTTTAAGGACTGTTTCAAAACTTCATTTACAGCTCAAAATTTGTTATAGATGATACAACAATGATTTTTTTTAATGGACAGAGGACAATTTTCTAAAAGTAATGATATAATTTTTAATCGGTTTTAATAATGGAATAATATTTTGATTATGTTAATTAGCGATTTTATATCAAAAACGCACAATTAATTAAAATTTAAAATATGTCATGTCACAGTTAAAATAGCAGTCTTTAATATTTTTCATTACAATAATTGTTTAAATTTCAAGTATTGCAAGTGCTGTAGTGTAAATGAACTTTCATTTCGACCATAATTTGAATGATTTCAAAAGACAAAAGATATAAACCAATGAAAATTTTCTTTCATTCTTTCCGATCAATGAAACTGCGCCACCTGTTGAAAAAGTTCTCGTCCTAATTATAGATCGGTTCAAACTGCGGTTCTATTCCTGGCCGTTAAAGTTGCGCTCTATTTTGATCTAAATTTCCAATACGTATTTTTAAACTAGTTAAATTATCGACCTAGATTGGCACCCTACTAAAATGTATTATTGAAGTTCCCATACCACCAAAGGCATCTGCTCTTGGCATAGTTGAAAATAACAGGAAAGTCCTAAATTAAGACGAAGATTTTAAAAAGGTTGGATGCGAAGCGCTCCCTATTTCGAATTTTTGGATCAAATCTAAATGAGCATTAATTTTTTTCGTTTGAGCCTTAACTGTCGCCATTGAGGGGGGGGGTTCTGTAAACATGTTGGTCCCTCTCGTGTCAAATTTTTGGCTGAAATTGGTGTAAATTGTTACCTCCAGTTTAATAAAACTTTTAACGAATTGTTAAAATTAACGGGTGAATTATATTGGTCTTTTAGTACTAACGGACGTTTTCTATTGGTTAGTTAAATTTAATGCATGGTTAAAAATTTTATAAAACCGGGCACTACAGCCTAGATGAGCTCGAACGTTTGAGACCAATTTTACCTAAAAAATCAAAATGAGAGCGAAAATAGAAAAACATACCCCCCCCCCCCAAATAACTCAGCAATGATTGAGGCTCAAACAAAGAAAATGAAAGTTAATTTAGGCTTTTACGTTTGACACCAATTTTATCCAAAAATTCGACATGGTGGGTCTACAGAGGATCGCGAGGTACTTTTCCGGCATATTTAAGGGGTCGCGACACTAAAAAAATTTAGACAGGCAAATTCCAAACTGGGGGGCGCGAAATTTTGTTGTTGAAAAAAACAAGGTATTTTATTAATTATTATTGTATAGATTGACAAATTAAGTAAAGTGTAACATAACATTGATGACGTCATCACTTTGCCAGTCTATAAATGCATTTTATTTTAATTTAACAAAATTTTATTTTTTGTGCTGCTATAGTGTGCGGTTTACCATAAAACTTCCATAGCTGAAGCAAAATTTTTCCAAACAGATCCATTCCCTTCCAAGTAGCATACTTTGCCGAGTAGGACCGGTTTAGGGGGTATCTTTTGGTAGTGCAGGGTAAGTTAAAACGGCTCGGAGCGTCCGAAGCGTAGGGGACCGGAGCGGAGAGTCAATTTTGACAACGCAACCACGCCAAATCTCAGATCCATCATCGTTAAAGCTTATATTCTTGGGAAAATTTTGCTTCAGCTATTAAAATGTTATAGTAGACCGCACACTATAGCGAGACCGATTTTTTTCAAGGGGGGGGGCGTAATAACATCAAGTTTGGAAACAGACACAGACTTAGCAACAAAGTGGCTGCAACATTGGTCAAAAAAATGTTTGATTTATTTGATTAGTCTCATTTCTACAGTAAATATGTTGGTGTTGTGGCTTTTTAATATAACAGCGCCACCTGTTGACAGTCATTTGAAGTAGATTAGGTGTTTCCAAAACCAACAATGGAATTGCCAATCTGATATTATAAAATCAATGATATAAATCACAAGACTTCAATAACTCTAAATTATAAGATGCACTTTTCAGAAAACGCGTATTCAATTTTAGCTATGATTATAGAAAAATATATCTCCGTTCAATGTTTGAAATTGTCAGTTTCCTATGAAACAAAGATATCGATTACCCAATTGAAATGCACCTAATTTGAAAATAGTGAATAAAAAAATCAATACAAAGTTTGTGTTTCTCATGATTTTGGTAACATTATAAGTGAAAGGTCACGGAACAGTCGAGGTTTGATAGTCTGAATGAGTTCCATTGCAGGGCTAAAAAATGTCTAAATTGACTGGCCTATTAGTGAAAGGAACCGCTTTCAAGATAAAACACTGAGCTTCGAATGTAAACATGGAACTTAAAAAGAAGTTCAAACGAGCCGAGTGTTGTATATTGAAAAGAGTTAAAAAGATAATTAACCACAATTTAAATGTATTTTTAAACAGACCTTCAAAGCCTTTGCCAAAATTGCCCAACGTTTACGAGCCACTTTTTTCTTTTCATTTTTATTAATACTTAAAGCTTCGCTTATATTATTATAGTTGCCATTTGAACATAATCCAAGTTTTTTATTGTTTTGGTCCATAGAAGTTACCGTTGCATACGTGCAAGGATTATTCGGAAATGTTGCCTAAAAGGCAACCAAAAATGTTTAAGTATTTTACCACAAAAATTCCGTCATGCTTTTAAAAATTAACAACGTTCTATCTACGTAGGGGTCACAAAATGGGGTCAAAGAGTTAATCGAAAGTGACATCAATAATTCAAGTATGTTCTACTTACATTTTGTCTTGGTCTTCTTGTTTCAAATTCAAAAATAAAATTTATATTCAAAAAAAATACTTCATTTCTGCAATAACCCCTGCCGTCAATATTCTCGCATCGGAGCAATACTTGACACTGTTGCCAATGGTGAAATTCAAAAGTAAACAAACATTAAGTCAAATGAAGTTCAGGTCCGGCTCTAGAAATCACTTCAAGTCTGAAAATTGTGGATACCATTGTTTGATTGAATTTTTTTTTGTGTTTATAACAATGTAATTAATTTATTCATGTAGTTTCACAATATTTGAAGACAATTTAATTATTTTTTCAAAATTTTAAATCAAAAATTACACTAAAATCAAAATAACTTTAATAACTGCGCCAATTTAGGGCTTAGAATTATTTCATTGTTTTTCTTGTGTTTATAATAATGCAATTAATATTTTCATATAAGGTTTGTTCGTTTGTGTGAACTAACTTGCTCGGTTCAAGTTTGTGCAATGTACTGTGTTCGTTTGGCTGCTCAGTTCATGACCAAACATGAATTTCTTGCTCGACCTCCATAGGAGGAGTAGGCAGTGCAAGTTAGAACACTATCTAACTTTTGTGGTGGGAGTATTTTGTCTCGAAAGATAACCCAGTTCAAGTTAGTTCATACAAACGAACAAACCTATTGATTCACAATATTTGAAGAGAATTTAATTATATTTTTCAAAATTTTAAATCAAAAATTGCACTAAAATCAAAATAAATTTAATAAATATGTCAATATAGGGCTTAGAATTTTTTGGTTATTTCCTTGTGATTATAATACTACAATTAATATTTTCATGTAGTTTCACAATATTTGAAGACAATTTAATTTTTTATCAAAATTTTAAATCAAAAATTGCACTAAAATCAAAATAAATTTAATAAATATGTCAATATAGGGCTTAGAATTTTTTGGTTATTTCCTTGTGATTATAATACTACAATTAATATTTTCATGTAGCTTCACAATATTTGAAGACAATTTAATTTTATTTTCCAAAATTTTAAATCAAAAATTACACTAAAATCAAAATAACTTTCATAACTACTCCAATTTAGGGCTTAGAATTATTTCGTTGTTTTCCTTGTGTTTATAATAATGCAATTAATATTTTCATGTAGTTTCACAATATTTGAAGACAATTTAATTTTATTTTTCAAAATTTTAAATCAAAAATTGCACTAAAATCAAAATATCTTTAATAACTACTCCAATTTAGGGCTTAGAATTATTTCGTTGTTTTTCTTGTGTTTATAATAATGCAATTAATATTTTCATGTAGTTCCACAATATTTGAAGACAATTTAATTTTTTTTCAAAATTTTAAATCAAAAATTGCACTAAAATCAAAATAACTTTAATAACTACTCCAATTTAGGGCTTAGAATTATTTCGTTGTTTTTCTTGTGTTTATAATAATGCAATTAATATTTTCATGTAGTTCCACAATATTTGAAGACAATTTAATTTATTTTTCAAAATTTTAAATCAAAAATTGCACTAAAATCAAAATAACTTTAATAACTACTCCAATTTAGGGCTTAGAATTATTTCATTGTTTTTCTTGTGTTTATAATAATGCAATTAATATTTTCATATTGATTCACAATATTTGAAGAGAATTTAATTTTATTTTTCAAAATTTTAAATCAAAAATTGCACTAAAATCAAAATAAATTTAATAAATATGTCAATATAGGGCTTAGAATTTTTTGGTTATTTCCTTGTGATTATAATACTACAATTAATATTTTCATGTAGTTTCACAATATTTGAAGACAATTTAATTTTTTATCAAAATTTTAAATCAAAAATTGCACTAAAATCAAAATAAATTTAATAAATATGTCAATATAGGGCTTAGAATTTTTTGGTTATTTCCTTGTGATTATAATACTACAATTAATATTTTCATGTAGCTTCACAATATTTGAAGACAATTTAATTTTATTTTCCAAAATTTTAAATCAAAAATTACACTAAAATCAAAATAACTTTCATAACTACTCCAATTTAGGGCTTAGAATTATTTCGTTGTTTTCCTTGTGTTTATAATAATGCAATTAATATTTTCATGTAGTTTCACAATATTTGAAGACAATTTAATTTTATTTTTCAAAATTTTAAATCAAAAATTGCACTAAAATCAAAATAAATTTAATAAATATGTCAATATAGGGCTTAGAATTTTTTGGTTATTTCCTTGTGATTATAATACTACAATTAATATTTTCATGTAGTTTCACAATATTTGAAGACAATTTAATTTTTTATCAAAATTTTAAATCAAAAATTGCACTAAAATCAAAATAAATTTAATAAATATGTCAATATAGGGCTTAGAATTTTTTGGTTATTTCCTTGTGATTATAATACTACAATTAATATTTTCATGTAGCTTCACAATATTTGAAGACAATTTAATTTTATTTTCCAAAATTTTAAATCAAAAATTACACTAAAATCAAAATAACTTTCATAACTACTCCAATTTAGGGCTTAGAATTATTTCGTTGTTTTCCTTGTGTTTATAATAATGCAATTAATATTTTCATGTAGTTTCACAATATTTGAAGACAATTTAATTTTATTTTTCAAAATTTTAAATCAAAAATTGCACTAAAATCAAAATAACTTTAATAACTACTCCAATTTAGGGCTTAGAATTATTTCGTTGTTTTTCTTGTGTTTATAATAATGCAATTAATATTTTCATGTAGTTCCACAATATTTGAAGACAATTTAATTTTTTTTCAAAATTTTAAATCAAAAATTGCACTAAAATCAAAATAACTTTAATAACTACTCCAATTTAGGGCTTAGAATTATTTCGTTGTTTTTCTTGTGTTTATAATAATGCAATTAATATTTTCATGTAGTTCCACAATATTTGAAGACAATTTAATTTATTTTTCAAAATTTTAAATCAAAAATTGCACTAAAATCAAAATAACTTTAATAACTACTCCAATTTAGGGCTTAGAATTATTTCATTGTTTTTCTTGTGTTTATAATAATGCAATTAATATTTTCATATTGATTCACAATATTTGAAGAGAATTTAATTTTATTTTTCAAAATTTTAAATCAAAAATTGCACTAAAATCAAAATAAATTTAATAAATATGTCAATATAGGGCTTAGAATTTTTTGGTTATTTCCTTGTGATTATAATACTACAATTAATATTTTCATGTAGTTTCACAATATTTGAAGACAATTTAATTTTTTATCAAAATTTTAAATCAAAAATTGCACTAAAATCAAAATAAATTTAATAAATATGTCAATATAGGGCTTAGAATTTTTTGGTTATTTCCTTGTGATTATAATACTACAATTAATATTTTCATGTAGCTTCACAATATTTGAAGACAATTTAATTTTATTTTCCAAAATTTTAAATCAAAAATTACACTAAAATCAAAATAACTTTCATAACTACTCCAATTTAGGGCTTAGAATTATTTCGTTGTTTTCCTTGTGTTTATAATAATGCAATTAATATTTTCATGTAGTTTCACAATATTTGAAGACAATTTAATTTTATTTTTCAAAATTTTAAATCAAAAATTGCACTAAAATCAAAATAACTTTAATAACTACTCCAATTTAGGGCTTAGAATTATTTCGTTGTTTTTCTTGTGTTTATAATAATGCAATTAATATTTTCATGTAGTTCCACAATATTTGAAGACAATTTAATTTTTTTTCAAAATTTTAAATCAAAAATTGCACTAAAATCAAAATAACTTTAATAACTACTCCAATTTAGGGCTTAGAATTATTTCGTTGTTTTTCTTGTGTTTATAATAATGCAATTAATATTTTCATGTAGTTCCACAATATTTGAAGACAATTTAATTTTTTTTCAAAATTTTAAATCAAAAATTGCACTAAAATCAAAATAACTTTAATAACTACTCCAATTTAGGGCTTAGAATTATTTCGTTGTTTTTCTTGTGTTTATAATAATGCAATTAATATTTTCATGTAGTTCCACAATATTTGAAGACAATTTAATTTTTTTTCAAAATTTTAAATCAAAAATTGCACTAAAATCAAAATAACTTTAATAACTACTCCAATTTAGGGCTTAGAATTATTTCGTTGTTTTTCTTGTGTTTATAATAATGCAATTAATATTTTCATGTAGTTCCACAATATTTGAAGACAATTTAATTTTTTTTCAAAATTTTAAATCAAAAATTGCACTAAAATCAAAATAACTTTAATAACTACTCCAATTTAGGGCTTAGAATTATTTCGTTGTTTTTCTTGTGTTTATAATAATGCAATTAATATTTTCATGTAGTTCCACAATATTTGAAGACAATTTAATTTTTTTTCAAAATTTTAAATCAAAAATTGCACTAAAATCAAAATAACTTTAATAACTACTCCAATTTAGGGCTTAGAATTATTTCGTTGTTTTTCTTGTGTTTATAATAATGCAATTAATATTTTCATGTAGTTCCACAATATTTGAAGACAATTTAATTTTTTTTCAAAATTTTAAATCAAAAATTGCACTAAAATCAAAATAACTTTAATAACTACTCCAATTTAGGGCTTAGAATTATTTCGTTGTTTTCCTTGTGTTTATAATAATGCAATTAATATTTTCATGTAGTTTCACAATATTTGAAGACAATTTAATTTTATTTTTCAAAATTTTAAATCAAAAATTGCACTAAAATCAAAATAACTTTAATAACTACTCCAATTTAGGGCTTAGAATTATTTCGTTGTTTTTCTTGTGTTTATAATAATGCAATTAATATTTTCATGTAGTTCCACAATATTTGAAGACAATTTAATTTATTTTTCAAAATTTTAAATCAAAAATTGCACTAAAATCAAAATAACTTTAATAACTACTCCAATTTAGGGCTTAGAATTATTTCATTGTTTTTCTTGTGTTTATAATAATGCAATTAATATTTTCATATAAGGTTTGTTCGTTTGTGTGAACTAACTTGCTCGGTTCAAGTTTGTGCAATGTACTGTGTTCGTTTGGCTGCTCAGTTCATGACCAAACATGAATTTCTTGCTCGACCTCCATAGGAGGAGTAGGCAGTGCAAGTTAGAACACTATCTAACTTTTGTGGTGGGAGTATTTTGTCTCGAAAGATAACCCAGTTCAAGTTAGTTCATACAAACGAACAAACCTATTGATTCACAATATTTGAAGAGAATTTAATTTTATTTTTCAAAATTTTAAATCAAAAATTGCACTAAAATCAAAATAAATTTAATAAATATGTCAATATAGGGCTTAGAATTTTTTGGTTATTTCCTTGTGATTATAATACTACAATTAATATTTTCATGTAGTTTCACAATATTTGAAGACAATTTAATTTTTTATCAAAATTTTAAATCAAAAATTGCACTAAAATCAAAATAAATTTAATAAATATGTCAATATAGGGCTTAGAATTTTTTGGTTATTTCCTTGTGATTATAATACTACAATTAATATTTTCATGTAGCTTCACAATATTTGAAGACAATTTAATTTTATTTTCCAAAATTTTAAATCAAAAATTACACTAAAATCAAAATAACTTTCATAACTACTCCAATTTAGGGCTTAGAATTATTTCGTTGTTTTCCTTGTGTTTATAATAATGCAATTAATATTTTCATGTAGTTTCACAATATTTGAAGACAATTTAATTTTATTTTTCAAAATTTTAAATCAAAAATTGCACTAAAATCAAAATATCTTTAATAACTACTCCAATTTAGGGCTTAGAATTATTTCGTTGTTTTTCTTGTGTTTATAATAATGCAATTAATATTTTCATGTAGTTCCACAATATTTGAAGACAATTTAATTTTTTTTCAAAATTTTAAATCAAAAATTGCACTAAAATCAAAATAACTTTAATAACTACTCCAATTTAGGGCTTAGAATTATTTCGTTGTTTTTCTTGTGTTTATAATAATGCAATTAATATTTTCATGTAGTTCCACAATATTTGAAGACAATTTAATTTATTTTTCAAAATTTTAAATCAAAAATTGCACTAAAATCAAAATAACTTTAATAACTACTCCAATTTAGGGCTTAGAATTATTTCATTGTTTTTCTTGTGTTTATAATAATGCAATTAATATTTTCATATTGATTCACAATATTTGAAGAGAATTTAATTTTATTTTTCAAAATTTTAAATCAAAAATTGCACTAAAATCAAAATAAATTTAATAAATATGTCAATATAGGGCTTAGAATTTTTTGGTTATTTCCTTGTGATTATAATACTACAATTAATATTTTCATGTAGTTTCACAATATTTGAAGACAATTTAATTTTTTATCAAAATTTTAAATCAAAAATTGCACTAAAATCAAAATAAATTTAATAAATATGTCAATATAGGGCTTAGAATTTTTTGGTTATTTCCTTGTGATTATAATACTACAATTAATATTTTCATGTAGCTTCACAATATTTGAAGACAATTTAATTTTATTTTCCAAAATTTTAAATCAAAAATTACACTAAAATCAAAATAACTTTCATAACTACTCCAATTTAGGGCTTAGAATTATTTCGTTGTTTTCCTTGTGTTTATAATAATGCAATTAATATTTTCATGTAGTTTCACAATATTTGAAGACAATTTAATTTTATTTTTCAAAATTTTAAATCAAAAATTGCACTAAAATCAAAATAAATTTAATAAATATGTCAATATAGGGCTTAGAATTTTTTGGTTATTTCCTTGTGATTATAATACTACAATTAATATTTTCATGTAGTTTCACAATATTTGAAGACAATTTAATTTTTTATCAAAATTTTAAATCAAAAATTGCACTAAAATCAAAATAAATTTAATAAATATGTCAATATAGGGCTTAGAATTTTTTGGTTATTTCCTTGTGATTATAATACTACAATTAATATTTTCATGTAGCTTCACAATATTTGAAGACAATTTAATTTTATTTTCCAAAATTTTAAATCAAAAATTACACTAAAATCAAAATAACTTTCATAACTACTCCAATTTAGGGCTTAGAATTATTTCGTTGTTTTCCTTGTGTTTATAATAATGCAATTAATATTTTCATGTAGTTTCACAATATTTGAAGACAATTTAATTTTATTTTTCAAAATTTTAAATCAAAAATTGCACTAAAATCAAAATAACTTTAATAACTACTCCAATTTAGGGCTTAGAATTATTTCGTTGTTTTTCTTGTGTTTATAATAATGCAATTAATATTTTCATGTAGTTCCACAATATTTGAAGACAATTTAATTTTTTTTCAAAATTTTAAATCAAAAATTGCACTAAAATCAAAATAACTTTAATAACTACTCCAATTTAGGGCTTAGAATTATTTCGTTGTTTTTCTTGTGTTTATAATAATGCAATTAATATTTTCATGTAGTTCCACAATATTTGAAGACAATTTAATTTATTTTTCAAAATTTTAAATCAAAAATTGCACTAAAATCAAAATAACTTTAATAACTACTCCAATTTAGGGCTTAGAATTATTTCATTGTTTTTCTTGTGTTTATAATAATGCAATTAATATTTTCATATTGATTCACAATATTTGAAGAGAATTTAATTTTATTTTTCAAAATTTTAAATCAAAAATTGCACTAAAATCAAAATAAATTTAATAAATATGTCAATATAGGGCTTAGAATTTTTTGGTTATTTCCTTGTGATTATAATACTACAATTAATATTTTCATGTAGTTTCACAATATTTGAAGACAATTTAATTTTTTATCAAAATTTTAAATCAAAAATTGCACTAAAATCAAAATAAATTTAATAAATATGTCAATATAGGGCTTAGAATTTTTTGGTTATTTCCTTGTGATTATAATACTACAATTAATATTTTCATGTAGCTTCACAATATTTGAAGACAATTTAATTTTATTTTCCAAAATTTTAAATCAAAAATTACACTAAAATCAAAATAACTTTCATAACTACTCCAATTTAGGGCTTAGAATTATTTCGTTGTTTTCCTTGTGTTTATAATAATGCAATTAATATTTTCATGTAGTTTCACAATATTTGAAGACAATTTAATTTTATTTTTCAAAATTTTAAATCAAAAATTGCACTAAAATCAAAATAACTTTAATAACTACTCCAATTTAGGGCTTAGAATTATTTCGTTGTTTTTCTTGTGTTTATAATAATGCAATTAATATTTTCATGTAGTTCCACAATATTTGAAGACAATTTAATTTTTTTTCAAAATTTTAAATCAAAAATTGCACTAAAATCAAAATAACTTTAATAACTACTCCAATTTAGGGCTTAGAATTATTTCGTTGTTTTTCTTGTGTTTATAATAATGCAATTAATATTTTCATGTAGTTCCACAATATTTGAAGACAATTTAATTTTTTTTCAAAATTTTAAATCAAAAATTGCACTAAAATCAAAATAACTTTAATAACTACTCCAATTTAGGGCTTAGAATTATTTCGTTGTTTTTCTTGTGTTTATAATAATGCAATTAATATTTTCATGTAGTTCCACAATATTTGAAGACAATTTAATTTTTTTTCAAAATTTTAAATCAAAAATTGCACTAAAATCAAAATAACTTTAATAACTACTCCAATTTAGGGCTTAGAATTATTTCGTTGTTTTTCTTGTGTTTATAATAATGCAATTAATATTTTCATGTAGTTCCACAATATTTGAAGACAATTTAATTTTTTTTCAAAATTTTAAATCAAAAATTGCACTAAAATCAAAATAACTTTAATAACTACTCCAATTTAGGGCTTAGAATTATTTCGTTGTTTTTCTTGTGTTTATAATAATGCAATTAATATTTTCATGTAGTTCCACAATATTTGAAGACAATTTAATTTTTTTTCAAAATTTTAAATCAAAAATTGCACTAAAATCAAAATAACTTTAATAACTACTCCAATTTAGGGCTTAGAATTATTTCGTTGTTTTTCTTGTGTTTATAATAATGCAATTAATATTTTCATGTAGTTCCACAATATTTGAAGACAATTTAATTTTTTTTCAAAATTTTAAATCAAAAATTGCACTAAAATCAAAATAACTTTAATAACTACTCCAATTTAGGGCTTAGAATTATTTCGTTGTTTTCCTTGTGTTTATAATAATGCAATTAATATTTTCATGTAGTTTCACAATATTTGAAGACAATTTAATTTTATTTTTCAAAATTTTAAATCAAAAATTGCACTAAAATCAAAATAACTTTAATAACTACTCCAATTTAGGGCTTAGAATTATTTCGTTGTTTTTCTTGTGTTTATAATAATGCAATTAATATTTTCATGTAGTTCCACAATATTTGAAGACAATTTAATTTATTTTTCAAAATTTTAAATCAAAAATTGCACTAAAATCAAAATAACTTTAATAACTACTCCAATTTAGGGCTTAGAATTATTTCATTGTTTTTCTTGTGTTTATAATAATGCAATTAATATTTTCATATAAGGTTTGTTCGTTTGTGTGAACTAACTTGCTCGGTTCAAGTTTGTGCAATGTACTGTGTTCGTTTGGCTGCTCAGTTCATGACCAAACATGAATTTCTTGCTCGACCTCCATAGGAGGAGTAGGCAGTGCAAGTTAGAACACTATCTAACTTTTGTGGTGGGAGTATTTTGTCTCGAAAGATAACCCAGTTCAAGTTAGTTCATACAAACGAACAAACCTATTGATTCACAATATTTGAAGAGAATTTAATTTTATTTTTCAAAATTTTAAATCAAAAATTGCACTAAAATCAAAATAAATTTAATAAATATGTCAATATAGGGCTTAGAATTTTTTGGTTATTTCCTTGTGATTATAATACTACAATTAATATTTTCATGTAGTTTCACAATATTTGAAGACAATTTAATTTTTTATCAAAATTTTAAATCAAAAATTGCACTAAAATCAAAATAAATTTAATAAATATGTCAATATAGGGCTTAGAATTTTTTGGTTATTTCCTTGTGATTATAATACTACAATTAATATTTTCATGTAGCTTCACAATATTTGAAGACAATTTAATTTTATTTTCCAAAATTTTAAATCAAAAATTACACTAAAATCAAAATAACTTTCATAACTACTCCAATTTAGGGCTTAGAATTATTTCGTTGTTTTCCTTGTGTTTATAATAATGCAATTAATATTTTCATGTAGTTTCACAATATTTGAAGACAATTTAATTTTATTTTTCAAAATTTTAAATCAAAAATTGCACTAAAATCAAAATAACTTTAATAACTACTCCAATTTAGGGCTTAGAATTATTTCGTTGTTTTCCTTGTGTTTATAATAATGCAATTAATATTTTCATGTAGTTTCACAATATTTGAAGACAATTTAATTTTATTTTTCAAAATTTTAAATCAAAAATTGCACTAAAATCAAAATAACTTTAATAACTACTCCAATTTAGGGCTTAGAATTATTTCGTTGTTTTTCTTGTGTTTATAATAATGCAATTAATATTTTCATGTAGTTCCACAATATTTGAAGACAATTTAATTTTTTTTCAAAATTTTAAATCAAAAATTGCACTAAAATCAAAATAACTTTAATAACTACTCCAATTTAGGGCTTAGAATTATTTCGTTGTTTTTCTTGTGTTTATAATAATGCAATTAATATTTTCATGTAGTTCCACAATATTTGAAGACAATTTAATTTATTTTTCAAAATTTTAAATCAAAAATTGCACTAAAATCAAAATAACTTTAATAACTACTCCAATTTAGGGCTTAGAATTATTTCATTGTTTTTCTTGTGTTTATAATAATGCAATTAATATTTTCATATTGATTCACAATATTTGAAGAGAATTTAATTTTATTTTTCAAAATTTTAAATCAAAAATTGCACTAAAATCAAAATAAATTTAATAAATATGTCAATATAGGGCTTAGAATTTTTTGGTTATTTCCTTGTGATTATAATACTACAATTAATATTTTCATGTAGTTTCACAATATTTGAAGACAATTTAATTTTTTATCAAAATTTTAAATCAAAAATTGCACTAAAATCAAAATAACTTTAATAACTACTCCAATTTAGGGCTTAGAATTATTTCATTGTTTTTCTTGTGTTTATAATAATGCAATTAATATTTTCATATTGATTCACAATATTTGAAGAGAATTTAATTTTATTTTTCAAAATTTTAAATCAAAAATTGCACTAAAATCAAAATAAATTTAATAAATATGTCAATATAGGGCTTAGAATTTTTTGGTTATTTCCTTGTGATTATAATACTACAATTAATATTTTCATGTAGTTTCACAATATTTGAAGACAATTTAATTTTTTATCAAAATTTTAAATCAAAAATTGCACTAAAATCAAAATAAATTTAATAAATATGTCAATATAGGGCTTAGAATTTTTTGGTTATTTCCTTGTGATTATAATACTACAATTAATATTTTCATGTAGCTTCACAATATTTGAAGACAATTTAATTTTATTTTCCAAAATTTTAAATCAAAAATTACACTAAAATCAAAATAACTTTCATAACTACTCCAATTTAGGGCTTAGAATTATTTCGTTGTTTTCCTTGTGTTTATAATAATGCAATTAATATTTTCATGTAGTTTCACAATATTTGAAGACAATTTAATTTTATTTTTCAAAATTTTAAATCAAAAATTGCACTAAAATCAAAATAACTTTAATAACTACTCCAATTTAGGGCTTAGAATTATTTCGTTGTTTTTCTTGTGTTTATAATAATGCAATTAATATTTTCATGTAGTTCCACAATATTTGAAGACAATTTAATTTTTTTTCAAAATTTTAAATCAAAAATTGCACTAAAATCAAAATAACTTTAATAACTACTCCAATTTAGGGCTTAGAATTATTTCGTTGTTTTTCTTGTGTTTATAATAATGCAATTAATATTTTCATGTAGTTCCACAATATTTGAAGACAATTTAATTTATTTTTCAAAATTTTAAATCAAAAATTGCACTAAAATCAAAATAACTTTAATAACTACTCCAATTTAGGGCTTAGAATTATTTCATTGTTTTTCTTGTGTTTATAATAATGCAATTAATATTTTCATATTGATTCACAATATTTGAAGAGAATTTAATTTTATTTTTCAAAATTTTAAATCAAAAATTGCACTAAAATCAAAATAAATTTAATAAATATGTCAATATAGGGCTTAGAATTTTTTGGTTATTTCCTTGTGATTATAATACTACAATTAATATTTTCATGTAGTTTCACAATATTTGAAGACAATTTAATTTTTTATCAAAATTTTAAATCAAAAATTGCACTAAAATCAAAATAAATTTAATAAATATGTCAATATAGGGCTTAGAATTTTTTGGTTATTTCCTTGTGATTATAATACTACAATTAATATTTTCATGTAGCTTCACAATATTTGAAGACAATTTAATTTTATTTTCCAAAATTTTAAATCAAAAATTACACTAAAATCAAAATAACTTTCATAACTACTCCAATTTAGGGCTTAGAATTATTTCGTTGTTTTCCTTGTGTTTATAATAATGCAATTAATATTTTCATGTAGTTTCACAATATTTGAAGACAATTTAATTTTATTTTTCAAAATTTTAAATCAAAAATTGCACTAAAATCAAAATAACTTTAATAACTACTCCAATTTAGGGCTTAGAATTATTTCGTTGTTTTTCTTGTGTTTATAATAATGCAATTAATATTTTCATGTAGTTCCACAATATTTGAAGACAATTTAATTTTTTTTCAAAATTTTAAATCAAAAATTGCACTAAAATCAAAATAACTTTAATAACTACTCCAATTTAGGGCTTAGAATTATTTCGTTGTTTTTCTTGTGTTTATAATAATGCAATTAATATTTTCATGTAGTTCCACAATATTTGAAGACAATTTAATTTTTTTTCAAAATTTTAAATCAAAAATTGCACTAAAATCAAAATAACTTTAATAACTACTCCAATTTAGGGCTTAGAATTATTTCGTTGTTTTTCTTGTGTTTATAATAATGCAATTAATATTTTCATGTAGTTCCACAATATTTGAAGACAATTTAATTTTTTTTCAAAATTTTAAATCAAAAATTGCACTAAAATCAAAATAACTTTAATAACTACTCCAATTTAGGGCTTAGAATTATTTCGTTGTTTTTCTTGTGTTTATAATAATGCAATTAATATTTTCATGTAGTTCCACAATATTTGAAGACAATTTAATTTTTTTTCAAAATTTTAAATCAAAAATTGCACTAAAATCAAAATAACTTTAATAACTACTCCAATTTAGGGCTTAGAATTATTTCGTTGTTTTTCTTGTGTTTATAATAATGCAATTAATATTTTCATGTAGTTCCACAATATTTGAAGACAATTTAATTTTTTTTCAAAATTTTAAATCAAAAATTGCACTAAAATCAAAATAACTTTAATAACTACTCCAATTTAGGGCTTAGAATTATTTCGTTGTTTTTCTTGTGTTTATAATAATGCAATTAATATTTTCATGTAGTTCCACAATATTTGAAGACAATTTAATTTTTTTTCAAAATTTTAAATCAAAAATTGCACTAAAATCAAAATAACTTT
The DNA here is from genome assembly GCA_958510855.1 of Rhagonycha lutea. Lineage (NCBI taxonomy): Eukaryota > Metazoa > Arthropoda > Insecta > Coleoptera > Cantharidae > Rhagonycha > Rhagonycha lutea. The sequence continues at coordinate 28,120,989 of OY294041.1, read as the reverse complement.
AATAACTACTCCAATTTAGGGCTTAGAATTATTTCGTTGTTTTCCTTGTGTTTATAATAATGCAATTAATATTTTCATGTAGTTTCACAATATTTGAAGACAATTTAATTTTATTTTTCAAAATTTTAAATCAAAAATTGCACTAAAATCAAAATAACTTTAATAACTACTCCAATTTAGGGCTTAGAATTATTTCGTTGTTTTTCTTGTGTTTATAATAATGCAATTAATATTTTCATGTAGTTCCACAATATTTGAAGACAATTTAATTTATTTTTCAAAATTTTAAATCAAAAATTGCACTAAAATCAAAATAACTTTAATAACTACTCCAATTTAGGGCTTAGAATTATTTCATTGTTTTTCTTGTGTTTATAATAATGCAATTAATATTTTCATATAAGGTTTGTTCGTTTGTGTGAACTAACTTGCTCGGTTCAAGTTTGTGCAATGTACTGTGTTCGTTTGGCTGCTCAGTTCATGACCAAACATGAATTTCTTGCTCGACCTCCATAGGAGGAGTAGGCAGTGCAAGTTAGAACACTATCTAACTTTTGTGGTGGGAGTATTTTGTCTCGAAAGATAACCCAGTTCAAGTTAGTTCATACAAACGAACAAACCTATTGATTCACAATATTTGAAGAGAATTTAATTTTATTTTTCAAAATTTTAAATCAAAAATTGCACTAAAATCAAAATAAATTTAATAAATATGTCAATATAGGGCTTAGAATTTTTTGGTTATTTCCTTGTGATTATAATACTACAATTAATATTTTCATGTAGTTTCACAATATTTGAAGACAATTTAATTTTTTATCAAAATTTTAAATCAAAAATTGCACTAAAATCAAAATAAATTTAATAAATATGTCAATATAGGGCTTAGAATTTTTTGGTTATTTCCTTGTGATTATAATACTACAATTAATATTTTCATGTAGCTTCACAATATTTGAAGACAATTTAATTTTATTTTCCAAAATTTTAAATCAAAAATTACACTAAAATCAAAATAACTTTCATAACTACTCCAATTTAGGGCTTAGAATTATTTCGTTGTTTTCCTTGTGTTTATAATAATGCAATTAATATTTTCATGTAGTTTCACAATATTTGAAGACAATTTAATTTTATTTTTCAAAATTTTAAATCAAAAATTGCACTAAAATCAAAATAACTTTAATAACTACTCCAATTTAGGGCTTAGAATTATTTCGTTGTTTTTCTTGTGTTTATAATAATGCAATTAATATTTTCATGTAGTTCCACAATATTTGAAGACAATTTAATTTTTTTTCAAAATTTTAAATCAAAAATTGCACTAAAATCAAAATAACTTTAATAACTACTCCAATTTAGGGCTTAGAATTATTTCGTTGTTTTTCTTGTGTTTATAATAATGCAATTAATATTTTCATGTAGTTCCACAATATTTGAAGACAATTTAATTTATTTTTCAAAATTTTAAATCAAAAATTGCACTAAAATCAAAATAACTTTAATAACTACTCCAATTTAGGGCTTAGAATTATTTCGTTGTTTTTCTTGTGTTTATAATAATGCAATTAATATTTTCATGTAGTTTCACAATATTTGAAGACAATTTAATTTTATTTTTCAAAATTTTAAATCAAAAATTACGCTAAAATCAAAATAACTTTAATAACTACTCCAATTTAGGGCTTATAATTATTTCGTTGTTTTCCGTGTGTTTATAATAATGCAATTAATATTTTCATGTAGTTTCACAATATTTGAAGACAATTTAATTTTATTTTTCAAAATTTTAAATCAAAAATTACACTAAAATCAAAATAACTTTAATAACTACTCCAATTTAGGGCTTAGAATTATTTCGTTGTTTTTCTTGTGTTTATAATAATGCAATTAATATTTTCATGTAGTTCCACAATATTTGAAGATAATATAATATTTTTTCCAAAATTTTAAATCAAAAATTGCACCAAAATCAAAATAACTTTTATAAGTGCGCCAAGTTGGGGCGTAGAATTATCTCGTTATTTTTAATGTGTTTATTATAATATAATTAGTATTTTCACGAAATTCCGGAATATTTGGATATAATCTAATTTTTATCCAAAAATTAATTGCACTAAATTCAAAATAACCTTAGTAACTACGCCAATTTGGGGCTTAGAATTATTTCTTTATTTTTCCAGTGTTTATAATGATGTAATTAATATTTTCATGAAGTTCCACAATATTTGAAGATAATTTAATTTTTATCAAAAAATGTAATTAGAAAATCGCACTAAAATCAAAATAACCTTAATTCTTAAGCCATTTTTGACCTTCGAAAGTCATAATATTTCTTAATAATCTTGACTTAAGCCAAATAAGCCTAAAGTAAATCAGGAAACAATTTTTGTTACTAACAAAACTTATGGGCGTATTTTAAATAGACATTGAAAAATAACGGTCGTAATGAAGCCAATCAAAATCTGAAATGTTAGAAGTGGTTAAATTTTAAAAACTTTCGTACATTTTAAACCTTTTTTACTTAATTACTTTTAAAACTGCAATAAAAAACGTTGCAACAGTAATAAATTTTAATAACAAGATTTGAATACAAATGCTACATTTTTCGAATGATACATTTTCGACGATAACAAAGAGCAGGTAAAGAAAATATGAGTCCACTTTACAATCAAACTTTCACCAATTTAATTGCACCGCTGCTGATATCTCAAGAATCCAGTAATTTCTTCATAATGTAATTTAGGCAAAAATAGTCAAAATGAAGGTTAATAGAAAAAACAACATAGAAATAAAAGAATTTTATAAAAATTTTGTATACACAAGAAAAAAAAAACAAAATGTAAGGTACGTGCAACACAAAATCAACAGTTGATTGCTTTCTTTACAAGACCTAACTTGGTGTCACGAAAACTGCGGAAAAAAATAAAAAAATTACGTAATTATCTTACTGAAAATATTTACAACCAACTTTTGCTTTGCTAATACTGAAAACAGTTAAATGTTCGTAACATTCGACAAATAAAAAATAAGGAGATCCAATAAAAATTATTTCCACTTTCGATTCATATAAATTTTTAAAAAATTAACAAAAACTGTACCTTGTGAAGCAAAAAATCAGGCGCATACGTATTTTTCGTTTTCCTGCTTTCAAGGTGCAATTTATTGAACTTAAAACAAAAAATAAAACTCTAAGGCTAACTAACTTAATCACACTAATTACGCTCTTCAGAAGAATATTGGCACTTTTGTTATTAGGTCAATTTGGCAATTTTTTTTAACAATCATTTTAAACAAAATTTAACTATTACGCTTTATTATTTTTAGCTAAATTATGCGTCGCCCAATTCACCGAAGTTTTCCACGAATTTGATAATGCTTCGTCAAATTTAGACCTAAAATGTATCAGCGCTTCGTCGTCGGTCTTCGAAAGAGCCTAAAAAACAAAACCTTTAACCGATTTACTTTAACCAAACCACAAAACCTACCAAAGTTTCGCGCAGGTAATTGAGGTCCTTTTCGGAACTTAATTCGGGTAACCCTGTTGAAATCATCATTGCACATAAAGACAAAATTAATCCACCGTGTTTTCGTAAAATCATAAACGCCTGGAACCAAACATTTAAGGTTACTTATTATAACATTTTTTATTACCATGTCAAAATTACCTTTTCACAATATTCTTGAAACACTTTAAATTCTATTGCGTTTTTCTGGCCCTTACTTATCACGTGTACGAAGTCGTGGGTCAAGACAAAAGGCACACGCTCCCTTTTAAAACCAAACTTCTCCTTAAAGTGGCCCAAAATGTGGCCGAAATCGATGTGGAACAGCTGAAGAGAAAGTTGGTGAAAATTCGGTTTCTTTTGTACGCAAAATCTTACCTGGCCTGTCTTTTTCACCATAATGTTGTCTGAATGTCTGTCTGCGATGCCTAAAACGTATGTCGCCACGCAATAACCAGCACAGGACAGTGTGAACTCCGTGATTGCCTTCTTTAGTGCAGACTCTGTGGTGTTATAATCTCGCAGCCATGCTGAAACATTTAAATTCTTTACTTGAATTTCTTAAAAAATTAATTTTTTGGGTATTTCCCCAAGTTTACCAGTTAAGCCATTCATGCGCGTCCATGGTGGACACATAACTGATGTGATAAGATAATAAATAAGATAACGTTTGTATCACAGACTAGTGAAGGACTTGACTTACTTTTTTCGACGGGAGGGGGGAGGTAAAAAATCCCAATTTGTCAACTACATTAATTAAAATTCGTCAACTTTCTTTTGTTGGAAAAATAACTCAAAAATTAGCAACTTTTTACTTCTTGGCAAGTTAGGAAAGCATTCCTTGCCCAGAAAAACACTCACTGACTACAAATTTATTTTGAGAAGAGGAGCACAGTTTAATAAATAACGTAAGCTCTGATAAGTTTGGAAAACTTAGGGACTCAGCATTTGGATTGGACCAGTTTATGGGGCCGCCTTACATCTCGGCCAACTACAACATTATTTGCCGTTTTATAAGGCCGTAGGGGTCTTTGAGTCATTAAGGGTCAGTTCGTCTTCAACACCTCGTGGTGGATACAATGAAGAGTGGGTGGATTGTACTAATATTACTGACCAATACGGTTGGAAACAATATTTCAAAGCCGAAGTTGGCTTTAGGAAGCCCCCCCCTCTATTGAAGTGAGTCCATGAGGCGTCGCATCAGGTTCATGTTTAGCAGGCAGTTCGATCACCAGCAAGAAGTTCAAGCCGTATGCTCCGAGTCCAGACCTGTACAGTTTGCATCCTTCCAATTTTCTGCGCGGTAGATGTGGAGGGAGAACGTTCCAGTGCTGTCGTGCATTTAATTTAATTAGGTTATGGACGCTTCTAAGTTTTAATTCACACATGACGGTTCCAAGGACTACTTGAACTATGAATTTTCCATATTTGATTTACCAGGGACTATTTATACACAACTCACAAATTCGTGAGTAGTGTAAGAATAAGGCCAACACCCTCCCCTCACCACTTTTTACTCCCCCCACTCCCATTCTTTTAAAAAATGCGTTAATTACCGAGCATTAATTAATTTAGGAGCATAAACTACACAATAATTTTGAAGTGCATTTTTCTAGGTTAGCTAAGCCTACTAGACTCTCCTAAAATGCTGATGAGAGTGAAGCCTGGGGGTATGGAATACCCCCCAGCATAAGGAAGTAACTGGGTGACTTTTCAAACGTGATCAAGACGCAAATTTAATTCTTGATAAAATATCTATTTGCTTACTTATAACTGGAGGGTATTCCATACCCCCCAGACCCCCCGGTTTATAGATTATTTACTTTTGAAAGTACCCTCCTAGTCAGGAGACGATTTTCTTCTACATAATACTTAAGGGTAACGCCCTTTAGTTTATTTTGAGCCTCAAATATATATGTGCATCTTTGACCTTCGCCACGCCCTAGTTAGATGGCATTGTATGACGATCTATGGTCTCCTATATACTCGGCCTGCGACCTTGCAACTTGAATCAGTTTTGAAACCGGGGGGTCTGGGGGGTATTCCATTCCATACCCCCCAGCACAAGTAAGGAACAATATGACGTTTTAAAATTGATAATCTCGATTATATAGCACCAGGGGGGGGTCCTGGAATACCCCTAGGATAAGAAAGTAACTAGGTGACTTGAAAATTGATCAAGACGCAAATTTAATTCTCAAGAAAACATATATTTCCTTACTTCTGGCTGGGGGGTATTCCATACCCCCCGGATTTGCGACAGTTTACTTTTAAAATTACCCCCCCACATCAAGGGAAGATATTTTTGGGAGCATAAACTATTATATAATATGATCTCATCTTTAAGTGTATTTTTCTAGGTTGGCTAAACCTGCTAGACATCCCTAAAATGCGAATGAGTGTGAAACCGGGGGGTCTGGGGGGTATGGAATACCCTCCAGCACAAGGAAGTAACTGGGTGACTTTTCGAAAGTGATCAAGACGCAAATTTAATTCTTGAGAAAATATCTGTTTGCTTACTTATACCTGGGGGTATTCCATACCCCCCAGACCCCCCGGTTTATCGATTATTGTGGTCTAAGCAGGAAGACATATTTTTCTTTGAAAGTTCCTAATTTTCAACAACAAAAAGTAGTTGCACCCTCCCCCTGGAAAAATCCTACGGTTTATGACGAAATATGACGAAATATGAGTAAAATGCGATGAAATGGTTGCGGAACCGGGGGGTTTGGGGTGTATTCCAATACCCCCCAGCTGTAAGTAATAAGACGATTTTCCTAAATTATTGATACCACGTTAATTTTATTCTTCAAAACCCGTCTGGTTACTTACTTGCAGCTTTATAGCTGGAGCCTATTCTATACCCCCCCCCCAGATTCCCCGGGTTCCCATCCTTTTCTTGACTAAGTAGCTAGAAAATGAAATCAACACTTGAAAAATGTGATAAAAAAGTAATTAAATATATAGGGTGTTTATTTAGCTGCATGAGAACTTCAAAATGAAATAAAACATTAAAAACCTGACGGAATGTTTTGGTTATAATTTTTTTATGAAAGTACAGTTAAAGGCATTTATGATTTGAACATGACTTCCGGCATGTGACCACCGCAACTAATGGTTACGAAGCGCATCCGTTCAGTCCAATTTTTGACCACTTTTTCCAATATTTCTGGCTTTATTCCATAAATGGCTTGCTGAATATTAGCCTCCAATGCTTCTAGAGTTGTTGGTTTGTTAGCATAAACCATGGATTTAACATACCCCCACAGAAAATAATCTGGAGGTGTCAAATCACACGATCTTGGAGGCCAATTGATAGGACCACGTTTTGAAATAATGTTGTCACCAAATTGTCCTTTCAATAAATTGATGGTTTCGTTGGCTGTGTGGCACGTAGCACCATCCTGTTGGAACCATAAGTTGTCAATGTTTAGCTCTTGAAGTTTTGGAAACAAAAATGTATTGAGCATGTGTCGATATCTCACACCATTCACCGTAACGGTAGCTCCTTCCTCATTTCGAAAGACATATGGACCAATGATGCCGTTGGCGTGTATTCCACACCAAACAGTCAATTTTAATGGATGCAATGGAGTCTCAAGATAACGTCCCGGATTGGTCTCACTCCATATACGGCAATTTTGTTTGTTCACATACCCATTTAACCAGAAATGTGCCTCGTCACTGAACAAAATTTTACGGTAAAAAAATGGATCCACTTCCAATTGGTTGTGAGCCCAATCTGCGACCATTAGTAAGATGTCCTTGTCACCTTATGTGAAATCCGGGTTAGATAATGCTGATTTAACGAATCTTTTGGGTTCACTGATTAGTCAGGTTAATTCTAATAAGGAATATGTAGGGGTGCATAAATGGCATTTGACTTTTGACGGGTCTGGTGGTTTTCAACAGGTGTTCGACTTTTTAAATCGATCCCGTGAATTATCATTATGCAGAGGCGTTAGTGAAAATGAACTTTTTAATAAAGCAGCCGAATTTTTTTCTGGTGATGCTTTAATATGGTATCGGAGTTTAGGTCCACATATAACATCTTGGAGTCAATTAGTTGAAGAGTTAAAAATTCGCTTTTTATCTCTAGACTTCAACAGAGAGTACGTGGACCAAATTCGAACGTATTTTCAGCAACCTCAGGAATCGGTACGCACGTACATCGAGGCAATGTTTGCCAGATTCTCGCATGTTTGTCCTATACCTGACGTGGAAGAACAGCTGTGGGTAATTCGTAAAAATTTGTTACCTAATATTTCACTTGCTATGGGTACTGCTCCTATTCATACTAGGGTGGATTTTATTACGTCAGCCCAAGCAGCTGAAAGATTAATTAAGTGGACTACCACACCTGAACCAACCACCTCGGTTCTTATTGCGGATCCCACAGTTGTAGAACCTACTAGGAAGATCCTTAAGACTCCTCGGTCATCGAAGCGGACATTTTGTTGGAATTGTTCCGAGCCCGGACATTCTTTTCACACCTGCACTAAGCCTTTAGGTTTTTTCTGTTTTATTTGCGGTCAAGCAGGTTTTACCACGCAAACATGCACGGAAAATCACTCAAGACATCGTAGAGCCAAGCGGCGTCGCGGCGCGTCGCTTAAAAAGGCTATTCAAGCCGATCTTGTACAGTGGAAGAGTTGGTTGACCAGAGTTAACGCTTTCTGCGGATCTGCTCCAACATCCAACAATTCTACTTTATTTTCACATCCTAAGTCAGACCAACGACCATACGTCAACCTGTCTGTGCGCGGCGTGCAACTTACAGCTCTTCTAGATTCGGGAGCTAATATTTCGGTATTAGGCACAGCCGGTCATTTTTTAATAAATCAACTCGATATTGAGTATACCAGTGGCAGCTCGTGTGTCTTGCGATCTGCTGACGGGACCTCGCAGGACGTCATAGGAACGGTGTCGTTACCTGTAAATATTTGTGGGGTAGTCCGGTCGTTAGATGTATTAGTTTGCCGAAGCATTACTACCGCTTTAACACTGGGAATTGATTTTTGCAAACTGTTTGGGATCAGAGCAGATTTTGGTAGCGATAATTTTTTCGTCGAAAAAATTCATTCTTTGGAATGCATCCGGTCGGCTTTGGATCTCACTATCGAACAACAAGTTGCACTCGCTGCACTTAGGGAAAATTTTGAAATTTTGTCAAAAGATGGGTTGACGAAAACTCATAAGGTTGCTCACGACATCAACACTGGGGATGCTCCACCCATTAAGCAAAGGTTTTATCCTCTTTCGCCAGCAATGCGCGTCATTGCTCATGAAGAGCTAGACGATATGCTTAAAAACCACATCGTGCGCCCTTCCAACTCCCCGTGGTCGTCTCCGATGTTGCTGGTTAAGAAGTCTAGCGGTTCCTATCGATTGTGTTTCGATGGACGCAAGCTTAACCAGGTGACTCGGAAGGATGCTTATCCATTACCGCGATTGGACGATATCTTGTCGCGTTTGCAAGATGCGCGTTTCTTGTCTTCAATTGATTTGAAGAAAGCCTTTTGGCAAATACCGCTCACACCGTCTTCTTGTGAGAAAACAGCGTTTACGGTACCGGGTCGTGGCTTGTTCGAGTATGTTGTCTGCCCCATGGGTATTTCTAATGCTCCCATGACATTACAGCGCTTGATGGACCATATTTTTGGTGCGTTCATTGTTGGGGGAATGACAGAAGGTCATTGGAAACCTAAAAAACTCGCGTAGTCCGCCTCCAAAACTACGTTCATTGTACTAAACAAGGAAGTGTAAGTCAGGTGTTCGACTTAATAGAGAGATCCAGGCGCGCAGATAAAAGAAGATGGTCAATCTATGCTTTATCAAATGCCAAACCTTGCTAAACACAAATGTCAAAAAACTGTTTCCATAGCAATCTTGATTCAATTGTTATCCCTATTGAAAGTTCTCATGCAGCTAAAAAAACACCCTATAGATTATTGCTTCAAAATACTTTTCCTAAGTATTTTGTGGTACGGACCTCCCCCCCCCCAACTGTAAGTAAGCAACAGGATAACTTTTCCGGAATCAAATTTACATATTATATCTTGATCAATTTTAAGTCATCTTTCTTACATTGCTAAAAATAGAAGAAAAAATTGATAAAATTAAGAATAATTTATTATTGCAGTACATAATTTTCCTTAAAATCATTCTCACACAAACCCTGTGGAAGAAAATACGCTCCTGAACAGGGGAGACTGGGGGGGGGGTACGGAATATCTCCCAGCTCTTGAAAAGGCGACTTCTCAAGAATCGAATTTTGACCTTTATCAATAAATTATTATGAAAGTCATATTGTTGCTTTCTTATGGCTAGGGGGTAAAATGTGAAGAAGTGGTTGCGAAACCGGGGGGTCTTTTTATGAATAAAATTAGAATAGCCACCTTATTGCTTCTTTATAGCTGGAAGGTATTTCATACCCCCCAATTTCACGCCCATTTCAGGGGAATAAATTTGTTTTGGTTTAACGATGATTAAACCATTATTAATTATAATTAATTATTTTACTCTAGGAGCGCAATTTAAATTCATAATACGTCCAGCAGTGAAAAAAAGGGTTGAGGCCGCAGGCCGAGCTATATACTTGTAGCCCTACGCCGGCGCCGCCTAGGTTAATAATAATACATTCCTATATTTTCACTTATAAATTTTGAATAGATGCACTGGAGGGTACTCCGTACCCCCCAGACCCCCCGGTTTCACGCCCATTTCAGGGGAATAAATTTGTTTTGGTGTTTAAATTTAATTTATAGCACAAGGAAGTAACGATATGACGCGACGTTTTAAAATTGATAGGGCGCAAATATATTCGCACATCTCTCAATAGAGGGGACCGTCAAACTTCTGTGCCCAAAATTTGAAGTTACGCCACTGAAGAAGACATGTTAATTTCTGCCATAACCATCAATAATAAGCAGCTGTTAGACGGGGACACGGACAACTCGGCACCGAAAAAAAAAAGCGAGATTCACCCCACTTTATAGACTTAGAAAAAGCATATGACTCGGTACCCAAATGTAAACTTTGGCAAGTACTGCACAACATGAACATAAGCCCGTCAATGATTAAACTAATAAGAGAATTGTATAACGAGAACACATCAAGAGTGAAAATAGGCCAACAACTATCTAACCAAATTAAAAGTAATAAGGGGCTCAGACAGGGCTGTAGCCTGTTTCCATTATTGTTCAACCTGTACATTGAAAATACTCTACAGAACTGGAAAAGAAGTTGTGAAGGCATGGGTGTTCCTATCAATGATGTACATTTGTTTACATTAAGCTTTGCAGATGATCAGGTGGTGGTAGCACAGGACTCGTACGACCTCGAGTTCATGATAAAAAGGTTATACACCGAGTACAAAAGATGGGGGATGCAAGTCAGTCTTAAAAAGACAGAATATCTTGCAGTTAACACCGAAGCTGCATTTGAGATCCTGATCGATGACGAGGTTCAGGTTGAGCAGGTGGAGCGGTTTAAGTATTTGGGAGCCACGATCAATAGAGAGGGTCTGGGGACTGAGGAAATTCGTAATCGTATGCTACAGGCCAGAAAAATCATAGGAGCGCTGAATTCATTGTGGTGGGACAAAAATATCTCAGATAGAAATAAGAAAAGAGTTGGAATGGTTATGGTCGAGTCGGTCCTTTGCTATGGGTGTGAAGTTTAGAGTCCAAATGCGAACATGCAAAGACGACTAAAGGCAGTCGAAATGGACTACCTGCGTAGAAGTGCCGGGGTGTCTCGCTTGCAACACATAAGAAACGAGCAAATAAGAACGAAAATGAAGGCAAAAGAGGAAGTAACCCAAAGGATTGAGAAACGTGGTTTACGTTGGTTTGGCCATCTACTAAGGATGGAAGACAACAGATGGTCAAAGCGGTTACTTAAATGGGTACCCCCAGGAAGAAGGAAGCGTGGAAGACCGAGAAGATCCTGGAATGATGGGATAAAGAGAGCTATGGCAGTGAGGAACTTGGAGGAAGAAGATGCAACCAATAGAGAGAGGTGGAGATTGGGGATCGGGTAAACAATTCTAATTGTATGGTGCAATATCAAATGTATAAATTATGCAAGTATAATGTACTAATTAGCCCGAAATATATATATATATATTCACCCACTTCCCAGTAGCACAATTTGCCGAGTTGGACGGCTCTAGGAGGATGTTTTTAATGAGTATAGTGCTGTCAAAATGGCTCTCGAGAGTCGGGAGTGGAGAACTGTGTGGAGGACTAGGATCCATAAAAAAAAAGAGAGATCCATCCCCTTTCCAGTAGCACAATTTGCCGAGTTGGAAGGCCTTAGGGGGATGTTTTTATTTTTTAATGAGTTTAGTGTTGCCAGAATGGCTCTGGAGCGCTGCAAAGAGATAGGGGGGGGGGCAATCGTTTGTTGGTGGAGCGCTACATTATCTTTTACCAAGTGATACTGACAACAGACTTACTTGTCCATTTCTGTTAAAATATTCACTGGCGTAACTAAGGTGGGGGCTTAGTCCACATCATGGTCCACTTTAAAAAATATTTAGCCTACCTTAGAACGTGAAAAATCATTTAAAAATGAAACCAAATTAAGTATGAAAATATTTTTACTTTAGTGTCTACTATTACCCCAATAAAAATGTTGGATTATCTATTAATTATTTATTCTTCCCTCCCGCTTTCCGAGGGGGAGACGAAGATTGTGACCAACTGTGACAAAAAATTAAAGATTTTGGGGACTATGCATCTGAGTAGGTATTCAAAGTATCAAGTCTGCATATAAAAAAGAAAAGGACTAATATGAAATTGTACTTACCAAGAAGTGATCCCTTCCTAAAGGCAGAAGTTGCGGAAAACATTCCTTTTTCCTTTTGAATGTTGGCTATGGTTTCAGCATTCAGCACCACCTCGATCATTCCTACTCTGTATTCCATTGATATGCAATTATAAGGATTTATTCTGAAAAACGAAACAGAATAAAAAACCTTCAATTTGGTATCACCCAGTTCCTCACCTTAAATCTAAGTCTTCTTGTTTCCACAACTTATCCATAATACGTAACAATTGTAAAGTCAGCATGTCTTGTCTAAGATCATCACCATTCTTAAAAATAATATAAATATCGTCCCCATAAGTGTCCTTATTTTCAAACACAATCCACAAAGGTCTCATTTTGCTATCCATCACTTTGCACTTATCAATCCTAACCTTATGACACTTAAAGCTGGGATCAAGGGGACTACGAACGTCTTCGATCACATGCTCGCTCAAATACTCCAGAAACGACGCTTTGGCTTTATCTTTATCCCTCTTCAACCTCACCAATTCACTACTCTTCTTTAATTTCTCTAAACACTCCAATTGTTTGAGCAATCCACTAATGTGTTCCCTACTACCCCTACAGTAAGCTTCTAAAATTAATCCAAACCGCACCGACACAGACGCAACTTGCATCTCAGATCTGCACAACATAACAAAAAAAAAATCTCGCCTGGTTCACTCAAATTTTCTACTTACCTAAGGTGCCAAAATAAATAATGGCCAATGGTTTGATTATTTAAAGCTCTTTGCAGTAAAAATTTAACTAAATCACAGTCAAGATAAAGTTCATGTTTAAGGGCTTGAATTAATTGTAAGAGATACAACAACAAATCTTCGTCACTAACATTTCCTAAACACTTAACGGCGAAACTTCTAACTTCTTGATCTGCGTACGCGTAATCTAACAACTCGAGAGCCTTTTCTACCGCCAGCAAAGGCCACTCTTGTAACAAGCAGACCACATCGCTCACAACTTTGTGGTCTTCCCATTCTATTAATTGAAGGATTTTTGGTAAAATGTCAGGCACTTGTTGCAACCAATAACGTTTCAAACCCCAAATCTTCTTCCTATCCTAAAATTTTTTTTACTTTAGGTTTGAACAAACTCAACCTAAAAAAACAACTCACTTGGTCATGCATTTCATACAAAGAATCGTTTTCATGAATCAACTTCTCCAATGCTTGAATCTCCTTCTCATTTATATCATCCCCTGCCGAAGCCTCTTCCTCCTGTCGCAATTTTTCATTTGCAAAATTTATCACACTTTCCAAAGAAGGAAAAATAATCGTTTGGTCCTGTCCGTAACTAAAAACCTTGCATTAGCCTCACCACCACTCCTCCACACGATTACAAACCTATCAAAAGTCAAAGTCAACGTTGTGGCGTATTTTGTGTTTGGATTGCTGACCACCGTCCCTAGAGGATGAAAAAAGTCGTCGGTTAGCATATCATCAGCATAGGTCCACAAAAATAACGTCATAGCACCAGTTTTTAATTGACTTTTAAAATCAAACACCGATGTATTCGCCCACGCAATCGGATTATAATACAAATCCTAAAAACGAAACAAATTTTAGAAACGGTTGCACTTACCGCAAAAAAGATTTTACCTTATTATTTGACGTTTCCTTAATCTTTTTCGTTTTACTCCCTTTAGAACTTTTCGCAACCTCGCAGACCACAAAGCAAAGCTTAGCACAACGCGGAATATTGTTCACTTTGATGTCAAACTTTAAAGTTTCTTCTACTGTACACTCACACTTATCATTGACCAACTTTTCGGTGGTTTTTTGAGGCTGACACAGAGACTTTCCACCGTGAAACAAACCCACTTGAAGTCCCACCTAAAAATTCTAATTAAAAACGAAAAGGTTAATTTTGCACGTTTTACCTCGACGTTTCGTTTTGTATCACAGTTGAGGCCACTTATGGTGCATAAAGTGATGGTTAAATCTTCCTGTATATTCCAAGACGATTTATGTTTTCCTTTTTTTCTTAGTGTTAAGGTGGAAAAGGATGATCGTGGTTTTTTATTGTCTAAATGGCTTATTGTGTTGTAATCGTTTCCCTTATGTACTGAAACGGTACAAAAGTTACGCTTTATAAATGTAAAACAGTGTGAAACTTACTTGATACATTATGGACTAACATAGTTACTACTGTAGGAATTAGGTCTCTCGATAGACATTCTTGGATATATTGAAATTGGATGATGGAGTTGTCACCAACCAAGTATTCGTCGCGTCCACAAACCTTCAAAATGTAATTATACGGCATTTCACCTCTCGTGTTCAAGATGTTCGCTTTTTTGGCTAATATTATTTCTAAGAGTTTGCTTGGTGTAGTTTTGTGGGGGATGTTGAAGGTAAAGGTCGTCTAAAACAAGCAAATAATTGAATTAGAATCTAAATCGTCATGTGCGATAACACAGTTTTCAAGCAAGCTTTTTAAGAACTTGAAAAGACCGGGTATAACGCGTATTATCATCCGCAAGTTAACCCGGTTGAGCGCACAAATCGTGTCATAGGGACTTGTACGTGTAAAATGCGGTGCACGAGGTCACGGGTTACATGCCGTCATTTTTAAGCTTCGGTTTATAAGGAGTAATTTCGAATGTGTCGGGCCGCCCAATACGCCATTTAGTGGATCTCTAAGAACATTAATCAACAATTTTTCTTAATAGTTAGGTAAAACAGAACCGAAGACGGTACTCCCTCTCTCCCAGCGATACCAAGAAACCAAATTCAACTATTTTGTTCCAAAAATCAGTGATTGGTTAAATGAATTTCAATTGAATTTAGGCTAACCTAGTAACTAGAGTTACTAGGTTTTTCTATTGTGAACACCTGTCATGGTACTTCAAACATCAAAACTTTCAGAACGCAATTGACTCCACTAGTGATGATCTGATGAAGTTACAGCGCTTAGAATTGCCCATCAAAATTGGCTAATATTGGCACATTTGGTTTAGAATTCTAGGCGCTGTGACATAACACTAATGGAGTCAATTACCAAATGTAGGGTAACCTACTTATAATGGATTAAAAAGAAATACAGGATTGATCTATTATAATTATAACTATTATAAGCGGGAGTTCATTTTAACCATAATTTTAGTTCAGTTTAGTCCGTAACAATTACATTTTTTTCACTATTTTTGGAGTATTCGCAGGTTTAATATTAATATAATTAGAAAGTTTTAAAATTATTAAACGAAATTTTTACTTTTACGCCCCTCAAAAATTACCCCATGACGATTAGAATTTTTACACTATTTTTGGACTATTCACAGATTTAATATTAATAAAATTAAAGTTCAAAATTAGTATCAAACAAAATGTTTATATTGAAATCCGCCCCCCCCCCCGTAACAATTACCACAAAGCGATTAGAATCTTTTTCAATGTTTGGAATACCCACAGTTTTAATATCAATATAATTTATGAGATTAAATTTTTAAAGATTTCTAATTGCTCCTCCTCCACAAAAATTACCCCATACCGCACAATTTCCAAACTGGGAGGCGCGGGCTGGCGCAAAAAGTTTAACAAAAATGTAATTTCATTAAATTGAAATATAATACAAAAAACTTACACATTTTTTACCATTTAAAACTGTATGTAGTATTTTATGAAATAAAGGGGGCAAGTGCCAAGAATAGATTTTTTAAAGGGAGGCGTAGTAACATAATTATTGAAAACCACTGGTTTAGTTTATAAATTCATCCATTCTAGGAGAGTTTCAATTACATTTACAAGTACGCCTATTATAAATGGCATCATAAGGACCTAAACCAGTCCCCTATATGAACTCGGCCTGCGGCCTCGCAACTTAAATCTTTGCAAGTATCTCAAATAGGTAATCAAATTTAATTTAATTTAATATACTAAAATAAAATGAAAATAAATATAATATTATAAAATTAAACTAAAATATTGTCGATAAAATCTGGAATAGACTGGAAAAGTGTGACGTCATAAGTGGGTAAACGTTGATGGTTTGCAGCCATTGATTTTCAAAAATATTCAACATTGGAAGTTCAAATTATATTTCGTAAAGTAATTTATATTATTGCTCATTTCTATGACTTCTATGAATTTATTGGTAAAGAGATAAATTCACACAACTACCCTAAAATCGAAAAACCTAGCAACTCGAGTTATAATTAAAGTAAGCCTTATAAATGGCTTCCTATATAAACTCGGCCTACGGCCTCGCAACCTAGTAACTCGAGTTACTAAGTTTTTTTATTGTGACGCCACCTCTTCAAGTATTTCAAACACCAAAATTTTCAAATGCAGTGTGATCCGCTTATAATGGTTTTCAAGATTGGTCTATTATAACCAGAATTTTCTATATTAATAGCAAAGAAGTTTAGCTTATGAATTCATCCTTTCTAGGTGAGTTTCCATAACATGTAAGCAGAGCCGTAACGAGGATAGAAAGCCTGAGGGAAGTGGTTTAATTTGCGCTACCCCCCTACCCCCCCCTCTCCGCTCATCAGAAAGCATTTTTAAATTTTAAATATTTATTTATACAATAATTAAAAACATCGTTATCGTAACATCGACGCAAGGATAGCGAAAAATAATTTTTCCTCTTTACCCAACAATAAATGACATTTTATTAACCCCCTGACCAGGGCTTAACGTTGTACTTCTGTATACACCTCAGTTGTTGAGAACCACTGGCTTACCTATTGTATGTTAGTTCCGTATGATCAGTTACATTTTGTTAACTTCAAGTTTTTTTACATATTTATATAACAGGGTTCGCAACTGATTTTAGCAAAACAATAGAGACTTGGTCTCTATTTACACATTTAAAAATAGAGACCATTTAGAGACCATGGAGTACCAATTTCCATACAAAATTTAATGTTAAGCAGAAAATAGGTATTTATTTTTGCTAATACAAAAATATGTACAAGGTAATTTCAATTGATTATTATCGTTTAATTTTCCCTTCGATGAGTTTTTATGTATTAAACTCGACGCATGCTGATTAATTTTAGCAAAACCTGCAGAAATTGAGAAAGCATTACTACACATCATACAAAACATGTTATCGTCGTTAAATTTTCGACCCCAAGATTCTACAACTTTGCCAGTAATATCTAGCTTTTTCAACCACTCAGTTTGAAATTTACACTTTCCCATTTTGTTATATTTTATTTTATTAAGATTTAAACAGAAGCTACGCACCTGAATAATTAGACTAGACTGGCGAAATACAAACCAAACTTGAAGAAATGATTTTGTTAGAATTCTGCAAATGAATGAGTTTGACTGACAAGGGGACACTACAGTGAGGTATCCACCAATCGTGATCCCAATTTTTTTGGAGATTCTATGAGCTAAAAAAATTGTCACTTTCTCGGCGTTTAGTCGAATGGCCCTTAGTTTTTGAGTTATGAATTTTTGAAAATACCATAGTGGGTTAACTGATATTACTGTTAGCTATTATTACAAGAAACCGTGGTTGTCTAACGGTTAAGAATTTGGAATGGTAATTCGCAGATCGTTAATTTTTTAATTCCGATAATAAATACATATTAATTTATAACAAAAAAATCTCAGGACCGATACGTTACAACTCCAATTATGCTAAACCTATGATAAAACCAGCCCATTTCAAAAATTCATAACTCAAAAACTAAGAGCCATTGGACTAAACGCCGAGAAAGTGATAATTTTTTAACTCATAGAATCACCAAAAAAATTGGGATCCCGATTAGTGGGTACCTCACTGTAGTGTCCCCTTGTGAGATAGAGAGCGCACAACAAATTACGAATATGAAATTCCTTTCTTTTCGTTATCTTACATGCATTAATGTGCAGAAAAACTACATGACGCCTCCACAAAGCAAATGATAAATCGACGTAATAAAAAACGCATAGTAAAATTTTTGCATTTTATCAATAATTATGAATTATACTTTTTTTAAAATGCAAAATTTAGAGACTTTAGAGACCAAATAGGAAAAATAGAGACTTTTAGAGACTAGCATTGAAAAAAGAGACCAATGTCTAAAAAAGAGACCATTTGCGAACCCTGATATAATGAAAATATGATTTATTTTGTGCTGCAAAACTGTGCCCCCGTGGCCTGCGCCACCTTTTCCACGCTCTTAGTTATGGCACTGATACGAAGTACCCTTCATCAGTAAGCAAGCATCAAAAACAATAATTAAGAACGTAAATTTGATTCTAAAATCGTCTGATTTCTTACCTACAGCTCTGGATTGTAGCACCTGGGGGTCTGGGGGGGGGGCTATGAAATACCCCCAGGGTAAGAAAGTAACTAGGTGACTTTTCAAAATTGATCGAGACGCAGATTTAATTCTCAAGAAAACATATATTTCCTTATTTCTAGCTGGGGGGTAAGACCCCCCGGATTTCCAACAGTTTACTTTTAAAAGTAGGGGGGTACTTTCCTGTTCTGGGGGGAGAACATGGGAAGATATTTTTGGGAGCATAAACTATATAATATTATGATCTCATTTTTAAGTGTAATTTTCTAGTTTAGCCAAGTCTGCTAGACTACCCTAAAATGCTGATGAGAGTAAAACCGGGGGGTCTGGGGGGTATGGAATACCCTCCAGCACAAGGCAGTAACTGGGTGACTTTTCAAAAGTGATCAAGACGCAAATTTAATTCTTGAGAAAACATCATTTGCTTACTTATACCTGGGGGGTATTCCATACCCCCCAGACCCCCCGGTTTATCGATTTTTGAAACTACCCTCCAGATCAGAAGAAGATTTTCTTCTACATAATACTTAATTATATCTAACTTTTTAGGTGTTTATTCTATTTTCTAGGGTAACTAAGCCCTCTAGCTTATTTTGTACGTCTTTGGTCTTCGCCACGCCCTAGTTAGATGGCATTGTATGACGATCTATGGTCTCCTATATACTCGGCCTGCGACCTTGCAACTTGAATCTTTGGAAATATCTCAAATAGGTAGTCCCCTTTAAATTTTGTTATCAAAATACTGAACTAAAATGTGCAGAAGTACTCAGCTCAGACCCCCACCTTGGTTATCAGAATTGACCTGAATTTAATCATTGAAACTCCATAAAAGAGGGAATTCCCTTTGCAAGCACATCAGATCCGTTTCTAGGTTCAACACCCTCAAACATTTGCTTAAAGGGGTCAAACAACTTTTAATATTATTAATAAAAATTCACAACTTATTAAATTAAAAAAGTTAAGAGCAACTGCTCAAGGATCCTATAAATAATGTTAAATTCCGAGAGTCCCCTGAAATAAGAAGAAAAAGCAATTCTTACATTGTGGTCATCAAATTTAGAGGTGAGGACGATGTTTCCACTCTGACATATGGTATCGACAAGAGTCATTGCTACGGGGGCCATTCTTGGCGGAAATTGGTAATACAGCCGCTTCTCCCACGGACGTTTACTACGATCCTCCGAGATTTCATCACCAAGCTTCCTCATTTTGAACCGAAAGTCGTTGATTTCAGCATTACTCAAAGTATCAAATTCCTGGAGACCTACCAAAAAAAGGCTCGTTAGTTCAAATTAACCTTTCCATGTACCAAACAGTTACGTTTTCCAATTAGATGACCAATTTGAACGTTGAGGGTGTTGTCGGCTTTATCACCTACACACTCGGTGACTATAAGAGCCGCACCGGTTGGTCGAATATCACACAAGCGTGTATTTTCGTCCACGAGTTCCTCCATTTCGGCCATGTTATTGATGTACATAAAAATGTACACGGACATGTCGTGCAGCATGCCATACCTAGGATACTTGGTGGCTTCATCCCACAGCTCTTCCTTAATTTCTGCGAGCGTTGCATTGTGACTGGTCTCGAAAATGATCATAACACCATTGGGCATGAAGCAAGTTAAAGTGGTACTGCCCGTAGGGCCGGTGAGCCAGAAATCATAAGTAAACTCCTTAGGAACAGGAACCATTTTGTATTATAATCACATAACCGTTCGTTAAAAAGCAAACCAAAATTTTGGAATGTTGATAATTAATAGTGTCGATTCATCTATTTGATGTAGGCTTTTCCTTTCCAAGAAACTTCATGACGTCGTCGTCCTTATTTACTTTATGTACGAACTACAAACTAAATTTTAAGTACCTACACACATAAAAAATTTAACTAATTAATTTTTTAGGCAGTTTTTCTTTTATGTTAGAATAAAATAAACTTGGAAATTAAAGTTTCCACTTAAACACTACTGATGTTCATTGACACCCATAAAAATAATAATTGCGCAGTCGCCTAACTTTACAGACGTCAAAAACCCCCACACTGACAGTTGGAGTCATAGGCGCGCGTGGGGGTTTTCAATAAAGGTTACGTTTATGAACAAAAATGCAACTTTTTGTAAATAAAAATTATTATATTAACGTTTAAACGGTAACGGATAAGTTACCATGAGGGGGGGTCCTTTTTTTAAATGATCTTTCTTTACCCTTTCCAAATAAAAACACAATTTTCACGGAATCCGTAGCATTTTTGCTACTTCTGCTTATAATATTAGAATATAAAAAAGTCTAGTGGCGAAAAAGTCTCATCAGCTTTGGATAATACGTTTAAAAAGAATCAAAAAACCTGTAAAGCGGCGCCGGCGATCGCAATGAAGTGGGGCTTTGCAGTGGCGGATTTCCTAATAGGCGCAAGAGGCGCCCGCTTAGGGCCTCGTACATCAAGGGACTTCAAAATAAGGAAAATTTAATTTTTATTAATTAAATTCCTGTAGTAATAAACACAGGAAAAATAACGAAAAAATTCTAAGCCCTAAAAGATGCATTAGATTTGCAGTTATTTTGATTTCAATGCAATTTTTGATTTAAATTTTTTGATAAAAATTACATATTGTTCAAATATTTTGAAACTTTATGAAAATATTACCTATGTTCTATGTTGTAATAAACATAGGAAAAATAACTAAAAAATTCTAAGGCCTAAATGCCTTGGATTTGCAGTTATTTTGATTTCAGTGCAATTTTTGATTTAAATTTTTTGATAATAATTTAATTTTGTTCAAATATTCTGAAACTTCATGGAAATATTAACTCTGTTGTAATAAACACAGGAAAAATATGGAAAAAATTCTAAGCCCTAAGAAACCTTAGTTTTTCAGTCATTTTTATTTCAATGTAATTTATTTGACTTAAATATTTTGTTAAAAATTTAATTTTGTTCAAATATTCTGAAACTTTATGAAAATATTAATACCCTTGTAATAAACACAAGCAAAATAACGAAAAAATTCTAAGCCTTAAGAGCTTTAGATTTGCAGTTATTTTCCCGAATTTCGGTGCAATTTTTGATTTAAAATTTTGAAAAATAAAATTAAATTGTCTTCAAATATTGCAAAACTACATGAAAATATTAATTGCATTATTATAAACACAAGCAAAACAACGAAATAATTCTAAGCCCTAAATTGGAGTAGTTATTAAAGTTATTTTGATTTTAGTGCAATTTTTGATTTAAAATTTTGAAAAATAAAATTAAATTGTCTTCAAATATTGTAAAACTACATGAAAATATTAATTGCATTATTATAAACACAAGACAAACAACGAAATAATTCTAAGCCCTAAATTGGAGTAGTTATTAAAGTTATTTTGATTTTAGTGCAATTTTTTATTTAAAATTTTGAAAAAATAATTAATTTGTCTTCAAATATTGTGGAACTACATGAAAATATTAATTGCATTATTATAAACACAAGAAAAACAACGAAATAATTCTAAGCCCTAAATTGCCTTAGTTATTTAAATTATTTTGATTTTAGTACAATTTTTAGTAAAAATAAAGTATTCAAAAAATAAATCGTCTGCGGTGCTGGTGAATGGGCCCCCCGGGCACCAGGGGTTCAAATCAATTGCTTTAGGGAGTGTAGGATTAGTGAGAAAACTTAGAGGGGGGCCTCAAAATTGAATTGCGCCTGGGACCCCATAAGTTCTAAAACCGCCACTGGGACCTTGAAGTGCTTCGGTAGAAAGCTAGCAAGAGCCAATCAAAATGAACGATTTTTTAATCATAGAAAAGGATAGAAGAAAATGCTTTAATATAATTGGCGCTTGCCAGTTTTCTACCGAAGCAAGGCAAGATCCCAGTTCATTGTGAACGCCGCCTAACACGCGCAATATGAGAAATGATTGAGGCTCAAACGAAATTATTGATGCTCAAACGTTTGACACAAATTTCACCCAAAAATTCGATTGGAGATTATTATTTATTCGATCATTTTCTGATCTAATAAGTCTAAACCTTTGGTTCAATTTTTGAGCGGTTTGATGACGTGTGCGCCAGTCCCAAGTGTGTTTTTCGAATTCGACGCTCCAAAAATTGAAAAAAAATAGAGAATTTCGTGACATTTCGATGTTTTATGAACATTTGAATCAAATAATAAATTGTTATCCTAAAAAAGAAAAACTTCGAGTTAAAAGTTTTCATAAGATTTTATAATTTTCTCTTAACGTTGCAGATTTTTTTACAGATTTGAAAATAAAAGTTTTGCACTTATTCGATAACTAATCTAAAAATAAATTTTTCTCAAAAATTTACAATCAACATATCAATAACTTTGTATATCGAGTGTAATTGGATCGCATGCAGAAGCTATTCAAGCGCAAATAATCGAATAGAATGTGGGGGGTGAAACTTGAATCCAAGTCAACAGCTCACTTTCTCGATTTTTATATTTATTTGATTTTCACATCCTGTTTCATGAGAAATTCTACTTTATTAATCTTTTTAGTGCAAAAATGACGTAAAAGTTTGTGTGCTTAAAATTTTGGTTGTTTAATAAAATGGATGAAAAGGATCCCTTATTTAAGCTTGGTTCCATTCGGTCGTCCTATAATAGCACCAATAGTACAATCGTAAGTACCTTTTGGTTTATTGTTACAAAATAATTTAACGAACTTTTCAAAAAGGACGATGATGGGACGGAAAGTTTCGAAACCAGTGAGCTTAATTTGAGCATTTTCAACGGTGTCGTGCACGAAGACGACCACGATGGTTCCTATTTACCTATCAAATATCCTACCAACTCGCATAAAATTACCTTCACGTGGAGCGAAATCAACGCTTTTGCTTTGGAAGAACACTCGAACCGAATTGGAATCAAAAACTTTTTTCACAGAAGTGTAGAACGACTCCCTCAAGGAAAGCAAATTTTATCCAACGGTAATTCCACGTTTTCTGCCCTAACGAAATGCTTTAATTTTCTTTCTCCAGTTAACGGAATAGCAGAACCAGGCGAATTGCTAGCAATCCTTGGATCCAGCGGAGCTGGAAAAACGACCCTACTAAACATTTTAACATCCCGATCCGCGTCAAATCTTCTAGTGACTGGATTAATTTGCGCCAATGGAATTCCAATAAATTCCAACAACCTGACAAGCACTTTGGCGTACGTCCAGCAGGACGACCTCTTCATCGGTTCCTTAACTGTCAGGGAACATTTGGTTTTTCAGGTAACTCCTACTTTCAATAACCGATCCTTCCAATTTTCCAACAACAAAATTTTAGGCGTTAGTGAGAATGGACAAACACATCCCGTACGAGCAACGGATCAACAGAGTGGATGATGTCATTTCTGAAGTAAGAAAACTGGAATCCACCAAACGATGTACTAGTGCAATTTTCATTCCATTTTTAGCTTGGATTAAACGACTGCAAAAACACCACAATTGGTGTTCCAGACCGGATCAAAGGCATTTCTGGCGGGGAACGCAAGCGCTTGTCCTTCGCTGCCGAAGTTTTAACAAACCCAGCCCTGATGTTTTGTGACGAACCAACCTCAGGATTGGATTCCTTCATGGCTTTAAACATAATCCAAGTTTTGCAACGGTTAGCACAAAAAGGAAAGACTGTCGTTTGCACCATCCATCAGCCTTCTTCCGACGTTTACTCCATGTTTGATAAAATTCTCTTGATGGCGGCAGGTCGCGTTGCGTTTCTTGGTTCACCTTCGGAAGCCAAACCCTTTTTTGCCAGTTTGGAAGCGCACTGCCCGAATACGTATAACCCAGCCGATTATTTCATCCAACTTTTGGCGATAATACCAGGAAGGGAAGAATCTTGCAGGCAAGCGGTTAATATGATCTGCGATCGATTTGAAACATCAGAAGGGGGAATCAAAATTATTGTTAGAGCTGCAACATTGGTCAGTGCTTCATCTTACAGTTTTGGAAACTTTGATTGTATGACTTTCTATTTCAGGCTAAGCCTGATTATAACTACGATTACTTGTTGAGTCAAGTTTCGACACGTTACAAAGCGTCGTGGTGCTCACAGTTTAGGGCAGTTTTGTGGCGCTCTTGGATCAGCATCCTTAAGGAACCTTTACTCATCAAAGTTAGGTTGATGCAAACAATCGTGAGTGTTTGAGTTTGTTTTTTGAGAGTTGGAAGATGATTTTGCGTTTTAGATCGTTGCGCTACTCATTGGAGCAATTTATTTTGGTCAAGTTTTGAACGGGGATGGTGTTATGAATATCAACGGTGCCTTATTCATATTTTTGACCAGCATGACCTTCCAGAACGTTTTTGCCGTCATAAACGTAAGAAATTTTGGGATCAATTTGAAATAGTGTAATTAATGTTGTGGCGTTTAAGGTTTTTTGCATGGAGTTACCCATTCTTCTGAGAGAAAATAAAAATGGAATGTATAGGACTGACGTTTACTTTTTATCGAAAACGTTGGCCGAAGTGCCACTTTTTGTTGTTATTCCGATCATTTTTGTGTCCATTTCCTACTACTTGGTTGGATTAAATCCATCGTTGCCACGGATGATGTATGCGATTGGAATTCTAACTCTGGTTGCTAACGTGGCTACGAGTTTTGGTAAGAGGGTGGTTAAGTAGAAAAATGAAAATGTGAAAGAGATTTTTCAGGTTATTTGGTGTCATGTTTGAGTAGCAGCATTTCGATGGCGCTTTCCTTGGCACCTCCGTTAATCATTCCATTTCTATTGTTTGGAGGATTTTTTCTCAACATCAGGTTAGCTCTTCATATACACTGTTCCGTTTCTGATTTTTCCTTGTAGATCGATACCGTCGTACTTTAAGTGGCTGTCTTATATGTCTTGGTTTCGATATGGAAACGAAGCCTTGATGATTAATCAGTGGAGTGGAGTTACTGGCATCGACTGTTCAAATTCTGAAGGCTCAAGCTGTCCAAAGAACGGCCACATTGTTTTGGAGACGTACAGCTTTGTGGAGGTGCAATCTTTTGCTTTACGTTTACCAGTAGCCTAGCTAGAACCTTGTGATTATTACCTTACTATTTGTAGGATAATCTACCTATAATGGACTCGCTTGTAATGGAAACTCTTCCAATAATAATTAATGCGTTCTTATACTAAATTGGACTAAAATTTTATATTTTCAATGTATAAAATTATGGTTAAGTGGACCCCCTCCCATTACAAGGAATCGATCCTGTGATCTTTTGAAGTCCATTATAAGCAGATTGCACTATATTATTTATCAATGTCAATTTACCAAAAAAATGGACTTCCTCTTTCTTTCTTCCTTTGTTACCCTTGAAAGTTTTCTATATTTCAAATTACCTTTTTTTGCATTGTTGAAGTAATTTCTGTTTTAGGAAAACTTTCTAATGGATTTGATAGCAATGGTGGCGTTAATATGCGGGTTTAGATTGTTGGCCTACTTGGCACTATTGTTAAAAACTTGTAAATTTGAATAAAATGCATTTGATAAACGGTGACCCACATTTTTTTGTCCATATTTGCTACAACTCCACGTCTCCCAGACGACATACATAACCTCTCATCAGAAGCCAACTCGCATGCTCTAAAAAATTCAGGTGCTGACAATAATTACTCCTAGCCTTGACCACTGACGCCCTCGTGGAAACCCGAACATATTACGATGACAACACGAAAATCCCATACCCAGACGTCGAGATGGTCGAGATATTTGATGATAATAACTTCAATAACCCAACTTTTACATCAGAAGCCCTCACCACCGAAGCGATCACGCCAACCCTTCCGACTTCTCCCCAAACCAAAATGGACTAGAAACCGCTCTTGGCTGCACGACCGCAATCTTCAGATCAAATCAGAAACGACTTCCTACCAGGAAATCCACATATCTATCGACTAACCAAATTCGACACGGCACTGACTGCTCCATCAAATCAAATAAAGGTCTGGAAGCCAGGCAAATTTTCAACGATCCAAAAGTTCTCACCTCCCCGACTGGAGAAAGACCGCGATTTATATCTCGTAGAGGGTTCCTCTCGAGCAAACCGAGATAACTATTCGCATCACTGGGTTGCAAGACGCTTGATGGCCTTAGGTGGAGAGATCCCAACAGACAAGCAGTACTGAGGTCCATAGTTAAGCGAACTGAGTCACTGAACTGAACACCATACACTGTTTTTACTACTTCTAGAACCACACGTCAGTACAAGTCCAACCTCTAAGATGGACAGGGTCAAGCAAGCATACTCAATAACTGACCTCAGGGCTTCCATTCTCCTAGTAGTTTTTATTAATGAAAACGTGACAGCTAGGTCCACTAGTGCTCGAATTTCCGCGCCATAGCACGTCTGCTTGTCATGAGTTAAAATCGGAACCCCTGCTTAGGTGTCCATTTGGTTGCTCAAGTAAGTAAAGTGGTCAAGTAAGACAATCAGTCGTCTAATTGTCTGTGAGTAACAAAGCAACGCAGTTTATTACTCAAGGTTCCTCCAGGATTGACCACCTGCATCATGTAAACCCTGAGTTAAGGTCATTAATAACTGAGAGTAATCCCAGTTCCTTTCTGGGTCAAACCATTTGCACCATGAGTAAATAATAGGTTAAGGTCATCACCCTTGATGTTCCAGGGTAAGCTACATTCTCTGTCCCTTGTGACCATCGCCATCAAGAATTTTTTTTAGATCACAAGAAAAACAGTCTAAGGTCTCGCACAAGGCAGTGGTTATCCCGTGCCCATCTTGATAACCTAGCTTTTGATGGAACTAGAAAGAACAAATTAACATCAAAGGTGGCAGAGTTTCCCTTCGTGCTCACGCCATGATCAAATCATGGATTAAGATCGTTTATTGCCCCTTAGGTCACCTATATTCATTCAAGGTTAGTAAGTATTCTACCTCCAGGACTGACTTTCTACACCATGGAAGCCATGGGATAAAGTCTTTAACCCATTCTAGTTATCATCTGGACATAATCTTCCATAAGATCTTCATCCATTTCAATTCTAGGTAGTTCAATAAGTACAGGAGTCTTCCAACCTTCTACACTTTGAGTAGCTCATAGGTTAAGGTCATCATCACATTTTCTAGATTCTAGGGTAAGTTACCTTCTCTAACTCTTGCGACCATCGCCATCAAGAAAGCACAGAAGGATTACACCTCTTTAGGTCACCTGGATAGCAGTCTACGGTCTCACACAAAGCAGCTGCTATCTCTTCTCCACCTTGATGACCTAACCTTGAAGGAACTAGAAACAACTAGCTATCATCAAAGGGGCGGTTCCCCTTAGTGCCGACCTTCTGCGCCACGATCAAATCATGGGTTAAGATCATTGCTGTTGGGGTCCCATATGTTCATTCAGTGGCGTAAACTACCAGTGTGCGCGGTGTGCGAATGAACACGGCCCGTAAAATCTTAGGGGTCCGAGATAATGTAAATTAAAAAATTCTCAAACAAGGGTAAAAAGCGCCTGTGCAAGCTGGAAACTGACAATTCGGCAACGGGAATCCACCGATCGAGCCTAGGTTGGTATTAGGAAACAATTTTTTTTAAATGAAGGGAATGTTAAAAGAGAGATCAGCCGGTGCTTACCCTTCCCTGTGCTGGGGGGTATTCCCAACAAATTTTCTCCTGGACTTTCTGGTCTGCGTTTTGCGGAAAATAGAAACTGATCTTAAGAACTGGAGGGTCTGTGAGTATTTCCGTAAGGAAGCAACAAACAATCTTTTCAAAACCAAAAAAAATCAATTCTCGTACTTAATTATTAAAAGGAAATATCGTTGCCATGGTTACCGATGAATCTCCTCAAATTTTACACATGGGACCATTGTAGGGACAAGTGGGTTTGGGGGTCTGGATTTATTGTAGAGAGTAGGACTCACACGCACTTAGGCCTCTAATTCGGGCCCATTGTACTACCTCCGGTTTTCAGCTTCACCCCGATCCTGTCACTCCGCAAGCCACTCCACCTGGGCTTGGGGGGTATAAAATATTTCGTTTGGTATGTAAGCAACAAGAAGACAATTCAAGAATCACACTAGCTTGATTATCAATTTTAAAAAGTCGGCTTGTTGCTTACGTATACCTGGGGGGTATTCCATACCCCCCAGACCCCCCGGTTTCACGCCCATTTCAGGGGAATAAATTTGTTTTAGTTTAACAATGTTTTAATTGATTTTCTAATAAATTGATAATACTTAATTTTATCTCATTTTGAAGTATTTTTCAATTTTCTATATAAATTGTTGATAAGCATACTAAACAACCTAAAATGTAAAGAAATGAGTGTGAAATCTAGGGTCTGGTGAGGTATGGGCAATGGCGTAAATAACTGGGGGGGGGGAAGAGGGTCCCTTTAAACTGTATTATTTTGGGACAAAATTTTGTTTTTAAATCGCACACCTCTAAATCGAGTCAAAGCTTTTGCTTCCATGTCTAAAATTTGAAGTTTCAACTGTGTTCATTCAAAGCCAATAATATGCAGGACTGCCTGCACCATGGAAGACATAGGTTATAAAGTCTTTAGCCCATCCTAGTTTCCATCCGAACAAGTCATACATTCAAGTAGTACAATAAGTACGAGAATCACTCCTCCAGAGTTTGACCCAGTGGCGTAACTTCAAATTTTAGGCCCGGGAGCAAGAGCTTTGACGGGCCCCTCGATTGAGAGGTGTGCAATTTAAAAACAAAATTTATTCGCAAGATAATGCAGTTTAAGGGGGTCCAAAGCATTGGGCCTGGGACCATTCCTCCCTCTGCCCGCCCCGTTATTTACACCACTATCCATACCTCCCCAGACCTTAGGTAGCACACTAATTTCTTCACATTTTAGGGTGTTTAGTGTAATTATCCACCATTATAATTATAAGTAATCAATTGAAAAGCCGGGTGCTATAGAATACCCCCCAGCCGTAATAAGCAAAATATGTTTTTTCGAGAATTAAATTTGCGTCTTTATCAATTTTGAAAAGTTATATCGTTACTTCCTTGTGCTGGGGGGTATTCTATATCCCCCAGACCCCCCGGTTTCACGTCCATTTTAGGGGAATAAAATTAATTTGAAAACTAAAACAAATGTATTTCCCTGAAATGGGCGTGAAACCGGGGGGTCTGGGGTATGGAATACCTTCCAGCTATAAAGAAGAACTGGGGGGTATTCTTCTTCACATTTTACCCCCTAGCCGTAAGAAAGCAACAATATGACTTTCATAATTGATAAAGGTCAAAATTCGATTCTTGAGAAGTCGCCTTTTCAAGAGCTGGGAGATATTCCGTACCCCCCTCCCCCAGACTCCCCGGTTCAGGAGCGTATTTTCTTCCACGACATCCATTTTAAGGAAATTTATGTACTGTAATAATAATTATTATTATTCTTAATTTTATCAATTTTTTCTTCTATTTTTAGCAATGTAAGAAAGATGACTTAAAATTGATTAAGATATACTGACGTGATATGGGCTCACCGATAAATTCCGGAAAACGGAAACTTTCCAAAATACTACTTAACAATCCGGGCTACCGATCTCGCCCCCAGCTGCTCAGTCCAAAAACGTTATCGTCCGCGGCTTTATCGGCACGACCTTCTAAATATTTATTTTTAAACCAAATTTAATTTCTAAAAAGAAATAAACACTAACTATAATATTCAATTAACTTTATTTATAAAAAAAACAATCTCTTTAATACTCAAAATCGCAAAAATAGCAAAACCGCAACCACCTCACTCGGTGGGTTGCGCGCGAACTCCTTCTTCCTTCCGGCCCCCTGCCGGTTTCGCTGAGACCCCTAGTGGCCGCGCGAAACATTCAAAAATTTAATATTTTATGATACAAAAATTCAATACAATCTCCATAATTAAATTTTCTGCTTCTTCATTCAAAAAAAATACGACAATACATATGTAAATTTTATTCTGTAAAAGTTATCCTGTTGCTTACTTACAGTTGGGGGGGGGGGGGGTCCGTACCACAAAATACCCAGGGAAAATATTTTGAAGCGATAATCTACATTTAATTACTTTTCTTATCACATTTTTCAAGTATTGATTTCATTTCCTAGCTACTTAGTCAAGAAATGGATGGGAAACCGGGGAGTCTGGGGGGGGGGTATGGATTAAGCTCCAGCTATAAAGCTGCAAGTAAGTAACCAGACGGGTTTTCAAGAATAAAATTAACTTGTTATCAATTTAGGAAAGTCGTCTTGTTAATACCCCCCAGACCCCCCGGTTCCTCACCCATTTCATCGCATTTTACTCATATTTCGTCATAAACCGGAGGATATTTCCGGGGGGAGGGTGCTACTACTTTTTGTTGTTGAAAATTAGGAACTTTCAAAGAAAAATATGTCTTTCTGCTTAGCCCACTATAGAATATGATATTATAAACATTTGAAAAATAAATAAATGAAAGTTATGTACTTCAAGTTATTTACAAGGAAGGGTACACAACAATTTGGCATCGGCCTACTCGACATCGCACCACTCAGCTCCGCCCGACTCGGCACCAGGAATGCTCGGCACCGTTGAATCTCTCTTTTAACGGTCCCCTCATTTAAAAAAAATCGTTTTCTAATCCTAACCTAAGCTCGACCAGTGGATTCCCGTTGCCGAGTGGTCCGTTTCCGGCTTGCACAGGCGCTTTTTATCCTTGTTTAAGAATTGTTAACTTTACATTGCCTCGGGCCCCTAAGACTTTACGAGCCATGTTCATTCGCACACCGCTCACACTGGTAGTTACGCCACTGGCTTGACCTCCTGCACCATGAAAAACATTGATTAAAGTCTCTTCCGTTTCATTATTTAATCATGGGTTAGGCCATTGTTCTTTCGGTAGCCCTATTTTACATTACATTTTTCGTCAGTAAAATAGATGCAATAATATTAATGACCCCAGAGTTCATCTCTTTGATGAGTTGGGTTAGTGACCATTTCTCTTTATCCATGCTTAGGCTAGTCAGTCGTCAGTCCTTGCTTGATACTATTATTTAAGTAACAGCAATTTTCATGGCTTCCGCTGGCCACTTCATGATAAAACCTACTGTGCCATGAGCAGGTCGTAGGTGAAGGTCTTGATCGTTCAGCATGCTATGGTTTCCAATTGGGATAGCCTTCCGTGTCATGACAGGTCATGAGGTCCTCCGACCTTTTGGCTTGAGAGGGTCGCAGCACCTAGGCAGATTATGCACCCCACGCCCTCTTCATCCTTCCTGATAATCGTGCATCTTGCTTTCGCAAGATAGCCGTTTTGTATCAGGCTTTTTAACGTAGCTTTGCACCTTAGTCACAATTTACGGGTGCCCACACCCACAGGCTCTCCAGTCCTTCCGCTTCGCGGATGTTTTTGACGAGTTCCGGATATAAGCACCGCGATTCCTCACTAACTAACGCCCTTACCACCTTTGAATCACTTTCTATTATCCTAGGCTATCTCCGAAGAGGACGTATTAGCTTTGAGGTAATTTTCGGGGTCTGCGGCATCAGTAAACATTCAAAATCCGCTTTTTTCCCCTACAGATGAAAGAGATGTTATGGTTGGGGCTTCGATCCAGCACTCCGCAATAGTCATCAAGTTCATTTTTCAGTTAATTTACAGATTAGATAACCTGGAATGCTAAAGGGATCTTATGCTGTGCGTAAAGTGTGAAGAAATTGGTACAAAACCTGCAGGGTTTGGATGAGTATCTTCCAGGTCAAAAGAGTAGAGCGCCGTCTCTACTAAGTTGCAGCAAATCGTTGCTTTCCTATATTTCCATGGTTTTTAACTATTAGATTATTGACAGCAATTTGACAGTTGCTTATTATGGTTATACAGATTTTTTTATAAATACTAAGAGACATTTAAAATGGACGATGAAAAAGAACCATCGGATAAACTACCGGAAAAGCGAAGGGAATCGAAACTATCGAGAGCAACTGCTCGGGTACTACTCGAAAATCCAGAAACGGGTTCAATTAGTACAGAAGCTACAACAGATGTAAGTTAAGATTCTATTCCTTACAAGTTATTCCTTCAACTATCTAATAGACCGAACGACCGAATCTGTTTCGTTTCAACAAGAGAAGAGCTAACGATAGGCTAATGAGCGTGATTCCAGAGTTTGAAAAAGTTACCTTTAGATGGCGTGATATTAACGTACACACCACATCCTCCATTAATACTAAAATGAAAAATTGCTTCAAGAAGGCGCCACCACCAAGCAAACAAATTCTTAAGCATGGTAATTAATCAGACCTATGCCCAGTTTCATAGAACTTTTAGCAAAACAAAAACCAAAGTTTGAGACGGCCATTGCCTTGCAGCTAACGCAGTTGGATGCGAATGCAGGGTACCTGGTTCAAACACGGGGAGGGTCAACTTTCTTATGACCAAGTCTCCGTGCTTCGGATGGCACGTTAAGCCGGCGGTCCTTCTGAGTTGACGAATTGCACCGTTAACAAGAAACAGGACACAGGCACATCTGAATGCTAGCCTAGTAAGCTGCTACCGGATGTTAAACAACTGTAATCCAAAATCGATCTGCGGACTACTCACCAACCCACCCGTCTGACCAGCGTGATGGGCAGAAAAAGTTTTGTGAAATTGGGGACTAGGCGCACGTCCAACTAAGGCAACTTAAACTGTCCTCATATTTAGTGAATGGAATAGCATATCCGGGAGAACTGCTGGCGATAATGGGAGCAAGCGGTGCTGGCAAAACAACCCTGCTAAACATTTTGACGTTTCAACGAACCAAAAATCTCAGCATCACTGGAAGTTTGTACGCAAATGGAGAACCTGTTCATTTACAAGTTTTTAGGCAAATCACAGCTTACGTAAACCAAGAAGATCTCTTCATTGGGGCCCTTACTGTTCGAGAACATCTAATTTTTAGGGTAAGAACCTTGATAAGTAAATAAAATCGTTAAACTTCCTTTTTAGGCTCGAGTGTGTATGGATCACCGTATGAGTAAGCTACAGAAAATGGCAAGAATCGAGGAAGTCATCTCCGACGTACCTAATTTCTTGCCTTGTTTCGCATCAAAATTCCTAACCGATTCGTTTTAGCTTGGATTGAAAAACTGCGAAAACACCGTTATAGGAATTGCAGGACGATTGAAAGGAATTTCAGGCGGAGAAATGAAACGTCTTTCGTTTGCATCCGAAATTTTAACAAATCCGTCACTGATGTTTTGCGACGAACCAACATCTGGGTTAGATTCTTCCATGGCCGCAAATATAGTTCAAGTGCTGAAGCAATTGGCTACGAAAGGAAAAACTATAGTATGCACTATTCATCAACCTTCTTCCGACACTTACACCTTATTTGATAAAATTATACTAATGGCTCAAGGAAGGGTTGCATTTATTGGAACTTTGGGTGAAGCGAACAAATTCTTCACCAAGTAATTCTTTTGGAAAAGTTTTGGATCTAGTTTAAGTTTTTCTTTCAGAACTATAGCTGCTTGTCCGCCAAACTATAATCCTGCCGATTATTTTATACAAATTTTGGCCGTCATGCCGGGGGATGAAGAAGCTTGTAGAGCCCGTATCAAAATGGTTTGCGATAAATTTGAAGAAGGCAATCCTCAAATGCTCGCAAAAGTAAGGAAGAATTCGATCCTGTACAGTGATGTAAAAAAAATCTGTTTAGGAATTTCCTGAGAGTAGTAGCACTCGATTGAGGAACTTGCCCACGAAGCAGACGGCTTCGTATTGTTCTAAATGCGGGGCGGTGTTCTGGAGATCATGGGTCAGTTTTGTAAGGGATCCGATTTTGATTCAACTGAGGTTCATTCAAACCCTCGTGAGAAATTTATAAAACTCAGGTTTATTTACTTCATTTTAAGTTGGTTGCAGCTCTCTTAGGATGTCTTTTCTATGATCTACAAGTTAACGATCCAAAAGGAGTCATGAACATGAACAGCGCTATGTACATAATCTTGATCTCTATTTCACTCCAAAACGCTTTTTCGGTTATCAATGTAAGAAGCGACGATAACGCAGGTGGTACCAAAGGAAGAGTAACGATAACATTTTAGGTGTTTTGCGAAGAACTTCCAGTATTTATGCGGGAACACAAAAATAGTCTTTATCCAACCCACGTTTACTTTTTGAGCAAGACCATGGTAGAGCTACCGATATTCATCTTAATTCCTTTTCTCTTCGCATCCATCACGTATTACATGATGGGATTAAACTTACAGGGGAACAGATTTTTGCTCGCCATGCTCGTGCACGTTCTTGCAGGAAATGTTGCGACTGGCTTCGGTGCGCATATTACATTTTCTTTTAGAAGTAAATACTAACCGTTCTTGTACTAGGTTACCTTGCTTCTACGATCAGTACTGGAATTGCCATGGCGCTTGCGATTGGACCTACCATAATCATGCCCCTGATCATATTTGGAGGATTCTTTCTCAATGTCGAGTAAGTCAAAGCGAACGAATGAACTAACGCATAACAAATCACTTCCTAACAGTTCCATTCCATCCTATTTTATCTGGCTATCAGTTATATCGTGGTTTCGGCATGGAAACGAAGCGCTGATGATTATTCAATGGGGTGAACCAGGTGCAGGCGAGTCAAGTTTAGAATTTCCGGGACCTTTAGCAGGAATGGGAAAACCAGGAGAGCTAATTTTAGGTTTTTACGATTTTAAAGAGGTAAATTTAGGTTTGTTCCAACAGACGAGAAACCGTACAATGTAGGTCACGCTCATGCGCAATAGATAAAAAGTGGTTGTTTTCTCCGCTCCGCGTTGCAGCGCTCCAGAGCCATTTTGGCAACACATCCACCTACGGCAGAGTTGCAAAAAATGGCGAAATTCACCCACTCCCCAGTAGCCGAGTTGGAAGGCCCTAGGGGGATGTTTTTATTGAGTTTAGTGTTGCCAAAACGGCTCTGGAGCGCTGCAACGCGGAGCGGCGCGCGGAAGAGTCAATTTCGGCAACACATCCACCTACGACGAGTTACAAAAAAAGCGAGATGCCAATTAACGTCGTTAAATCAGTAACTTGAGTTACTTTCGACGTGAGTACGTGCGCATGCGCGCATTTAGCGACTTTACTGTTTGCTTTTCTTGGCTGGTTGGAACAAACCTTTTATTATTAGGAAACCAACACAAACTTTTTAACTTCTTCTCTTTTTTGAACCACAGGAACACCTGATGAACAACATCATCATGCTGGTTGTATTGGCAGTGGGATACCGATTGATGGCGTATTTATGTTTAGTCGTGAGAACTGTACTTCTCAAATAACATTTCTTTATTGTTTTCTCAAAGTTTTAGTACTAATTGCACATTCGAGTCATCTGTTTCACCCTGTATATTATTTTCAGGTCGTTATAAAAGTTGCCTTAAAGAAACTCGACACAGAAATTGATATTAACTTTGATCTCGCGCTACTTTTTCTTTTACTTTATTTTTTTAAATTAGAAATTGGTTTTTTATTTCTCTCAAAGTTTTATAATGAAAACTACAATAAAAAGTCCAAAAGCGGATTAAAAGGTTATCAAATAACGCTGAGAGAAATTCAATTAAACGAAAATTATTATTTTTCTGTAACGATTTATAAAATTTTCTGTAACTTCAAACGATTTATTATTATTATATTTTTTTGAACCTTCTACCTTTTTTTATCGATTCTTAATTTTTAAACTTCGAGTCGTCTGAAAAAATTAAACTCGAAACTTGCGAAAGTATCAATTTTCGTATAGTGAAACCGATATTTCCAATATTTACTCATGCGACACCTAAAAGGCTTCACAGTGAATTTGTTTAGTTAACAACGGCAGAGCTTACAGATCGAGATACCTAAAAATTACTTTTGGGTGATGGAAATGCTAAAAAAATTGGAAAATCAAAATGTCAACCCTTTCGAAGTCGAAATGATCGACGTAAGTGCATTTTTTTCTCATTCGATCGGATTCAATTCCATCATTTTAGGATGATTCTGAAAAACTCTCGACCAGCATTGCGCTACCGCAACGCCGAACTTACAACCGGTGGTCACCGATGGAGGAAGGGGTGACTTTGGCCTGGAGAGATGTTAACATTTATGTTAAAAGCGAACAGAAACGTAAGAATGGGTACAAGAGGATCATCAACAATGGTGGATTTAAAATTGGTTTTACAGTGCTAACGGTTAAATAACGGATTTTTTTTAGTAACGGGCGCCGTTAAAGCTGGAAGTTTAGTTGCCTTAATGGGAACCAGGTAAATAAACTATTTTTGTCATAAAAAGCTCATTTAAATAATAACGAAACGTGTATCCAGTCTATATGATCTGATGAGTTCCATTAACACAGAAATACATTTTTTAGATATGACCATGGCATGGCACATGGTGTGGCATCGTTTAATTTTTTTAATTTATTTTGTAATCTTTTAAGTTGAGATGGTTGGTTAAAGATTATTTCTTAAAGTTTGTTAAAGCTTTTTAACATTAGGTACTATCTGATGAGTGCTGATAACGAGGAAATTCAGTTCCAAAGTTAATTACAGTGCAGCTTTTTACTGTTCAATTTAAAATATTTTCTATTTTTGGTTTGAAATGCGAATTGGCCAAGGTCAAGCTTGGCAATTGCTATTTTATACATCACTGTAAAATTTGAATACTTTTGTATTTCAAATCCTTTCTTTGAGATTATCAGTACCTGAATATTCTTTTACTTATCGTTACTCTTATCACCCCTTATCAGGAATCAGGTGCATGTCCCCATTTCGAATTTTGACTCCATAATAGTCTCAATTGTTTGTGCATCATTGTGGCTGTTTGTGCAAACATTATTTTCGTTTGTACCAAAATAGTTTTCGAGATAATTCAATTTTAAGTTGGGGGGGGGGGCTGGAGACATGCTTTTTTGAAATTCGAATTTCGGATTAAAAATACAGTGCAGTCTCGGTAATCCAAACACTCGCTAGTTCGCACAAATCCGAATATTATGCTATAATCCGAACACAAATAATAAAATGTTCAGATTATGGAATAATATTCGGATTACAGAACAAACATTTCTTTGTTCTTTTGTTCGGATTAGCGTGTGTTCGGATTACCGAGACTGCACTGTAGTCTCAATTGATTGTACTTCGTTTGTGCCTGTTTGTGCAAACATTTTTTTCGTTTGTACCCAAAGAGTTTTTGAGAATTTAAAGGAAAACATGTAGGACATTGACGCGCATGATTAGATTAACGAAATTCTGGAAAAAATTACAGGATGAAGACCAAAATAGTCTCAATCGTTTGTACCTATTTGGGAAAGTTTTATTTTCATTTCGTGGGCTCACTGCAAAAACTAGACAAGTCCATATTAGGACCTTAAAGGACTGCACTGCATGGTCAGTTTTTAATTCTCATTTTTAAGGTAAAATTTCAGTTAAAATTTAAAAAAATTCTCACCAGTGGGGCAGAAAACCAAACAACTTTATCCCATTCTTCTGTTTAATTTTTGATTAAAATTTAAGCCTAAAAAGAGAATTGAAAACTGACCATGCAGTGCAGTCCTTTAAGGTCCTAATATGGACTTGTCTAGTTTTTGCAGTGAGCCCACGATTTGTACCCACAGTTTCTAAGATTTTCAAGGGGCATGGATTCGCATGATCGGATTAACGAGATTCTGGGATAAATTTACAGCATGAAGACCAAAATAGTCAAAATCGTTTGTACATGTTTGTGCTAGTTTTATTCTCGTTTGTACCCAAACAGTTTCTAAGATTTACAAGGGGCATTGACGCGCATGATTTGATTAACGAGATTTTGGGAAAAATTACAGGATGAAGACCAAAATTGTGTTAATCGTTTGTACTTCATGTATACCTATTTCTGCAAAAATTATTTTCAATAGAAAATAAAACAGATTTCGAGATCAAAATTTAACTGAGTGGGGGGGGGGGGCTGGAGACATGCTCAAACGTCTGTAGTTAATCTGATTTAATTTTAAATTATGGTTTTTGAATTAATGCCCCCCTCCAACTCGAATTTTGTGGTGATGTTAGTGTCGTTGGAGAATAAATGAGCCTCTATTTTTTTACAATACAAACGAAAATAAAACTTGCACAAACAGGTGCAAAAGAAGACAAACGATTGAGACTATTTCGGTCTTCATCCTGTAATATTTTCCCAGAATCTCGTTAATCAAATCATGCGCGTCAATGCCCCTTGAAAATCTTAGAAACTGTTTGGGTACAAACGAAAATAAAACTTGCACAAACAGGCACAAACGAAGCACAAACGATTGAGACTATTTTGGAGTCAAAATTCGAAATGGAGGGGGCTAGCATGTCTCCAGCCCCCCCCCCCCAGCTATTTATGGAATAGAAAAATGAATTATGGAAATCCAGAAATAGTTAAAACTGGTGTTTTTTCTTGTATTGGCAGGAGCATAAGCTAGCCTTAAATGCTAGAGGGGCTACAGCAATGGTAATGGTATGTAAAATGTGAAGAAATGTGTGCGAAACTGGGGGGTCTGGGGGGTATGGAATACCCTCCAGTTATAAAGAGGCAATAAGTATGCTATTAAAATTTGATTCTTGAAGAGTTGAATTTTTGCTTACTTACAGGTGTACCTGGGGGGTATTCCATACCCCCCAGACCCCCCGGTTTGACTCCCATTTCTTTATATCTTACATACGACCTGGCGTCTTACAATAAATAGCTGTACCCCCCCCCAAACATTCGGAATTATTTAAAGACGTCCGAAATGTTGTCACAGCCCCCCCCTATTAGGGGAGTTTACATAGTTCCAAATAAACGTCCCAGTGCGGGAACTTTTTATTTTTTCCTCCACCCCCTAGTCATACTTGTAATAATTCACATTTTGGGACTTCTTCTCCTAGGCATGACGTCCTTTATAGACGACCCCTAACTAGCTTGGCGTTGGCAGTTCCTTTATTTCGTAAAATAGTATTACTCTTCCTCGTGTAATATGTTTCGGCCAAAACTATAAAAGTGAGTTATAAAATCATCTAAAACTTAAAATAATTTAGGAGGGGGGACCGTCGATACTCTCATATGACCGCCACTGATATTAGTATTTCTAATAAATTTCGGCTTCAGGATAGACCTACAAATTTTGGGTGGGCCAATGGCGCCTCTGCTCCTGCGCGCCTGGAAGTCCTAATTACAACATAGTGTTAATGGATCAAATCCGGCCCGGATTGGCTCCTTTGGGGGCCCTCGGCTAGACATTGAGGAGGGACCCTCTTACCAAGAGGGGAGATTTTTGAAAAACACATTTTTTGCTATTTTGAATACTTGGAAAAAGTCCACTTTTATCACAAGTATAAACCACTTTATTTGAAGAACCCTTGCATCCAGGGCCATTGGCGATCGCCGACCTAGCTAGTCCGGGCCTGATTTCCAAACATTCCATTCAATGAATTGTTAAAGAAAATCTTCATTTGCAGTCTCCAGCAGCAGTGGCGAGATAAAAACTGGGTCAATTCAAATGAGAGCCAGCCATCAGCTCTCTATGTCTGGAATGGCCGTTTGGGTCCATCTTCTGACCGTCATTTCCATTTTCACAGAGTTTCTATTTTTTGCTGGTCAGTTGCTTCTTCTGAGGCCACGTGTATAGGCATTTGGGGTACAAGGACCTTCTTCTTCTTCTTCTTCTTCTTCAGGTGCCTATCTGATTTCGGATATTAGCGATCCTCCTGGCTAAGCCAAGAAGACTTTACTAGGAAAATGTTAATGGGGTGGTTTCCCGTTGCCTTCCCCATAGTCCAGAGGTCGATTTTGGACTTTTTTTTTTAGATCGCAGCATATATCCGACGCAATCAGGATTAGAACCGCGGTTTCCCGCTATGTAGTCTATCCGTGTTTGATTTACGCCAGACTGCTGGTCAAGGACAAGGACAAGGACCAGCAATGCGCCAGTGGACATTATAAATTCGGCAGATTCTCTGCATGCTGGTAAACTTTTTCCAATATTTCATCTTATCCATGACTTCTACTCATCAGATTGAAATTCGACGCATTCCGGGCTCAGAAGTCTTTTCTTGCTGGAGCCGTTTAAGTTGGATATCAACCTTTGTGGTGCTGTTGCCTATGCAATATTATATTACATTTTTGTCTATGTGTACTACCAAGACTTGGCCATCCACAATTGAGGTATTAGGAGACGATTTCCTTCTGCCGATGACTACTTCGATTTCGGTCTTGTCTGTCAATTCTGCTCCGGTTCGGGCTTCCGACACTATGGTGATGACGTCTGCGAAGCCGAAAATGCTTACCCATAGTGGCGTGGGTAGCCGAAGAACACCATCGTATTCGCTGGGTGCATGACATCTGGTCACTTTTTTGCACAATTTGTCCGCAGCGGACGCTGGCGTCGTTTTTTAATATCCCCACTATGCACTTCGCACCCAGCGAATATGACATTCCATAATAGCGGGCCCAGAACCTAAACCTATGGGATCTTGCTGCTGATCATTTTGAACTGCTTCACTCCAGCGCATGTTGAAGTCGGAGTTAGGGTTCTCTTGGGCTTGTTTCCTTCCTAATCAGGACGAGTTTCGCCCTTTTGCTTTGACTGGGGTAAATCTTCTCCACAAGGCACCTGATGAATTTATAGAGTAGGATGTAGGACCTAATCCTGGAAATTTCCTGGGTCCCTAGGTGGACGCGGGGTCTTGTTTGTCGCCATGTACTTAACCGCCATCTCCAACTTCTTGTGAAAGATAGGGACGGGCGATTTAGACTCCTGGCGTGCAATCATTAATACTGAGTGAGTGCGGAAGAGGGGTCTCAATGATACTTTAAGTCGCTCTCCAGAAAGGCAAGGGATATGTGATCTTCCTAGCTGCTTCGTAACTAGTTGATATGCCATTCTCCACGTATCTCCCTCAATGAAGCGCTTCCATTTATTTCTTTGACTTGCCATAATCTTGTTGACCAAGTCTTCCCCTCTCTGCTGTTAGTTTGTTTTCCGCTTCTTATAGCTTAACTTGATTTGCTCCTGCTCACCAATAAGCTCTTCTGCTATGTGCCGCTCCATAGTCAAAATAGAGCTCTTATAACATTGATTCCACCATGACTCATTTTACCTCATCTGGTATACTTCTTCTCTCAATTATAATTTATTAGAAACGTAATTATTAACATTTGTTTTAGCGGATCTGGAAAAAGTACCTTTATGACGTCGCTGGCGTACAGAAACACTGGTAAGTGGCTCAATACCAAAAACCTTACCTAACCCTTCCAATTTAGGAGAAACGTTGGTCGAAGGAGACATTTTAGTAAACGGACGCCCAGTCGGAGCCTACATGCACCACTTAAGCGGCTTCATGCACCAGGACGACCTCTTCGTGGGCTCCCTCACCGTTTGGGAACACATGGTCATGATGGTAAGTCAAAACGTCTATTCGTACTAAAAAAAACACTGCTAAAATTCCAGGCGCGTTTAAAACTGGACCGAAACACCCCCAACCAAGAACTGGAAACCAAAGTCCGAAAATTACTAAAACATCTAAGTCTGTTCGACTCCCGAAACACAAGAATCGGTTTAATCGGGGACGACAAGGTCCTCTCGGGCGGTGAAAAAAAACGACTG
Organism: Rhagonycha lutea; assembly: GCA_958510855.1. Taxonomy (NCBI): domain Eukaryota; kingdom Metazoa; phylum Arthropoda; class Insecta; order Coleoptera; family Cantharidae; genus Rhagonycha; species Rhagonycha lutea. Next base: position 28,078,903 of record OY294041.1, on the reverse strand, counting down.
GCATTTGCAACCGAACTACTCACCGATCCTCAACTGCTGTTCTGTGACGAACCAACCACCGGGCTCGACTCCTACTCGGCCCAAAAAATCGTAACCATGATGAACTTAATGGCGTCGTCGGGTAAAACAATCGTTTGCACGATTCACCAACCATCATCCGAAGTTTTTGCGCTTTTCGGCCAGATTATTTTACTGGCAGACAGCAGGATCGCTTTCATGGGTTCCACCGCAAGCGCAATAGAGTTTTTTAGTAGGCGAGTTGCGTGAGAAGGGATGGAACTGGTTAAACTTTTGATTTTAGGTTGGAGTACCGGTGCCCTGAAAACTATAACCCAGCGGATTTTTTGGTCCGAACTTTGGCGATCACGCCGGGATTGGAAGAAGCGAGCAAACATGCGGTTAAAAAGATTTGTGATTACTTTGCGGTGAGCGAGTACGTGAAGGAAATCGATGTGGTGGTTCAGTATGAGTTCCATATGGGACGGTCCAGCGAGGTAAGGGTATATAATGTTTGATTATGGGTTAAAACGTTAAAAAACTTTTTTGTGTTTTGTTTTAGCCTCAATCGTTCGCAGTAAGAGCTCACTTGTAAGTGGAAGCAACCGTTAAGTTTTTTTTTTTAATTTTTCGTTTCAGTAAGGAAACGCTGTGGTGTACAAAAGTGTACTGGTTAATTTACCGTTATTTTCTCGAAATAATCAGGGATAGTTCGTTGCAGACCGTGAGGATATTGCAAAAATTTGTAAGAAATTGCTAAGGGCACGGTATTCGGAGCGTTTCAGATTTTCCTAAAACTTCATTGTTTCTGTTTAAAAAATATTTGGACAATTTATATTAGTTAGTTATGCAACACCCAATGCGTGTGTGTATTTGGCAGAAACCGGTTGCTTTGTGTTCATTCAATGTGGCAATTCGTTATAGTAATAATAATTTAAAAAAACCTGTAACGCACCGATTTAACCAAATTAAGAACAGCTTTGGCCTTTGGCCGCTTTCGAATATCTAACCGGGTTCATCCGGTTGTGGCGCCCTCTAACGGGTTTCTGTTGAAACCTAACGAAGACAACTGTAAACCTAAGTCCATGATAAAAACTAAATGTCAAAGAATAATATAAAAATTGATCTTCGTTCGGTTTCAATAAAAATCTATTAGAGAGGACTACGGAACTTTAACAACCGGATTAACCCGGTTGTAAATTATATCTTTCAGGCGATTGCCCTCATAATCGGGTTGTGTTACCATGGAACCATTGAAAAAAATCAAAATGGAATTCAGTCGGTACAAGGAGCACTGTTTTTGTTTGTTAGCGAAAATACTTTCAATCCCATGTATTCGGTACTGTCGGTTTTTCCAATCGATAGGCCACTGTTTCTTAGGGAACACAGATCAGGATTGTATTCCATCGAAGCGTACTACATATCAAAAATTGCAGCAATGGTGAGTAAAAGGAGGTTAAATGAAAAAAAAAAATTCGCCCCCGGGTGGGCTCGAACCACCAACCTTTCGGTTAACAGCCGAACGCGCTAACCAATTGTGCCACGGAGGCGGCTGTTGTATTCCGCCTAAACTTGGTCAGTTAACTATGCTACTGAACGAAACTGTATTATTTTTTTTAACAAAAGAAAACTGCGGATTTGAATGCGTTAAACGGAAAAAACGAACAAATTGTTGTAAATCCTGCACAAATTAGCTGTTTACAGCTAAATTAATTAACAAATTAACTCGAGCGTACGTTCACGTTTATATAATATCAATCCCTTTCAAAGTAAATTTCAAACTGTGTAACTTTACTTGTTAATTATTGTAATTAATAATCGATATTTTAACATTCGGAAACTATTTGAATTAAATTCTAATAACGAGGCCTCAAGTTATTTGATACAAAAAATGGTGTTAAACCCAGAAAGTTTCATTATTATTGTGAATCCGTTCCTAAGGACGTTTTTAATTTTCGGTCTTTGCTAATGAAAGTTTTTTTATTAAATTCTAAAATTTACATTGCTTTTCTACCCATTTCCAGGGAAACTTTACTTTTTCATCCTGCGGCGTAAAATGAACGCTTTCCACCCTGATAACTTGACTAAAAAGTGTTACTTTTTCCACGATTCAATAAAAATTCATTTGGTGTATTAAATGACCGTATGATTGTTATTATCACCATGAGATAATTAATTCCTAATTGAGGGGGGCGCGCGCCCATGTAGCCTCAATAACAAACCGCCACTGTATCATATAACAGAATTACGAAAGATAACAACATTATATTTTGTAATTTAATAAGTAAATTACTTTTAAAACTCTTAGCAATTATGATTTTGCGTTGTCCCATTTTCCAAGCGATTATATTCCATCCATATGATAAGCATTATAATTTACCATAACGAGATAGTAATTTGGGAATAAAATTTTAACCTAAGGTTAAGCACGACTAGCTCCGATGGTTAAACAAATTATACAACCCTTGCCTAATTGACTAATAAAGTAATTATTTTGTTCCAAATTATATCGACAGGATAATTTCGGAACGAAATTTTCAAAAGGGCAGTTATAATCTTCAATTTTCTAAAGTGCGTTTCTTATAATTAGCTTCCAGGACTAATAATAGAATCGATAATATTTACATTAATTTCCTACTGGTTGGTTGGACTAAAGTCATCAGCTAATGCATTTCTAATAACAACTCTAATCGTAACATTAACCATAAACGTGGCAACGTCTTGTGGTAAAAAATTTTCCGACGACGAAATTTTAAACCAATTAAGTGATTTCAATTTTAGGTATTTTTTTTTCAAATGCGTTCGATTCTATTCCAAATGCGATGACATGCTTGGTGCCGTTTGATTTCGTGCTGATGATTACTTCAGGATTGTTCGTCAAATTAAGGTAATTTTTGTGGGAAGGTAAAGGAAATTTTCATTTTACTGTTTTAGCTCGCTGGCCAGTTACATATCATGGACGCAATATTTTTCATGGTTGATGTATTCCACCGAAGCCCTGTCAATCGTCCAGTGGAGAAACGTACGAAATATCAGTAAGTTTAATTTGGGAAAACTAAATTAAGAATTTAAAAAATTACACTTGCATAATTTTTGTAAAAGTTATTGACATTTGAACGATTACAGACCAAAAAAACCGTTTTATATTGACATGTTCGTAATAATAACACGCAAAGTATGATAAGTTGATAAAAACTTTAAAAAACGTGTTTAGTGGTGAATTAGTAATAGCTTCATAATATATCATAAAAAGTAGAACATTCATGATACAAGTTACGAAGAAAATTAATTTTATGGTTGTAATTCTGCAACTACTCTTTTTTAATTTCCCACAATTTATATCGATTCCACCCTAATAACCCAATCCTAAGCGTCCCCGTGACCGTGAATGCCCCATTATTTCGTGGAAGTTTTCTGTACATCGGAGTGAACACAAGAAGTTGTTATCGAGAGGAACAAGAATTTCGTTTGGTTTCAACAAAAATCCGTCAGAGGGAGCTACAAATTCTAATAACCGCATAAACCCGGTTAAATATTCGAACGGAACCATAATTAATTTCGACACCTCGGATCCCATATCTCTAAAACTATGAGCTGCAAAGAAAAAATAAATTATTATAACAAATTTTTTAGGTTATACAAACGGTTATCTAATGAAACCAGAATTATTCAAATCGATAAAGTTTTGTAGAAGTTATTGATGTTTAAAGGAATTAGCAATAAAGTTCCTTTTTATGTCATCGCAGCAATAACTCAAAAAGTATGCATAGAAATTTTAATTTTTTGAATTTTTAAAAATCTTTAGCATGTTTGAAATTGCATACGTGTTAAAATTTCAAACATGCTAAAGATTTTTAAAAGTTGTCATAGCCCTACAGTTTAACGTGGATGTTAAACCACGGTACAAGAAATTTAGCTGTTTTCGCATTAATAGAAAACTTAAGAATTTAAACCAAAACTTTTACATTAGAAATTAATCAGTGTTTTGATTAAGGCTGGGAAACAAAATCGAATATAATCAACTAATCGAATATTCGAATATGAATATTTTCTCAACGGCACTATTCAAATTATTCGAATATTCTGATTATTCGAATTTTCAAAATTATTCGAATGATTAGTTGATTATATTCGAGTAATTTGAATATTCTTGTTATTTCTTTAACAAATATTCAAATAACAAAAATGTTAAAAATTTCCAGCTTTTGGGGGTTCAAATCTTCAAATCCCCCCATGGGAGAGCAATAGATTAAAAAAAGGGTCTAAAAATGTTTTTTGGTGCAAAAAATCGAAGGCTCGAAGGATCTCGATTTCGATAATTTCATATGAAATTATTCATATGATTATTCGAATATTCGAGTAATTTGAATATTCAAATAATAATTATTCGAATATTTGAATATTCTTGTGATTTCTTGAACGAATATTCGAATACAAAAATGTTAAAAATTCTCAGCCTTAGTTTTGATAACCGCTAGCAGATAATGGCATCAACCGGGGGGGGGATCACAGAATTTGAGTACATGTGTACTCCGTCCTACCATTTGGTGGTGACTGGGCAAGTGTTACCAGACAAAGTCAAACAAAAGTTACTATTTTTATACTTTTGTAGTTAATGCAATATAATAATTTGCTAGAAAGCTCCTCCTCTTCCTCCGTGTTATTTACATACGGCCCTCTGATTTTTTAGTTCATTAATTTCTGTTAAAAATAGTCAACTAACCCAAAGCTAGTTTACTATTTACAAAATAGAAGCACACATCTGATTTTTTATAATCCTCCCCCAACCGTAGCAAAGCCCCAGATTGAACAAATACCGCCTTAAATTCCTCCATAAAGTCATAGTCCTATAGTTTAACGTGGATGTCAAGCCACGGTACGAGAGCTACACTTTTTTCGCACAAAATAGAAAACTTAAAAATTTAAACCAAAACTTTTACATTAAAAATTAATCAGTGTTTTAATAACTGCTAGCAGATAATGGCATCAACCGGGGGGGGGGGGATCATAGAATTTGAGTACATGTAATCCGTCCTACCATTTGGTGGTGACTGGACAAGTGTTACCAGGCAAAGGCAAGCAAAAGTTAATTTTTATACATTTGTAATTTTATAGTTAATCCAATATAATAATTTGCTAGAAATCTCCTCCTCTTCCTACGTGTAATTTTCAGACGGCCCTCTGATTGGTTAGTTCATTAATTTAAATTAAAAATAGTCAACTAACCCAAAGGAAGTTTACTATTTACAAAATAGAAGCACACATCTGAATTTTCATAATCCTCCCCCAATCGTAGCAAAGCCGCAGATCGAACAAATACGGCCTTAAATTCCTCCATAAAGTCATAGTCCTATAGTTTAACGTGTATGTCAAGCCACGGTACGAGAGATTAACGTTTTTCGCACGAAATAGAAAAGTTAAAAATTTAAACCAAAACTTTTACATTAAAAATTAATCAGTGTTTTGATGATTGCTAACAGATAATGGCATTAACCGGAGGGGGGGGGGGTTAATCACAGGATTTGAGTACATGTAATTCATCCTACTATTTTGTGGTGATTGGGCAAGAGTTGCCAGGCAAAGGCAAGCAAAAGTTGCTATTTTTATACTTTTATAATTTTGTAGTTATTAATCCAATATAATAATTTGCTAGAAATCTCCTCCTCTTCCTCTGTGTTATTTACAGACGGTTCTCTGATTGGTTAGTTCATTAATTTCCATTAAAAATAGTTTATTAACCGAAAGCAAGTTTACTATTTACAAAATAGAAGCACATATATGTTAGCGTGAGCCAAAAATTACAATAAAATAAAACAAAATTAGCCTTTTTACGTACTTACGATTTATTACCGTTCTTACTTTATTTCTATTCTACTTGTTATTACATAATTATTCTCCGGTATAGTATACCTCAGTTGATTACCGCCCTCATAATACCAACTTAGGTTGGTATTACTTAATCAACACTTAATTTAAAATTATTAGTCAGGACCGTATTCATTACAGGTCCGTATTCAGGTGGTATGGCTTAGTAGTCCTCGCTTATTCTAACGTACAGGTCCGGACTCAGGTTGTATGGCTTAGTAATCCTTGCTTATGCTAACACGGCCTTCCTGCAATTGTCGCGTCCTCGTGACATAATCTTGCTCTCATCCCAAATTTTGTAAGGCCAATTTATCAATTTCTTGTCAATTAGTGCTTGTGAATCACCATTGTTGTCCTAGTCATTGCTCATTACCGTGTCACGATTTTACCGGCGATATAAGGAAAAATAATAATCAAAATTAATATTGCACAATAAATAATCAGTCATGCCGCCGAAATAATCAGTCTTGCAGTCGTAATAATAATCCTAATAATTCACCATAATAATCCTAATAATCCTGAAAAATAATCAAAGTTAATGTTATACAATAAATAATCAGTCGTACAGTCGTAATAATAATCCTAATAATCCTGAAAAATAATTAAAGTTAATGTTGCACAATAAATAATAAATTAGTCGTAAAGTCGTAATAATAAGTAGTTCGGCTTTGCCGATATAATAATAAGTAATCCGGCCTAACCGCCATAAAAATTTCGGCCTAACCGCCATAATAATTCCGGCCTAACCGCCATAATAATTCCGGCCTAACCGCCATAATAATTCCGGCCTAACCGCCATAATAATTCCGGCCTAACCGCCATAATAATTCCGGCCTAACCGCCATAATAATTCCGGCCTAACCGCCATAATAACTCTCAATATTAATTCGGCGTAATTAAACAGCACCCCTTAATATTGATTCGAAAAATCTGTTTACATAACCCTCAATATTAATTCGGCGTAATTAAACAGCACCCCTTAATATTGATTCGAAAATCTCTTTACATAACCCTCAATATTAATTCGGCGTAATTAAACAGCAACCCTTAATATTGATTAGAAAATCTGTAACTTCTACACTAAATATTAAAAGTATCTTGAATAAAGAAACTTATAGCGAAAAGAAAATAATATAACAACTTTACTACTCCCTTCACTGTTCATTGGCTTGATCCAATAACTGCCAGAATTCCAATAATCTTCTCTAATAGCTCCTCCCAATACGTAACGCTCAATAGATAGTATATCCTGTATCATCATTCATCACTATTTCTCCAATCCCAAAGATATTCCCTCCAATCCACGTTCATCCAATTTTAACGCTGTTTCCTTCAAACTCTTCGTTGACTAGTATTCTCACATAGTTCAGATCCTCCATCTCTCCATCTCTCCATTCGGTATTCCCTTTAGTGGTTTGTTTCCCGCTACTAATTGTTGCTTATTTCTAAATATTAGTTTATATCGTCATCGACTTTTCATTTTCTTACTACTCTCATGGAATTCAATATCGTTCTCATTAGCCGTTCCGCTTGTCCGTTGCATCTGGGTAAATATTTAGTGAACTTCAATCTCATATTGTTAGCTTGGACCTTTTCAATTTCCCTGATTCAGCAAATCTTCAAACGTGATAACTTCATAAATCAATCCTTCAACCATTCGTCCAATCCTGACCTATTAGCTGTTAAATCGTTTGCTTTTCTTTTTATTGAATACCATGATAGTCTGAGACTCGGTTCACACTCTCTTGTATTGACCCATATTATAATCCAGTACATTGAATTATTTCTTAACCAATCAATGCATCGATATTGAAGATGGTGCCACATCGTCCTGGTGCTTGATTAGTTTTCTTTGCAATTCGCTTAGATTAGTCATCATTTTGAAATAGTTAGCTTTTTAGTCTCTCCCTCTCGTTTCTCTAATACGTTTACAGAATCAACATACGTTGTAATTTCTTATATGGGAAACCCCTTTATTCGTATTATCACTAGTTTTGTTTTTATCCTGTAATTGGTATCCCCGTACAACTTCTTGCCCGTTATTTTTTTAAAGTAATTTGATTCGTTATGTCCTAATCGTTGATAAAAATCACATTTCCACATACTCTTTTGCTCGTCATAATCTTTTTATTGTTAGAAACTGTTCAGCAAGTCCACATCCCAAACATCTTCTTAACTGGATGAAACTACATTCAGCGTTCAATTTTGGTGATTCTCTACAATCTTTCTTCAAATGCTCACCTTTTCCATAATTGAAACAACTTAGCCATGGATTACTGCTTTCTTGATTGCTTTATGTCTAGCTAGACAGTTTTATTTGTCTTCGCCGGTCGTCTCTGGCTTCATTGTCATATTGGCGAAGTATCAACATCAATTTTCTTTAATTACCCGGATTAGCCATGCGTACTCTTTTACGAACGAAATCTGACTCTATTTCACCTATCCCGTACGATAAAACTAGATTTTTAGGCTAAGTGTGGTTGGTAACGGTATAAACTTTGAATTTTCGGTTTTATCATCACTCTGTATCACTTCCACTTTGCCCGTAGTTACTCATTGGTTGCAGACCTTACAAATTTCGTATACCACGTTTTCTGATTGGAAAAATTATTACATCTTCAAATAAAATGTTCCCAGTTTCGCTCATGTGGCTTCAACTATCGAAAATTTTCGACCGATTCCTCTAAGCGCATCTCCTGTTTTCAAAATTATGATCAGATAGTGTTTTGCACGTTTTCTTATTTCGTCTATTTGATTGGTACATTCTTCGGTGGAATGTTTACTCTCGTACGGGTTATGACTTAACAGATTAAAGGAAAACTTTTCTGTATTATCTGTTGGCCGTTGTCCAAAATTGGCCATTAGATCAACTCAAAGAACAATTTCATACACCGTTGAAGATTCGACATGTCAGGATCGTTTTCTTCATTATGTGGGGTTATTTTATATTTTGATCAATTTAAAAAAAAACAATACGATACTTTGAATTAATTCTAATCTAATCTCTAAAACAAATTTAGCAGTAAACCGTAAAAAAAAATTTGTACTTATCCTGTTGTGGTTAAACGTGGGTAATTATCCCGACTTCTGATGTTAGCGTGAGCCAAAAATTACAATAAAATAAAACAAAATTAGCCTTTTTACGTACTTACGATTTATTACCGTTCTTACTTTATTTCTATTCTACTTGTTATTACATAATTATTCTCCGGTATAGTATACCTCAGTTGATTACCGCCCTCATAATACCAACTTAGGTTGGTATTACTTAATCAACACTTAATTTAAAATTATTAGTCAGGACCGTATTCATTACAGGTCCGTATTCAGGTGGTATGGCTTAGTAGTCCTCGCTTATTCTAACGTACAGGTCCGGACTCAGGTTGTATGGCTTAGTAATCCTTGCTTATGCTAACATATATGATTTTTTATAATTCTCCCCCCAACCATAGCAAAGTCGCAGATCGAACAACTACGGCCTTTCCGTATGGTTGCATTCCTCATGAGTCATGAGTGAGGTCTAAACTCTAAAGCCGAACAACTACATCAGTGATCATATCTGGGATATCCATCCTTTTATTTGATTCGACAAAGTTTACTACTTATATTTAAAAATTATGTAGCTTTTAATCTGAACACTCTGGGGGGGGGGGTTCAACCCCCTCTGGGGGCCTCTAATTCACGAACCTAATATTACGTCATGTCGATATATCTCTTTGGAACGGTTGCGATTTAATAAAATCAACAAAATATTATACAAAATATGTTGATCTTGTGACCGGGGGTTTGGGGGGGGGGCTATGGAATACGTGATGCAGCGAAAACAATAAAAACTTCTGAACATGACCTTCTTACCTTACATTATTGTCTTTTTGAAGATTTTAAGAATATTAAAATCTGTTGACTTTTGTAAAAGTTAAAGAAATCATGGCCCTATAGTTTAACGTGGATGGCAAACCACGGTACAAGACATTTGGCTTTTTTTGCACGAAATAGAAAATTTAAAAATTTAAACTAAAACGTTTACTTTAAAAATGAATCAATGTTTTAATGATTGTTAGCAAATAACGGCATCAACCGGGTGAGGGGGGGGGGGTAAAATCACAAGATTTATCCATGTTCACGTAATTCGTCCTACTATTTGGTGGTTGCTAGGCAAGTGTTACCACGCAAAGGCAAGGAAAAGTTACTATTTTATACTTTTGTAGTTTTGAAGTTCATCCAATATAGCACTTTGCTAGAAAGCTCCTCCTCTTCCTGAGTGTTATTTATAGACGGTCCTCTGATGGGTTAGTTCATTAATTTCCATTGAAAATAGTTGACTATACATTGTTTTCCCAACATATGCACCTAAGTTCCTCCCAAAAAAATAGAATGGAATTTTTCTATTGCTCGAATTTTGAAACTCCCGCTTAAATACATTTTGGGGAGGAGTCTAGGTGCATAATATGTTGGGTAAACAAAATATAGCCTAAAACAAGTTTAAGATTTACAAAATAGAAACACACAACTGATTTGTTATAATTATAATCGTCCCCCCAACCTTAGATCAAACAACTACGGCCTTTTCGTATGATGGCATTCCTCACGAGTGAGGTCGAAGACCGAACAAATACTTCAATGATGATATCGAGGAGAGTTATCCTTTTATTTAGATAATTTTTATTAAAGTTTAATTGACAAAATTTATTGCTTATATTGAAAAATTATATTATAATTTATTATAACTTTTAATCTTCTGATTGTGGGTGGTGGGGGGGGGCATTCAAGCCTCCTTAGGGGCTTCAACTTCACGAACATAATATCACGTCATGTTGATATATCTATTTGGTCAATAAAATCAACGACAGAATATACAACACTATGGTGATTTTTGTGACCGGGGGCTTTGGGGGGGGGGTATGGAATACCCCCCAACCATACACGGAGTTAAATACACGTAAAATATTAGCATCCTCACTTTTGAGGTGGGAAATACTCAATCACGAAAAATGAATATTACATTACACAGCCTCATAAAGTAAATTTACACGGTAAATTTATGTAAAGTTGTAAAATTACATAAACCTAACATGTAAGTTTACATGTTTGTATTACTGAGTCTAGCTCCGCCTTTTACAATAGTACTGACTACGGTTTCTAAAATATCCGGTATAATGATTTGCTGGAAAGCTCTTTCTTCTCCATGTCACCTACGGGTGCGCCTCAAATTAATTCGTTTATATATTAACAATGAAGAAAATTGGTTAACCTGAGAAAAAGGTTCACGGCCTACGGAATCGATGCACTTTTGATAGACCAAGATCAATCCCAGATTAGCAAATATTTGTTTTTCATGACCTTTCCCTCCCCTTTCTTGGAGGGGGAAGGGGGAGGATCAGAGACAGGTGCAATTGTTTTGGGACATTGTAACGAATTCTTGCACTTCGTTACGCGGTACTACTTTCTCATCTCATTTCAATATTTCTCACTACGGCCCATGCATTTTATTTAAATGCAATTTATTGTTAAATTCAATGCATTTTGCAGCAGATGGTTGATAGGTGAACCTTTCGCGCAGTAATACCTGATTCGGGGAGACTTGTAAGCTCAACCATGGCAAACGTACGCTGTTTTTCACGACGATTTTTTTAAGTACCTCTAATGCGTAGACAAGTATTTTTTGGTCCAACGCAGCTGTTTATTGGTGGCTTCCCATGTGAAACAGTGGTATAGTTGTCGTGTGCTGTTTCTAGCTCCTGGTTGTAAACATCTGGAACAGGAGAGGCTCTTCATGCGGAATCTATTGCGCAGTTCCTTGGTGCGCAAGTTGTGGAAACATTTTGAATTTATCCACGACCTGGCCTCCACATTTGATCAGGAGCTAGCCTATTAACATCGTGGCAAACAAACTAGAGAGGTCCTCTCTGGATTGTGAGGGACTCTGGTCTCTATTCGGGCTAACCCTCTCATTAGGGGTTGCGATTCAAAGGGTAGTTTTTGTACCTTTTTTTACCGTTTCTTTGCTAAATAAAGAACTTGCTACAGATACAGATGTCGAAATAGTCTTTCACTCTTTTCGACTGGGAGTGGAGGTCGTAGTATTTGCTTCTTCTTCTATATGGCTAATCCGGAACTGATCAAGATACCCTAAGTGCGGCCGAATCACGACAAATAATGAGACATGAAAAGGAAACCATTCAACAAAGGCCAGCTGATGCCGAAGTCAACCGATTGTGAGCCGCGTTGGAAACTTTTCAATAAACGCAGCACCAACAAGAAACTCAATGTTATTCAATAGATAATAAATAATTACGTGATTTGAGTTTATTAAAATTAAAATCTAGCTGTCCTTGAAATAATAAAACTGCCGCTGGCAGGCCAAGCGCCAGAGACCCTACTGGTCTCACAGCGCTTCTACATAATAAATAATTACATGACTCGAGAAGCATTTGTTTTTTTCTCGTTAATCCTATAACATTAAACGAGCAATTCTTGTATATATTTATGCAATGGCTTTCTCGAAAACGGGCCTAACGATTTCGATGAAAATCACGGACTAGGGGTTTTTTGGGTCTACAAATCGATCTGACAGGGTCTCATCTTTAGGAAAATTCATTTTCGCGAGAAAAAGCGACTTGAATAGCGGATAAACCATACGATTTAGTAGGCCGTTACCTTTCGCGGCCTACTAAGGAAGCTACTCAAAATTTTGTTGTTTATCTTTTTCAATTGTTTTTACGTCATTCTTGTGTTACTAAAAATAAGAATAGTTACGATCGGAGATCGGTCACTCAGGTACTTTAATCTAATTGTCGTAAAATATCGTTGAACAAGTTATTTACATTTACAACAGACAGAGAATAACTCGAAAACTGTGCATGGTGGAGAAAAATAGAACTATGTTTGAATAGTAGAATGTGAACTTTAACGACTGATAGCATATAAACTAATCACTTTAGAGCAAAATGTAACGAAATAATTTTTTTACCGTCACTTATTGGCTTTCCAAAAAGCATAATAAAATTAAAATCGATCCATATTTGTAGAAGTTATTGACATTCGAGTGGATCAAGGTGAAAGTGTTATTAATAAGTTCAAGTTTGACGGTGGCGGTGGTATAAACTTATTCGATCGATATTTTTTGAATTACAAAGTCAAGTTCCTAATATTCAATTCTAGTAAAGTTTAATTTTTTTGTAATTATTCCCACTTAAAAACAAAACTAAAAAGTTTTTCCTTTGTTTCATCCTAAGTGGGTCATCGATTTTCTTTGTTTCATTCCGACTAACATTTTGAAAACCACCGTATCGCATCTTCAAGAATCGTGCTACCACTTTTTTCCGCTCGAAATCTTTTTTTGTTGTAATACTCAAAACTTTTCGACGACTCCTCGTACCCATGCAAGACTTTATTTTTCAACGTTTAACTAAAACAACTGTTTAAAAAATTTAAACAGCTTAAATTTCATTTTGCGGTTCATGTTAGAAAAGTCAGCATGGGTGAAAATTCAGTCGATTAAAAACTTGCTAACTTTTTGTTTTCAACTTTTTATTTAATGTTTTCTTATTTTTAGCTTGCGAGAACGTTAATCCGGACTTACCATGTTTAAGAAACGGATCAGAAGTTTTGGAAAAGTACAGTTTTTCTTCGGAAAATCTAAATCGAGATCTCTGGTGCATGTTCGTTTTGAGCGCAATTTTTTACGTGTTAGGTTTTGCCTGCTTGTGGAAGAAGACGAAATGTTGAAATAATAAAGTTATTTTTTTGTATTATCTTTGTGTTTTCTATTTTTCTTTGTTATTAAAATTTTCTATTTGTAAATAAAGCGAGCTGAAAGTATAACATGTGGCGACCTCGGTGCGAATGTAAGGCAATGGAATCCGGGATTCCGGATCAATGTAGACCCGACTCCTGGGATTTGGAGGTTTTATTTCCAGCATATCTAAACAATTACTTTAATAATGGACCCCAACCTTAATTTTGAATGTCAGGATCCATTTTGATTTTTGTTTCACTTTTGTTTTACTACTTCCGCTTTTCAATTGTTTTTGACAACTGTCAAAAGAGCCTACTAAAACCCTTAGAAACGAGAATGTTTAGCCCAATTTTGAAGTTTGGTAGGTGTAATAAATAAGGCAAGAAAAATTAAATAAATAATACGGAGCGCAAATTTAATAAGGTAAACCGGCGGATCATGCGCAAAGTAGGAAAAGTGAGAGCTGTCATGGTGTCTATTTGACAGCGTGTAGTGTGTTGTCTTAATAAATTTCGGTTTTATTCAATGATATCTTGATAACATAAACATCGAATTGTGATTATAAATAATAAAAGTGTCCAATTAACTATTCGTGTGATAATTCGGTGAAATTATAATTTGTTGTGCCCCAAAATTTTAAAATAGCCTCGTGCAACCCAGAAATAGTTACTACACCTGTGCTGATTACAGAACGGTAAGTAAATATATTTATTTATTTTTCTTTTGCCACCGACTATTACATACTTCAACACATAATTTACCTTAACGCAAACCACAAGTTTAACTTGCATAAAAAAATTATTGGCAAAGGCTGCCAATTCAGCGATTCAAGGGCTTCTCACTTTTGTACTCGCGTGTTTGGGTATTTAAATTTTTAAGAAAATATATTCAGGTAATCTCGAGTAGTTTTATAAAAATCGAAACTATAAATCTTAAAATATAAAAATAATCTTGACCTAAACAACACGAAGTATTTTTGAATATTTTGCCGCCACTCCCACTCGTCATATGTAAGTTTACGTTCACTTTCTATGGTCGCTGCTGCGTTCATTGACTAAATCGCGATTAATGGTTATCACTTTCTTTCCTTATCACAATTTTATTTTTAGTTCCACCAAATAAAAATTTATACAACCAATTAGAAAAGGGAATCCTTAAGAATTTATATCGATTTCAATGAAAATGCGCTTTTAAGGACGATTCAAAAGACATCAAAATTTAATTTGTTGGTGCCGAGTTCAGATGAAGTCAATTGAGCACTTGAATTTAAGAGCGGCTGAAGAGGAAAAGCTCGAGAGTTAGAAACGGTTTTCAAATGCTTTCATCACGAACTTTTTCTTTTTCCAAATGAAGCCTTATCAGAACATTTGATACTTACCACTATGCTAAGTGACCTTCGTTTGAGAATTACGAACGAGAAATTGATACTATTTTAGAGAGGGATGGCTTACTAAGGAAATAAGAAATTGGTCAAGGTTCAGGGACCGGCAAGGGAATTCACACTGACCTACAAAAGTATCGATGCAAACAAGTTGAAGTGGGATTGCAGGTGCATCAAATGACATTTATATTGAATTCAGTACAAAGCGTAAAATTGCGAAGAGTAATGAATCAAAATTTCATCAATACAAGGAATCAAGGTTTTCAAAAACTCTGATGTAACTCTTATAATTGGACGGTCTTTCTTAATTCAGAAGGAAGGATGGAACCTGGAGACACAACATCCGGTTCCAGTACGGCAACCAGTAATCCATCCGGGATTCGTAAATGTAGGATTGTCATGGCTCATGACTCATGGCCAACTGATTCCGACTCAGATTCCGACTGATTGGTCGACTCCGCAGGAGTTTGATTTCTACTTTACTCGAACGAAAAATATATCAGTAGATTCTGATCAAACGTAGGTCCATACTAAATTGCCTACTACTATTTCTAACAAAATTTAACTCGCTGCATCGACATTTCCTCAGAGGGGAGCTTCGATTAAGTCAGGGACAAATTCTTTCTTCTCTTTCCTTTCCTTTATTTTTTACATCTGTAAAAGATTTATACTACTTTCCCACAATCTGTTTCACCCATGACATTACAAGTAGTGGCGGCTGGTGAGGGGGGGGGAAGAAATATCAAAAGAAAATACAATCTCGTATCTAGGTAGCGAAAGCCACTTATTAAAGCCAGTGCAACTGCACTCTAGCTTGTATCGTCCACCGATCTTAAACCTTCCTCTCGCTCGTTCATCGTCGTCATGCAATCGTGACGTATCGCACCTAGTAAGCATAATTTCCTAGATTCCTAGATTTAAACCTACATTAGTTGCAGTTTTCAGTAGACACAGTTTGCTTTCACATAAAAGTATTATCTACTTGAACTTTTTTCGATATTTTTCATATCCGTTGTTATCATTAAATTTTAATTAATTAATTAATTTTAATGAACCATAAAGGTATCTGACTTGAAAAAAACTTTAGTACAAAAACTTTGGCCGAGTAAATATTGTTTAAAAACTCATTAATGTCATTCTAATAACTTTTTTGAATAAATTTGAATACATTTTTGCAACAATTCATATTATGAGTCCCCCGTCAAAAAATTAATCAGCTGTCACTGATTACAAGCTGGTGTATCTGATTAATTATGGATTACACCTTCACACCTGTTCCACCTTTGTCCTTAGGCTCCAGACTATAGTTTGTCGATATTGTCTATATTTTCCGGTCGTTGTATCATATTTCTTGATGTCATTTTTATTTTTTCTCTTTTATTTGATTGCGTTTCTTTCTATTCTTTATATGCATCTCTTTTTCTAACATAATATACAAATCCTCATAAATGTATTGGGAGCGTCCATTAAGTACTTAAGGACGATTTTGTAATTAAATTGTAAAATTTGACCCCTTCCTCCCCCACGTAAGGGTACGTAAGATTGTGGCACCCCCCCATATTACGTAAGGATTACTATTTACAAATAGTAGTTTTCATCACTAGGCCGGAAAGTGTCATTTTACAACCGAGGGGCGGGTTTTCGTAGCCGAGGCGAAGCCGAGGCGCCCGAACGCACCCGAGGGTGTAAAAGCACTTTACGGCCGAGTTGGTGTAAACAACTTTTCGTTGTGACGGGACCACAACAATTTCTGCGCATGACGTCACGCGGCAGAATAAATTCAAATGGAACATCGTGATTGATTGGTTGGAATATTTGATGTGTGGTATCACTGCTTTACGAAATAGGTATATCAGTGTATCGTGGACGGTACCACACCATTTTTATTTGTGATTTGTAGTAGTGAAGATCAAGGTCAAGGGTTATCGTAAAAGCATGGCAAGTAAATCTATCGAGGAAGCGGCCAGTTATGCAAAAAACGTGTCGTTACCTACGAAGTCTAAAGTGATTTATAGGAAAGAGCACGAGAAATGAATGGGCTTTTTGAAATACCACCATGCGGAGGTACATAACCTCAATGAGGCCACGTTGTTGGCCTACTTTTTAAAGATGGCCGCATAGTATAGCTACACCACATTGTGGTCGTACAGTAAGTAGCACTTTCCCGTTTTAAGTACACGTTTTAACACATTTTTTTGATTTCACACAGATTTCCGACAAAATTCTAGGATCTGCAGGTCCCCTTCCCCTCAATAAGATTGTTAATGCGCCGCAGGCGCATTCTTACAAGCATAGTGCGTTTGCGTCGAAAGAAGCCGGACAAATGATGTTTTTACATCTTTGTTAATTTTTATGACCCCCCCTTTTTCACTCCCTAGGACGTGAAAATCCTTGACCCCCCACTTTTCACTCCCTATGATGTGAAAATCCATGACCCCCCACTTTTCACTCCCTAGGAAGTGAAAAGAGGCACTTTACGTACCTCAAATGAGGACGTGAAACCCCATTTTCTAGACCGGCATAACGAAAAAATAATTTTGCACCCCCCTTACCTTTACCCTTTACAGCATAAGGTATTAAAAAACTTAGTAAAGAATACGTCATACCCCCCCCATGTAAGGGTCCGTAAGATTTCCGATACCTGCCCCCTCCCCTTACGTAATTAATGGACGGCCCCATTCCAGCTCTTAAGATTATGGTAGATTCATCTACCATAATTTCTTGTGGTTTATTATTTTCACAAATCTTATCGTGCTGGTCAACCGACAAACTAGCGCAGCTGATAGATTTGGGTGACTCATAGTAGGCTAAGTCGGACCGTAACGAGGCGTAGCCAATTTATTTAGGTGGATCTAGTCACTCTCCGGGTCATTTAATGCTTAAAATGAACTTCGAGTCAATTAAGGCTATATTTGGTTAGAAAAAGACACTATAATATTCCCCCTTCTTTGTTACAAGTTTTGTTTCATTGGGGGGGGGGGAGGTTACCGGTATATTTATTCTATATTAATGAGATCACAATTTCAGATGTTGGAATAAATTATAAGATTACTAGATTTCACAGCTTGGAAACAAATAAAAAAAAAGAACAAAATCTGGTTGCAATATAATGCAGTTTAGGGGAGTCCAAAACATTCAGCCAGGACCATTCTTCCCTCTTCCCCCCCCCGGTCTTTACGCCACTGTCCATATCTCACCAGACTCTCGATTGCATGCTAATTTTTTCACATTTTAGGGTGTTTAGAAGGCTTATCCAGCCTAGACAAAATATGTATTGTCAAGAATTAAATTTGCGTCTTTTATCAATTTTGAATAGAACTATCGTTACCTCCTTGTGCTGGGGGGTATTTCATACCCCACAGACCCCGCGGTTTCACACCTATTTCTTAACATTTTAGGGGATAAATTCCACAGATGTACCTAGTCCTGAGTGTTAGGAAAGGGGATTATAGTTCCTTAATGTACAGAGTCGTGTGCTAAACGAGAAGAAGAGGTTGCGAAACCAGTAAATAATCAACAATGCAACTTTTAGGAATCAAATTAGAATAGTCATCTTATTCTTCTTTATAGCTGGAGGGTATTCCATACCCCCCAGACCCCCCGGTTTCACACCTATTTCTTCACATTTTAGGGGATGAATTTGTTTTGAGTTTTTGATTTGATTCTTTAACAGTCAGTCGCTTTGCTGTTTACTTTACATTTTTTTTACTTTTTTTTTTACTACAGTTTAGTTTACATCTGGGGGGAGGGGGGGTCTTGACTGATTCCACTGATGTACCTAGTCCTGAATGTTAGGGAAGGGGGTTATAGTTCCTTAATGTACAGCGTCGTGTGTTAAACGTGAAGAAGAGGTTGCGAAACCGGGGGGTCTGGGGGGTATGGAATACCCTCCAGGTACACCATCAAATTAGCAACATACGACTTAGGAATCAAATTAGAATAGTTATCTCATTGCTTTTATAAAGCTGGAGGGTATTCCATACCCCCCAGACCCCTACCCCCGGTTTCACGCCCATTTCTTCACATTTTAAGGTATAAATTTGTTTCGGTTTAACGATACTTTTAATTGTATAAATATTTCAATAAATCTTTTGTTTGAACGGGCCGGGCTGTAGTACAAACTAAACCGCTTTCTACAGACGCTTTTTATCATTGTTATCTACGGTTCTGGGGGATGGGTAAATAAAATTTTTTTTGAAAATTTTATAGTAAATTTCTAAAAAATTAAAGTACATTTTTAAAATTTGTAGTCTTTAGTCTTTTTTTTTTTTTTTTTTTCGATTTTAGTATTCCATATGGGGTCATTAGTATCTAATTACTCCCCTTGATATCTACTAAAGAGTTAAAATTTGTGACTTTGGAAATTTTCTGTAACTAATCTAGTGAGGATATTATTGTACAAAATCAGGCACATAGAGCAGGAATGTCAGACGGCCAGTGGCGGAACTAGCACTTGAGAGGCCCCAAGCGCAATTCAATTTTGTGTGCATATTAAACGCGCACGTTTTTTACTATGGTATGGTACAATTATTTTTTACGTTACATTGCCTCGGGCCCCTAAGATTTTACGGGCCGTGTTCATTCGCACACCGCGCACACTGGTAGTTACGCCACTGAAGTTAGCTATAAACAAATATATTTAGGTACTTTAAGGAGAACCTTAGGAGTCTCCACAAGTTCTATTTAGCTGGATTTTTCACTTAGTTGACATCCGATTCATCTAGTTCTAGTTAGTTCCATTGTGTTATCCTGACATTACCACTTCTTTGAACCATTTCAAACCTTAAAATGAAGTTTTGAGTCATGGTGGTGAAGTCCTATTCATAATCTTCAGCAGTCTCTTTATACCACATACATACATAGCTCATCGCTACGACTGAGTATGGAAGACCCAAAATTTGAACGTAGATTCCAAACGACGAATTGGGCATGTCAAACTCACAGCTGCCAATATTAGGATTTGGGAGTTGTGTGCGGTTAGTTGCAACATTAGTTTTTGATTTTGATTCCAGGAAAAAATTGCTCGAAGGTGGCAAGGTGTTGGCTTAGAAGAGTGGACGTGGTGAGCGTGCTTTTCTACGTTAGTCATGATACGTGGAATCCTGGGAATCTTAGTTTTGAGGAAGGCCATCATTATCTTCGGTTTGTATTCGTCTTCGGGGGGCCCCGTGGGGAGCTTAGCTTTAGTTGTCCTTTTGATAGAGTTCCTGGGAGTTGTGGGTTACTTCGCTGAGATTTGAAGGTTCTTCTGAGCTACCATGTGCTTTGCGGTGTATTATTCACTGCAATTGACGCACTTCGGTTATTGATTTCTCGCTGTGTTGCATTGGGTTGCAAGGTGGCATACTTACTATCTTTATCGTCAGGTGAACGAACTTTTGACATCCCAAACACTGTGTATCTGTGGTATTTTGTTGCCCTTGGGTTCTATAGTGACGTCGGCGTTGTGAATTTTCTTTAAGAAGACGGCCTTGGCTTTGGGAATCCTGCTAAGTTTGACCAAGAATAGCGACATGGGGCTGCGGTCTGCATTTGCGTACTAAGGTCCACTTTTGATGGCATCCTCATAGATTTTGATGTGGTGGTTCCCCGAGTGGTCATGGGGATTGAAGGAGTTATCAGATTAGCAGCAGTTTCTTGCGAGGAAATCAGGCAGGTTTAGATGGTTTCGTTTTTCATCATGACGGTTTTTTTTTTGGGGGGGGGGTCGAATTTCGTCCCTGAATTTGTCGGGTTATGGGAGAGTTTCCTCTTGATTGGAACGGCGCCGGCGGCGTCCACGTCATTTTTGGATTTTGCCAGTAGATATATCTTCATCATTTGTGTCCATATCTTCTTCTATTTATGTAGGGAGTATCGTGGGTTTGATTTGGATGATGAATTGGTTGATAGAAAAACGTAGAAAGAAATCGTGTGTGGGCGCTTCGGATAGTGCGGAACTCTCTGTGGGAACGTCACGATTGTTTCGGGTCTTCATCGTCATCAGTTTGCACGATCATTTCTGTTACCTTAGCCAATATTGCATCGTGTTTGAATTTCTTGTTCCACAATTTGGTCTGCAGCTAGTAGGTTCTTGTGGTCCAAAGGGAGTGGGCCTTATAGATAATCTCGATTCCAGATTTGGAAAGTGGTTGACGATGGAAGCCAGGTTCGAGGTTGATGGCAGCAAGGACGCTATGATTGGAAAACACTGCTGCAGGTACTTGGAGTTTTCATTAACAGGATGTTTTTGTACACCCTCCAAGCAAAGGGAGAATCTGAGGGAATTTGTTCAGGAAACTAAGGTACATATCGTGGTCTTACTGCAAAAACCGCCTAAGTCCATATTAGGACTTTATTTATTCTCTTTTTTGGCTAAAAAAACACCAGTGGGGTCAAAAGCCGAACAATTACACCAATTTTTAACTAACATTTTTGCCTAGAAATAGAAAAAAACTCATCATGCAGTGCAGTCCTTATAGGTCCTGATATGGACGGATTTTGCAGTAACCCCACGATATTATATACCTACTTAAGGGGGGCTCTTTAGTAGTAGTAGTAGTAGTATGTCGTCAACAGGTGCCGCGACAATAGAAGAAACCAGCTATTTTTGTGCATAAAAATCTTTTTACCAATATATAATTCATATAAATTCAAGGAAGTTGCATAAATTTACTAAATGAGGTTGTTTGAGCTGACATTCGAGAATTTATATGAATTATATCTTAATAGAAAGATTTTCATTGACAAAGTTTTTCTATTGTAGCGCTACCTGTTGGCGACGTGCCAATGGACGGAACTTCTTAATTTTAACCAATTTTAAAGTTGTTTTTTTTTCTATATTTTTTATTTTTAGACCCTTGCTGTAGACACTGTAAAATAAGAAGAAATTATTGTAAATCGGGAGGTCTGGGGGGTACAGAGTACCCTCCAGGGAAGGAGAATCTAGAGTAATTTATCGAGGAAAATAACCTACATATTATAAACATTTAATTTGATAAAATTTTGATGTATTTTTATTGTACCGTGTACTGCGGATTATACCCCCTTAGTCCCTTCCTTAGCTTTGCCAGTGGAGAGCACATAAACCTTTTAGCTAAAAAGCAGTCCTAAACAGTTCTCAACGGTTGTGGCTCATTTATTCCATCTGCTCTGTAGCCTATTGTATCCAATCCATGCTGTGATGCTAGATGGATTGTGATGTATCGAGTACTACCTCGATCACCAACAGTGTAGAATGTAGATGTCCTCTGGAAGGCCGAGCTAAGAAATTTTCTGCCCCTTTTGTCGAACGGGCCCGAAGTGTAACAGTTGTACCGAGCACAACAATGCGGTTTCACTCGGTGGTTGATTACGCCTGCCGCGATTCGAACCCAGAATTTCCGCCCTGTAGCTCAACCAGCGGTCACATCGCACCACCACTGTGGCTTAACTTTGTAGCTTGCATAAATGTGAAGAAATAAATGGAAGTCTGATACGTAATCGATCACTCTAGTTTGTAACGTCCACCGATCTTAAGCATTCCTCTCGTTCGTTCATCGTCGTCATGCGATCGTGACGTATCGCACCTAGTAAGCATAATTTCCTAGATTTAAACCTACAGTAATTGCAGTTTCTCTTCTACCCGAAGGGAGAAAATCAATCGACAAAAATCAGTTTCTTCAAAATACGAGTGAGCTAAACTGCAAATAACTTTATTAGGGGGGGGGGGGCATTCTCGAAATCTTCGGTTTTCGGCCGTCTTGAAGTGGCTCTGAATTATATACGAGTTCAGCACTCAGTCGTCGGTAAGACGAACAAAAAATGCATCTACTTACTTAATTAACTTCTAACCCGCCAGTCTTTATCAGGTAAAGGTCAAGGGAGCTTCGTTCCCAATATACTCCGTATGGTCAATCATTCTCTGCTATAACTTGCAGATTTTCAAATAAAAATTGTAAATTAAGTAATGCACAGCCGATTATGTGCCCCAAGACCAATAACATAAAATTTAACACTTCCTCGCGCAAATTGACTCTTATTAGGGGCTTCGTAAAATTACCCCTCCAAGTCAATATTGAAGTGATTTTTAACGCATATTTTAAGTTCCAACGCATAATTTGCATAATTTTGTCATGTTATCCTCATCGCACGTTGTAAATTTCGCACATACCTTCTTTGTAAGATAGCATACGATGTTGATTTTAGAATGAAACTTTGCCGAAATATTCGTATAATGAATTTCGAAATTTTCAATCTTTTTGTTATAAGCAGGAAATTAAACCTACGTAAATTTTTGGGTTCTATTATCTAAACATTTTGATTTCGAGATTGACACGGGGGTAGTGGGTTATTGAATAAGTGATGCAGAAGTTTCAACAACCTACATAATCAGAGGTAAAACTAAAATTTACTTTCTCCTCCAGTGTTAATTTAACCCTTCAAACCTAAGTGAACGAGCAAACATTTTACTTGCATAAAACCCTCGGATGCTTCGAGGAAAATATTATTTTACTACGCTAATTTAATTGTGCAAAGCAGCCAATCGGAAGGGTATTTTATCGAAATAATATCTTCACCCCATCCCTTATTTTTTTTTATTTAACTTAAAAAAAAAATGTTTAATTATTAGGTGTTTTATTATTAAAATTACCAAGAGGTCGGTCGTTCATAATTTTAATTGAAAATAGGTGAGGAGTTTTCGGTGTAATATATCTTTCGAGGAGTGTTTATTTCTAGACGCCGCCTAGTGCTTTGTGAAATAATTTAATGCATTTTGTTGTACGCCAACAAAAGTTTTAGGCGTTGGTAGCCAACACGAATGTTAATAGTTACGTGCATTTTTAAACAATTATGAGTAGGTGGTGACTCTTTTAAATTTTTCAATACTACCTAAAAATACATTTGAATAGGTAAAAAAATTCCGTTCATCTTTTCTCGGTGCGAAACGACGCTGCATGTTAATTTTCTTTTATTGTGGTTGGACTAAAAACGGAGAACTATTAGCGAGAGGGTGACACATTGTGCCAGTATAAAGGTCGTTAGAGAAAGCTTGCACTGGGACAATTGCGTTTTAGTTATTTTCTTTCATATTTATTGCACTATAAAGCATTAAGATGGAGCAAACATACACTGCCTGCTTTTCCTGCTTGGATTTCATGATAAACCCTTTATATTTCTTAATGAGATCTGTTTTTGATTATGGTGAAAAAGTGCTGATTTGAATGGAACACGAACCCTATGAAAAAGTATCGTATAGATTTATACAATCACGGAATCATATGTGCGGATGATGGATCAAAAGGATAATGGTTCATACCAGGAGTATTACCTGATAACGATTCTTTTCGTTCTTGTTCAGGCGTTTCCATCGACGGCGTTGCAAAAATTCACGTGTACTTTTTATTATTTGAGAAATTCTAGCATTGACAGCCCCAAAATTCACCCTTTCAAAAGAGGGTAGATTCGTTTAACACTTAATTAATTATTCTTCAAACGGGAGAACCTAATTACAGGAGCAAAAATCGCCAATAATAAGATAACACAATTATCATCACCAGCACCGTTCGCTCCCATGCTCCATTAGTTTGAGGGTGGAAAAGAACATTGCAAATCTTATGCTAATAGTTAACATAAACATGTAAGTTCTTATATTACAAAATTGTTAAATTTATTGAAATAACGATCGTTAATTTTTATTACCATTCATAAATTTGAAACGAGAAGCCCGCACATTTGATGCGGTTTTTATTATTTTTTTTGTTACTTAACGAAGTTTGTTCCATTAATTTGTTCTTTATTTTTTTTATTATGTAGAATTTCAAATTACATTTTGTTAAAGTGTGTAACTTATATAAATTATAATGAAATTTGATCGAGAATTTTTAGGGTTGCATAAAAACACGAAATATACGCGTTTTATTAAGCAACATAAATTTCATTAAGGGTGGCGAGCGTTTTTGCGGTTTATTTTGCTACCAATGTTATCCAGTAATTTGGACTATGTTACATATTTCTTTTGCTTTTATATGACCAACACATATTTTAAGACGACTCGACAAGCAGTATTGTTTGCTGTCGATGGGGGGGGGGGCACCTCATTCCACATATCGAGTTAAATTTTTTTGTACTACTCAAGTAAGTACTAAAAAGTTTAGTCATGCTTGTGTAATTCTAAATTTAAATCCAGATCGAGCTAATGACATGTAAAGAGTGACTAAAAAAAGCAGGTTCCCTGCTGGTGTTTATCGGTGCTGATAAGCGTAAACATTATGACTGCGTTTTCAGTACATGAAATGCACGTCGGTTCTTTTGAACCGTATCATAGGCGGCGACAAGATTTTATCGCGCCTGTTCAATTTTTGCTTAATTACGGAGGAGTTAAAATAATGGATATCGTAGTTTTAATTGACATTTTAATTAGAAAGATTAAACAGATTTGAATCGAGGCGTGGGGGTTTCCCCAAGGGTAGGGGAAATTTTGTCTTGTGTTGCGTTGGTTACACCCAGCATTACAAGAAAACTTCCGTTTTTTTTATTAGAAAATTTTGCGATTATTATTGCAAAATTTATCGTCAAAGTTTCAAGTTTGCATGTTTAAAGATTTATGCATTTATTGTATTTCATAAAATGCGCATTATTACATGGATATGTTTATTATCGTTAAAACTAAATTACAACCTTTAACGACATATTATAGGTTAGACAATGCCGGAAATTTCGAATAATTTGACTTCCAAGATATTTTTATCGTAAAATTTAGTAGACTATTTGGAATTGTTTTAATATAACAATTAATTGTCCCAATATAATTTATTCACGTAGGGAAATTATTGCGCATCTTTATAGCAAGACTGAGTTTCATGACAATATTAAAATGAGTTTACGAGATATTTAAACAAATTAATACCGAAGTTTATTTGATCGTTTTAAACGGAATTTTCAAATTCTTTAAGTTTTATTGTGCTTGCGTGGATGTAAACACTAAAGCGCGAGCTGCCAGTAAAAAGGAATTTTAAAGGTGACAGGTTAGCGACGACGTTCCATCTACCGGCCAACGCGAGCAGCTCGAAGAAATTCGCACGTCTTAATCGATGAAAAGTTATCATTTTTGTTTCTAGTTAAATGAAATCGAAAATTCATTATATGTTTTGAAAGTTATAATGGAATTTTGTTGAAACAGTCTCATAATGACCCTTCCTCCTATTTGTAAGTCGAAAACCGTGCGTATGTCCTGTTAAAATGTTTAGATATGCGAAGAGCGTAAACGATGCGTATGCTGAATATTAATGGTTAATTACTAATAAACACGAACATAAAATAATTAGTGACATTAATCATCGGACCTTTTGAACCAATTTATCTTTTGTTTGCATATCTTTTACTGTGTTGTTTAAACTGCTCTTGAAGACGACGCTTAATTAAATCTAAATAGTGAACTAGAAAAATTACTTACTGTCGGAAAATTTTTGAGTTGGTAAATTTATTTAATTAACCCTCGTTTGGGGTCATTTTACGACTCTACGTGGTTTTTCCAAATTTTCTCCTGATGTTTTTAGCTATAACAAACATTTTATGTGCCCTTTATTTAAGATCCATGAAATTATCTTGACTAATTAGACATTTAACGATTTAAGCTGAACATCATTTTGCTGGATAATTTATAATCACATACTAGCGCTATAATTAATGTGGAAACTCATTAATAGCTTAAAGAGTGAAGATTTACTGTACAGGGTGGTCTAATTTAGATGCAATTATGTTAGACATCCTGATGCATGTCGACTTGTGTTCTGCACTTTTTGTGGTGTAACAAAATATCCTATCGTCACTTATCTATAAAAACATTTTACATGCACCCAGCGATGTGTTAATTCCAACTATAATTGATGTTGGGGGATGTAGACAAAAAGTATTAATTTGTTTCCAAACTGCACAAATTTACAATCCCTAAATGTGTTTCGTGAGGCATTTACAATTTGTTAATGGCTTTACATTTTTTATTAGCCATTTTCGACTACTGTCCGTTAATTTTATTAATTTTTTTATATCACACCGTACCCGATTTATGCATGCGTATACAAATTTGCTGCAATAAACGCGATTATGAAATTTACTGCTAAATAAAACCCAAACCCACCGATTTATTTCCACTTACCAATTGCTTTCTAATGTAACGATTACTTGACAAAAAGTTTCTACCACTTCCACTTATTCCAGCTGTATGGTAAACACTGCCACTTACCTTACAAGGTATAAATAAGCTTTAAACGACAGTACTCGATAATTAGTGGCGGCAAACTAACTTGAAGACATTTATGTACTTGCAGCATAAAATACTCGTGCCACTGCCTCGATTGCCTACCTATCCCCCCCCCCCTTCAGAATCAAATCTTACAAAACTAACATTTGGAATGTCACATACCTACTCTAAATTTTCTCTTTAATACGCACAGTTTACGAGTTATTACCAAATCATTTAGAAAGCTGTTTTTACACTTACCCACCCACCCTTTAAGAAATAAAAATCAACTTTTACTATAAAATGTTATTCTGGTCTTTCCGAAAACGTAATTTAAGTTTATGTCGACTTACACAGTTTCCGATTTGCTTTATCAATAGAAACGGTTTTAAACATTTAGATATTCAAATGTTTGTAACTTCTGCAAAAGTAGATCGTTCTCAATTTTTTTCAGTTCAGTAGAAAGCCAATCATGCAGGCTAAAAATGCTGTTATGTTATTATGTTATTGTTTTTGTTATAATCAATAGTTCCAACGTTCATGAAGTGTACAAACTTTTTTATATCTTACTAAAATTAAATCTACAAAACTCCGTACTGCGTAAATATATAGTCTAATTAAAAATTTTGCAGGGGAGGACTCACTTATCTAAATTCTTCTTAGCTGCTGCTGGAGAGGCTATTGTGTAACTTGATAAAACCTCGAGTGGATGACTGTGAAGAAACTGAATTTAGATTGGGGTCATAGCTGCTGCACTGACCACACATATCGAAAATTGATTTGAAAGAGGAGAAGAAGCTTTTGTCGATCATGTCCATCTGTTCTTCTCCAGGACTCCCCTTTGTTCCCCCCACCTTTGTTCAACTTTTAAACCGCAGACTTGGTTGATACTGTAAGCAAGAAGTTTGAAGAAGAATTGGATCCTATGTCCTAACGAGACCAAAATGATTCCCTGCGAATGCTTCCGAGTCGCAGCTTATCAGAGGACTTGCTGCAGCTTGGATGAATAGCTCATACGTCATAAGAACATATCAACGAAAAACACCAGATGATCCCATATTTTGAGCAACAACGCCAACGGCCCAAATATAGACCCTTTCAATAATTGAACAACCAACGATAACATTCCAATAATTAACCTGACGTTTCCTTGGGTTTAACCACCTTCGTCATCTATGGTCAAAGCTCAACAGAAGAGCAAAGTCTCCGTAATGCGTCAAACCTTTGCCCTCTCCTGTTTCCTTCAGGTTTTTTGTGTATGAGTATGAAATACCCCAGGTGCTATTGAGTGGCTGTGTAACCTAGATATAGATATATTATGTAACCGAGTACCTATGATTTGTTTAATTTAAATAAAGCATTTTTTTTGAGTTGAAAATTATTATTTAATACATTTTTCTAAAATAAACCGAGCTAAGTAACAGTGAGAATTAAGGGAGCACTTCGATAAAGTAGAACTGGGTTCAGTGTTGCAATAAGAAATAAAAAGTCCATATATTGGTTGCCTCCTAAAGATTCGCTCTAAAAATGTTGCGTCGGGAAGTTATTGACGTGTCCATAAAATCCTTCTTTGAATTTCCGCAGAAAGTGTGAAAATCTAATCAAATCAAATTGCTGGATGTAAAGTTATACCATAGGCTGATGCTGACAGATTTACCGTAGCCGTGGAGAGTACAAAGTATGGAAAGATACATACATATTACATGGCGATCCTGATTGTTTTGGCAGATTCAGAGGTGGATGTGTATATTTAGTATTTTTTGACCAGATCCAGCCGTGATTCTACCTACTGAAACTGGACTAAAAATATGCTCCAACCCCAGAACAGTTTATTAACACTAGCGAGTCCTCCAACTGCAGGTATTCGCGTTGTATATTAACAAAACTCCACCACACGGAATAATTTCAAACTCCATTGGACCTAATATTTTAGTGATGGTGGCGCCACCAACGATAATGTAAAACGCGAATACGATACCTGTAACAAGACGTTACTTTGTTAAGAATTTCGAAAAGTCCTCTTGTTATTTTCTTGCAGCTGGGGGGTATTCCATACCCCCCAGACCCCCCGGATTCTTTCCCACCTAATAATTTGTCTAAAAGTTTTGAAACTGCAAATTTGTTAATGTTAAATATGTGAATACTACAAAAATCTTGAAAGAATTTTAAGCACATTCAGTGATTTTTGAGGGTGGGGGGTAAAATAATAAAAAAAATTGTAAATATTTTACTGTTAAACTTGTAAACAAATCTCCCAATCGGGAAATCTCAAGAATCCTCTAAATTTTGTCAGTTTAACAATCTCCATGGCTATTCACCAGGGTTAAGATATTGCTAAAAAAGCAAGTCTGAGTGGAACCTTCACTCTATCCATACCTTTTTTCTAATAAAAATGGTTTAAGGGCCGGGTCTTTCAGTCTAGGTATTTTACCCAATAATAACTGTTGAAGTGGAACTTTAACATTAAAATTTTTAATTAAATGGTACAACCTGGTATTGTGGCTGCATATTGCAGTGCGAGTCCCACTTCCTTCTGCATATGTCTTGGACCTACAGTTGAACGTGGAATCCAAACCACGGCACTAATAATTTGGCAGCTACTGGGATATCAACCTATCATCACATCGTCCAAAGCTCAACTCTTTTATGTACTACATCAACTTGAAACGAAAACTACCTTCTGAGACGCAACCCCTAATAAGAGGGTTGACCCAAGTAAAGACCAGAATCCGTCGCAATCTGGAGAGGACCTCCAGTTCGTTTAGCAACGATTTTAATATAAGCCAATCACTAGGGACTTCAAAAGTGCAAAGTTAGACAAAAATTGCCATAGTTTTTAAATTTTGGGGAAACATTGGAGGAGGTAAAAAACTAATAAATCCGAATTTGCACCCTTTTCACCCCACCCCCGGAACCTTGTTAAATTAACAAATAAACGAAAATATTTTTTTCGCTTTCCAACGCGTGGCTCAAAAGGTGAAAATCTGGAACACTTGTGAATTTTACACATTAGACACTTGATCGATTTCCGCGACACAAAACATTGCTTGCAGATGTTGACCTGCGGGACCGCGAGAAAGCTGATAAGCAAGATTGGACCATCGAAATCGAAGTTTGTAGGTTAGGATCTGATTATCAAAACAACAACACAAAAAACGTTGCCAACTTTAGAGAATCGGATTTAATAGCTCGCGCTAAAAAGTTCCCCAATTATTGTCAAATATCTGCAGTTGAAAACCAAAAAACAGATGCAAGAACTGGACAACTTGTCACAAACGAACTGGCACGAAAAGCAGAAGCCGTTGAACCAAAAATATTTGTCATCGCTCAAACTCCGCACTCAGAAAATCGTTGTAACTAAAACAAGATTACCTCTGCTTGCTTTTATCTGGGAGGGTAACTGATATTCCTACGCGGGTATATGTGAAATGAAATGAAAAGTAGAACCACGTAATAAATGCAAAAACTCGTTACAAATTTCCTGTACCTATAATTATGAACATCGAATCGAGAAGACGAATAAATGATAATTTTCATCTTTTTTTTCTTCATATAAATGATAGAAGCATCGTGATCTTTTGAAAAAGGCTTGCATAACAGATTACACCCCGGTGGTTTGCCGTTGTCTTCCGAGGGAAGACGGCCACAATAAGATTCTTAGCTCGCCCGGAATTGAACCGGGTTTCTGCATTAGCAGTCGGTGCGCTTAATCACTTTGCTAATGAACGAAAATTGTAGTTACTATTAGCGAATTTGACAGCTAACCATTGAGTTTAGATAAAGGTACTTGAGTACTTTTTTGTAGGAAATTTTGTCCTCTGTATATTTACTGGGCGCATATTTTTTTGTCCGACCGGCCATAAGTGAGATACAAGGGCAAATTTGATTTCTACCAGACTTGAGAACAACGAAATCTGAAGACATATAAATTATATGACTTCCTAGCGAATTTGACAGCTAACCATTAAGTTTACATAAAGGTACTTTGGGACTTTTTTGTAGGAAATTTTCTCTGCTGTATTTTTACTAAGACCATATTTTTTTGTCCGACTGGCCATAAGTGAGATATACGGGCAAATTTGACTTTTACCGGTATAGTTAAGAACAACGAAATCGAAAGACGAATAAATTATATTACTTCTCAGCGAATTTGACCGCTAACCATTGAGTTTAGATAAAGGTACTTTAGTACTTTATTGTAGGAAATTTTCTCCTCTGTATTTTTCTAACATCATATTTTTTTGTCCGACTGGCCATAAGTGAGATATACGGGCAATTTTGATTTTTACCAGTACTTAAGAACAACGAAATCGAAAGAGCTTTGACGGGCCCGATAGTGAGATGTGCGGTTTAAAAACAAAATTTGGTCCCAAAATAATTCAGTGTAAAGGTGCGGTTAGATCTGACTATTGCACAAATTTTATGTCGGACAGTAAAAGACAGTAAGAGTAAGACTCGGAGAAAAAGAGACATTAAGAGAAACAGAATTTCTTTCCGACATAAAGTTCATGCAATAAGTGTCTAAACGTAGCTTAACGGGGAACATTCCTCGCTCTGCCCCCCCCACCCGTTATTTACGCCACTGTCTATACCTCCCCCGACCTTAGATTGCACACTCATTTCTTCACATTTTAGGGTGTTTAGTGGACTTATCCACCCTAGAAAATTGAAAAACACTTCAAAATAAGATAAAATTAAATATTCAATTTACTACAAAATCAATTAAAACATTGTTAAACCAAAACAAATTTATTTTCCTGAAATGGGCGTGAGACCGGGGGGTCTGGGGGGTATGGAATACCCCCCAGGTATACGTAAGCAACATCCCGACTTTTTAAAATTGATAACCAAGCAAGTTTGATTCTTGAATTATTGTCTTCTTGTTCTAGACTAGGGAAGGAATATTTTATACCCCCAAGCCGGATTGGAGTGGCTTGGGGAGTGACAGGATCGGGGTGAAGCTGAAAACCGGAGGTAGTACAATGAGCTCCATTTAGAGGTCTAAGTGCGTGTGAGTTTATCTTACCCTCTACAATAAATCCAGACCCCCCAAACACACTCGGCCCTACAATGGTTCCATGTGTTAAGTTTGAAGAGAATCATCGGTAACCATGGCAACGATATTTACTTTTAATAATTAGGTACGAGAATTGATCAAAGCCAACTAACTATTTATTTTTTTGTTTTGAATTTACTGACAGACCCTCCAGTTCTTAAGCGTATTTTCTATCTTTCGCAACACGCAGACCAGAAGGTCAAGGAGAAAATTTGTAGGGAATACCCTCCAGCACAAGGAACGGTACACAACAACTCGGCACCAGCGGATCTCTCTTTTAGCGGTCCCCTCATAAAAAAAAATCGTTTCCTAGCACTTACCTAAGCTCGATCGGTGGATTCCCGTTGCCGAGTTGTTCATTTCCGGCTTGAACAGGCGCTTTTTACCCTTGTTTAAGAATTTTTTACTTTACATGACCTCGGGCCCCTAATAAGATTTTAAACGCCGTGCGCATTCGCACACCGCGCACACTGGTAGTTACGCTACTGGTGAGATATAAGGGCAAATTTGATTTTTACCAGTACTTCAGAACAACGAAATCGAAAGACGAATAAATTATATTACTTCTTAGCGAATTTGACAGTTAACCATTGAGTTTAGATAAGGGTACTTTAGTACTTTTTTGTAGGAAATTTTCTCCCCTGTAAATTTACTGAGATCATATTTTTTTGTCCGACTGGCCATAAGTGAGATATAAAGGCAAATTTAAATTTTAGCAATACTTAAGAATAACGAAATCGAAAGACATATAAACTAGAGTACTTACTAGCGAATTTGACAGCTAACCATTGAGTTTAGATAAAGGTACTTTAGTACTTTTTTGTAGGAAATTTTCTCCTCCGTATATTTACTGAAAACTTATTTTTTGTCCGACTGGCCATAAGTGAGATATAAGGACAAATTTGATGTTGGGTATAATTTTATCAAAATGGCGGCCAACGCTCAAGCGATCTTGTTAAAAAAATATTGAAAGGCAATTAAGACCCAAAAATGCAGAAGTACAAAAGTTAAACTTGCTCTATAGTGGGAATAATAGTCACATAGTCACTCAAATGTGCGATTACAAAAGGAAATTTTTGGTGTGCTCTGTCCCAATCGAAGAAAAGCAGAAAAATGTAATTATCCAAATCCAACATTTTTTTAATATAAACAATTGGAGCGGAAATATCTCTAACACGAAAGAAAAGGCCAACACTTAATCACATTTTTTTGACCTTTATTTGCAAGGTAATTTATGAAGACTAATTACAAATTTAAGCTAACCAAGATTTTTGCTTTTCAATCCTTGTAATCACCACCTTTTCTAGGATATTCAAAGTTAAACGTATCAAGGATTGATGAATTTAGTTTGATTTATTTTACCCGTTTTGGTAGAAAGTGCAGAAGTTTGTATCGCTCCATCTTTTAACTTAAAGTTTCTCGTTTTTTTGCAATCTATAACTCCTGAATGCAATGCTATTGAAAAGCTGCTTTCATACGAATGAAACTGTCAATACTAGGAATGCATTCCTTTTTGCACGCCAGGTTCAGGGTGCGAGCACCTGTAAAGGATGTATCCCGCTGTTTTTTTTAAACTTGAGGGTTAAAGGTTAGATCGATTAGATTTTTTGCATCGGAATAAATTTATTGCGAGGTATGACGTGGCATTTTTTGTTACTTGCGAATAATTTTGAAAGCCTGCCGCCCTATTTAGTGATTATCTTGTGACGTGACTGAATTTTCTGACCGAAATTAATCATTCGTGAAACAGCAACTTCCAGGTTTCCTTTACAGACGTTGCTTTACAAAACATGATTATTAATCAGAGTTGCGTTGATTACTTGTCTTGTTGTCACAATGAGCGAGGGTTTAGTATGATGTAAGATTATGTGTAGCTTTACTAATAGGTCATACTTTGCACAAATACTGTCGGATATTGTTCCTATCTTCATGAAATTAATCACGAATGCGCGTTTTATTTATTATCGATTGCGGTTTCGCGGGAACTCGGCCCTGCGGCCTCGCTTGGTTATGTAGACGCAGGATAACCCAAAATGCGTCGGTGTCGCCCCATCTACAGGTTATTTAAATAATCGATATTTGATTAATTATCTCGTTGAACTTTTTTATTTCTAATTATCTGGAGTAACGTGGGGACGAGCAACAATAGCAGCTATCGCCGGCATTATTTCTGATATCTGGTTGATAATTTATTGTACTAAATTTGTATTGTTTGTGTATCGTGACGATAAATACGCACCTAGAGGGTTATTTCGTAATAATTAGTGACTCCCAAAATGTTTTCAAATTTGCATAAATAATGTTTAAGGGTATACGCGCAATATTTGAGTTTCGAATACCCATAAGTTTCATAATCGGGGACTACCATTAACATTAAATGATTTAGTAGTGTCCTAATAGGGGAATTCATGATCAGGAAGCAAGGATAATTAGTATACACGACCTCAGCTTAGCCAGTCATGCTTTCCGAATCCTGCGTTATTCATAGTTACCCTTAATCTGGACTGGACGCAGTCTACGATTGTCAATGTGTTAATATTAGTGGTTATGGGATGACCTTCGAGAATAAGCTTGTTCATCCATAAACCGCTTAATTAAAATCTACCTCATCGGCGAGGGAGCGGTTCGCGGAGAGGGTGTCCCTTTCGTCTCAGGAAGCAATGCAACCCAATTTCGCCAAAACAAAAGGTGTAATTTTCGATAACCGACCCTACTTTAAATATTTAACTACTTTCCGACACCGACACGTATTAATTGCTATTATACGATGTTAATATACATAAATATAGCGTGATGATGGCGTCCGTCATAGCTGATAAAGTTATTAAAATGGAAAATTATGGATACTCGAACAGCTCACGGACAGTTTTTTTTTAATCGGAACACATTTCGATTTTGTAATAACAAAAAAAAAAATCTCCGCTGATTGTTGTTCCAACTTACCCCGAGTTTGTACTGTCAGCTTTGCGGGTCTGATCGGTATAAACAAATCGGTTACACGCAATAAGTAAAAAGAACAATTAATTTTTTTATTATAATATTACTCCAGTTGGATTTCTTATCAAAATTTAATACCATTATCGTTTCGATTAATCTCGCATTTTTACGTTTTATTATATTTTTGTACGATACGATGTATAATTCAACGATATTTCTGAATTTCTAAACGTTTATATTCTCTAAGAGATCGTGTTACTAAAAATTCGGATAAGTTACTGGCGATTTTGGAGTCTGGACGCAAACCACGTGGGAATTTTGTTTCCCCTAGTAGGAAATTTCTGTTCGTATCTGGGATCCGTTCTTATTCACTGGATAGGCTAAATAATTTATTGTCTCTGTTGTAGTTTTGGACTTGGAGGTAATACCACTAACAAATTATTCAACAAATCCGAACAAAATTGCTTAATTTATTTACTTTCGCCCACTCGTAATTACTTTTTTGCTTTCTTTAATTCTAATTACTTTTTTTCGGTAATTACGAATTGTCTAAACGAATATATCAGTTTTAGGGTCCCTAAGGACTCGGTAAAGTAAACCTGTATCGAGCTTTTTAATTAAAAATTACTTCCACTAATTAAAACAAAATAAATTTAATTAAAATGAGAGGCGGAAGAAAACGATTTCGACGTAACAGGTTACGGGCCCCAGATTTTAGAGTCAACCCTTAAAAACGGATAAATTGCAGTTGTTGTTTTTTAAAAGTAGTTCGGTATAATGCGATAGCTTAAGATTTTTTCGATACTACCAAAGTAGGCTATTTGTACAAGGATCGTATTATTTTATTTCGAATTATAGGCCTTCTTTTCAGGATCTTTTATGACTTTTTCTTGCTACTTGTATAAATTGATCTTATCTTACGTTATTTGCCACTTTTTTCTAACATTATTTTTGTATGAAAATACACTCACATTCACTTTAATTTCCTCTGTACTAAATATTTTTATAGAAGTTTGCTTTTTTATTTGAATTTTTATTATTTCGATGGGGATATTTGCAAACGGGATCGATTTGAGACGAAAGTGGGTTAGTTTGCAGTTTTTATGCGAGGAAGAAGTGTCGTCGCCGGATAAAACGATGTTTTTTCAAATTTGTCAAGTGTAAACAAAAGCCATTCTTCCGCTAATTACATTTTTTGTTTACAATTCCAAAATCAATTCGCATCTGCGGGGCTCGAACACGCCGCGCAATTAAAAGAAAACTTTTCAAATCATTCCATCACCAAGTAAACCGTCATGCAACTGGAAAATTAATATTTAAAAGGAAGTTAACCTTTCAAAGGTATAATGTTAATTATAGCTGAAACAAAATGAAGAAGTTATAATTTTATCGGAAATTGTGCGCTTCTGGGGTTGAGTTGTGTGACTCGAATCGGCATTTGATGTGATGTGCTCACAAAAGCAGCTGTAACTAATAGCTTCAGGGATCCTCCTTTCGCCAGTCATCGACAATTTTGGGGTCAATTGTCACTTTTTTTTTTAATTTACAGCCGAAGGTTCCATTAAAACTCATAATTACCACTTTTACACGTCGCACCACGCCGGCCACGCATACGGAACGCACCCGGTAGTTGAACAAATTTAATTTTGTTTAATATTAAATTTACCTATCGAATTTAGCAAATTGCGTGCTCAGGCTGTAATTTGCAATCAATTTACATCATAGAAAATAATTTAATTTGTCAATGTCAATGAAATAATGCATTAGTAAAATTTTATGTTTTGATATAAACAAAATTCAATTAGGAGATAATTTAATTTGTTTCATTTTGATGTTAACGTTCATCCGTATTTGCTATAGTAAAACGAACCTTGTAAATAGTTTAGTGGGTTCTTTATAATTGGTCGAGTGAGAAATAATCCGTTGGTGAATGAGTTTTTCGTTTATTTACTTTGATAATGAAATGTAATTATTGTTCCAATTGTATTTTGAAATCGTCTTCAAATTCTTAATTCGTCGGATTTGACAAAATTAATCACATCTTCTCTCATCATTCGCTTGTAATCGGATTTATATTTAGTTTTTCAATTAGGCGATTGTTTACAACTTGCGTTTCCTTTTTTCTTCCTTCAACACATTACCACTATTAATGGGAGCTTTCAGAGACCGTAGAGATTAATAAACTTGATGCAGGAGTGATAAATGATAATAGAGTGCCATACAATGTCCAACATTTATGTAATTAATAGAATTTTTCCATTATTATTTTTTTACCGTGCTAATAGCTGGCTGCATTGATTTTGCAATTTTTATTATGCTTAACTAGGTGAAACATATTTAACTCCTTCTGGAAACGCAATGCAAAGTACCTAGTATTATAATATAGAAAATAAAAGAATTTCCCTTGTGCTGCTTCGAATCCAATCGATTAATTGACTCAACTCGATTCAATTTATTATTCTCTACGATATAGCTATGAATTAATTCACCATTTCATACAGAATTGTGTAACACAAATCGCTCTAATCTTTGCGCCACTGCCTCGATGCCCCACGTTGGACGCCATAACAGTTTTTTAAATGCTTGCGACAAAAAAAAGACTTGAAAATTATTTGTGCGATAACTTTCTTTGGTTGTGTGCTAGTCTCAATACCCACTTGATTAGACTTTGAATCAGTGGTATAACTTTAAATGTTGGGCACAGGTGCAAGAACTATGACGGACCTCTCGATTGACAGGTGTGTCATTTAAAAATAAAAAAAGCAAAACTTGGTCGCATATTATGCAGAGTAAAAGGGGCCAAAAGCATTGGGCTTGTGGAATTTCCACCACTGTCTATATACCTCCAACAGTTGCACGCTAATTTCTTCACATTTCAGGGTGTTACGCGGACTTATCCACCTTAAAAAATAGAAAAAAAAAACACTTAGAAATGAGATAAAATTAAATATTTTGTAGTTTATATTTCTGAAAAAATCTTCCCCTGCCCTTTATTAATAAACAATTGAAAAACCAGGTGCTATGGAATACCCCCAATCGCAAGTAAGCAAAAGATGTATTCTCAAGAATTAAATTTGTATCTTAATCACTTTTGAAAAGTCACCCACTTACTTCATTGTGCTGGGGGGTATTCCATACCCCCCAGACCCCCCGGTTTATTTACATTTCTGGGGTCCAACGAGCTTAGCTTCCCTACAAGCACAAGGAACTAACAAAATGATCCCCCGGCTTTACGCTCATTTCTTCGCATTTTAGGGAAGTCTGACAGGCTTAGCCAACCTAGAAAAACATCACTTAAAAATGACATAATATTAATTATTACGTAGTTGAATCTTCCCCCTGATCTGGAGGGTACTTTTAAAAGTAAACTTTCAGAAAATCGGGGAATCTGCGGGATATAGAACAGCCATAAATAAGCAATTGCATATTTTCTCAAGTATTAAATATGCGTCTTTCATCATTCATCATTTTTGTCAATTCACCTAGTTTCGTTCTTGTGCGGAGGGGGGGTTATTCCATACTCGCTAGTTTCTTCAAATTTTTGGTGGTCTAGCGGGCTTAAAAATGAGTATTATATAGTTTATGTTCCTGAAATATCGTTTCCAAACTTAAAGGGCACACTTTTAAAAGTAAACAATTGTAAACCGGTGCGGGCCTGCCCCCCCCCCCAACAAGGAAAAAACTAAGTGACTTGACAAAAATGATCTAGTCACTTCCTTGTGCCGCAGGGTATTTCATACCCCCCATTCCCCGGTTTCACGCTCATTCTCATTATAGGGGAGTCTAACAGAATTAGCTAACCTATAGAAAAATGCACTTAAAAATTTGATAATATTATGTAGTTTATGCTCCCAAAAAAATTTTTCCCCCTGATCTGGAGGGAACTTTCAAAAGTAAATAATCGGTAAACCGGGGGGTATGGAATACCCTCCAGCCATAAGTAAGCAATCAAATGTTTTCCCAAGAATTAAATTTGTACCTTTATAAATTTTAAAAAGTCATATCTGTACTTCCTTGTACTGAGGGGTATTCCATAACCCCCCCCCCCCCCCCCGGTTTCATATTTATTCGTATTGTATGGGAGTCTGGCAGGATTAGCTAACCTAGAAAAATACACTTAAAAATGAGATAATATTATGTAATTCATGCTCCCAAAACTATCTTCCCCCCTGATCTGGAGGGTACTTTCAAAAGTAAATAATCGGTAAACCGGGGGGTCTGGGGGGTATGGAATACCCTCCAGCCATAAGTAAGCAATTAGATGTATTTTCAAGAAAAAAATTTGTATCTTAGTCAATTTTAAAAAGTCATATCTTTACTTTCTTGTACTGGGGATTATTCCATAACCTCAGACCCCCCCCCCCCGGTTTCACGCTTATTCGTATTTTAGGGAAATCTAGCAGGATTAGCTAACCTAAAGAAATACACTTAAAAATGAGATAATATTATGTAGTTTACGCTCCCAAAAGTATCTTCCCCCCTGATCTGGAGGATTCATTCAAAAGTAAATTATCGGTAAACCGGGGGGTCTGGGGGGTATGGAATACCCTCTAGCCATGAGTAAGCAATTAGATGTATTCTCAAGAATTAAATTTGTATCTTTATCAATTTTAAAAAGTTATATCTGTACTTCCTAGTACTGAGGGGTATTCCATACCCCCCAGACCCCCCGGTTTCACGTTTATTCGCATTATTAGGAAGTCTAGCAGGATTAGCTAACCTAGAAATATACTGAAATGATATTTGCCCTTAAACGAATATTCACCCCAAAAAGACCCCAAAAACTAACGTTATGCCGGAGTAGAGTTTTTCTCTTCCACAAGGTCGATGGATTCAACGGACGAAATAAAAAGAGAGTAATTCGAAAACCACATAATTTATTAAACCAAAATAATGAATTGTGAAAATTTGCATCAATTTTCTAAAGGCAATAAATTTGTCTTAAACCAAATGTGTAGGGTGCAACAATCGAGATATCCAAAATTACATTTAATTCCTCAAATTTAGGAGCTAAATTTGGATTTCTCGTCATTGGTGTAACGTGTAAAAATAGCAATTCAAATTTAACAAAGCATCTTTTCAATCAATCCATTGACAACACAAATCGTTGTCTTATTAGGATTCATTAAAAATAAAGGACAAATTTTCTACCTTATAATTTGGTAATGTTTCACTTGCTTCTTTGTGTCACTGCAAGTTGAATCGTTAGTAGTCTCCACCTGTTCTTTCGTCTTGAGAGCGGCAGATGTCCCAAACTCCAGCCAGTGTTCCAAATGTGAAGTCAATCTCCCACTTCGAAGACACGTGTAGAACTTTACAATCACTCTTCATTTACAGGTATTCATTCAATTAGCTAATACCTTATTTCGTTAGAAATACACAACTGTTCATTAATTATGGATAATAATTAGTAACTACGCGAGAACTTGATCCTCGCAAATTATTCACTTTTTAGTGAAATCACGAAATCTCACTTCTTTGATCTCCGGATCAACCAGAAGTTTTTATGAGTACTTCCTTTTAAGACCACCAAAGAACTGGCAAGCACGTGTTCCTGCTTTGGTCTTCACAAAGGAACTTCACGTGTTCCCTCCTTGAGTTTCACCAAGAGACTGGCTTCATTTCTTGCTCGCCGACTTTCTGTGTTTTTCAAACTTCAAAATTTGGATTTTATGTAGTGGGAGTTTTTGTTCTTGTTAACTAAAATGGCCCTTATAGCAGGCAACATAACGTCGTTTATCGCGTACGCACTAAATTGTTATTCACATTTTACATTTTCTAGGACTTTGGCGCTAATTTCAAATGAAAATTATACACAAGGCGTGTCACAAACTTTGTACCTCACAAATAAATACAGAAATGTTTTGTTTTATGTGTAAAATTGTTACAAGTAATGGTTTTGTAAATTTGATGCAAATTCTATTCTCATATCAGCCAAATCAACTGATTACTGAATCAAAAATCAAATAAAATTAAATTACTCCCTTATTTGTTCGCTTTCACTCTTAAATGACCGAAAATATCACCACAATACACATGAAAATGAGATAATATTATGGTAGTTCATGCTCCCAAGTAAAAACTTTTTGATGACTATTAAAAAACTTCTAAGAAAAATAGCGTTTCTTGCATCGCCCTAGCTGGTGTATTACATAATCAAAAAAATAACACAAAGTAAAAAACGTTTGTTTGCAATTTAAGAAAAACCGAAGCATCCTACAATTAAAAGTTAAAGGAGAAAGTTGCAGATAATAAAAAAAACCTATCGAATGCCACCAGTGGAATACAGATTTGTTATTTATTTTCCGAGAAAACCGAAAAATGCGATCTACTTCCGTGCCATATCTGCATCTGTTTTTGCTTTCTTTTTAGGTTATTAGGTTAGAAAGTGATGAAAAGTATATATTTCTTAAAATATATGATAGTACTATCTCTTACGAAAGAATTTAAGCCCAAGTTTGGTTCTCTTTCTGTACGCTATACCCATCGTGAGTAATTACCGATTTACAAACATGTTTTTTTCTACGTAATTGCGTTATAAATCGCGAATTTTTAATTTTTCAAAAATGCTCTTCTTCTATTTGACAGAGGCAACATTTTCACCGAACAAGAATTAATTTAAGGGAAAATTATAAATAACAGATAAAACAAGGATAAGCGATTTTTGACAGTATTTTTCGGTATTATTAGGTTATGTAACACACCAGCTAGAGCGATGCAAAAGACGCTATCTCCTATCTCAGGAGTATCGAACTGGCGGCCCGCTACGTAAATGTTTGCGGCCCAAATAGACTAATTATATCTATTGCGTAGGAGCGTGACCGTACATCGTAATGTTTCTCGGTTGGTTGGAACAAATCTAATGAGGACCTACTATATTTTCTTTGATGAGGATTCTTTGCTTAATTATGTACATTGTTAATTCGAATACAAAACCGATATTTCTCACCTCACGATTAGAGGTGCCAATTCAGATTTTACGTGTCCTTGGAAAACTCAAACTGCGTGTATGCTTGGAGGGTATTC
This sequence comes from Rhagonycha lutea, assembly GCA_958510855.1. Classification (NCBI taxonomy): domain Eukaryota; kingdom Metazoa; phylum Arthropoda; class Insecta; order Coleoptera; family Cantharidae; genus Rhagonycha; species Rhagonycha lutea. Next base: position 28,036,704 of record OY294041.1, on the reverse strand, counting down.
CATACCCCCCAAACCCCCCGGTCAAGAAAAAAACAACAAACCCCCAGTGCCTGGATATTAACAGTTATACAATTTTTAATTATATGCTATAAAATGTTTCAATTACTGAGAATTTTTTTGCTGCAAAATATTAAAAGAGTGGCCGTTATTTTCTTTCAAAATTGAAATATCAAGATAATTGATTCCATTATTAGTTTCCACTTCTTTAGTGAATAATATAATATGACAATATGTACACTGTTAATTCGAATACAAAACCGATATTTTTCACCTCACGATTGGAGGTGCTAAAATTCAGATTTTACATGTCCTTAACAATCCCCCAACCCCCGGTCTTAATACGGTTTGGGGGGTATGGAATACCCTCCAGTTATAAGTTTAAGCAAATACTATGGATGTTTTCTCAAGCATTAAATTTGCAACTTGATCACTTTTGAAAAGCCACCCAGTTACTTCTTTGTGCTGGAGGGTACACCAGACCCCCCCCCCCCCAAGACCCCCCGGTTTTACGCTCATTCGCAGTTTGGGGAGTTTATCAGGATTAGCTAACCTAGAAATATACACATAAAAATGAGATAAAGTCCTTGCCAAATATCTGTGCGTCTACGTCACTAATTTCTGATTAAGAAATGACGTACTGAATATAATGTAGGACGTCGTTCAGCTTTAGTAAAAAGAGTACAAAAACATTTGCATGTCTTGTTGACCGAAATTAATAAAAGTCGTACGTTACTAATATTGCACATTGTAGAAACAAGCAATAAAAAATTAGTATGTCTGAGCTATACCATAAATAATGGGTAAACATTTTTGGTTTACGTAGTTGTTACAGTGACATTTATATTATGACAAGTTGTAGTGAAGAGAGAACATTAAATTAAAAAGAAAAGATGCATTTTAAAAAGCACTCGTTTGACTCTTGTTTTCCAGCTTGATTCATACCATTTTCAACTATGACGTAGATGCACAGATATTTGGCAAGGAGGCAAGGACTATAATATTATTATAGTTCATGCTCCCAAAACTATCTTCCCCCCTTATCTGAAGGGTACTTTCAAAAGTAAATAATACCCTCCAGCCATAAGTAAGCAATCAGATGTTTTCTCAAGATTTAAATTTGTATGTTTATCAATTTTAGGGCGAGGATCACCAAAGTCAGTTAGTTTATCCTCCTGCTAAATAGTTGGATATAATTATTGTTATCGTGTAAGTGGGACTTTGAATGAATTTGACGTTTAATTTCCATTATGCCATCTGTCATCTGTAGAACTGAAAGTTAGCGTAGAATCTCGTGTAAATTAGAAAATTATTTACTTTGAGCTTACTGTTTTAACTATTTTGTGAGTGATTTATATTAAATTCGAAACAGATGACAGACGGCGCGGCGTTTGGAAATTAAACGTCTTTATTCAAAGTCCCACTTACACGATAACAATAAATTATATCTAACTATTTAGCAGGATAATAAACTAACTGAATTTGGTGATCCTCGCCCTTAAAGCCATATCTTTACTTCCTTATACTGGGGGATATTCCATACCACCCAGACCCCCCGGCTCATTTCTTCACATTTTAGGGATAAAATTTGTTTTGCTTTAACGATGTTTTAGATATAGAAATAAATATTAAAAAAAACTTTTGTTCAAATGACCCGCGGGGGAAGGGTAGTGAAAATGAACCCGTTTACCCTTGTTACGGCTCTGGAGGAAGGAGTAAGGGTTTGAAAGGGTTGAAAACTAGGCGGTTCTTCCTAAAAGGCCGCCTTCACCTCCTATGAATGTCGGGTGTGGTTGTTTGGTTTGACAGAGTGGAAGAATAGTGGGAATCTCGTTAATACATTCATGCGTCTCACCATTAATTAGATTGATAGTAGGAGATAAATCCCTTTTGGACAGGATTTTCATAGAAGCCTAATAAGGAACTCGTGTGCGAAATTTCATGCTTCTACACCATTTCAACCTTTAATTCAGAAAGCATCAATAATTGCAGTTCAGATTAGTCAATATTTCCTGCCTCACTTCTTCCCATCTAGAGAGTTGTACGAGGTCGAATACCGAGCAGCATCGTAGAGCTAGCCAGAAGAGTTAAAGTTGAATTTGTCTGTCAGTCAGTCAGTTGTGATTTTTAGTAAGTAGATTGTATAGCACATTTGTAGACAATTAAAGTACACAATTAAATTAAGTAAAAATTAAAGTTTGAAATGCCGCCCGTTGGCCTTTTTTTACTATTTCTTAAATTTCTATACTTTTTCCCCTTTGTTTTATCCTATTTCACAATTAAACTTGTTTCATCCCTCCCCTGCATTTGCTCAAAGCAACATACGTCGATCGGTTCATCGCTTCTGAAGAAGATTAGCGCGGTGCCATTCGTTTTTACTTTACATTGCCTTGGGCCCTTAGAATTTTACGGGCCGTGTCAGACCGCCGAACTTTCTTCCTTTTTTTTAAATTAAAATCATCTGGCACTAAGCAACACAACTTTTTGATTGACCACCTGAACGAAAGAATTCACGAGATCTCGACACTGAATATGCAGGCTAGTCGTCCAACATCAACGATCTATGGGATCCGTTCTTTTTTATTATTTAGAATGGTATTTTCGATTTATAACTTCGTAAGTTGCAAAGTATCAAACTTATCGAATTAATTTTTTACCGAGAGTTGTGTAAACAATCCTAGAGTGTCTTTAGGTGGGACTATATCCTGTGTCATCGAGAAACACCTAAATCCCGCTGAAAGTGTAGAATTTTGATACCTTTTTTTTATTTCAAGGCGACAACGTAAAATTATTTATCTTTCACATAAACCTCGTATAAACTTGATCCACTTACTTCCAAACGATAAAGAAGACAAAAAGCTTCGTCTAGTAGATGAAAAATTTTGGTAAGTGCACGTATATCAAAAAATAGGTGGACAAAAATATGATAGGTGTATTTATGGGTCAGTCGATACAAAGAGGAAATAATGTAAAAGGTTGGACATGAGCAACAAGTGTTTGCGTGATTGGTAATAAACTTGAGCGAAGTAAATATGACATAACATAAAATATAAAAATCGAAATAAAAAAAAAAACGGTCGAGGGTAGTAGACGCACTGAGAAATTCAATATAAAATTACTCCCAGCTCGGCGTCACTTGGACTTAATTATTTCGAAAGTTTCCCTTGTCATTAATTTATAAAATGAGCTACTGCCAAAAAACGCATGACAAAGAAAAACTATAATAATTAAAGATCTTGTGCAGAAACCACAACAAAAAGTTTCTCCCAACTAAAATAAACTGTGTCGACACAAAACAAGAAGTTAACTAACTACAGACACCAAAAACAAATTATGAGATGAAACTATTCTTCAGTCTAACTGACCCCATTAGTTGAAGCTCTTATGGTATCACTAAAAGCATAATTAAAACATGAAATGTGTATTTAACTGCTAAAACCAAGTCGTACTTAGATGCATGACGTGGTACTTTTTCAACATTAAAATTGAAACGCCACTGTGTTAGTATTAAATCAGTCGTGTCGTCCTAATGGAACTACTTTAAACCGTTCCAACTCAAAAAAAATTGCGTTATTTATTTGTGTAACCAGTTATGAAACGCTAATTAAATCTGCCATTTCATAACTGGCTGTCGTAGTGAAACGCACCCTTAGCATTTTAAAAATAACAAGAAACGTAACGCAACAAAGAAAAACTTTTGATGTCAAACTCGATCATTAAAAACTTGAAAATTACTAGTAATAAATTCAAGCTATATTTTTAAATAAATTGATTAAACAAACTTTGAGAAAAGCTTAAAAATAGCGTCGTCACTGTCAGCAGCGATTTTGTCACATAATGGGTTTTTCAATGTCGGTAAGTTTGGGGAAATTTAGGGTAAGTTCTATTTATATCAAAACTTTCAAAAATAATTAACTAATGAATAGAAGAAAATTACCGTTAAAAGCATTAAATAAACATGGAGGCAGGATTGTGATGGTTCCAGAGGGATTATCGATCGCAACCTTATCGTACACATATTATTTAGATTTTAGTTTGCTAATTTGATTTCCAAAAACAAAATTTTGTTGTTAAAAAATTTATGTAATACCCTAGTTCAAAAAACAAAACCGGGTGGTAATAATGATATCACTAAATTATTGACAGCGCTTCCTGCCCGATATGTCAAAACAGTGATTTATGCTTTGAGTGTTATTTTGTGCAAAGCTGTGGATTGAGTTTATGAAAAGCTCATACGTATTTTTTTACTTTTGACGTGTGGTTTTTCTTTAGCTTATAAAATGACAATTTTCTTTTGATAATTTTATGAACAGGTGCACCACTGTATTTTTAAACCTGCCAAACAGGTCGCACGAAAAATGCAAAATTGGAGATGGTATTTGATCCCTTAAATTTCTCAATTTGAAGTTAAGATTTGTCTAATTGATATTTTTGAGCTAACTGGACGAGTTTATCTCCATTGCATTTAAATAACACCTGCGCCTGCGTATAAATTTGGGTTTAATCAACGATACCAACTTAAAAAATATTAAGATAGCTTCCCAAGTAAACAATACCAACCAGGATTTCCAAAAAGAAATTCAATATACAAAAAAGTATATATTCTAGGTTAGAAGTATGTTAGGTCTCTTAAAATGTGAAGAAACCGGGGGACTGGGGGTATGGAATACCCCCCAACACAACGAAGTAACTAGACGACTTTTCATATTTGATATAGAAGATTTCTGTCTGTTGTGTGTTCTGGATGTTTGTTTTTCTATATTCTAGGGTAGCTAAGTCTGCTAGACCTCCTAAAATGTGAAGAAACCGGGGGGGGGGGGGGTCTGGAATACTCCCCAGCACAACGAAGTAACTAGATTACTTTTCATATTTGATAAAGGCATAAATGTATTTCTTAGAGAAAATATCTTGTTATCACTTACGGCTGGGGGGTATTCCAGACCCCCCGGATTTCCGATAATTAACTTTTAAAAATACCCTCCAGTTCAGGGTATCCTTTTTGAGGAAGAAAAAAACTATATCATACTTAATTTTATTTCATTTTTAAGAGATGTTCCTATTTTCTAGTCTACGGTATTTTTTAGTCTCAAATGTAAAGGAATCGGGGGGTCTGGCGGTACCCCAATACCCCCCCCCCGTACAACAAAGTAAAGATATGACTTTTTGAAATTTATAAAGATACAAATTTAATTTTTGAGAATACATCTAATTGCTTACTTATGGCTGGAGGGTATTCCATACCCCAGACTCCCCAGATTTCTGATAATTTACTTTTAAAAGTACCATCCAGATCAGGGGGGAAGATATTTTTGGGAACATAAACTACATAATATTATCTGATTTTAAGTGTATTTTTCTAGGTTAGCTAATCTTGTTACACTCCCCTAAAAAGCAAATGAGCGTGAAACCGGGGGGTCTGGGGGTATGGAATACCCCCCAGTACAAGGAAGTAATTGGGTAACTTTTCAAAAATGTTTAAGACCCAAATTTAATTCTTGAGAAAACGTCTAATTGCTTACTTATGGCTGGAGGGTATTCCATACCCCCCAGACCCCCCCGTTTACCGATTATTTACTTTTGAACGTACCTTCCAGATCGGGGGGACGATATTTTTAGGAACATACTCTACATAATACTATATCTAATTTTTAAGTGTATTTCTTTAGGTTAGCTAATCCTGCTAGATTCTCCTAAAATGCGAATAAGCGTGAAACCGGGTACAAGGAAGTAAAGATATGACTTATTGTTTATTGCATGTTTATTCTGAGATAGAATTGATAAAGGTACAAATTTAATTCTTGAGAATACATCCAATTGCTTACTTATAGCTGGAAGTTATTCCATACCCCCAGACCCCCCGGTTTACCGATTATTTACTTTTGAAAGTACCCTCCATATCAGGGGGGAAACTATCTTTGGAGCATAAACTACATAATATTATCTAAATTTTAAGTGCATTTTTCTATAGGTTAGCTAATCCTGTTAGACTCTCCTATAATGCGAATGAGCGTAAAACCGGGGGGTATGGGGGGTATGGAATACCCTCCGGCACAAGTAAGTAACTAGGTGACTTGTCAAAAATGATCAAGACCCATATTTATTTTCTCAAGTATTAAATATTATGCGTCTTGATCAATTTTGTCAAATCACTTAGTTTTGTCGTTGTGCGTGGGCGGGAGGGGGGGTACCAGACCCCACCGGTTTACAATTGTTTACTTTTAAAAGTGTACCCTTTAAGTTTGGAAACCATTTTTCAGGAACATAAACTACATAATACTTGGTTTTATCTAATTTGTAAGGCCGCTAGACCCCGAAAAATTTGAAAGAACTAGCGAGTATGGAATACCCCCCCCCCCCCGTACAAGGACGAAACTAGGTGACTTGACAAAAATGATCAAGACGCATATTTAATACTTGAGAAAATATGTAATTGCTTATTTATGGCTGGAGGGTATTCCATACCCCCCACACCCCCCCGGTTTACCGATTATTTAATTTTGAAAATACCATCCAGATCAGAGTATACTTTTTTTAGGAAAAAAAATTTTCATACTTAATTTTATTTCATTTCAGTCCTATTTTCTAGTCTAAGGTATTTTTTAGTCTCAAATATTAAGGAACTGGGGGGTCTGGCGGTACCCCAATATCCCCCAGTACAAGGAAGTAAACATATAACTTTTTAAAATTTATTAAGATACAAATTTAATTTTTGAAAATACATCTAATTGCTTACTTATGGCTGGAGGCTATTCCATACCCCCCAGACCCCCCGGTTTACCGATTATTTACTTTTGAAAGTACCCTCCAGATCAGGGGAAGAAGATATTTTTAGGAACATAAACTTCATAATATTATCTGATTTTAATTGTATTTTTCTAGGATAGCTAATCTTGCTACAATCCCTTAAAATGCGAATGAGCGTGAAACCGGGGGGTCTGGGGGGTATGGAATACCCCCTAGCACAAGGAAGTAATTGGGTAACTTTTCAAAAATGTTTAAGACGCAAATTTAATTCTTGAGAAAACATCTAATTGCTTACTTATGGCTGGAGGCTATTCCATACTCCCCAGACCCCCCGGTTTACCGATTATTGACTTTTGAAAGTACCCTCCAGATCAGGGGGGGAAGATATTTTTAGGAACATAAACTTCATAATATTATCTGATTTTAAGTGTATTTTTCTAAGATAGCTAATCTTGCTACACTCCCCTAAAATGCGAATGAGCGTGAAACCGGGGGTCTGGGGGGTATGGAATACCCCCTAGCACAAGGAAGTAATTGGGTAACTTTTCAAAAATGTTTAAGACGCAAATTTAATTCTTGAGAAAACATCTAATTGCTTACTTATAGCTGGAGGCTATTCCATACCCCCCCGACCCCCCGGTTTACCGATTATTTACTTTTGAAAGTACCCCCCAGATCAGGGGGGAAGATATTTTTAGGAACATAAACTTCATAATATTATCTGATTTTAAGTGTATTTTTCTAGGATAGCTAATCTTGCTACACTCCCCTAAAATGCGAATGAGCGTGAAACCGGGGGTCTGGGGGGTATGGAATACCCCCTAGCACAAGGAAGTAATTGGGTAAATTTTCAAAAATGTTTAAGACGCAAATTTAATTCTTGAGAAAATATCTAATTGCTTACTTATGACTGGAGGGTATTCCAGACCCCCCGGATTTCTGATAATTTACTTTTGAAAGTACCCCCCAGATCAGGGGGGAAGGTATTTTTGGGAGCATCAACTACATAATATTAGCTCATTTTTAAGTGTATCTCTCTAGGTTAGCTAATCCTGCTAGACTCCCCTAAAATGCGAATGAGCGTGAAACCGGGGGGTCTGGGAGATATGAAATGTGAAGGAATTAGCGTGCAACCGAGGGAGTTATATGGACAGCGGTGGAAATACCGGTGAGAGGGTAGAGGGAAGAATGGCTCCAATCTCAATGCTTTTGGCTCCTCTTAATCTGCATTATATGCGACCAAGTTTTGCTTTTTTATTTTTAAATAGCACACCTCTCAATCGAGGGGCCTGTCATAGTTCTTGCACCCGTGCCCAAAATTTGAAGTTCCGCCACTGGTTTGGCAAAAAACTGTAGGTCCCCATACTAAACTTAAGCTGTATTTATCACCCTGTATATAAACTACATACAATAATTCCATTCGATTCTTGAACAACAACATAACAAAAATTATGTGTTTATTGATCGTATAAAATTCGTCAATTTCCATTGGAATTAATTTGAAGTAAACGCAAAAAATGTTGTTTACCGAAAGCGGCACAATGGACTCATTTTAAATTTATTGCATTTTTGTGCGTTTCACGTTATTCGCATTCTAACTCGAGGGCGCAATTCAAACCAGTTTTTGTAGTCTAATAAGGCCGATCTAAAAAGTTAGTTTTATTTGGTCTTTTCGAGTTTGAAAATGGTTGAACGAAGGTGGAGTAACTTATTGCAAGGCATAAAATTTTGTGGACAAGTCGTTTTAATATTTTATCATTTGGAGAAAAGGCGCCGCGTGCCATTTGGCAAGGCGAACAGCGAAATGGGTGTTAAATCGTCACCAAAATGAGATACTACAAACACCAAAAACTGGAAGAAGACAATTTTTTCGCGGCAAGCAGACGATTGGCAACTATGGAGCCAAATATCAAAATCTCATGTATAAGCACGAAGTTATTTTAGATTTATGCGAACCACTTCATCACAAATTTAATACTGAAAAAGGTTTGAAATATGAATCAATATTTCGTGAGGGTGCAATTTTTTTGCACCACGAATTATTGCATGCATGAATTTAATCGTGCTCCAATCAATTTCGGAACCGTTACTACTTCTACTCATGATAAACAACATGTGAAATTTGAGAAAATTACCCTTTTTTTTTTCACTTTTATTCTGCAAGAAAAAAGAATTAATTGTCCTTTAGCGTTTTTGAATTCTTTGCGATTCCTCCTGAAGAACAATGGATTTTTTATATGCATGAATGTGGAATAGAAGCTATTTGTGGCCGCTGCTTTCGTTCATTAAAATTTTGTGGGTGAAAACATCACAAAGGAATGGTGTTGTGTTTATGTGTACGAGTATTTGCTGTTAACGTCAAAATTTATTAGCTAACTGCTTTGTTATGCTAAATTCACCCTTAAACCTTTTGTAATATTTAGGGTAATTGTTAATACTGTGTGTTTTTGTTTTGACTTTTCAAAAGGATTATAGTTTTTAGAAGTTACGCGCGAGCCAATGGGGTCATTTCATTTTCCTCCTCTAATTTACCGTGCAAATAATTAAATGTTGAAAAGCAAATTTAATTAGCAACCTCGATTTTTTTTGCAAAAGTCTCTTAGTTCAAAAAGTCACTACAAGCTCAAACAATGATTAATTAATTAAAAGGTAATTATGTGTAATTGTCTCAGTTCCTGCACATCGGCAGTACTTCCGGGCATATTTTCCACCCCTTTGGATTATATTCCAAATGGGATTCCTTCATCAGAAATATGTCTGACTTTGTTGCTCTCCTTCCCTCGCACGACTCGAATCGAACCTCGCAGAGTAAAATTTACCAAGTACGCACCTGGAAGTTGGAAACAAACGAATCAGATTAAAGATTTTAAGAAGTACCAGGAATTAACTATTGTGCAGTAAGTTTCATAACTTCCATTCCGCTTGAGCTAAGAAGTTAATTTTGAGTAGCCTTCAAGGGACAAGAAGCATGCAAAACTTTCCATCTCGTATGTAGTCGTAGAATTATCAGCAAACAGGAGTTTAGCAAATAACTTTTTAAATAAAGTGGGTAGTTTTTATGGCAACGACTGACACAAAATGGACAGATTTACAACAATAAAATTTCTAATCGATTAAAGTGACATAATATGGCCCTAATTGACTTCTTCTGCCAAAAGAATTAATCCAGTAACACAGAGTAAAAATAGTCAGACGCAGGACCAATAATTCTCTGGTTAGGTTTAAAGTGCCCGTTTGTAAGGTGCAAGGTAAAAATTAAGGTCCTTTGTTAGACCAAAGATACTTGGAATGGGTTTAAATTTATTTAACGATGATGAATCCGAAATTTGACGTAATTGCGTTGTCAAAATCGACTCTCTGGGGCTTCCGCTGCGGTTCCCTCCGCTCAGGAGGCTCCGAACCGTTTTGTCTAACACTGTACTAACTAAAGGTATCGCCTACCGGTCGTACTCGGCAAAGTGTGCTAGTGGGCAAGGAATGGATCTCTCTTTTTTTCCGGCAAATTTAAGTGTTTAAACTGACATTATTAATTTAATTTTTTTAAATAAATTAAAAATAAAATTGTTTTGGATAAAAAAGATTTGAAAGTATCTCGAAATTGCAAATTGAAATAGATATAAGAGGGGTAACGATACGGTATTAATTGCGATTGACTTAAACGTAAGTTTGGTAGCTCATCCCGGGATTGATACCCTAAGGGCGACAAACCATTAGGGTTTACGTCTAAATTAGTGTAAGTAATCGGTGTTAAATTAGAGTAAGAATTAAATATTCTGATATAGTTAGGTAGTACAATTATATTGTTACAGATATTGTCAAGTTGGCAGTGAAATTTTTCTACATACTTCCGTAAAATTTTAATGATGAAACAAATTTATATTTAAAAAAACAACTTTTGTTTTAATTTCAATATTATTTACATTTTTTAAAGAACTTTTTATTGCTTTAGTGCATCTGTTTTGGCCTGCTCTAATGGGTTGCCCCTTAAATATCCTTGATATTATTTATGTCAGATAAAACTGGATCGAATATAGAAATATTGAGATATCAACTAACTGAAAAAAGTGCGGTGCGAACTACCCCCCTTTCCCCAACTGTAAGTAAATATAACAAAGCGACTTTCCAAAAAAACGTCATCTTATTTGTGCCACATAACTGCGACAGGGCATAAAGTAAACAAAAGAACTGTCAAAAATTAACAATTTAATAAGATATTGTCAAAAATCAGAGTCAAAAAGCGAGAAATTTGTGTTCAAAAACTTCATATTGCCAACCACAGGAGGAGATTGACTGAATTCAAAGCTTTTTTGTTCCAACCACCATTGAAGACCGAGCCAAAGTGGCTTTCTCAGCTGGGGGGTATTCCATACCCCCCAGACCCCCCGGTCTGATCTGCATCTCATCGGTAGCACTTAAATGTACTGGACATTTATGTCAAAGTTGTGATTGTAAGATGAAACCGGAACGAATAGCGATATCAACTGACAGCATAGGCGCAATTAGCGGGGGGCGGGAGGGCATAATTTATCCCCCCAAAAATATCCCCAAAAATATGCTATATTTTTAAAAATTGCTTTTGTTATTATGATACTTCACTTTAGTGGGGAAAGAAACTTGAATTTATCAGTAAACGATGAGGTTAGCATCGAAGGCCAGGCTTTCGAGAAGCTTATTATTTTAAAACATAGTTTTCTGCCCTTGAAATCACAAAAATTAGTAGAAAAATATCTTTTTATAATTTCTAACTTTAAATCTAAGCTCTGTTGACCATGAAAATCTAAATGTTTTGTCTGCGGCAAAATTGTTCGCTATTTTATCCCCCCCCCCGCCATTTAAAAAATTGTTTGAAGACTTTTTTTCTAGCCCCCCCCCCAAACTTTTGACCCTAGTTGCGCCTATGACTGACAGTTTCCTCTTGGATGCTTTTGAAGCTAAAAACAAATTCACTTACAATCAAGGAATTACACAATTTTGTTGTGTTAAAGCAAACTTGAAATAAAAAAATGTCAAGTAAGATTCAAAGGTTAGACCAGGTAAAACTTTTCTGCAGCCTGTATTATTATGTAACTTGAGGGGTGGGCGGAGTTAAACTAATAGAAACAGCCAATGCAATCCACGCATATTATTTTTACGGGTTTTGGCTTCATTTTGACCAAATTTTGGAATGATTCATAAAATTTCTAGGTTTATGTTTGTTATTTACACCCTCAACTACCATAATTTTATAAGAAATTTTTTAAAATGTAGTGGAGAGGTATCGTCCCTCACCCTACAATGTGTACCTTGGCAAAGCTTTGGGGACTGTGCACACCTTAATAAAATTTAACCCCCTCCCAACTATCACTTGATGTTAGTTACACAAATTAACTATTTGTTGAGAATACTTTTCCGTAACCATAGCAACTATAGTCCCTAGCTTCGCGCAGCTAAAGGGGTGCTTAAAAGCACTTGCAAAAATGTAATACAATTTTCTCAGATGTTCCTAGTCCTGGAAGATAAGCAAATCATTCATTTTTTCGAAATTAAGTAGAAGGTAGTGGCTATAATATAAATTGTATTTTACCTTAACAAATGATCGGTATTCGGAGCAACTGATATTTTTGAGCCCCCCACCCCCTTTCAAAATTAAAATTTTTGGGAAAGAAATAATATAAAATGTTATATTAATTTGTTTGCTGTGAACGGATAAGAAGTTAAAAATTGAGACCCATACAATTATGAGGCACGGTACAGCTGTCCTCCTTCTGAGAGGCCTTGATAAGGAGCATCTAATTGCCTCATCAGCATAGAAATTTACACCTTGGCTTCTCACAGGAAAAAATCCCGTCTATTATATTATTATAATTGGCTACTGCACAATTCTTATAGATCATAATGATAGATTGCAGTTATGCTTATATAGCTTGGGAGTGAGTTAATTTACACTTTCTTACATCAATTTGAATCCGAGGTTATTCACAATAATTACATGTTGTTAAATTCGAAAAGGGACATTCATTAAGTTAACGTATAATTTATTGTGATGATAAAAACGAATAAGATGAGATTCGAGATTGAATATTAAAGTCAAAAGAGGTGTGAAAGCGAACACCGAAAATTGTGATAATAAATTTTGTTAACATTTAAAGCCAACGTGTTACCTTACATATTACACAAACACAATAGTTTTGTTTCTATTAAGTGACTTGTGCGGGTGTTGTGTTGAAAATTTGATAAACCTGCAAAGGAAAAATAATGAGTTTGAAAGCGCTAAAAAAAGTTACCTCCTAATTTTAGTCTTTTTTGAAAAGCTCTGGGGAATTTTTCGATTTTTGATAACAAGAGGTTAAAAAGATAAAACGGTCTAGTCCGCCCGTCGATGTTTTGCAGGGCAGTTGGGAAATTACGAGACGTCGAAGTTAATTTTTGGGTTTTGATCCTTTGAAACGAAATTTTTCAAGAGATTGAGTGGTGAGTTTCCTAGTTCGGGATAACAGAATTATTTGATAATTGCGATAGAAGAGGTGAAGCAAAGGCGGCAGCACTTACCATTTTGTGAAAGCGCAGTGGCGTAACTTCAAATTTTAGATTTGGGAGCAAAAGCTTTGACGGACCCTCGATTGAGAGGTGTGCGATTTAAAAACAAAATTTGGTCCCAAAATAATACAGTTTAAGGGGACCATTCCTCCCTCTGCTCCCCCCCGTTATTTGCGCTATTGTCCATACCTCCTTAGACCCTAGATTGCACACTCATTTTTTCACATTTTATGGTGTTTAGTGGGCTCCTCCACCCTAGAAGATTGAAAAACACTTCAAAATGAGATAAAATTAAGTATTCAATTTATTAAAAAATCAATTAAAACATCGTTAAACCAAAACAAATGTATTCCCCTGAAATGGGCGTCAAACCGGGGGGTCTGGGGGTATGGAATACCCCCCAGGTATACGTAAGCAACAAGCAGACTTATTAAAATTGATAACCAAGCAAATTTGATTCTTGAATTGTATTCCTGTTGCTTTACATACCAAACGCAGTATTTTATACCCTGAAGCCCCGCTGGAGTGGCTTGGGGAGTGACAGGATCGGGGTAAAGCTGAAAACCGGAGGTAGTACAATGGGTCCGAATAATTAGAACCTTAGGTGTGTGTGATGTATCTTACTTTCTACAATAAATCTAGACCCCCAAAACCACTTGGCCTTACAATGGTTCCATGTGTTAAGTTTGAAGAGAACCCCCCCCCCCCCGCACAGGGAAGGGTACACAACAACTCGGCATCGAGTTCGATCTCTATTTTAACAGTCCTCTCATTAAAAAAAAAATCGTTTCCTAACACTAACCTAAGTTTGACAGGTGGATTCCCGTTGCCGAATTGTCCCTTTCCGGCTTGCACAGGTGCTTTTTACCCTTGTTTAAGAATTTTTTACTTTACATTGCCTCGGGCCCCTAATATTTTACGGGCCGTGTTCATTCGCACACCGCGCACACTGGTAGTTACGCCACTGTGAAAGCGTGGACTGGGTCCACAAATTTTGAGATTTCGAAATAAATCTGTGATCATCCGACATCGAATTTCGTTTACACATGTGGATTCAACGGTTTATACGTGGACGAATCTGAAAGTTATCATAAATAAGGAATACTAAAAGTGAGGTTAGTAGGTACCTGCAAACAGCTGTTGATCTAGATGTTTGATTACACTAATTCACATCAGAAGCACCAATATTATTCGCGGATCATTACGATTGCAACAATTTCACAAGTTTTTTGGATAAAACTTATACAAGGCCGACAGACACGGAACTGAATTTAGTTTCAACTACCGAAGGCGTGACTTGCAACACAGAGGTTTTCAAACAAACAACTTTTTGGTTTGTCAAAACTTTTTTATTATTACATAACTATTGATTGTGCCACACCAATAACAAGAGATTTTATCGGAGTGCCATTTAGTAAAATTGATCTTAAATGTAATGGTGGTTTGATGCGGTCACACAAACTTACACATATGGCAACAGGACGATTTGTATAGTCCAAATAACGAGTTCATATTGTCACATTTTGTGTTCAGATCTATTAAACGATATAAAACATCCCGAATCTCTTGATTGTAATTCGGAATCTAGTCTTCCTTGAGTAATCTAATAAGGTAGTCTCGATAAATACTCTGCGATAACAAAGCGGTCGGAACTTCACAACTAATCTCAGTTTGCGAGTGAGGTTCTTTGTAGTTGGTTTGGAACACCACATTATATTTTGGTGCTATCAAATCTACAAACAAGTGCGTAGATATGGGGGCTCAACTCATCCTAGAAAATGGAAAAATACTTAAAAATTCCAGTTTAGTTTCCTCACATTATTCCCACCAAGGCCTTCTGGCCTAGCAGATGAAAGTGCATTCAAGGACTGCGGAGGTGTGGGGGGGGGGTATAGATCATGATAAAGGTATGAAATAACTCCTAGTTATAACTTGTAAGTAGCATGATTAAAATCGTCTTATTGTTCTCTGATCTGAATGCTAGGCAACTGGAATTTTGCGAAAAAAAGTGCGGTCAGAGACCGGGTCCGGGGGGGGGGGAAGTATGAAATAACTCCCAGCTGTAAGTAAAATAACAAGACAACGTTTCAAAAATTAAATTTGCATAGACATCAATTTTGAACAGTCATCTTGTTTCTCCCTTACAGCTGGGAGGTATTCCAGCCCCCCCCCCCCCCCGGTTTGATCTCCATCTAATCGGTCACTTCTCAATGTTATCAACATTTATATCAGAAAAATAGAATACGGAATAGCGATATCAACTGACAGTTTCCTCCGGATCAGAACTGCATCGTTTGGCTTTGAAGCTAAAATACAAATTCACTTATAATCAAGGAATTACATAGTTTGTAATCTTTGGTTCGGATAAAGTAAACTTGAATTAAAAAAATCTCAAGTATGGTTTACTAAAATAAAAAATGAAATGCAAAGTTCACATGGGCATAACTAACTGTAGGTTAGGGGGGGGGTTGAGCCCACCTTGCTAACATTTCCTCCTGAGTCTCTCGATGAAACCCCCCGGTTTCCATCCACCCTCGCGTTCACTCACTAAAATTTTAGTATGTCTTTTATTAAATTTAATTACACCTAACGCTAACATTTTGTAGCTGGAAAAATAATTATAACTGAATGTTATTATAAAATTTTAAGTAGTAGGTAGGGTTTTTAGCTGTCGGAATATTTTACTGAAGCTTTTCATTTTTTCTCTTTCAATTCTTTCAGTTGCGTTACTGTAGGGCATGAACTTTTACGTGCCTTACATAACGATAAGAATTTTTTCAATTTTCTCCTTTGTTTATTCTTTTCTCAATTTTATCTTTAAATATCCATTTTCTTTTTGAGCTTAACGTACGATTTTTAATTCAACTTTTCTTTGTTTAACAGGGGAAGGTGAAATAACGATTTCTGTGCCTGCTACTATTTTCTTTTGTTTTGTTCCTTTGATAACCTGGTCGCATCGGTGCATCTCTTAAGCTCAGCTCTCGTTATATTTTGAGAGATCCCTCGCACGCGGGCGACCGGTTGGATTAACTTGGATTAATTTTGTTGTTATTTACTTTTTGGAGAGGAAAAGCGAGCTAAAAAATATAACGGAGTGCTTGGAATGATAGTAAATTGAGATGCACTTGTTTCTTTTTATAACAATAAATCTAAGAAATTAATCGAGTGGCGTCTAGAATAGAGCCGGATAAGAAAAATTAAAGGAAAAACAACAAAATAGTTGTGTTAGTGCCAGCATCGTAGTAATCTGAGACATTCGCAAGGCTGGCTGACGTAGAGGCATGCGATAAATTAAACATTATGTTAGGGGGTGGTTGTGACGTCAGCACAGCGTGAGATGAATTCCGGAATAGGAAGGCTGTCCTTTCGATCGTGATTTCAAATTTGGCTAGACATCCATTTAGACTCAATTGATGGATTATTGTGCGAAAAAATTTGCACTTGAGGTGAAAATTTATTAATTTCTCCACGAAACCTTGTTACTGCCAACTTACGACCAAGAAAGTTGCGGTCGCTTTTGGTATTCCGGACGACGGTAAAAAGTAACTTTGAAGTTTCTCAAGTATACAAATAACGTGGGTGGTGCTTCTAAGTTTTCACGCGAAAACATGATTTATGTTGAACTAACATCGGTCATTAGCGAAAATTTGCTCTTTATAAAGAAAATTTTTCAATAATAAAAGTGAATAATAACGCAATATGTTTGACTGAGCAAGACGTAATTTTAATAATAATTTTTCGTTTGTACAAATTTGTGTGGGTGCCAAGTGTAATTATGTCAATTTTTCAATTTCAAATATAAATTTGTTGCTTACTTCGATAATGAAAAATGTCGAAATATATCACTTCGGAAAGCATTAAGCTTCTTAGCTTTTCTTTTTTGCATGTAAATAGCAATATTGACTTTCATTCATTTTTTGTTCCCTTCGGAAATGCGATTCCTTGCAAAACTAAATTAATTCTAAAGCCGAGTTTACGCAGACACACCGTAACGCGATTCTAATTGGTGCAACACGAAGCAAAACGTCATTCATCCAATCACATTCGTTAAACGTGAGTCACGTGACGTTGAGACCCCCCAAACGTCCAGGTGGCGCTGTTAACCCGCAAACTTGTGAACGAAACTTACTTTTCTTAATCCAGATCCGGACCGATCTTTTGTTTTCTTTCAGAACGAATCGATATTGACTTCGTTTAAGATAATATTCAGGTTTATTAAAGGAAGCACTTGAGACCTTTTTATAACTTTTAGCGATGATAAGAAGCTTTACCGAATGTTGGTGTTGTTTTCGTGATACAGGTCAGGGTTGTTTTGTCAATATATTATCTGAAAAGGGAAGTTTGCCGGCAGCATACATATGTCTACAAATAAATTCGCGAACTAAAGCTCTTTTGTGTTGCCCCATGAACGCGTTTAATATTCTAAAAGCCAATACAAAAACCGAACTAAATTTTTATATCAAATGCGATATGATAATACTACATTATTCATGTATGGAAGAGTAAACAAACTCTTCATTTTTAAAATGGCGGAAATTCTAAACTGCCCTCCTGCTCGTTTCCTTTCATCTCTTCCCCCAATTTATAAAATTAAAAATTTGCGAAATAAGTAAAAAAAATTGCGATCTGAAATCTTCAGCTCTTAAGTGTAGTATCGTATATCACTTTTGAAGCTGCACTTTTGCTATAATAGCGCTTTTTAGTAAGCACTATTTCCGATTTGGCGTGATATTATTTTATTTTCTGTCACTAGTTGTTTATCGTTGAGGCTAACAAGTTTTATCAATTTATTGTGTGAATTCGGAAAACGAGAACTGTTATTTTTTAAGGTTACAACGATTTTGACACATTGGCTAATACGAATCCTAGATTTCTTTTCGGAATTTTCGGGAAATCGGGATTTTTATAAGCAGTTAACCCTAAGAAAACCAAAGTTTTTATTGCCTAGAATTTAGGATCGACTAAATCATTGTGGCGTAAATCATACACCGACAGGCTAGAGAGCGGGAAACAGTGGCCCAAAAGTCGAGGATCGATCTGTGGATTCTGGAGAACGCAACGGGAAATCAGAACTAACATTTCCATACTAAGTCTTCGTGGTCTTAGGCCTACGTACTAATTATATTTGGCACTCGAGGAAGTAGACGAAATTGTGTACAATTACTGCTCACACAAACTCATTCGTCGCATCAGTCCTCCAGTGCCTCACTGGAATATTTTCTAATATCACCAAGAACTGCACAGCAAGGATTTATTTAACGTGCCCGGCTACGCTCATAAAATTATCTAAACGCGGTTCCCAAGGAGATTGATCGATATATCACTCGATCAGCCAGCAGCCGTGAGTGCCAGACTGACGAAGTTAGCACTGTGATCGTCTACCCAATCAGTTTAGGTTCAGGTCGACTCACACGAAGAAGAGGGATGAGGGAGCCAGGGATGGTGAAATCCAGCGTCCTACTTTTGCCAGTATTTGGCCAATCATCACAGGCGTAACTTTAAATTTTGCGACTGGGAGCAAGAGCTTCGACGGCTCCCTCGATCGAGAGGTGTGCGATTTAAAAATAAAAATAAAAAAAAATTTGGTCGCCCTATAATGTAGTTTAAAGGAGTCCAAAGCATTTGGTCCGGCAACATTCCTCTCTGACCCCCCCCCCCCCCCGTGGTATTTACACCACTGTCCAAGACCTTCGGTTGCACCCTCATTTCTTCACATTCTTTAGGGTGTTTAGCGGGCTTTCAAAATGCAAAAAATCTTTTTCTTCCACTTTCTAGAAGCAAGTAGCTGGCTAGACTTGCCTTCAGATGTGCCTGCATCCTGTTTTTTTTATGTTAATGGTAACAATTCACTAACTCGGGGGCTACCCGAGTCATAAGAAAGTTTGACTCTCCCAGGTTTGTTGGACTTTTTACCCCGCATTCGCATTCAACCGCGTTAGCTGCATGGCAATGATGTATTTGAAAATGAAATAAAATTAAGTATTATGTAGTTTACGTTATTGAAAAAACCTTCCCTGGACCTGGAGGGTACCTTTATAATTATATGTAAACAATTGTAAAACCAGGTACTCTGCCCCCCCCCCCCTAACAGTAAGTAAGCAAAATATGTAATCTCAATAATTAAGGCGAAGCATCACCACGTGACTAATTATTGGTGTAAAACGTTCTTTAAAAAGATTTGTTAAACATGTTTTTCAAGAAATATTTAGATATTTTTGGAATTTTAAAAATTCAGCTTCGTAGCTCAATAGAATGATCGTTTCTGTACACTAAAGTATTACAATAATTGTCTTTATTACTACATTTGAAAAGAAATTTGACATTCCTTTTTTTGAAAATTCTGAATATTGGAATTCGAGATTTCTTTAATATACGTATTAGTATTACTAAATAGAATTACCAAAAGTTGATAGTATCAAGAAACAATTATTCTATTGAGCTACGAAGCTGAATTTATAAAATTCCAAAAATATATAAACATTTCTTGAAAAACATGTTTAACTAATCTTTTTAAAGAAGGTTTTACACCAACGTGGTGATGCTTCGCCTTAAACTTGTGTCTATCAATTTTGAAAATTCATATCGTTACTTCCTTATGTTGGGGGGTATGAGGAAGACTCCCCGGTTTCTTAATATTTGAGGGAGTTAAAAACGAGATAAAATTAAGTATTATATGGTCTTCTTTCCTGACAAAATGTTATCCTGACCTGGAGGGTACTTTTGAAAAACTGGGGGGTCTGGAGGGTATTCCATACCAATACCCCCCCTAAGTAAAAAAAAATATTTTCTTTAAAAAATAAATGTACGTCTTAACCAAATGAGAACAGTCATCTAGTTACTTCATTGTTCTGGGGGGTATTCCATACCCATATCAACTACATAATAATTAATATTATGCCATTTAGAAGTGTTTTTTTCAGGTTGGTTTAACCCTCTCGACTCCCCTAAGTAGCGAAGAAATGAGCGTGAAACCGGGGGGTCAGGGGGGTATGGAATACCCCCCAGTACAACGAAGTAATTTGATGACTTTTCAAATTTGATAAGGACGCAAATTTATTTTTTGAGAAAATATCTTTTTCCTTCTTACGGCTAGGGGCTACTCCGTACCCCCCGCTTTCACGCTCATTTCTTCGCGTTTTAGGGGAGTCGAGTGGGTTATTATGTAGTTGATGCTTCCAAAAATATCTTCCCTGATCTCGAGGGTACTTTTAAAAGTAAACTGTTGGATAACCGGGGGTATCTTACTTATAAATAGGGTCCGGATTTGTAGGCATTTGCATGTTTTTTTTGCGTACAGGCACGTGAAAAATTTTAAATGGGGAGCATGTTTTACGCCTTTCTGAATCGTTTTATATAGTTTTTATTTTGCCTATAGTGCATATTTTGAGTTTAAGTGCATATTTGGCGATTTTTTGCCTATAAATGCTTATTTGCTTATATTGGTATATATTTTGCATATTTAGCAAATCCAGTAATAATTTTTTAAATAATTTTAATTATTCTCTTTCTGATATTGCCGCCTTTTCGCCTTTTGTATTATTTAAAACAATAATTTTAATTAATATCTACTTTGTCAACTGTAGGTGATTCTGTGCAATAACTGCATATTCTATTAATATTACTGCTCTAATAATCATGTTACCAAGAAGGTGCATGTCCCTAGCCCCCCCCCATTCCAAATTTTGACTCTAAAATCGTCTCAATCGTTTGTGTCTGTTTGTGCAACCATTACTTTCGTTTGTATCCAAATAGTTTTAGAGATATTTCAAAATTAAACTTGGGGGTGGGCTGGAGACAAACTCAATCGTTTGTGATTTGTTTGTGCAAACATTATTTTCGTTTGTACCCAAATAGTTTTCGAGATAATTCTATTTTAAGTTGGGGGGGGGGGGCTGGATACATGCTTTTTTGATATTCGAATTTTGGTTTCAAAATAGTCTCAATCGACTATACTTCGTTTGTGGCTGTTTTTAGCGCATATTTGAGTGCTTATTTTGAAGTTTTTAGAGCATATTTGCCTGCATATTTTCAAGTTTTTTAGTGCCTACAAATCCGGACCCTACTTATAAACATAAGTATGTAAGTAAATATTTATTTATGTGCTTATTCTGCTAGTAATTTTGAAGCCTATAAGGCCCCTATAGCGCTATAAAACTATAAATCTATAAGGGTTATAGACTTCAGTACGAAATGGTATTCTGCTCATACTTATAGGGTCTATAACTCTATATAAATTCTATAATTCTTATGGGCAAATTTTTTTCTCTATAACGGCTATAAGTGCTATATATAGTGGCGTACATCTCACACCCCTTACGAAAACGACCCTGTTAAACATTGTGTGGGGAATATTGCGCTTAAAATAGGAAAAACAATTATAAACGAGATAAAAATAAGTATTATATAGTTTTCTTTCCTGAAAACTGTTACCTTGACTTCTTGGGTACTTTTGAAAGTAAACTATTGGAAAACTGGGGGGTTTGGAGGTTATTCCATATCAATACCCCCAGCCGTAAGTAAGAAAAAGGTATATTCTCTAAGAAATCAATTTACATCTTAATCAAATGAGAAAGGTCATATAGTTACTTCCTTGTGCTGGGGGGTATTCCATACCCCCCAGATCCCCCGGTTTCTTCACATGTTGGGGAGTCTAGTGGGCTTAGGCACTTTATACTAGAAAATAGAAAAGCACTTAAAATAAGATAAAATTAAGTATTATATAGCTTTTGTTCCTGAAAACAATTCTTACTCTGACCTAGAAGATACTTCTAAAAGTAAACTATCGCAAATTCGGGGGACTGGGGGGTTATAGAATACCCCCCAGCTGTAAGTAAGGAAAATATATGTTCTCAAGAAATAAATTTGCATCCTTATCAAATTGAAAAGTCATCTAGTTACCTCGTTATGCTGGGGGGGGGGGAAATACCCCCGGTTACTTCACATTTTAGGGGTTCTAGCAGGCTTAGCTACCGTAGAATATAGAAAAGAAACCATAAAGAACACACAACAGACAGAAATCCTAATTGCTGGTCAGGACCGTGCGGTAGATTCTCTCAGTATGATGCAAGTTTTTAAAATGTCTCCCTCCCCTAGTCACATAGACACCTTTGACCGTTTTTTTTTTACTATTTCTTCAATTTCTATATTTCCCTCCTTTTTTTAAGTAATACATGCTGACGCACGAATAGCATTTTCCATCCCCTAACGAGTACCGTTCAGTAACGTAACAAGACGGCTGGCCTGCAATACTTAACTTTTTTTACAAGACGTAATCATTTTTCTCGAAAAATTGTTTAAATGACCTTTCTTTACCCTATTTCATAATAATTTAACTTGTTTCATCGCTCTCCTACATTTGCTCCGAGCAGCATACATAAACCAGTCTATCGCTATCGCGAAGTTTGGCGTAGTACCATTATTTTTTACTTTACGTTGATTCGGGTCCCTAAGATTTTACGGTCCGTGTCCATTCGTACACTGCGTACACTAATGGTAGTTACTCCACTGTTAATCACATCCACTATGAATCCAACATTTTGGCGGCAGGAGAGCTGGGCGAAAGCTGCCGTATCAACAGTTATTGTTGGGCCATGCTGGTCTCGCTCTGTGACATCCGAGGATGTCTATTAAATTAGGTGCTTGGATTTCCGACATTGATTCGTCAGCTAACAGGCATGTGGATTCGCCGAGTTCTTAGATTTCTGGCGCGCTTCTTTCCCCGAAGGTTCGAAGACGCGTCGGATTCCCCCGCTTACAGACCAGGTGCACTTAAAGTACTTGTCGTCTAAATGCTTCGACAGCAACGTTTGATGATCGCCACAGATCTCTGTGCGAGATAGGATCTCAGATCTAAGTCGAGCCTGCAGTAAAGCAAAATGTGACTCTCACTCTCACATGTGACTACTCACTCCATCTCTCCATACTCAGAAACGTTTAGGAACTCACTCCTTCTCCTGCACCCGGTGCAGACAGTCAACGAAGGAGGCTACTATCTTGTCGGTCATGGATAGAAGTTGGAGTCGAAAATTCAACCTTTCCCCAACCCGGATCCCCAGATATACGCGACCGTCGAAGACCCCATCCGAATCGTCGGGTACCTATTTGGAAACATCGCACCCTTCAAGAGCATCTGACAACCTAACATCGACTCTCTCATCATATCCGATGGTACTTCTTAGCCAACCACTGGATTTACACCCTACTTTTGCCCTCTATAATCAGTAGATGTCATATACGTAAACTGCAAAATCAGCACAAACAACCTCGCAACTAATCCTTCTACTGTCACCGCCGGGATCTAATACGTACGCTGTTTTGACACCCTTCGATATTTGCTTGTTGCCGATTACGAAGGTTGTTAATTGATTCATTAACAAAAATGATCCTCTTAGTCCTCGGATTTGGCTTCAAAAACACATAACAAGGGCGTGGACAATTTGCACAATTTAAGAAAATCACTGTTCTCTTCCATTTCCAGTTTGGGAATAAGTTGGTTATGGATGGTTTGATTAATCTTTCGCCTCTATACCCAATTCTGCCGATCTATTTGCACATCAGATTTCTACGGATCTTCCTTCATCAGGGTTTTCCCTGATTTCGTACTGATCTCATTTGAGACAACTCTAACAATGGCATCAGTGCGGCCTTTAGGCCGCACAGTCAAGTCAATCTAGTAAATTATAAATGAGAAATAAGCGGAACATTATTATATCGGATTAATTAAGTTATGTTTAACGTATAAAATATGGTTGGTAGATAATTCATTAATATAATTTTTTTTTACAGGTTTTACGATGTCTTTCTACGTGTGCTCGTCACGAAATGCCTACCACGACTGGTTGTTGTGTTAAATTAAGTAAGTAGGATTTTTCTATCCTTCCTTGTTTATAATGAAAACAAACATAACAAGAATGATATAATGCCGAATTAGTTACGGGAAACGCCCCACGTTGCGATCCACAAATTTGTGTGGTAAAAATGTTTTCGGACGCCATAGTTTCTAATTCGTGCATTCTCATTATTAAAAGCTGAAAGGGAAATTGTTATTGTTAAATTATTTAAAGATAAAAGTTTTACAGCTTAAAGTTGTGTTTGCGATGTTAAAATTGTTAATTTATGGATGTTATATTCAAATTTTAGTTGATTTGGATCTTTTGTGTGCGTCTCAAATTTTATGTATAAACTTTCTAACAAGTTAAATTAAGTTTTCTAAAATTAAGACATAAACGACGATCTTTCTCTGAGCTACGTCAAGATATGTAATATGTACTGTTTGATGTTTTAACTTTTGTTGTTAAAATTAACATGCAATCGACTGCAATGATAATTATTGTTCGGCTTCTTCGTACCACGTAGTGTTTAGCCGCCATTAAATATTATCGTTTGAGGTTATTAATTGCAATTTATTCCTTGAATTATTTCGAGTATTCGAATAAGGTTGCATAGTTTCTGCTAATTTCATTGTTTATTTAATATCGTTTGGCCCATTTCCAAAACTTTGTTTTTCGAAACGCTTTATTTATTATATTGGTCCTTCGAACCGGAGTCATATTATCCACGTACCTACAACTTCTTCGATGGAAAAAATGCTGTTCAAATGAAGGTCTATTGGATTTCTTATTCCCACATCTGAGCTAAGTCGCATGTCAGCAATGCAGCATAAAATTTAGATATAAGTTCACCGATTCTCTGCTGCTGTCGACATTTTCGATTCTCAAGAAGCAGACATTAACATTAGCGGCACGTACCAGTAAAAATTGCTACGTTGGGTTTGCTGCGAAGGGTTGCCTGTTTTTCTTGTTCGATCTTTTTGCTTTTTTGTATAGGATGCCACATCTAACCTATTTTAGACCAAAGACAGAAAGCCGTCGCATTATTTGGTTCGCTGCTTCACCGTTTTGTTCCTATTATTATCCAACAGTTTATTTATGAATTGACGTTTCCTTTCTTACGTCATTCCTCTTTCCTTAGGGTCTAGGTGGGTTTCTCCATTTTTTTTCTTCCTCAGTTTTCCTAATCGAAACCGATTAATAAATCATACCTCTCCAATTATTTAATGGAAGTAATGCATGATTTATGTATAATTAATGATAAAACTTTAAATTACCTCTCTTAGGGATCAAACGTAAAATTTCTCTCTGACAAGGGGACTTCTCTTTGTTTATTCAGGGAGAAACAGACAGGGGTGGACTGGCGTCAACAATTTTTTATTTACATAACAAAATCATCTCGACACAAAAGTCCAGGACGAATGAAATCACAGCTTCCGAAATTTGATTATACTTAATTTAAAAACCCTTCTAGAATCTG
The DNA here is from genome assembly GCA_958510855.1 of Rhagonycha lutea. NCBI lineage: Eukaryota > Metazoa > Arthropoda > Insecta > Coleoptera > Cantharidae > Rhagonycha > Rhagonycha lutea. Next base: position 28,011,138 of record OY294041.1, on the reverse strand, counting down.
TGCAGAACTAAATTGTCCGTTTTGTCCATTAAACATAGTAAACTAACATTTTCCGGCCCGGTGAACTGAATTAGATTAAAAATTATGGCGATCTACGAGTTCAGGAGTATAAACGCCAGTGCGTCCCTGGATATTTTAAAATTATCTTTTACTTGATCGACTTGATCGAAACTTATTTTTCCCATTAACTCGAAACATTGTTGGAGAATAGCTACAGATGCAAATCCGGAAGTAAGCCTAAGCTAACTCTCGAAGATTCATCCGGTTGTCCTGTAACTTCAAATTTGAAACCGTCTATTGTTGGAAATCCTTACAGTTATTTCGTTGCTATAGTTTGAGTGTAAATAATTTGCATTAATTTGATTATGTAACGAGTCGTGAAGGGTATGATGGTTAGTTAGTGGAAAATGTTAGTTTGCTGGAAAGTTTCAAGCTAACACTTTATAGACGGACCAACTGTATTTTTATCGCAAATTCAATAGATACACTTTTTGCTTGCGATATGAATTACTATGCAGTTAGTGGCTACCACAAATTTCAAACTTTTGCTATTTCAAGTTGTACAACAAACCAAGGTAGTTCAATTTTTTGCCCTCAAGTATATTTACGAGATTTATCGTAGTTTACTGAATGCATTGCTTTGTTTATCGCAATGGAGTGGTAGTTTGCTCCGGTTATGTAATTTATCCCCCACATCAAGAAAGTTTTTCACTTCTGCTACCAACTGTTAAGTCAAACGAGAGATAGTAGTTAATTAAGAGTTTTGCCACGAGCAAACAAACACCCTGTATGAAGCGCTTTTCTTATTTCTTAAGCCCTTAAAAACAGAAATTCGCCTTAATTTTTTTATCACCGCCTGACAAATACGACAAAAAGAGAAACGACGACAGTTTAATTTAACGAAAGTAATTATAAATATTGTTTCTTTGAGGTCTCTAAAGAACCTTTTTTTTAACTACCCCAAGGGTTGTGGCTAATTTCGAAGCAGTAACGTAATGCAACTTAAGTGTTTCGCGTAAATTACGCAAAATATTTTCTAACTACCCCTAACTCAAAACGAAATTTATTTCGCTCTTGTATACGATATCTACCAGTTATTGTCGACCTTAATTTTGATTAAAATTCATCCCGAATGCCAAATTTTATTAGGACAAACTAAAAGGAAAATAAGTTGATTTTACGAGCTTTGTTTTGATGTGGAAAGTTGAAAATTTTGTCAAGTACGTTCTTAGTTTTTCTAAACTAATAAAAAAATTCCTACGTCTGAAGGATGCAATAAAAGTGCTCGACGATTTTAACGTGAAAATGGAAAGGGAAAAAATGAGCTGATAAGTTTCATGGAAATCCTACGAATACAAATGCATAAATATTTGGTTTAATTTAACGTACCATAATCGTGAATCGCCAGTCCGAACAACTTGGCACGTTCACAAAATTATTAGCGCCCGGATGTCAGCTGGAGTAATCTACTTTTCAAGAGGTCGACCTGGAAGATATCAGAACACCAAGAAAAATACTGTTATCCTTCCGATAGAACAAACCTGCAACCGTACGAAAAGTTCGTCTCTGAAGAACAAAAACTCTGGACAATTCCAGGTCCTCAGGAACCTGGAAGACTGTATCGAAAACAGCAGTTCCGACTGTCATACTGCCTTTTATTCTATAAGACACAGTTGAAATTTACCATATATTTTGAATTAAAAATAAATATAAATTTTGAAGAAGATAAAACATGGCAGTAAAAATAAAATTTAACACTTACATTTTGAAGTACAATTTAAAATATAATTTAAAGTAAAAGTTTTATAGTAAAATGTAATATAAATTTTGAGTACGTCTCCGACTACCCCTCTCTGGAGACGGGCCTAGTTTTTTTGTTATGTTTGCCTGACGAGATTTTAATAAGATGGAAACAATATTATAGCAAGTTATTATTTTTTTTATACTTTAACTTTTATGTATGTAAATCCCCCCTTAAAAATTAAATAATTATTATTAAACTTTCATCGAATATTTTAGAGGCGGTCATTGCCTTGCAGCTGCCGCGACCCGCGAATGCGGGGTATCAGGTTCAAACCTGGGGATAGTTAACTTTCTTATGAGTAGTCTTCTTAATTCGGAAAGGCCGTTAAGCCGGTGGTCCTCCTGGGTTAATGAATTGCCATCATTAACATAAAAACCAACGTACAGGAACATCTGAAGGCCAGTTTAGCAAGTTACCTAATGGGTGTAAAATATTTAATTGCTCATAGAACAAACGCTGCCAAAGAAACGACCTAGATGTTGGAAATAACGGTCATTAAGGCCTAATCTAGAAGAGAATTCTCTAGAGAATTACTTCAAGAAGTAGATGAAAATTTTTAACTGCGGACCTCATTAGACGCTTAGTTTCAATAATTGGACCCCCACCAGAATATTTCGGGATGGAAGGAAGAGGGTCCGATCTTAAGAAAACATAAACAATATTCTGAGAGAGAGATGAATAAAAAAAATAGCGCCATAGGCGATTTTTTGGAAAATGGGATTGGTTAATTACAAATTAGGCAATTTGTAGAGACATTTCACAGTATTGGTTGTTTTATATTTCAATTCTGCACCGGACAAATGTTCCCTTATTTATTTTCCCTTTTACGATGGACAATGATTAATTCCCCCCCGCTCGCGGAAAGGCTTCCTAAAAATGTTTTTTTTTTGTAACTAGTTACGAAGTGTAAAATTTTTTGTAACTTGTGATTAAATATTTATTTCGACACTACAATAAGTTACGAAAAGAATAATACAAAAATAAGAAAAATTAATTGTAATTTTTACATAATAATATGTCATTTTGCCCATACTTTTTACGAAGCAAATTGCCACTTTTACAAAATTATAGATTCAAAAATAGAATGTCGATTCAAAGGATCCAAACGCGCGCACCAATTGACTTGAAATTTTGTATACTAGTTTAAAGAACTGATTAGATTTTGGTTGAAATCCCTCCACCGAAACCTCTTTTATTTCGTTTTAATCATAAGAACCTAAGATTCGTTGATTTTTGATAACGCGCATGAATTTATTAACGAGATTCCATCGTCTCAAGAAATCTTTTATAAATAATCACAGATTAGTGTACGGTTATTTTTAAAATATAGAAGGATAAAATGTTTTTTTTTTTTGAAAACGCAATTGCTCATTTCTTTGTTCTTGAAAATATTTGACTGGTGTTTACCAGTGGATCAATGAAAACTAAGCAGACCCGCACCTATGGAGAGATAATTTAGAGCAGGAGGGGGAATTAAAATATTTAACATGTTACTATTTACTTTTTAAATGGGACAGTCATGTGTTGTGTCATCTCAGATTTTTTTCATTTGAGCCTTAACCGTCTCGAAGATATTCGCGAAAATGTAGACACGTTGCGCCCCTCCCCCCAAGTTGAATTTTGGGATAAAATTGATGTCAATCGTTAGAGCCCAAATGAGCTTCCATTTTTTTCGCTTGAGCCTCAACCGTCTCGAAGTTATTCGCGAAAATGTAGACACGTTGCCCCCCCTCCCAAGTCAAATTTTGGGGTGAAATTGATGTCAAACATTAGAGCCTAAATTAGCTTTAATTTTTTTCGTTTGATCCTCAACCGACACGGAGTTATTCGCGTAATTTTCTGGGGGGGGGCTGTAGACATGTATTTCTATTTTCGCTCGTATTTTAAATTTTTGGAAAATGTAGGCACGTTGCCTTCCCCCCAAGTCGAATTTTGGAGTGAAATATGTGTCTATCGTAAAAGCCCAAATTAGCTTCCATTTTTTTCCTTTGAGCCTCAACCATCGCGAAGATATTCTTGAAAGTGTAGACACGTTGCCCCCCCCCCCAAATCGAATTTTGGAGTAAAATTAATGTCAAACGTTAAAGCCTAAATGAGATTTAATTTTTTTCGTTTAAGCTTCAGCTTCAACCGTTGTGGAGTTATTCGCGAAATCTTCGGGAGGGGGGGGCTGTAACTTGTTTTTCTATTTTCGCTCTTATTTTGAATATTTGGGTGAAATTTGTGTGAAAGGTTAGAGCTTCGTTGGAGCCTGAATGAGCTTCCATTTCCATTATTTTTTCATTTTCTACAAAGTTACGGACATTTTAAATTTTTGAGTAATCTGAGCAAGTTCCGTGCGATAATTCTCAAGTTTAATTCTACCTTATCACATTATAAACTTTGTTTCGATTAAAATAACTAACCATAAACTAATAATGAAAGTTCACTTAAGCTCTAACGAGGCTCTAACGTTTGACACCAATTTTACCCCAAAATTCGACTTGGGGGACCAACGTGTCTACAGCCTCCCCCCTAGCTATTTTGCGAATAATTCTGCGACAATTGAGGCTCAAACGAAAAAAGTCGAAGCTCATTTAGCAATTAACCAAAATTCGACTGGGGGGCAACGTGTCTACGTTTTCACCCCCCCCTCACGTTTTTGCAAATATATTCGCGACAGGAATAAATGGAAGCTCATTTAGGCTTTAACGAGGTTCTAAATTTGTACACCAATTTTAGCCCAAATTCGGTTGGGGGGGGGGTAGCGACATGCACGTAAGTAATATCTGCTATAAACAGCGATAAAGTAGGGCACGGTCCACCTAGAAGCAGACGTGAAGTCGGGGGGTCCATTCTTATAAAAGAATTTTTGTATTTTCTATAATTATAATTGTTATGAATATTTTATAAATGTAAGGGGAAGGGGGGGGGGCAAAATTAATTTAAAAAATCCTTACTTAAGGTGTAGGGGGTGCCAAAATCTTACATACACCTACATGTGGGAGGGAGGGGGTAAAAAAATTCGAAAATCGTCCTTACGTAATTAATGGACGCTCCCTAAGGAGGATTTTATGTTTAATCTTATTGCTAAGGACGGTTTTAATTTCTCGTCCGTTGCTGAGAACGATTTTAATTTCTTGACCATAGCTAAGGACGATTTTAATTTCTTGTACGTTGCTAAGGACGATTTCAATTTTAATCTAATTGCTAAAGACGAAAGGACGGTTTTAAATTTCCACCCATTCCCAAGAACGAAAATCGGATTGACAAGTATCTACGACTTTGTAGTTTGTAGGCCACTGATTTCAGGTGCTTAATTTCAAAAGCACAAGCGAACGGATTTGTTCGAGCCCATTCGGATGGTGGCGTAGAAATTACTCACATGCAAGTTGGTGTATGTGCCGACAAAAGATGACAACATCAAACACTATAATATTGAAACTCAAAAAACTAAACTTGTACGACCATAAATAAAAATACGTCCGCATTCAATTGCAGCTCTGGGTGGACTGACTCTAGCGCAGTTCATTCACGCAACGTAGAATTAAGTTTGAAGTTATTAATAAAAAATTTTCATTGGCAATTAATCCCTGTTTCTTTTCAACTCTTTTCAATAGGTCAAATACATGTTATAAAAAAATGCTATCGTTTGGCGCAAAGAAAATTAAAATTGGTCAATGGGTTTTCGAGTATATCGTATTTTCTCCAATACTTTTTGTATCGCCCGATTTTAATTTTTTTTTGTTTCAAACGGTAGAATGTTTTTGTAGCGTTCAATGGCGTTAAGGACGCATTTGAGCTTTTTTTAGGTTGACAATAAACGGAGCTCTACTGCACCGTCTCGTAGGCTTCTTGTTGGAAGAGTGTGGGCGCCTAATCTTAATTTTCAGCCTTGAGAACAGGGATTTAGTGGATTATTTACTTAGGTGCTCGTGTGGCAACGAATAGCAAGATGATTTAAGTTTAAATATATACAGCAATTGTAAATCAACTCACCCTTCATCTATTATGTCATCATTTCAATTTTTCCATATTTTTAGAAAATCTCTTTAATTTCTCGTACTGATTGCGCATAAATTAACAAAGATGAAATCATCTGCGGAGCTGTTAATCCTTTGCATTAATGAGAATAAATTATTAATGCAAAAAGTCATTCAAAAACACGATTACTAAAAGAATTTTTGTAAATCTATGGTGTGCCCAGACGCAGGAGATGGAGGAAATTAAAGAACAGGAGAGAGAAATTAGTATCTACCTATTTAGGAGTAGAAATTCACTTCCCGATTTCTTAATAAAATTAATGGGATTTAGGATAATCTTCCCACATAAAATGCATTCGGGTGCTAAAATTGTGTGCGACTCTAAAATGACATTTACAGTCTTCATATCAACGCATTTTGATTACACCTAACGTTAATTTTAACTCATAAACTAAATTACATCATTTTAGGTGCAAAACAACATTAGATATGTAACAAATCAATCAGATATTGAAGGAGAGTGGGTATGAAAAGACTGTACAATTTAAATTTTCATTCTGTCGTTTTCGATGTAAACCTTGGAGTATTTCTCGTCGAAATAATTTTCTTTTATGATTTAAAATCGAAGCAGTTTTAACTTATACGAAGTAAACTTGAATAGCTTGCAGCGCCCGTGGGGACTTCATTTGTATGCATTTTCAATTTTCTCTTGTAGCCGAACTGCCAATTTTCGTTAACATTTCTATTTGAATGAATTTTATTAACATGTAAAAGTTTTTCGTTGGAAAATTAAGAAAATATGAAAATTTTATGTTTGGCTAACGTAACTTATTGTGTGCGTGGACTAAAAGGTTGGAATTTAAACGAGTTTGGGACTTCTTTAAGAGTCTCGAAAGGCTATTCGGCCTTGTGTTAGGGGAAGAAGCTTGAGATATGCTGAGTGAGCTCACACCACACCATCTGAAATTGCAACGCTTTGCTAAAACCTCAACCCCTAAAAACTTACAAACGATGCAAACGTCTTAGTATGAAATTGTGGGCACAATAAATCTTTCTGTAGTAACAAATTAATTTGACTCCAAATGTTTTTTTTTCTTTTCTGTCGAATTTGTTTGCTCTGTTGTAACTCAAATTATCGTCTAATTACAGGAGTAAGGAAGGTAAAGTTCCTTGTTACTCGGTAAATGAAGCCGTTGTTCGTATAATTAAAGCGGAAGACTTTTTCTTCGTTGTATCTAAACTACATCATCCACTCTTTGTTCGTCTATTTTTCTATTCGGCTTTGTTCTTTTTAATCTTAAACAGTTTTGAGATTGAGGCGTAATAAGTGTAGAAGACACTTCCGGAGCAAACTCACTTTAGCTTATTAAAAAGGATAAGAATTTTGCCTTCAGGGTATAAACAAAACGAGATAAATGTTTTCTTATTTAGATAAATTAAATTAAAAAAACTGTTCCTTTTTCCAACTTTTAATTTTATAATTATGGGGCAAATGTGGGAAATTTTGCTATTCCACCCCTTCTGTAAATTAGTGCACAGTTTTTCCGCACAAGTGGGTATCTTGCGGTCATCTCATCATTTTCATGTGTTATTTTAAGTGATGCTTATAGTTTTTGATGTGTACTAAAGTTTATTACCTCATTCCACAAGAAACTAAATCCAACGTAGGTACTATAATTAAAAAACCATAAAATTTATTATCTATACATCATAAAATGCTAAGAATAGCGACTCTCTCGTAAAAATAAGGATTGGTTTACTGGGAACCAATCCAACGGGTCAATATCATGTTAGTAACAGTGGTGTAATTACCAGTGTGCGCAGTGTGCGAATGAAGACGTCCCGTAAAATCCCACTGTATTATTTTAAACCAGCAATTAGGATTTCTAATGAATTTTGCCTGAAGGACCTATAGATTGGGAGGGGTTGAAAAAAAAAACGATTTGAAAAATCGTTCACAATTTAGGGAAATAAATTTGATTGTGCTTCATTTTGTAGGGTACAGGGTATAAAATGTGAAGAAATGGATGGGAAGCGGATACCCCCACCTTTAAGCAAGTAGCCAGACGACTTGCGCAACGAATAAAACTTTTCTTCAGCTGATTTCAAATTGTTACATAGAACTTGAAGTTGTGGAGCATAGAGCTTCTTACTGTAAGATCACATGTATAATATGTGAAGAAATGCAGCTAGAAAGAAGCAATACGATGACTATTATAATTTTATTCCTAAAAAGTCGTACTGTTACTTATTTACTGGTGTACCTGGGGGGTATTCCATACCCCCCAGACCCCCCGGTTTTGCCACCACTTCTTCACATTTAACACACAACACTGTATATTAAGGAACTACAACCCCCTTCGCTAACATTCAGGATTAGCTACATTAGTGGAATCAGTCGTGACCCTCCCTCTCATATTTCGGGGGGGGGGGGGGTATGGCATACCCCAGTATGGAATACCCCCCAGTCATAAGCAACAAGACGACTTCTTAAATTTGAAACCATGCAAATTTAATTCATGTCCGGCTATTTGCTTACCGCTGAAGGATATTCCAGACCCCCCGGTTTCTCGTACATTTCTTTACATTTTATGTATGTCAACCCACAGTTTAAGAAACTGAATACCATTACTCCCAGTTTCTACATAACAATTTGATAGGAGCTGCGACTTTTTTTGTATCGTTACTCTTACGTTCTCGTTAGTGAGAAAATTACCCCCCCCCCCACCGGTTAGAAATATAGCCTGCATAATGTGCTTAACTTTATCACATTTTTTAAATGCTGATTCAATTTTCAAAATTGATAAAGATAAAGAAAAAGAAATTTTGTGCTTAGTTACGGCATATGGGGGGGGGGTGTTCTATAACACCCGGTTATTCAATCGTTTACTTATAATTATAAAGGTACCCTCCAGATTAGGGGACAATTTTCCTGGACAGAAACTATAGAATACTTAATTTTTAAGGGGTTTTTCGATTGTCTAGGATGGAAGAGCCTGCCAAACACCTTAAAATGTGAAGAAATGAGCGTGCAAGCGAGGGTCTGGGGAGGTATGGGCAGTGGCATAAATACCCAATGCTTTGGTCGTCCTTAAATTGCATCATATTGCGACCAAATCGTTTTCTGTAATTTTTAAATCGCACACCTCTAGTGGCGTAACTAACAGTGTGTGCGGTGTGCGAATGAACACAGCCCGTAAAATTTTAGGGGCCCGAGGCAATGTAAAGTAAAAAATTCGTAAACAAGGGTAAAAAGCGCCTGTGGAAGCCAGAAACAGACAACTCGGCATCAGGAACCTACTGGTCGGGTGGGGTCGAGCGGTGCCGAATTGTTGTGTTCCCTTCCTTGTGCTGGGGGGTAATCCATACCCCCCGGTTCCACGCCCATTTATTTGAATAGGGCCGGATGTAGTGCAAATTAAACCGCTTGCCACCAGTACGTTTAATTTAAATATTAGTTTATAATATAAAAAACATTGTTAAACTACAATAAGTTTTTCCCCTGAAATGGACGCGAATCCGGGGGGTCTGGGGGGTATGGAATACCCCCCAGCACAATGAAGCGACTAGATGATTGAATGCTTATCTAAATGTTTCTTATTACGCTAACAAAATTTGGTTATACACATGAGAGAAAACAGAACACATTTGTCTGTTCGTAACGCACGAAGATGTTATTTTATGTTCGTTATTTAACGACGAACAAAAAATACTGAAGCAGAAATATTCTATTATAAGAAATGACATCTGACTTTTGTTTTCAACCCCTTCGATATTGAAAATTAAATATTATTTTTTGTTACGTGAAACTAAATAATGGTGGTCTTACAACCGATTTATCCACTTTGCCAAAAATAAAATGAATGGCTTTCCATAACTTATTATTATTATTTTAATTAAGATTATTTTAAAAAATACCCTCCAGGTCAGGGGAAGATTTATTCATGAATATCAAGTACGTAATACTGAATTTTATCTAATTTTTAAGTGTGTTTTACTATTTTGAAGTGTAGCTAAGTCTGTCAGACCCCTAAAACGTGAAGAAACCGGGGGGTCTGGGGGTATGGAATCCCCCCCCCAGTACAACGACGCAACTAAATGACTTTTCAAATTTGCTAAAGACGCAAATTTATTTATTGAGAAAATATCTTTTCTTTACTTACAACTGGAGGGTATTTCATACCCCCCCCAGACCCCCCGGATTTGGCGTATGTATGACGAATGGCGTAAATAACGGGGGGGGGGGGTTATAGGGAGGAATGGTCTCAGGCTTAGACCATTTACAATTATAGACACGCCCCTTCATATTTCTCCTTGAATACAAACTGAAGCAAATATGTGTGACGTCACTGGTGGGACAGTATCGACATTTACTTTATATTTTTTCACTGCTTGAAAGTCAAGGCGTGTCTATAAGTTCAAATGGTCTAAGGTCCCCGGCCCCATGTTTTGGACCCCCTTAAACTGCATTATTTTGCGACTATAATGGCGCCAAATATGAATACAAAAATCTTACCAGAAAGAATACTTGCTAATTTCTTAGCTATTCTCTATTATAAAATATTTGACCAGGCTGAAGACCCATCAACCAATGCAGCTAATTATAATAATATATTATTAGTTTGTAAAAATTATTAAAAAATAATAAACTAATGCAATTGCCGGTACTAAAGTGTCTCCTGCCGAGTCAGTTATAGTTAACTAACTCTTGTAAAAAATGCTTAATTTTAAATTAGTTCACAAAGAAGTACAATGTAATAAAGTTTTAATTAACAAACTAAATTTTGATCGAAAGCTTACGAATTAAATTAAACTGTGTTATATTTACCCAGCTTATTAATTTTTAGTAACAATTTAATATCGACCCTAGACTCTGGTACGCATTCGTCTGTTTCGCCAAAACTGATAAGTTTTTGATTAAAATTGTTCAAGTAAGGGAAATGTTCAGATTGTAAAGATATTCGACCTTCATAATGACATTGTTCTAAAATTCTATACACCTTGAAAACGAAAACTTTTCGTCGAATCAAAGTTTACTTTCTTAAAAAGTTTAGTTTCATGATAAAATTGTTGTTCGGTCCAACTATAAATTTGATTTGTAAAGGTGCTCTAATTAAAACTCCACATTCTCGAACAAACACTTTTGGTTCCAAACTAGATCATACCGGGTGGTGCAAAATAAACTAACAATTAAATTAATTTTAATTCCTTTGTCGTTTTACTTTCTTATGAGCGAATCGCCTGCCTTTGAAAATTTAAGGCGACCCTGTTTTAGATTTGAATTTTTTGACGTGCGTGGTAATAAATCATAAGACGTTTTCGCATAAATTTGAAAAAACGGATTTGTTCACAAAATTCAGTGAATCGAAACAAATTTTGAAGCCTTTCGCAAAATAACTCCATTATTATTCATTTAATCCAAAAATTGTAAGAAATCGATTTTGTAGAGCTTTAAATCCCAGATAAAATTATTGTTTAAATTTTGCAAATGACGTAAGTAAGAGATTTATGGAAGAACGAGAAACTAAAAATAACAAAAACAGTCAAAGCACGGAAGAAAAAAATTGGGATTTTTCTTCAAATAACTCCGTTGTTAGTAATTTTAGGAAAAATTGTTGTTATAAAAAGTTTTGTACAATTTAATTCTCTACAATTTTGGTTTTGTGTTGTTAATGCGTAGGACGGACCGTTATCCGTTAAAATCTGTTTTTAATGATGTTTTCGTTTAAAATAATGAAGAAAATTTTGAAATTCGCTCGAAACTAAAACGAACATAAAAAAAAGTTGTGTTAGTAGAAGTTTAAGCTGGTTGTTACACATTTTCACCGTAGGGTGTATCGTTTTCGCGTAAACGTGAAAAAAGCGTTAAATGGCGGTTTAAAAAAGTGGAAGTTGCGTTATAAGAAAGATCGTCATAACTTGTTTATTTTTGGAGGGATTATAAAAATAAAAGAAGAAATTGGTGGAAAGTTTTAAGCTGTAGAAAAAGATTGTCTTGAAAAATTTTGGTGAAGTTAAGATTAATGGAGTTATGTGAAGCTAAAGTTGGAGTTGGTGAACGCAGCGATTTGTGTGCCAAGTGATAAACATTTTTGCTGGGAAACGGAATAATAATTAAAAATAAATCAAATAATTCTTTTTTATAGGAAAGAAAAGAAGTATTTATATCGTCAGTTCATATGTCAGGCGACAACAAGCGATATCCCGCTATTCTGGCGAACGCTCGTGATGAATAGCAAAGCTTTTGGAGCAAACGGATGCTTTCAAAGATAAACTTGGAATTCTTATACATGCAATCAAATAAACCAGCTTCTGAAATTGAAATATGTGCTTCGAAATACTATTGTACGAAATATATGTTGTATGTCTAGGAGAGCTGCGTATAGTATGCAAAAATTTGAAATTGGGCGGGCGTAAAAAGAAAGGGAGGAAAAGATGTGACTTCATTATCTAAGATTTTTGCAAAATGATTTGATGTTTTTTATGAAATTCGGTTGAATAAAAGAAAACAAATGGGTTTATCTTGATATCATACATGAAAACATAAATCTCTTCTATTGGGTTACATAAAGACAAACAACAACCAATTTGATCCTCTTCAACCCTTTATAACGAAACGAAATGTAAACCATAGAAAAACACAAATACGTTTCAAAAAAATATCACAAATGGAAAATGAAGCTTTCAGCCAAACAAAGGAAAATTCAATTTTTTACGATTTTCATTATATTTATGTCCTTTGAAGATGATACAACTGTTTGATAACAAAAAATGTAGAGCACTCTAGTAATGTGTGCTTTTTTAGATAAAATTAAGTCTTTCGTGCTAACAGTGTGCAAAATTGAAAGCTCTCATAACAAAACGGAAGTTGAAGCTTGGAGGCAACACGTGCCCCCAATAAGCTCCACTAATAGTTTTGCTAAGAGTCTCTCCAAGTTTCGCTGCTAAAACTCGATCGGTGTCGCTTAATGTGTGTAGAACTTTGCTCTTTAAATTAATTTTAAAAAGCTCAAACGATAAAGTAAGATTCAATTATTTTGGAGAACTAAACAAGAAACGAAGGTAATTTACTTTTTAAAAACTTGGACCTTTTTCAAGAAGGATCTCATAGTTTAGTCTAAAAGGCAATTTATAAGATCAGTCGCGTTAAGTTGTAAACAGTTGATGTATCCAATAACGTAACCCTGGACGAAAAGGTTACGTTAAAAGTCGGAGCTTTTTCGTTCAAAAAGCTCTCGAAACCTTTACCCAATTTCTATGCTCGCTCTTTCATTCCTTTCTCCTTGTGACGACGAGTTTGTGCGAATACTTCCTTCGATTGTCTGTCTATGTTACTTGAATTTCACAATAAGTTTTCCAATGCTAAACTTTTATTCGTTTTTCCAGTCGGGAATTTCATTTTCTTGTTTTCATTCAAACAGTTGTATATGTCAAAGGTGTTTCCTAACTTGTTCATCCTATTTGATATTTCAACACTTAAAAGAATTTTACTTCCTCTCGACTCAGGGTCGGACTCGCACCAACATTTTTAGCCACAAAAATTTAAAAAAAACAGCAATCCAATATAATCATTTGCTAGAAAGTTCCTCTTCATTATCTGTGATTTGTTCGTTACTCAAAAGTCACAATCGTCCAAACAACCATATCGGCGTCCATAATATTTATTCCAGGGGCGGGCGAAAAAAGATTTAAAAATTTAAGAACGAAATATTGTAAAACTGCAATCTCAATGTTTGGATTTCTTTTAAACTAAAACTTTGAAAGTAATCGAACACTGCATTTTAAAAATGTTTTATGCTTGTTGTCTATTTCCCCTCCAAAGATCCAGAGCTGGGTCATTTTTCAAGGAGAAACTGCCCCTCGGATTGAAATGGGAGCCTCTCCTCATTTTACTACAAAAATCAAACTTTTATTCATTTTTCTGTTGTTTTATTCAATGCAGAATAAAATATGGGAAAAAACCCGAATTAATACTGCAGAGAGGCCCCCAATTTCCTAGTTACGCTACTGCAACCGGAAATTGAAAATGTCATCTAAATACAGTTTTTATAATAAAATCAGCCATGAGTAAAAAGCACCAAATGCACATCGGATAAATTTCACTTTGATACAGTATATAAAATTGCAAATAGTAAAAATTATACATCACAGAAAAATTTTACTGGCATTAAATAAAACATTGGCGTAGTCACTGAGGGCTAGGAGAGCTTAACTCAACCTAGAAAATTGGAAAAAAACAATTCAAATATTCGATCAAGTTGCACTGGAGGGTACTCCGTACCCCCCAGACCCCCCGGTTTCACAAAATTCACAAAAACCTTTCAAGGAACTTGAGAATCATTAAAACAATTAAAATTTCATTTCCCTCGGTAATTATTTATTTCTAACTTTTCTCCAAGATAATCAAAATTAAATAGAATTCTTTTCGAAATTTAAGTTTTTGATTGCAGAAATTTTTAACCAATTTTTTTTTAATTTAAACTGTCTAATTTGTATAATATAGACGCATGATGCGCATAATGAGATTAACGAGATTCATTAATTTGATATTTATTTGCATGTAAAATATAAAATTTAATTATTGAACATAATTAAAATTAATTATAATATTTGCATTCAATGACATTGAGCAGGATTCAAAATTTCATCAATACAAACGACGTACAGGGCTAGCAGATATTATTAGGTTGTAATTTATAAGATTATAAGTTTCTTTTCATCCGATGTGAGGGGGGGGTGGTGCTTAGTTTAGCCCAACTAACAAATTTTTAACCTACCCTAGAAAATGCAAGAAACATTTAAACAATGTCATAGCAGTAAGTAGTTTTGTTTTCAAAATTCGTACACCCTCACAGTTATAAGTGGACCTCGTCCAACTCAGACCCCCCCCACCGTCCTTATGCCACGACATATTGACATAATATACCCTGCGTTCGGGGAGAAGCTACTTACGCTACCAAACATTTATTTTTCATTCTTCCGAGCTTCCAGTCGCTTCCGAACGCTGGCGCTGTAGCTCCCGACCAAAATGTTTGTACCGACTGAAAGGGGCGGAGCCAAAGCGTTTGAAAGCGACTGGAAGCTCGAAAGAAGGAAAAGGAGAAGTGTTTGGTAGCAAAAGTAGCTTTTCCCCGAACGGAGGGTAAATAAGATTATGGTTGGAGGTTACAAGCCCTTACTGTAGAGTGGCGTGTGTAGAATGCGAAGAAGTGGATGGCAAACCGGGGGGTCTGGGGGGTATGGAATACCCTCCAGCTATAAAGAAGCAATAAGATGACTATTCTAATTTGATTCCTAAAAAGTCGTATTGTTGCTCATTTACTGGTATACCTGGGGGGTATTCCATACCCCCCAGACCCCCCGGTTTCCCAATTATTTCTTCACATCTTACCCCTTAGCCGCAAGAAAGCAACAACATGACGTTTCATAATTGATCAAGGTCAAAATTTGATTTGAACGCCAAAGCGTTTGGAAGCGACTGGAAGCTCGAAAGAAGGAAAACAGGAAATGTTTGGTAGCGAAAGGAGCTTCTCCCCGAACGCAGGGTTGGTAGCGGTTGATCAATGATAAAAAAGTGGACTATGGAATACCATCCAATCAGAGCCGAAGTTACAGAGTTAGGTTTAGTAAATGGGGGATGAGGGGGATTCTACTCCCCCCCCCATATTTCAGGAAATTGGAAAAAAGTTGGCAAAATCACTAAAAATTTGGCAAAATAAACAATTACAAAAGTTGGCAATTTTTAATTAATTAAGTTGGCAAATTCCTCCCTCAAAATAGTTGACTGGCCACGTTCCTGCTAATCACACGTGGAATCTGGATAGGCACCCCCACTCGCGAGGAGGGAATTACATTTTTTGTATTGCTGAATGAGTATCCCCAACATTTAGATTTGTTATAATCCCTCTCCTTCGATTTTAGATGGCTAAGAACTGCCGGAGGCCTCTTGAAACAGCTATACAAAAGTAATAGTTAGCTAGAAATTACCTCCTCCTCTTCCGTATTATTTGTAGATTGATTCTTTCATTTATTACAAACCCAAGAAAGTCTACTAACCTAAAAGAAATGTTTTAGCTGTTAAATATAGATAAACCCACCTATGCATCTCCAAGTTAAGACGAATGCTGAACAACCATGGCCTGCACGTGTATACTTGCATTCCTCATACGTGAAGTCGAAGGCCGATCAAGACTTTTCCCAATAATTCAGTGTAATTTTCAGTGCTGGAGGAGGAGGCAGCTTTTAATTGTTGAGAGGCATGCGTAAAATATGATGAAACAGATCGTGAGTTTACTGTAAAAACTGACCAAGTCTATATTAGGAACTATAAGGATTGCACTGCATGGTCAGTTTTTAATTCTCATTTTTAGGCTAAACTTTTAGTTAAAATTTAAAAACAAAAGTCTCACCAGGGGGGCCGAAAGCCGAACAACTTAATCCCATTCTTCTTTTTAATTTATAACTAAAATTTAAGCCTAAAAAAGAGAATTAAAAGCTGACCATGCAGTGCAGTCCTTTAAGGTCCTAATATGGACTTGGTCAGTTTTTGCAGTAAACCCATGAGGTTTGAAACTGAGAGTGGCAGAGCAAAATCTAATTGTAGCCCTTTCAAATTATTTCCGATAATCGTGTTATTCTGTCAATTTAATTGGAATTGGTGGAAATTACTGGCGTGGCTTACTTCGAGTGCTGGGGGGGGGCTTTATTGTACTGTGGCGTTTGTACAAGAGGGTAGATATTTAAAAAATTTTCACGTGACTCGTGTTTTGGAGGTTATTCTAGGCCGTCCCGTTTCATATATTTTACACTTTATCCTACAATGACGCTCCTAACCATTATTTTAATGTTGTCATAGATGATAGAACTTTTAGATTAAGGTGCCAAATGTAGACTTAACATTTATCCTCTATACTCCCCGCGAATTATGCCTCACGACAGGCGGACAGGCTCCCCGATAAGCCGGGATACCTACCCACCACAGGTTGCAAGTCCTGCTATGGCGTTAGGTGGTGGGATCTCGGTAGACAGACCGGATAACTGAGGTCCATAGTTGAAAATCAAATCAGTTCCTTTCTGGGTACTTTTAAACTAATTTCCCAATAACCACAGTCACTACGAAACTTTTCTTCTAAGATGGCGCAAGAATTTACCCCGGGCGTCCACCCCCGTAGTGCATTTTATTTCGAACCGCAACCCACTTTGGGTCCAATGCTTTCGTGATGATTCGTAACACCCCTAGAGATTTACTTGCCCATCTCATGTTTAAGCTGTCGCTTTGGAGTCTCACCATGACAAGTCTCCTTGTTGTGGGTTATACCCATTGTCCCTTAGGTCTTCATTTGATTTGTTCCCTTTAGGACTGACCTCCTGCTCCATGAGATACATGGGTTTAGGTCGTTAGCCCATCAGGTTATCCAAGTTCCCGTTACAGGGTAGCCTTTCGCACCATGAACTGGTCATGGGTTAAGGTCGTCGCTCTTTTAGGTTTTTGGGGAGGTATAGTTTGACAGAGCTTCCAGTAAGAAAACTAATCGCAGTCATCAAATCGAGTGACTTACTAAGTGACAAACCTCCTGCAACATAGAGTCGATAGTTTCCTTCGAGGACAATTACCTTTAAGGGTTGGCTCCCTACAGGGTTAATCGCCAGCGTTATGAACAGGTTCATGGGCTAAGGTTTTTGCCCTTTAGTTCGCCGTTTGGTTACGTTATTTGGATGACGAACTGAAGTTAAGAGTCGATGCATTTGATGGGGGGGGGGGGGCATACGAAATATAACAACATTTTTTTTACTGGAAAATAGTCAAGTACTTTTTCCAAAAGCGCCAAATTGTCTATAAATTCTAATGGTTAAAAATTCGAAGTTCTATCAATTTTGGCCCCCTTTTCCGGACAGGAAATTTAATGGGCTACAGTTTTGGTTCAGGAATTTCAAAAATTGTTAAATTACAACTTTAAAACCACCCTTTCCGATAGTGTCAGTTTTTCTTCAATTTTATTAAAATATTACTGGAAAATTACAAAGAAGAAAATTCTACAATATTTTTGTTTATAAATATTTTTTTGTGAATAATAGTAAAGTTATCTGAAAAACAAACAGCTGACAATTTGGATCCACCAACAATAGACCAATTTTCGTATTCATTCCCTCAAAACTCTTTCATTCTTAAGGGAAATTTCAAGTTTATATACGAATTTTCTTTATGATTTTATAAAATCTATTTCATGCAATATTTGAATTATTAAATCTTGACACCAATCGGTTATTATCAAATTTATGCAAAAATGATACTCCTAAGGCTAAATTGTTTAGAAGCAAAATTATACAAAATGAAATTTTACATAACTTTTGTTTAAAACATTTTTTTATAAATTGAATAATAACGGAGTTATTTTTGTAAGACATCGAAACCTTGATTTCTGAATCAACAATTTTTTTGTAATGCGCTCGTAACTCTTTTATTTGTAAGCCAATTTTGCAACTTAAAAACTAATTTTGTTTAGAATTGCAAACTCTTCAAAATAATTATCCTAACATTTTTCGAAAAAATGCAAAACAACCGAATAAAATATTTGATCACAAATCATTTTCTCTTTGCAAAAATTATTAGCTTAACTTAGGAATTAATTCACAAATTTTACATTATTTCTGTTTTAAAAAAGCACGTTATAAATTTTCGCAGATTTTTTTTAAGCGGATTAAGCTGAAGGTAAAATTAATTCTAACTTTTGAATTAAACAAAAAGTTAAATTAAGTTTTTACAAAAAAGATACAACAAATTTTGTTCTTTTTAATTTCTTTTCGTTTTCCTATTTGCAAATTACTAAACTAATTAAATAATTTCGGAATTGAAGAACAAAATTTATTCTTTGTAATTTCTTTTAGTTCTTATATTTACAAATTAACAAACTAATTAAATAAATTTTTACGAAAATACCGTTTGTAAAAACATCAAACGTAATTCAAGTCAAATATTATTTTTAACTTGTAAAATTTTTGAAAAATTTTAAGTAAATATTTGATTTTTGTTGAAATTGTAACTGTAGAGGATAATTTATTGGTTTATTTAAAGGTAAGCACGGTTTATCTATGCAAATTATTTTTTCGTTTGCTGTTGTCAAGTTTAAATTTAGGAGCGAATTTTTGAAATTGCTTGAGCCAATATTTTTTCTTTAAATTGCATCGGGGTTAATTATTTATAACCCCTCACTTTTAATTAATTCCACTTTGTTCGAACGATTTTCTACAGAGCGAACCTGTAATGTTGTCAACGTCGCGTCGGCACGAGCGCCGGCGTCGATTTATATTGTATCGTTTAACTCTTGTATTTGTTATCAAAATCAATCTTGTGTTTGATTTTGTATAACAAGCAAAGTTAGACAAATCGACAAAGACGACCTAATGGGTATGTCAGTGACAGATTTGCTAACCGAATTCGGTGCTTGATGCAAGTTGTTACTTTATATTCATAAGCAGATGTTTTAGTTTTCAATTCGATTGTTTTAAATTCCCTTTTAAACTTTTTCCGTTTGTGGAATTTTTTATACACGGTTTTAAAGTTCTTGTCGATTTGATAAGCGTAAAATTCCTTCGCATAATTGAACGTTTTAACTTTTCTCCCTGAAATATTTCGTGTATGTTTTTTAATTTTCCTGCGTATCGTATGATAAGCAGAACGTTGCTTTGCATTTTCAACTTAAATATGAAATTCTTTACCGATTACAAAAAAAACAACTCACTCCAACCTATTTTTTCTTAAATACATGCATGAATTGCGTCGTATAATACTTTCGATATATTAACCGCTCTAGGCCATCTGGTAGATATCAATCAAACTAAAAGTTTTAACCGACTCGCATGTAGAGGGCTCTAATAGTATCGATAATAAATTTTGCACTGTTTCTCTTCCGTTCGAAAGCGACTAACTTTTGTATCTAGTTTTCAAAAGCAAGGGATATCCACGGGTTCACCTCGGATGATTCTCGCTCTTATAGATTAGATAGATTTAACCTTCATTATTAATATGTAAACCAGAAAAGTATACTGAATAGATATAACGGAAGTGTGAAAGTCAAGTCAAACTGGAATAAACCATAATCGAGATCTCAACTGTGAAAAATGTGTAACACAAACACGAAACTTCGATAAATTGTCTTAACCTTCATCCGCTCGCGTATGCGGCAAATTGGCCGCAATAAGACACTTAGGGTAATTTGTGGCTGTACTGAGCCGGCTGGTGGAGCCTTCTTAATCAACACGGACATGGTCTAGTGGAGGAGATATAGTAATTAGATAATACAAGCCCTATTCCTCTCCCATGACGCTCTGGAAGGAAATGGGAGAGAAAATTCAAAAAGGCAAACTCCAAAATACGCGAGCAGGTTAACAAAGGTGATGAAGGTTAACAAATAAGAAGATTTACAATATTAATCTGTCTATTGTACGCTTACAAATAGCAGGTGCTTATTATTATAAATTATAATATACTTACTATCACCGGTGGAGTTTACTACTATTCTGTGGTAGCTTGGACAAAATAAGAATTAACCTTTGACCATCAGCAGAAATAAAAATGTGTCCTGTGGCTATAACATTTTTAGCCACTCCTAGGTAAAATGTGAAGAATTATGATTATTTTCCTAAAAAATAACTTCAAGGACTACCCAACCTGGAGGGTACTCCGTACCCCCCCCCCCAACTCTGTCTTGTCAAAAAGCTGAGAATTACAATCGAAGTGATTATCAAACTTTAAACCTGAAGAGCCACCTTCCTAATCTGTTTCAAACTGACCACGCATTAGTTTCCGACGTGAACGAAGAAAGATTGGCCGTGAGGCCGTCAGTACAGATCTTGGTGGCGTTAGCACATACTGTAGCGAGGCTTTGGAGGACTGATATGGGGATGAGTATAATGCAAAGCACCTGAATCACACGCTTGACAAGGACGCCGTGATAAGCTTAAAAGAATATTTGAATTGCACAAGGACGAGACAGTAGACACAGCAGGATTGACCCCGAATTCTTCTGGATCTGTTGTCGGTGCAGATCTTGGTGGTGGTAACAAATATTGCAGCGAGGCGCGGGAGGACCGATATGGAGAAGAGCATTGTGTAAACCAGGGATGTCAAACTCATTCCAGTCGCGGGCCATTTCCTGACAGGCAAAATTTTCGGGGGCCGCACAAATGACCTTTTTCTTAACCCTCTCTCTCCATTTTTTAATGACATTTCCGTTCTACAGTGGCGTAACAAGACGGTTTAGCGCTGGCGTGCAATTTATTTTTTTAAATCTTATAATTTTTGTCCAGTATTTTTTGAAAATCTTTTGAATGACTTATTTTAAATTTCATAATTGACCTTGTTGAATACTATATTTGCTCCGAACAACATGCGCCGCCAGGTCGATTGCGCCTAAAGATGACTGGTTCATAATTTTCTGATTACATAACTTTTTTTAAAACCTAGTTCATAATTATTAAACTTGTTGAATCTCTCGCCTACATTTGGTCCGAGCAGCATGCGTCGATCAGTCGAGACGTTAATTTGGCCCGCAAAAATATACGCGGCGGGTGTATAATGAGATAATGATATCTTCAATAAAATCGAAATTTGCGTAAAAATGTAGAATTTAAAATCGATTTTTAACCAAACTAACCGATATTTTGGCTTTTTCCTAACCTTAAACGTTTCATTTTAATGTTATCAATCAAATCTCGGTGAGTTTTTTTAATAACTTTTTTAAATTTGGTGTTCCATACCCCCCAGACCCTCCGGTCATGATACCAAAACATTTTAATGTTTAAATTCAGAACGGTTTCTATGTAAAAGATCAAATTACAGAACATACATTGTATTTGTCTTTGCAACCGGGGGGTTTGGGGGGTATGGAATACCCTCCAAGAATACACGCAGTTTGGGTTTTCCAAGGACACGTATGATGGCTAACTGATGGACATGTATTACAAATTTTACAATTCTAAAATTGTGGTAAATTTTAAAGTCATTCTTGTGGTTGCAGACCTCGGCTACGCCTCGGCCTGCAAACTCCGCGCTCTTTGTCATGAAGTTGGCAAATTATTAATAGGATGTAACTAAGCAAAAAATATCCAACCCCTAAAGTCATTAACCGAGTAATCTTTAATAGTGGTAAACTGCAAGGAGGTCCTGGAGGACTGATATGACGAAGAGTAAAAATTAGACATAAGGACGCGGCGGTAAGCCCTAAAGAATTGGCTGCGAGGCCGACTGCAGCTGCGGTCAATGCAGATCTTGATGATATATTGGGGGCATTCGTCCTTATCTTGAATTTGCTGGTCCGGTGTGGAATGCTTAGTTGGTACGTGACGTTATTTTGCTGGATTCTGTATAGAGGTCTGCAACAGAATTGGGTTTTCCTTATTATCATAGGCCATATTATGAGGAACGCCTGCGCATTCTTGATTTGACGTTAGATATATTTCATCTCTTCGTCCTTAATGCTGATAGTCGGCTACGTACAAGGTACTATCTTAAGTTTAGAGCAGGGAGCTTTTCTTTATCAAATCCAGTGTTTCAAGTATGGAATGGTCTCCAGGTCAATGTGGTAACTGCTGCATTGGCGAATTCCTTCAAAAATCGCTGGAATCTCCTCAACAGAGTTGTGCATCGCTAAGCAAAGTTTGTGCCGTGTTTTGGGACCTTTTTTTGTGTGTTTTGATTTGCTCATTTGTGCATTTTGATTGTTAATCTGGTTTGTCTTTAATTTTGTTTTTTACCGCACTGTATATGTTGAATTTTGCAGAGTCTTTCAGAGTTTAATAATAATCCACCCTGAGGTCTTGGAGGACTGATGTGGAGATCTGCACAAAGACGAGACGGTGAGCACAGCAGGATTGACCGCAAAGCCGTCTGGAGCGGCTGTTGGACCAGATCTTGATGATATACTATCGTGAGGCCTTGAGGATTCATGTAGAGTTGGATGTCGTGCAAATAGGCGTTCCAGAAGGACGAGAGACAGTGAGCACAGCAGGATTGACTGCGAAGCCGTTTGGACTACCGTTGCTGCAGATCCTGGTTGTAGTGGTAAATACTGCAACGAAGCCTTGATATGAAGAAAGGTTTCGATTAAGCAACCTCTACAACACTCGTTAGGCAAGAACGGGGCGCGCCAAGACTGTTGCCCCATATCTTCGCAGTCTTGAAAGCAGATTGCAGCATAGCCGCACCAGCTGATCGGAAATCTTTAAGGAGGTGCATGACATCTGAGAATTAGTTTGGTGATTCGTTACGATTGTTTGTTGAAAACCGTTGAACTGCAGGGGGGCAAGAGTGGCAAACTAACAAGGGTGTGTTAGGGATAGCACTGTTATGGTTGCACTCTTGGTTCGTCATTGGTTTGGTCTTGAGTTGAGATGAAATTACTTGCTTTGTTCATCGTAATGAACTAAGACGATGTCCAGGCTTTCGCTTTTTGGGAGGTTTTTAGGAGTGCCTTAACCAAGGTCTTGGTAACTTCTTACAAGGGGGTAGGTGCTTGTTTCGTTTCGATCTTGTCGGATTTTATACGCTCCCGTGTTTTTCCCTTGGTGTTTGTTGTTGGTCTATATTTGGTAGGTTCTCTTCTCTGTGGGCGCCACCTGCGATTTCTTGTCGCCTTAAGCGGGTGGAATCGTGGAATGTAGACAGTTCGTTTGGTTCCGATCGTGATTGACTTTTCTAGGATGGTGTCGAGAGCGTAGATGTTGTTGGCAACAGGCGTCGGATTGATTTTAACCATAAAGAGAGGCATTGGTCGACGATCGTGACCTCTGCGCATGAGGTGGACCGAGGAGATTGAGAACTTTTATGACGTCTGGCTTGGCAAAAGCACGGGAGGCCTCGAACGACTGTAAGTAGTGGCCGTCGTTGGTTGGCGTGTACTCGATCGTAGTTGTGTCGCGACTTGCAGCTGAGGTCAGTGCAGATCTTGGTGATATATTAGCGTGAGGTCCTGGCGGACTAATGTGGAGATATGCACAAGGACGAGACCGTGAGCACAGAAGGTTTGATCGCTAAACCGTCTAGAAAGACGCAAGTACGCGGAGGTAAGCCCTAAAAGAATGACTGCAAGAGTGATTGGAGGGCTGATGAGGAGATGAGTGTCGTGTGAATAAATACGAGATCGTGAGCATAGCCGGACTGACTATAAAACCGTCTAGATCTGCCATTGATGCAGATCTTGGAGGTACTAGCAAACACTGCAGCGAGAGGGCATGGAGGACTGATGTGGAGAAGGGTTTCGCGTGAATAATTATTGCATTCTTGTTTGGTACTCGTAGCGTAAACTCCGCAATAATATACTCCCCTTGAATTACATTTTCCTTATTTTACTTTGTACCTTCTGTTGCATAAATGTACTAACACTCGTAATAAGTATGTATATTACGGTAATGCGAATGCACTTTGCTTAACCTACCCAGCGCTTATAGAACTTAAAAGCTACGGAATAAATCATTCGCGACATTAGAATTTAATCTGACTGTTCACGTAGCTCAAGTGCATTAGCGTCATACATATAAGCAAACTATAATTTATACGTCTGCGAATATGTAACAATTCAGAGATGTATTATTTATTCTAGACAATTTTAAATCAAAAATTGATTTGTCTTGGAAACTCCAACTTCCACTGTGATTTAAAATTAAGTGGTTATTTCGTTTGATTAATTAAACAAACAGTGAGCACGTTTCGCAGATTTCGGGCTAAACTCGTCAGTTCATTAGGGTAAAATGTTCGTTCGTTGAACCGCTACAAATTTGAAGCCAACCAAGAAATTTTGGCGTTATTACATTTTGATTCGGAAATTTATTAGCTACGGTCGTTTTGTCTTTTCTTACGAGTTATAAATATTTAAAACCGACCGACGTGAATATTTTGAGTATTCTAACAACTTGCACCAGCAACCCTAATTCTCGGGGTAGTCTCAAGTATTGTTAGGTATGCTGCACATGCACTTAAAAGTTTTACGTAATTCAGGAGACTCGGTTAAATTGCCCGATTTGTCTTTCTCATTATTTTTTTGTTGCTGCAAAATTAGGGGTAAGTAGGCCGGTAGGCAACGGAAACACGTACGGTGATAGAAGGGAGGTGACAACTTAAGCCATTATCGTAGTATTTAGCTCCGATAGTACGAAACGGAGCTATCGGCCATTTTTTACGCTTTATTACGCCATTAACAATGTTTTAACGTGTAGGAGTAGCAAATATAACATAATTTATATAACTTTTGATGCGAGTAAACTGTAAATAACATTTAAAGTCCTAAGTGCTCATTTTGAACTTCCAGCCAACTAATTTTATGTGTGTATAGCTATAGCTAGTATATGTATTCTCGGTAATGCAAAGTAAGCAGAGTTAAATTACAAGAATCAGTAAGGCGCACTGCAATTACGTAAAAACAAACTTGGTGCAGCCTCTTAACGTAATCCTATTCATGAAACTTGCATATCTAACTGGAGAATTAAGCAACTTAAAATATTTCTCAGTTGAATTAATTGTCCGTGCTCGAGTCGACGTTCCAAATGTCTAGGTGCACATAAACGGCTTTCGGTTCTCAATTTACCCTAAGTGTTTTTTGGGGGGTTTCACCTACCGCAATTCCGACATATTTTGGAGCTCTTTCAGCTTCCGCCTCCTCTACACCCTGCACAAATGAATAGCGCGTGTATTCGACTTTAAAAGTGACGGCACTTGCATGCATGTAGATCGATTCCCTGGGGAAATGTCGGTACCCTAGTCTTGACCTAGGCAATGACGCAGGTAGGGCCGAGAACAAGAGAGTTTTACCCCAATTAACGCAAAAAGAATATAAATCACGGTTAGTAATTTAGAATAATATAACCTCCCACTAATTTGCAGTAATGCATGCACTGTTTGTAGATAGGACAATTTATGGGCACACGGAGCGACCAATCGATGTGGTGAACGAGCGCCACTATTGCCGATAAGTCCGAGCGGGTAAATTTGCAGAAGCCTCTGGTGATGTAGCGGTGTGATGGAGAATCTCCCTAAATGCAAATAGCTCAACTTAATCGTTGTACTGTTTTCGCAACAAACGATCATTGATTTAAAAAAAGCTTTTCCTCATAAAGGAAGCAATCGACTTAATTGCATTGTCCTTGTCGCTGTTTAGGAGATTAAATTTGGGCTCGATTATAATAAAATGGAAATATTTGCAATATGGAATATTTCAACACCCTTAACGAAGTATCCTCATCTATGACCTACATAGTAGTACGACATAATTTACTTGCGTTCTCAACTCCGGATATTAATTTTTGGCGAACTTACTTGGCCATGAAGTTTTACGACGAATTTCAATATTTCATAAATCATTGACGTGAATTCAGACAAAATTGTTTTTATTTATTTTGTTTCGAAATAACATATTTTCTATAAAAACTTTTTAAAAAGTTAGTTTTTGTAGTTTATTAGATTACTGATTACATACTTAGTTTTATTTACTGCAAGATTGATTTTTTATATACATATCTCGATTGAGCACACGAGAGTCTGGCTATTCACCAACGAAAGGGGTTTTTCCTATCTCTACATATTTATAACTCACATTTTTTAACCCCTATTTACAATATTTATGAAAAATCTGTGAAGATACGTATTGATCCGATTTCAAAATGTACTTTTCCTAAGGGGATGTTCTAGTTTACTCAAAATGGAAATTATTGAGTTATTCTATGATTCTATAATCAAGCGGCTTGGTTAAAAAATTTAAATCCACACGACGGCGACGCTTTTCAGGCAGGGTAATATCATATAAATTATTATTAACTCTTGTAAATTAATTTTAAATTAAAATCATCTCCAGAAAGCAATAACCTACTGCCGGAAAGCTTATGAAATAACTTAATTTTTATTGTCTTTACATTGCTTATTAAATTTTTCGTTTAATAATAAATTAATGAGATGGAATCACATAAAGCAAGTCTCCAATAAAATTAACATAGAAAATGTTGGATGGCAGAAAATTGCCAGGAGGGAAGTGGCAGGATTTTGTAAATGAGAGTGGGAATTTACATTTGAAGAGTTATGATAAGGATCATTTCCAAAATTCGTTATACAACAACCTCCCAAAAGTTAAAAACAAATGAAATAAATCGGGTGCAATTGGAATACAATGGTAAAAATAAGGAGATTGAGGGTTTGGTTTAAGATCTATAATGTATCAAATACAAATGTTTTTACCTCGTTCATTTGGTGACCTCTTTGACCCAACAAGGAATGGTACGAATGCATGAGTAATCAAAAATCTCTATGATACTTGTGACACTAATTAATTTTATCTCAAAATGGAAATTAGGGGGTTAACGTATATATCTATAGCCCCCCCCCCCCAATGATTTTACAAATAACTCCGCGATGTTGTAGGCTCAAACAAAAGAAATAGAAGCTCAAACTTTTGATACCAATCATTCCCTTTATTCATATGCTCAGTTGGATTCGCTTGTGCATGATAATACGGCGTATACTTTGATTGCATATCATAACTCTGCAAAGGTGCCTTGCAATCTT
Source organism: Rhagonycha lutea (assembly GCA_958510855.1). Classification (NCBI taxonomy): domain Eukaryota; kingdom Metazoa; phylum Arthropoda; class Insecta; order Coleoptera; family Cantharidae; genus Rhagonycha; species Rhagonycha lutea. The sequence goes on along the minus strand of OY294041.1, from coordinate 27,983,828 downwards.
TGCTAATATATTGTGGACCGTTATCGCTGATGGGATCTTGGGGACTCCAAACATTAGAAAAACTTCGTTTTCGATCCTTATTTCGCCTACATTAGCAGCCAATGAGTTCCTCATAGCGAATACTAGAACAAACTTACCAAAGTAGTCAGTTACTACCAGCAAAAACTCATTACCACTCTTGGACTTAGGGAACGGTCCCATAAAGTCCGAATAGATAGTTTCCCACGGTTGCGAAGTTTGTGGGTTCAAGCAGTAGTCCCGCTGGCGGCTTATTTGGAGACTTATATTACCTTACCGCACCGAACGAACTTTACCACGTCGATTTTAATTTTTGGCCAGTAATGAAACATACATCTCCTTGCCGTATAGGGTGATATGTATAAAATGTGAAGAAATGGATGAGAAACCGGTTGGTCTGAGGGTATAGAATACCCTGCAGCTACTATAAAAAAGCAATACGATGATTATTCTAGTTTTATTCCGTTTAAGTCGTACTGTTACTTATTTACTGGTGTACCTGGGGGGTATTCCATACCCCCCAGACCCCCCGGATTTGCCACCACTTCTTCACATTTAACACACGACGCTGGACATTAAGGAACTATAACCCCCTTCCCTAACATTCAGGATTAGCTACAATCAGTGAAATCAGTTTTTACCCTCCTTGCCAGATGTGAAGAAATAATGGATGAGAAACCGGGGGGTCTGGGGGGTATGGAATACCCCCCAGATGTAAGAAATAAGACAACTTTACAGCTATGAAGAAGCAGTAATAAGTATGCTATTAAAATTTAATTCATGAAAAGTTAGATTGTTGCATACTTACAGGTGTACCTGGGGGGTATTGCATACCCCCCAGACCCCCCGGTTTTGCCACCATTTCTTCACATTTAATTAAGTAACATGACAACTTTTGAAAATTGATATCACGCAACTTTGATTCTTGAAAAGTCATCTTATTACTTGCAAGTATGCTATTAAAATTTAATTCATGAAAAGTTAGATTGTTGCATACTTACGGGTGTACCTGGGGGGTATTGCATACCCCCCAGACCCCCCTGTTTTGCCACCATTTCTGGTATGGAATACCCCCCATACCCAACGGTTTCTCATCCATTTCTTCACATTTTATACCCTGCGGCCTAAAAATAGTATCTTTGTTTGGAAAATTTAGGAAGATCCATAGAATACCAGGTGACCGGCCGCCGATGTGAACATAAGAAATTAACATTGGAAATTGATTTTTATTTAATTTCTGGTTCCCATCAGAACGGAAAGGAATGAAAATGGTATCAATATGAAGAGATTTTTATTCCGCTTCTAAAGATACCTAACACTTGATATCTTGTTCTTTAGTTTCTGTTAAAAACTAACTAATAAAATGCAAAATAGCGCATTTAAAAAATTTTTAGTTGCTTTATTTGAATTTTATTGCAATTGTTTTTGCTGGAAAACCAACAATTTTTACATTTTATTAGTGAGTTTTGAACTTTAAAGAACAAAATACCAAGTGTTAGGTATCTTTAGAAGCGGAATGAAAATCTCTTCAAATCAATACCCTTTGCATTCTTATCCGTTCTGATGGGAAGCAGGAATTAAAGAAAAATCATTTTCCCATGTTAATTTCCTATGTTCACATCGGCGGCCGATCACCCGGTATAATACATGATTACATACTTACAATTATAGAGTATTCAATACCCCCAGTTTTTGATGTCTGGACATACATAAAATGTGAAGAAATGTATGAGAAACCGGGCGGTCTGGGGATATGGAATACCCCCCATATCGGTAAGTAAGTAAACAGACGACATTTCAAGAATTAAATTTATCATAGTATCAAATTTGAAGTCGTCTTTTTACTGACAACTGACCCCCCGGTTTCTCATCTGTTTCTTCACAATTTATACATCATGAAACTCTACAATAGGGTTTTTTTTGTTCCATTAAACCCAGTTCCTGTGTAACAATTTTATAAGCACCGAGATATTTTTTTGTTCGTTGCGCAAGAATTTTATTCGAGACGACCGTTTCCCCATGGACAAACGGAACATCTCTCACTGGGTGAGAGATGTGGCCATCACATGACTTTACCATACATTAATGTTATGGTATCATAGCATCACACAATATTATGTCTTGCATACTAATTCAATAGAGTGTAAAAAATAAAATAGTGTATGATTCTGACCGCCCCTGTGATTCAGCGCCCATGTGTAGCATTCACAGTGTATCCATGATCCCCGAATTGCAAAAAATAAAATAGTTAAAAAAGAAGTTTATATTTTTGGCCGCTCTTATGATTCGGCGCCCATTTGTGGCTTGAAGATTGTACCCATGATCCTTACATTACAAAAAATAAAAAATTTAAAAAAAAAAAAAAAAATAGAATCTCGTTAATCCACTCATGCGCGTCCCTCCCACTCTCCGCTCTCAAGTTTCCGTGAACCGATTTCAACCAAAATCTAATCAGCTCTAAGTCTTAATATAAAAGACCTAAATATGAAATTTGGTTATGAAATACTATTGGTTTGGGCGCTAGAGCGCACACAAAATTAAGTGACACACAGACATTTGTTGATGTTTGGTCTCTTTCAACTCGTTGGACCCCAAGGACTCTAAATCCGTCAATATCTCAACTTTTTTTTTTCGATTTTATAACTTTCCCATACTATAATATGGTATAATACTCATATTTGTTGTATGGTAAAGTAAAAATTCGTTAGCAACTGCTTGAGCTTAATTTAATCTTTTGCGTACCACTGGGGAGTGTAAGCAAAAAAAAATTCCAAAAACTACAAATTTTAAAAATGCGAGACTGGGGGGTCTGGGAGGTATGGAATATCTCCCAGCTCTTCAAAAGGACACTTTTCAAGAATCAAATTATGACCTTGATCAATAATTATGAAACGCCATTTTGTTGCTTTCTAACGGCTAGGGGGTAAAATGTTACGAAATGTTTGGGAAACCGGGGGGTCTGGGGGTATGGAATACCCCCCAGGAACACCAGTAAATAAGCGTAACGTTATTTACTCGCTTTTAAGGCTATTGGAAGAATTGCATGTGAACCCGAGGAAGTCATTTTTTACAGATACGGCCGTGCCAACTTCTGAAGGAAGTAAACATCTGCAAGAAAGTTTACCAGCGGTAAACAAATAAGCAAACAACTTTTCAAGAATTAAATTTGCTTGGTATCAAATTTGAAAAGTCGTCTTGTTACTTGTAACTGGGGGCATGGTTAAACCAAAACAAGTATGTCCCATAAAATGTGAAGAAATGGGACCGAGACCGGGGGGTCTGGGGGGTCAGGGAATACCCCCCAGCGGTAAGCAAATAACTAGACAACTTTTTAAGAATCAAATTTGAATAGTATCAATTTTGAAAAATTGTCTTGTTACTAACAATAATTCCATACCCCCAGACCCCCCAGTTTGCAATCCATTTCTTTCATACTTCACACATGATAGTGCCTACATCAAAGGTCTGGGGTTTTCTTTAGCACTTGAAGTTGACCGTGGAAAGTCATCAGGGATATATCTATTTTGATGACCATGTCAAGGAAATTACAACTTGGAATCAGGAAAAAAAATTGAAACTTAAAAAACTAAAACAAAGTTTAGTTTAGTTTGAATTTTTGAATTAATTTCAGAATTAGGATTTTTGTCATGATAAATATAGGAAAGTCGGGGATTATATTTTGGACCAAAACAATTTTTTTGTAGAGATCTTAAGGCCACTTGACACGAGAAAAACTTTGTTAACTAATTTGTTAACGAATTTGTACTCGTGTCACGTGGTCTTTAGATAGCTTTTGTTTACTTTACTTTACCGTTGGTGGTGCCAACATAACTAACAATATACGTTCAATTTTTAGTTTGAAATTATTCCGTGTGGTGGCGTTTTGTTTTTGTAAATCGCGAAAATCAAGGAAGTAATTTTGAAACAATGTGGTAGAAGGTGACCAGACTAGCATTTTTAATTGGTTGAAACTTGCAAGAACCAATGAAAGCTTTAGCTCTTGGTAAATTCGTGCAAGCTTGAAGTTTACAATGCAATACAACTAATCTCCATGTTAAAGAAGTATAATATAGTTTTTAAATTACAATTAAACTTAGGAAGCCATAAATCTGTTCTATTTGTTATGCAGGGTCCAGCAATTAACCGACTAATTGCATTTTTGGTAAAGGATGGTTCAGGAAGGAATCACGATGAGTGTTAAAGCCTTGCGAAAATCGTAGTACTACTATATTTAAATTATCAAAAGCGTCTGATTTTCTAAATATCCTTTGGTAGGCCGCTTGGGACGTGATATATCAACTAGTATTGGTTTTTAGGAGGTAAATGTCTGAATATGTTTCATACTTCGCTGAATAATTTCCGTAATAAATCGGTGAATTGGTAATAAAAAAATTTGAGCATACAAAAAATAGAACGCAAAACACAAAGCTACTCCATCAATATTATCCCTCTCAAGAGGTAACCTATCAATCAATAATCTAGTATTTCAAAAAGCATTTGATTTTCAGTTTTCCCTTTGATCTTTAAACATTTTGCGAAACATACCGTCTTGTGTTGCCGATGTTTTTACAGAATAAATTTTAGATGTTACCAACCCACCCCGTTACTATAGTAACTTTCATATGATTTTAATATCGCGAGTGGTTTCGAAAAACAAAAATTTTTAAAATACATGACATACCCTACTGTTTATTTTAAAAGAAACAAGAATCAAAGTTAACTTTTTGGCGAAATAACAAGAGGAAATCCAATTAAAGAAAAGTTAGGTGTGTATTTTAAAAGTCACGTAATTGTAATAGGTAGAAGAAAATAAAAAGATGGAGCAGAAGCGATTTTGAAATCAGTTTATGAGATAAATTATGGGTTATAAAAATTTAAAAAAGTCTCGTAATGCCTCGATCGTAGGCGACGAATGCCGGGCAGGTAAATCGTCACGGGAATCATAAAGCTCATTCCAGGCGTTTCCTGTTGAAGCACGGGAACGCATAAGCACCTTGATGGCAAATCCGTGCTGTGAAATATGTCATAAGAAAAACTTCAAATTCCGCTAAATCTCAACGTTCATTATTTCAAATACGGGTTAGAAACTTTTAAAGGAGTTTACATTTTGAATAATAATACACTTGATTCTAATTTAAATTTTTATTTTTGATTTCGAACCGTTTTTTCTAAATTCGTGCACGAATGCAAGTGGGAGGGGGACGTGTGCGGTTACCCTCGCAATTTATGCCACTTTTGTCTCACAAATTCCGCTTAAATTTTAATTCTGTCTAAAAAAATAAGTGGAATAAAGCACGAAATAATTTAAATCTTCCAAAATTTAATTGCGAAAGTAAGAACCACGGTAATTAAAACTTGAAAAGCTGAGTATTTAATTGTTACAATTTTACATAAAGCTTCTGTTACCTCATATCTCCATTTATTCAGTACGTAACAAAGCACATACGAAACGAAACGGTCGTAATAATAACAAAAATTTAATTTGCTTTTCAATAATCCTATTTTCACTTTTCCACCGTTTGAGCAATTATTAAAATTGAAAATGAATTAAAAACAAAACGTCAAATCCAAATTTTGAATTTTTTTTAATATTTCGCAATTTTAATTCGATAAAAAATGGTATCGATCTCATCAAATGTGGTGATAAGTATCAAATTTCAATTTGATATTTTGAAATACATTTGTCTATGTTAATAGAAGGGTAAAACGGTTTTGAGTTGCACGTGCCGATGACAAGGTGACAATTAAAATTTAATTAAAACATTTCAGCTGACAAAATAATTGAAAAACAGAGCATAATAGAAAAATATTAAAATTGGAATTTTTTCCAGGAAATTGCTTTGTAGGGTGGAGGATCAGACAAAACCTTAGAAGATGTTTGTAGCATATTCCGCCATCAACCCATATTTTACTAAAGGTATTCCGGGATGCCTTTAGATTCTACGTAATGACAGTTTACATCAAAGATACGTTTACATGCCAAACACATTATGAAATGCGGTTCGTGGTTTAACTTGATAATACAAACCTCGTAGATACTCGAGGGTAATATAATTTTGTAATAAAATGTTAAGTTATACCTAGCGTTGTTGAGATAAACGCTGCTGAGTTCTTGTCGACCTAAAAATTTCAAAATAGGCACTGCCACCAACTCGGAAATTGTTAATAAAGCTACAAAGTTATGCGGGATTAGAACTAACTTTCGAAAGAAGTTTGGAAACCGCTGAGAAAGTGTTAGGAAAAAATAACACTTGCAAGGAGGAAGAAATATCGGTTTAAAAAAATTACCAACAAAAAGTAGCTAATAATTGAAATTACTATAAGTAGCAATTTCAAGTTACTAACTTTAAGATCCTAATTTCATAACTTTTATTAGTTCATGTTTTCAAGATAATAAATAATTTATAATTTCAAGTGCTTATTTTCAATATAAAAATTAAATTGTGGTTATTTTAAGTTCCTAACTTCAAGATCTGAATTTCATAATTTCAAGTTCCTATTTTTAAGATAATAAACAATTTGTGATTTAAAATTCCTAACTTTAAGATCTCAATTTCATAATTTCCAATTTCCATATTAAAGTTAATAAATAATATGTAATTTTAAGTTCTTCTTTTCAAGATAAAATGAACAATTTCAAGTTTTTATTATCAATGAAACTAGCTGACCCGGCGAACTTCGTACCGCCTCAGAATCAATAAATGTTGTGTTAACTTATTAGCTGAATTAAATTCAATTTTTTATCAAGATAAAATAAATTTTATTAAATAATAATATATAAAGTAAGTTCAATAAATGCACAACAAAAATTAAAATGCAATGTATTTTAATTACATTGAAATGAATGTAACTCACGTGGCAGCAATTTCAATTTCCTCACTTGAAGATAGGAATTTCAAAATTTGAAGTTCTTATTAAAAAGATAATAAATAATTTGTAATTTCAAGTTCTTCTTTCAAGATAATAACTTAATAACTAATTTGTGATTTAAAATTCCTAACTTTAAGATCCGAGTTTCATAATTTCAAGTTTCCATATTCCAGATAATGAATTAGTTGCACCAAGGGCATACATAATTAACATCGAGTGCTAAAGGGAGCCACAGCCCTTTGATTTTGGCGCTCTATGTGACGTATAAAGAAATGGATGGCAAACCGGGGGGTCTGGGGGGTATGGAATACCCTCTAGCTATAAAGAAGCAATAAGATGGATATTCCAATTTGATTCCTAAAAGTCGTATTGTTGGTTATTTACTGGTATTTCTGGGGGGTATTCCATACCCCCCCAGACCCCCCGGTATCCCAAACATTTCTCCACATTTTACCCCCTAGCTGTTAGAAAGCAACAAAATGACGTTTCATAATTGATCAAGGTAAAAATTTGATTCTTGAGAGCTGGGAGATATTCCAAACCTCCCAGACCCCTCGTCTCTCATTTTTCAAATTTGTAGTTTTTTGAATTTTTTTGTGCTTACAACTCCCTAGTGGTACGCAAGAAGACGACTTTTACAAATTGATACCACAGAAATTTTCTTCTTGACTGACAGCGACTGATTAGTGGTTTAATTACCCCCCCCCCCGCCGCCGCGCTGTTTCCCCATACCGGGGTTAGATCTCTCTGATCGGTTCGTAGAATTTTAACACTGAGTAACTGGAAATGATTGTTTGCCGAACGAACAAAAAAATACGTCGGTGCTTATAACATTGTTACATAGGAACTGGGTTTAACCTCTTCGGACCCAGAGTATCATATTATAATGATACTCGCGAAAATAAATTGTTTTTTCACACCAAACAAATAATGACAAATATTAATTGGTAAATTTTCGCGGTATCATATATGATACTCTGGGTCCGAAGAGGTTAATGGAACATACAGCCCTTTATTGTAGAGTTTCATGATGTATAAATTGTGAAGAAATGTATGAGAAACCGGGGGGTCTGGGGGGTATGTAATACCTAGTAATGTTAGTAAGAAGACGACTTTTCAAATTTGATTCTTGAAATGTCGTCTGGTTACTTGCTTACCGTTGGGGGGGGGTTTATTCAATATCCCCAGATCCCCTGGTTTCCCATAAATTTCTTCACATTTTATGTATGACCAGAAATCAAAAACTGGGGGTATGGAATACTCTATAATTGTTAGTATTTAAATCTTCACATCTGGCAGGGAGGGTCAAAACTGATTCCACTGATTGTAGCTAATCTTGAACGTTAGGGAAGGGGGGTAAGGTTCCTTAATTACAGCGTCGTGTGTTTAATGTGAAGAAGTGGTGGCAAAACCGGGGGGTCTGGGGGGTATGGAATACCCCCCAGGTACACCAGTAAATAAGTAACAGTACGACTTTTTAGGAACCAAATTAGAATAATCATCGTATTGCTTCTTTATAGCTGCAGGGTATTCTATACCCCCAGACCCCCCGGTTTCTCATCCATTTCTTCATATTTTATACATATAACCCTGCAGCAAGGAGATGTATGTTTGATTACACCCAGTTTCTGCGTATCAATTTGATAAGAGTTGAGGCATATTTTCCATAGCATATCCCCCAGACCCCAGGTTTGCATTAATTTCTTCACATTTTATACACGGCGTCTTTCAATAACATATCTTAGTTTTGAAAATTTGGGAAAATCTATAGTAAATAAAATTAAATATATTTTACAGGTTTATTTTCTTCAAAAGCGTTTCTCTAGGAATCAGGGGAATTAAATATCCCCCCAATTGGATAACTGGGCCCAGAAGATATTATATTTATTTGATAAGCCGTCTGTATGGGAAGAAATACATCTCCGGTAGCTTAGAAGTAAAGTATAAGAATCTCAGCGGGGAAGGGGGGGGGGTAGAAGTTACACCTCGTCATACCTTCGACGAGACAAGTATACGATATTTTGTAGAAAACGGATAACATAGGTAGTTAAATTGGACCATAATTTAAAGTCAAGTGATACTGGATTAGAGAGGCGGTTAGAGAGGCGGTCGGAGCATAGCGTTCACGCGAGTTGACTATGAACGCTAATCACCCGGTTCGAATCCGAGTGAAGTAAGAACTTTATTCTGACCGTCTCTCCCGTCGGAAGGCAATGGCAAACCACCGGGGTGTAATCTGCCATGAACGCCTTTAACAAGCAATACGACGGATACTGGATTAAGACTTGCGTAATTTAATTATCAGCTCTCGGAATAACACGACACCATGAAGAGATAAGTCGATCGTATTGATCAACCGTTAAGACATTAATCTCCTCTCCGCAAAAAGTTAATCACTTCCCTTTCTTAATGTAAGGTAATCACGTGATTGATGGGAGAACAAAGAATTGTGTTGGTGTTAAGTTGGAGGTATAACTATAGGCGCAAAATGATCTGCTTTTTGATTTTGAAATATCAACAAAATTACAACGTTGCTTAGTAATAACAATACAGCAAATTCTAGTGACATGATGAAAACTTGATATGATAAGGCAAGCGTAGGTGTTCAGGTTATATTTAATTTTAATATTCGAATAAAATTTCGAATTGTATTTCGAAATAAATTTCCATTTTCTATGCGAATTTTTACTGTATTGGCGCATTCTATTACCCGCCCGCGTGCTTTTACCTTGTCTTGTGGCGGAGCGCGGCAGCAGTAGTTATTCGGAATAACTGCTGCCGTGGTCAATCAACCACCACCATTGGCTTATTCCTACTCCGTCGTAGAGTTAACATCGAGCTAATATCACTGTTTAGGGTGCGTTCCACTTAAAGCCCACCATCACGACCACGATCGCTCGTGAGTCCAATCAAAGAACTACGGGACCACACCGCAGTCGTTGTGGGCTTTAAGTGGAACGCACCTTTCGGAGTTCTTTCAGCTTAAACTTGCTGATTTTTAATAAGTTGAACTGTTTCAAAGATCGCGGTAAATTAGTTTCTAGCATTAAAACCAAGCTTATCGTTATAATATTCTCCTTTATCATCATCTTTAGTTCGCAAATTGTTAAATTCATGGGACCAGAAAACATGCTATGTTTCCCCCCCCCCAACTGTAATAAGCAGCCAGACGACTTTTCGGGAATCAAATTGCATTTTTTTTAGAAATGTAGCCTACATAATATAAAATGCTTTTCACATCGCAGCCTACACTATAAAACGCTAGCAACCAAGAACATCATTTTTCAACTACATAATTTCCAACTGGAAAATTGCATAATTAAATTCCAGAATTTCAGATTCATAAGTAAACTTAGTAATAATAGTTACTGTTGATCATTCCTACGTCGTTGGTTGTTTTGGCTACCGCGGTTGAGATAAAAAGGAATTTATCGGTGATAAAGTTCCTGGAAGTTTTAGCTTTCAAATTGAACATTATGGACGAGGAGAGTCGCTTAGATATACCAAGGCCTTTCAAAATTGGAACAAATTAGGCTAAAACGTCTCGAAATTTGCCCATGCTAAATCGTCGCCTATGAAATTACGCTCACATAAAACAAACTTTTACAGGTGTAACAAGCTTCAAAATTGTCAAAACTACCAACGAAAAATGTAAAGTTTCAATAAATGAAACTTATTAAATCAAAACTGTTGGTGGCTTGTAATCAACACACTTAGCGAATATGTCAACGCATTTGTTAGGGATGAAAATCTTTGTTTGTAGATTACTTAATTATACAAGTGACAACAAAAGTTCCATATTTCAAGTTTATTACCAACCTAAAAATAGTTCCAGTGCGGTCCTTAGCCGAATAAACAATTCCTTAATTAATTTGATATTGATTCATAAACTTAACACAAAAGGAAGAAGCTTATAATAAGAACTAAAATTTCGCTAATCTTACTTACAAAATAACTTAACTACAGCTAATTAGAGCGAATCTACTGATCAGTTCTCATTAAATTGCTTAAAACAGGATAGAAACTTGTCAGGCAGTAATATTTCCTGAGTTTATTTCTAGTCAATCGATAAAACGAAAGGTAATAAAACTTTTGTAGAACTTTATTTTGCGATAATTTAATTAATTCAATTGTTTCCCAGGATAATGCATGTAAAATATTGCCAATATACCTCAAGTACTAATAACAATATTCTTATAGCATTGATACTTTAGTAACAGCCACTTGAGGGAACGAGATTCTCGGTGACTAAACCACTACACGTCTTTATTCCTACCTACAGAACCCATTTTCTAAAGATATACTACCCCGAGGATTCATTGAATATTCCGTTTTGCAATCTGTATCACTTTTAAAGAACTTCTTTATATCAGTTCAATTTCAAAAATTTAATAAGATCTTTTAATAACGAAATTTATCTGCTTTTATTATTTCAAACGTTTCGTCGTTCCGAAGGTTATTTTTAGCATTCGACGTATTTATTTTACGATTTACTTCTTACTGTTAAATTATACAAATTCACTTGAACAAAAATGGCGGCGCCCCTGGCACGTGGCGAATCCCTCATGCATTTTGTGTATCAGAAAATGGCGGATAATGCACTATGCATCTGTCACGTGGATGGTGGATGGCATCTGCGGCCATTAAAAGTAAATCTAAGGTATCGCTTCTGATTAATCGCTGATTATCGTGAGTTGCATAAAGTAATTTCACAACCGATGGTTATCTGGAGTGTACGTTTCTTGATATCCATTAATAAGTAAGAAATACTTGATAATTGAAACACCGATAAAAATGCACAGTCCGGTTAGAAAATTCGTTATCACACGCAAAACGGTTCGTTTATTTCAAACAAGTGATTTAAAGTGGCGCATAAATTAAAATTTATCGTTAATCTGGATTACAAAACTTTTTCAGTTATAAAAAGCTATTCAGCGACAATTTTCTTTAGCTTTAGTGGGTCAAGCTGTGTAAGAAGTATCAGGTTTTCCTATAAATCACACATTTTTGTCGAAGAGACGATATCTCTATGGGGATTTTTAAAAACTTCGAGTCATCAGTGTTTTCATTAGTACTCGAAAGTTTGAAGGGTTTTTTTAACGTTGCGATTAATCGACGGTTAATTTCTTTTTATTTTTTGCAGGTCCATCCAATTCGTCTTTAGGAGAGAAAGTGGCAGGCAATGAAAAGCAAATGCAGCGAAATACGAAAGGATTTTCTAAGGGTGGTTCGATGAACGACGGGGGCTCTTTGAACGCTAATCGCGAGGTCAATGGAAATGTGATCTTGTTGCGTGGTTCGAAAATTACCGAGAGCGGTCACATACTGCTGAGGACCGATAATTTGAACTCGTTGAAAAATAATTTGGTGGTGGATAATTGTAACGGTAATGTGAGACAACTGCTAATCCAACAAAGTGACCTTACCGAAGGATTACTGCTACATTCTGTCAGGCGATTAGGGAACGGAGCGCCTATTTTATTTTTAAACGGTAACGATAACGATAATGGACACATCTTGATACAAACTTCTGGAAGTGACGATGCAGAGGGTGTCAACGATGTCGTAGAAGAGCGAGGACAAGAGAGAATTAATCTTCGCACTCTCGAAGCGCCTCAAGATGACGATACAACGAAATCGATGCTGGTTCCTCGTGGTTCCGGTAAGTTCCTTGTTATTTTTTTATTAACTTTTAAGAGCTAACGAATCGGCAATTTAGATAAACGAACCGCTCGGTCGCTCCGATTGATTAAATAAATCAAACGTGATGATAATAATATATTGTGCGTGTTAGGTACCAATTCTGCCGAATTATTGTTGCACTGTAATTATTTTTTGGGCGAAAGAAGCATACTGCGGTATAATCACAAATTTCGATTCCTATCAAGATGATATTAACTTGCATAATCTAAAAGAAAATGTAAATTGCATTTTAAAAATGTTACTATGAAGTACACGAACCGGAAAGAAAACAATTCCCGTGAATAATGCATCAGTTAAGTGCAATGTTGGTAAACCGAATCCTGAATAAAAGTGGCCCATAAAACAAGAAAATTGTGATTGCTGGTTTTGAATGAAAATTATTTTTAATACCCGGGCATATTCTATTACTTACAAACTGAAATTTGTCATTTTTAAACCTTTACTCTGTTATAACTAGACGTGTCATTATCTTGTCACTTTTTCAACTAACGGTAATTGTTTTATTTACATTCATTTTTCGTGTGAAATATTGGATGCGATTTCCACACGAAAACCGAATGAATTAATATAATAGAATAGTAATGGAACTTATTTATGTTTCTTTAACGCGACAAGGAAATGAGAACTCATTATATTATCAAAAATCTCGACTTGCAATCAGAAATGCCTATAATTAACTTATTTTCAATCTACCCAAACTGTCTTATCTTTTTTTCTTCTTATTTTCACCTTTTTCCCTACCTACGTAATAATGTGTAAATGTTTGCATTTCGGTTGCGATAGGAAATTATGCCTTCTAATAATAATTGATCATAATACTCAAAAGTGACACCATGCTCTCGGTCTATTTTTATTGAATTATGCAATTTTTTATGTTCATGTATAAATCAAACGTGAAGATCACGTGCACAACATCTGTTGATGTTTGTCTGAGTGGACATCAGGAATCTTGTTAATCCATTCATGCGCGTCTTTACGTTTAGAATTGCAATAACTTCCATGCCCTTAATGAAAGATAAAAATCTTTGATCAATTGCAAATCTATTAAAATTAGTCCATTAAAAATCACAAAAATAGTACAGGATCCAAAATGCAACTGTAAACCGAAACTTTAAGGACTAAATAACCCCACTAGCAAGATGAGAAAAATGTTTTAATTGTTGAATTTAGCACGCCCCTATATTTGAGAGTAAACGCACACAACTAATTTGTTACAACTTCCCCACCGAGTGTCGTTGTCATCAAACACGTACTAAAATCGGAATAGCCTACCGGAAGCTTCCTGTGACAGTTAGCAAATGTAATAATTAGCTAGAAATCTCCTCCTATCCCGTGTCATTTGTAGACATGGCTCTGATTTCTGGCACGAAACCAAAGAAAAGTTGAGCAACCTAATAGAAATTCTACTGCATCGATTGTACAAGACTAGGGGTATCTAATACTTCAATAAAAAAGCAATATGACTATTCTAATTTGATTCCTAAAAAGTCGTACTGTTGCTTATACGGTACCTGGGGGGTATTCCATATCCCCAGACCCCCCGGTTTTGCCACCACTTATTCACATTTAACACACGACGCTGTACATTAAAGAAATATAACCCCCCTTTCCCTAACATTCAGTTAGATTGTTGCTTACTTACGGGTGTACCTGGGGGGTATTCCATACCCCCCAGACCCCCCGGTTTTGCCACCACTTCTTCACATTTAACGCACGACGCTGTACATTAAGGAACTATAACCCCCTTCCCAAACATTCAGAATTAGCTACATCAGTGGAATCAGTCGTGACCCTCCCTCCAGACGTGAAGAAATAATGCATGAGAAACCGGGGGGTCTGGGGGGTATGGAATACCCCCCAGTTGTAAGAAATAAGACAACTTTACAGCTATAAAGAAGCAGTAATAAGTATGCTATTATAATTTGATTCATGAAAAGTTAGATTGTTGCTTACTTACGGGTGTACCTGGGGGGTATTCCATACCCCCCAGACCCCCCGGTTTTGCCACCACTTCTTCACATTTAACACACGACGCTGTACATTAAGGAACTATAACCCCCTTCCCAAACATTCAGGATTAGCTACATCAGTAGAATCAGTCGTGACCCTCCCTCCAGACGTGAAGAAATAATGCATGAGAAACCGGGGGGTCTGGGGCCCCCCAGCTGTAAGAAATAAGACAACTTTACAGCTAATAATACAAAAGCAGTAATAAGTATGCTATAAAATTTGATTCATAAAAAGTTAGATTGTTGCTTAGTTACGTGTACCTGGGGGGTATTCCATACCCCCCAGACCCCCCGGTTTCTTATCCATTTCTTCACATTTTATACATCATGAAACTCTAAAATAAAGGGCTGTATGTTCCATTAAACCCAGTTCCTGTGTAACAATTTCATAAGAACCGAGGTATATTTTTCTTCGTTGCGTAAAAATTTTATACCAGACGACCGTTTCCTCATGAGCAACCCCCCGGTTTGTAAAGCTTATACAAATGTAGGTTTCTTAAGGTGCAAATTACGTCCATTGCAACACTGACAATCGTCCTGGATGTGTCGAACTTCGAAGTGGTAAAACGCTAAAAAGAAGTCTCTCTTATTAAACAATGAACATCAACTAACACTAACGTAAGCTAGAGACCGGAATATTTTAAAAATAGGTGCTTCTTTTACTAAATAAATAACATAAACTAACACTAACCTAAGCAAGAGATCGAAATCCTTGAAAAACGGTGTAAAATTAATTAAAAATATTTTTATTCGATGTTGTCGCTACAATTAGTAAACTTCGTTTGAAAATGGTTTTTAATACCATTTTTATGAAGGGAGGTTACGGGGCACCAGGAACTTAATCCTGAATCTCTTTCACCTTAAGAATTGCGGGGAGTCGTAACGGATAACATATTTAAATATAGTCGAAGCAAATGTCGATCTGGGGTGACTCGCAAGAGTACGACCAGGGAATGTGGGCTAGAAGTAACAGATTTCAGATGGTGGAGTTGTGATAATCTTGATTTAAACGGTGAACTGTCTTCTTAATTGCGGAGTACAGAAATTCTGGGAATCATAGTAGATGAGCCTTTCGGATGCCTTCGCGTTGTGAAAGGGCTTGAGCAGACCTTTCATCATTGTTTTGAAGGTAGGTATTCATCTTTGGATACTGGAAAGCGTTTGGGGTCGGACAGTGACTCTTGCGACGTCCGGGTTGCTGTTGATGGTCTCGTTGCAGATAATAGAACTTTTAGATTAAGGTTCTAGATGTTGACTTAACATTTATCCTGTACCCTTCCCATATACCCTAGAAAGCTATCGGATCGCGGATTATACCGCACAGTGTGGGGTTATGCCCCCAGCAAGCCAGGATTCCTTCCTTCTGCGTATTTGGCCATTGCACAGATCGTCAGTGTAATTAGTGATGATTAGGGGTAATAAGTCCGCAAATCACTCTTCCGGGATCGCCACGAGGAGGCTTACACTTGACCTTGGGGTTTCCATAGGAGAACCATGAAGATGGGCACGACTTGGCACGTAACACCCGTTCTCTTTGCTGCCCAGCACGTCAATAGAGATAACCAACAATTGCGCAAGTAGTAAAAAATTGATGGCGCTCCTCCACATTTTTGCTCACCCTACTCCCATTCTTTTTGAAGGTCAGTGGGTAGGGTCAATACGGTGCGGTATAGAAGCGGTATGAAGACGGTGTTTTGACCGCTTGCTAAAACAGCGTTCTAGCACCGTTTTCATACCGCTTCTGTACCGCACCGTATTGACTCCGTCCACTGACCTTCAAAAAGAATGGGAGTGGGGGTGTAAAAAGTGGTGGGGGTACCATCAATCTCTTACTACTTGCGCATTAATGTAATTAACGTATTGCACCAGGCCCCACTAACACCATTCATTCATTTGGCTATGTGTGCTACAAGTCCAATGGCTTTGGGGGGGGGGGAGGTATCTGTAGGTGGTTGCCGCTTTAGTTCGACAATGACTTTGTTTTGGATGTCAGGCTTAAATTCAGTAGAAATAGTCAACGCTGCTGCGTATTTTATAAACGGATGGGACGTAGTGAGTTCTAGCGAGCAAATCCAGTTTAATAGAAGTTGGTGAGGTGGTACGTAGTAGTCCGTGGATCACTGTGGTGAGCGATTTGGGTTGATCTGGTTGGTTGCGATCTCAAACTCGGGTGGATTTTTGAATCAGATTTCATGGCTGTGTGGTGGAATCGAGCAGTCAGACGTTGGAGTGACTTTTTGCATTTGGACGTCCCCAGATGGCTGGTTGAGGGTATCGTCCGGTATACAAATTTCATAGGGTGATGGGTGTTTTCGGGTGCGATTGTGGCCAAAACGATGATCTGGACCTCTGGTGGAGTCGGCGAGTGTTTCCTCTTCTGAAATCGACTTGCACGTCGCTTTTGAGTACGACATTTGCGGCCGTCTTCTTCGTTATTCGTGGAGTCCTTGTTGAGATATCACGACTGTAGATAAGAATAAGAAAATGTTTCGTTTTCGACGAGTGGTAAGGAAGAAGTGGGGTCTGCCGGTGGAATCCATCTTGGAAGCGGACGTGCTAAGGTTTTGTCTGTATTCATTTTGCGAATCTTTGAGATTTTATGGAATCAGAGTTGATTCTGGAAGAAAGATAATGATTTTGCGTTGTTATTCATGTAGACGGGTACATGTAAAGTTTGTTAATTAGCGATTTTTGATAATTAGTGAAATTATGACCACCTGGTGACATTTTGGTGGACCATTGAAAATTACCACATTTTTGAGTGTAATTTTGATGAGTGATAATAAATTTAAGCTGTATAAATCCTGGATAAATATGAAAACGTAAAATTTTGGATAGTCACATATTATTGTATTAAGTGAGGTTAGGATCGTAACTCACATGATTATTTTTTTTCTTTACCTAAGAGTGGAATTATTAATCTTTATTAATTATTTTGGAATAGTATAATCCAATTGGTTTCGGCGTACCGAGTTCACTTTTGTGAATCAGAATCATAAACTCGTGTGGATTAGCTACTGAATTTTGGAAATTGTATTGACATGGCCGATAAAGAAGATTACATTCGCGTCGCGTTGAACAACGGTGGTGCAAAAAAAAATTTACAATTTTTTGTACATGAATTTCTATTTAAATTTGCTTCCGTTGTTAACTGCAAGCAGTAGAAAGACGATTTTTATAATAAATGTCTCTTTGCAGTAGCAAAATAAGGCGTCAATCGGAACTTGCAATCGTTCCAGATTTCAAGAACACTTAAAATAATCTATTGAATTGTTTATCAAGGTTAATGAGCAGTAAAATTATCTTTTCCACAATTAAATTTTTCTTTAGTAATTAACAAGAGTTAAAAAGGTGTCCTGCAACATATTCGCCGAGGTATTCACAGAATTAAAAGAGTCATAGCTAGCCGGAGCAACTATAGAGTGTTTTTGCTGATCGCTTGATCAGAAATTCTTGATGTTGGGTCTCTTTCAACTTGTGAGACCTGAAGGAATGTAAAAACGTCCATATCTGAAAAAATAACAGCAATATTATGAATTCTTAATGAAGTGAGTAAACGTCGAAGCTAAAAAATTTAAATCCTATTGCTTTATATAAACCGTAAGTTTGCAAAAAAATTATAATTGAAAAAAAATTTATTAAGCATGCTTAACAGGCTGAACTTCTTTACATATAAAATTGTAGGCAAGGCGAGCTTCGCGATTAAAGTTTGCGAAGCAGGAAACACCGTACCTACCTAATGTATTCAAGTTTTAAAAAGTTTTTTTGCACCTAATTAATTATTTTTATAGGGTTTTTTTTAAATAAAAGTTTGTTGAGGCAAGCAATTGGTTGGAAATATAATTAAACTAAAATTTGGGTGGTGTGCTGAGGAAAATTGTCTCTAGTCGGTTCTAAATGGGGGATTTACATAAAATAAATATTTCCTATCGGGAGTATAATAAAATAATAAATTTTTGGTAATTTGAAAGATAAAAAGTTGATAGTAGTATATTTTCATGGATTGAAGAGATAGATTATGCAGTAAATGGGATATTTTCAGAAGTACATTGCCTTGTCAGTCTTGCAATTGAAACTGAATGCTGATCATACCAAAATCTCTATCGCCATAGCCATATTGCTTTAATGGTATTGAATTTGGAGTGCACGTCATAAATGTTAAAGTTAGTTATCGGTGCAACACTATCAATGCGATTTCAATAACGGAAAAACCAAACTAGATAGAGTGGAAATGTGCAGTAACACTTACTCACCTCTTACCTTCTATTCGCTAAATCCTCCCTTATACATAGATCGAATTGATAGATGCTCGAGATTTAATGAAAAGATCCACTTCTTTTAACTTCAATGGCAATTTTAATAAATTTACAACTTTTATTAACATTTAAATTTTTACAAGAGAGTTTAATTTGAAAATTTTAAAAGCAGCGCCCCTTCTACCAAATTATTTCTTTGATGTCATTTTCATGTATATTTTTAATTATAACGGCTGGATTTTAACTTCACAGTACATTTGATTTTATGTTTTATAATTCCCTTTACGTTCCAACGTAAAATTATTTCAAATTTTAGCTCACACCAGATTTGTTTGTTTCCTGTTTATGCGATTACGTAGGGGGCATAAATTAAAGAACTTAATTACAGTTCTTCTTGATCTAACAGCGACTAGTACTACCCTCCTAAGGGCCAATGTTTTCTAAATAAAATGGCGATCTTTCAAATGTATGTTAGCGTTAGCCAAAAATTACAGTAAAATAAAATAAAACAAGCCTTTTTACTTACTTTTTCGTACTTACGATTTATTACCGTTATTACTTTATTTCTATCTTACTTGTTATTACATAATTATTCTCCGGTATAGTATACCTCAGTTGATTACCGCCCTCATAATACCAACTTAGGTTGGTATTACTTAATCAACACTTAATTTAAAATTATTAGTCAGGACCGTATTCATTACAGGTCCGTATTCAGGTGGTATGGCTTAGTAGTCCTCGCTTATTCTAACGTACAGGTCCGGACTCAGGTTGTATGGCTTAGTAATCCTTGCTTATGCTAACACGGCCTTCCTGCAATTGTCGCGTCCTCGTGACATAATCTTGCTCTCATCCCAAATTTTGTAAGGCCAATTTATCAATTTCTTGTCAATTAGTGCTTGTGAATCACCATTGTTGTCCTAGTCATTGCTCATTACCGTGTCACGATTTTACCGGCGATATAAGGAAAAATAATAATCAAAATTAATATTGCACAATAAATAATCAGTCATGCCGCCGAAATAATCAGTCTTGCAGTCGTAATAATAATCCTAATAATTCACCATAATAATCCTAATAATCCTGAAAAATAATCAAAGTTAATGTTATACAATAAATAATCAGTCGTACAGTCGTAATAATAATCCTAATAATCCTGAAAAATAATTAAAGTTAATGTTGCACAATAAATAATAAATTAGTCGTAAAGTCGTAATAATAAGTAGTTCGGCTTTGCCGATATAATAATAAGTAATCCGGCCTAACCGCCATAATAATTCCGGCCTAACCGCCATAATAATTCCGGCCTAACCGCCATAATAATTCCGGCCTAACCGCCATAATAATTCCGGCCTAACCGCCATAATAATTCCGGCCTAACCGCCATAATAATTCCGGCCTAACCGCCATAATAATTCCGGCCTAACCGCCATAATAATTCCGGCCTAACCGCCATAATAATTCCGGCCTAACCGCCATAATAATTCCGGCCTAACCGCCATAATAATTCCGCCATAATAATTCAATAATAATTTTTTATTATCTTTTAAAATTAAGAAGAAAAATAAAATTTACAACCTTTTTGTTTTTTCAACTCATAATACCAATGCCTGATCCGATGGCCAAGTTCTTAATTGTTCATGTGCCGCAACTTTCGTCACTTTTGTGTTTTTATTACATCGTTTCAGTACGTACCGTTCATTAGGCAAAATCTTTATAATTTCATAGGGTCCCAAAAATTTGTTGCCTAGTTTTCCCGATCCCGCTTTTTGCGTGTCCTGAACTACTACTTTATCACCAATTTTAAAAAGAATCGCATTAAGTCTTTTTGTATCAAATTCTTCTTGTTGTATGTGTCTTCCTTGTACTAATTTTTGGTTTGCCTTTAATCTCATTGTATCCATACTTTCCAAATTCTGTTCCTTAATTCCTTTCAAAAATAGCTCCTCCGCCGGTAATCGTTTTCTGGTTCCGAACATGAGTGCATTTGGCGAGAATCCTGTTGCCGAGCATACCATTTCATTTAATACTGCTTCAATTCGTGGTAATATCGTAATCCATTTGTGTTCATCTTCATTATTTAAAGAGCTCCGCATTAGATTGAACAATGTTCGCATTACTCTTTCTACCTGACCATTTCCTCGTGGTACTCCTGTTGCTATGAAGTGTAATTCGATGTCTTCTGTTTTTAAATAGTTCTGAAATGTAATTGACGTAAATGCACGTGCCCTATCCGCTATAATCCTTTTCGGTTTCCCAATCTTTCTGAATAATGACTTCAGCGCTATTACTGATTGCTCCGCAGTTTTGTTTTCAATCGGAGTAAGCATACAGAATTTTGCAAACGCATCGATGACAACCAAAATTTCAGTACAGTTATTAGATTTTACCAATGGTCCTGCATGATCAATATGCCATACCTGCATTGGTTCGGTTGCTTTTTCACCTTCTTGATATTTCCCACTTTTTGATCCTGTATGAGATTTTCCAAGGGTACACGACCTACAGTTTCTGATGTACTTTTTAAATGTTTGTCCCATTTTGGGCCAATATATCTCTTCTTTCATTCGTATGATGGCCTTGTCCCATCCTATGTGCGTAGCTTCATCATGATATATTTTCATTGCTTTTAATCGAGCTGATATCGGTACATAACATTTTAACATGACTTCCTTTCCTTTGATTTCTTGATGATAAACAATTTCATTTTTTATTACAAATTTGTCATTAGGACTTGTAATTAACTCTTGGCAAAATGGATCATTTGCTTGATGCTCTATTATCGTATCAGCTTTCGTAGTTCTTTGTATCCTCCGAATTAGTGGATTCCTGCTTAGATAGTCCACATGTCCCATTTTGCACCCAGGTCTGTATTCTATTTCAAAATCGAAATCTTGAAGCTTCATCCACCATCTAGCCACTCGCGGATGTAAATCTTTCTTTAATGCAGTTGCTCTTACGGAATTACAATCTGTATAGATAGTAAAATGCAATCCGTATAAATAGACTCGAAAGTGTTCCGTCCCTTCAACAATCGCTAGTGTTTCTAAATCATACGAGTGATATTTAGATTCACTTTCAGTCGTTTTTCGACTGAAGTATGCAACTGGTCTTATTACATTTTCTTCCTTTTGCATCAAAATCGCACCGATTCCAACAGAACTTGCATCAGTATGCAATTCAGTTGGTAGCTCTGGATTAAATATTCTTAACGTTGGTTGGTTTACCAAAATGTTGATAATTATCTGCCGGATCTCTTCATGCTTGACTGTCCATTTGAATTCCTCATTCTTTTTTAGCAATTGAGTGATAGGGGCAGTAATTAATGAAAAATCTTTAATAAAGCGTCTAAAATATCCAGCTAGACCCATGAATTGTCTAATCCCCTTAACGTCATTTGGTGGTTTAGTACCAGCTAACGCATCGATCTTCCTTAAACTCGGTTTTATAATGCCCTGCCCTACTATGGCACCAAGATATTCAGTTTCCTTTTTAAAAAATGTACATTTTTCTAGGTTAAGTAAAAATCCGCTTTTAGATAGCGCTTCCAACGTGTTTTTTAAATTTTCGAATCCTTGTTCGATTGTCTCGGAAGCTATCATAACATCATCTAAATAAACCTGTGCCACTGTGTCCTTTAAATTTCCCAGAGCCTTATTTATAGCTCGTTGGTAGCAAGATGGTGCATTTGCAAATCCAAACGGCATTCGGTTGTATTCATAGTGACCGTCAGGTGTAACGAAAGCGGTGTATTTCTTGCTGTCTTCTTCAATCTTTATTTGATGAAACCCATCCTTCATGTCAAGAGTGGTAAAGTAGACTGCCTTTCCTAATGCATCGAGTTGATCTCTTAAATTTGGCAACGGGTAACGATCTCGAACAGTTTTTTTATTTACTTCCCTATAGTCAACACATAGCCGTAACGATCCATTTTTTTTTTTAACTAGCACGATGGGGCTAGCATAAGGTGAGGAACTTTCTCTAATTATATTTTGGTCTAATAAGTCTTGAATTATTGTCTTCAGCTGTGTTCGTTCGCTGTATGCTAGTCTCCTAGGTTGAAATGCTACTGGCTTATCATCGGTTAAAGTTATTCTTAATTTTCCGGTGGTTACTGCTTGCGGTATTTGGTTGCGAGTAGAGTCCAAAAGTTTCTGAATTTGTTTTTTCCATTTCTCGTCCAGTCCTGACAATTCGTTATTATTTAGTACACTTCGAATTTGAGGTTTTACTATTGGTGAAAGTTTTAAATCCAAACCATACTTTCTCACGACCACTTGTAATCCCGGACGTTGAATCGTCTCCCACCCAATCAATGCGTCTACACCAGGAATGGTATTATCCGGTACAACTAGAAAATCAATTTCAAGAGTGACTTCTTGAAGCGCAATGTATAGTCGGCAAATTCCCAAGGTCTCTACATCTATTCCAAATCCAGACAGGATTTGAGAACATATGATCATTTTACCATTAATTTTTTTTACTACGCAATGATGGATTATAGACTGATCTGCTCCGGAATCTATCAAATAGCTAAATTCTTGCTTCGTGTTGTTAGTTGATACCGTAGCGGTTGGCGTGATCTCGCATCTATTATTTAAACAAAATATCTTGGGATGTCCATTCTTTTTAAAACAATCAGATTCAGCATGCCCCAATCGTTGACAAAAATTACATTGAGGAACGATGTTTTGGTTATTAATTTTTTTTGCATGAGTTTGCGGGCTAATCAAATCTGGGGCATTTTTACAATTTTTTCTTTCATGACCTTTTTCTCCACACTTATAACATCTGTCTTGTATTGGACTTCTTTGTGAGTACCTTGAGTTTGGTAAACTTCTACATGCGTCTTTGAGATGTCCTGGTTTACCACATTTGAAACATCGTTTTAATCTTTGAGATTCATTATCCCAATCAGGTCGCGTGGTGTTTATCGTGTTCATCCTAGGTCGTTTTGTTCTTCTCCTCTGATCATCTTGGTTTTCATTATCGCATTGGCGTAGCAAAAGCATTAGTTCTTGTTGGTCTTTTGGTCGATTTGTTCGCATTCTCTGTCGAATTGTATCATTTGTTATCCCACCAATCACAGGACATAAAACTTTCTCCCAGATCAATTGTGGCTCGTACTGATAAATGCTACGAATTTTTTTTATCGCATATTCGCATAAACTATCGAAATCAGCACTTTCCATAGTCGCGGCTTTAACTAACTTCGTGTGCCACGTTTCTTGATTTGGAAAATTTATACGCAGATCATACGCGAAATTATCCCAACTCCTGTTGAAAGGTTTCCAACCATCAAAAAATTTCTTACCGTTTCCTCGTAGAGCGTTTCCCGCTTTCAAGATCATTATATGATCGGGTACTTGAGACAGCTCCTTCAAACTGTTTATGTGGTCGATCCATTCGTCCGTTGAAAATTCGCTACTATCTGGATCATGATCCGGTAAGGTAACAGGGAATTGGTTATTTTCACTTGTTGACTTTTGTCGAAAATTAGCTATTTCTTTAAAAAATATTTGCATATTTTGTTCAAAATCCATCTGATTTCCACCAGGATTTTGGATTGTATTATTTGGAACATCCCCTGTATTTTGACCCATATTGAACGGGGGAAAAAAAAATAAAACAACAAAACAAAATAAAATAAACACACACAAAATAAAATAAAACACAAAACAAAACACGAATATTTCGATCTGATTTAATCCAATCTGATCTCCTAAATCACCGTTTGTGGTTAAACGTATGCTCGAATCTCCACTTCTGATGTTAGCGTTAGCCAAAAATTACAGTAAAATAAAATAAAACAAGCCTTTTTACTTACTTTTTCGTACTTACGATTTATTACCGTTATTACTTTATTTCTATCTTACTTGTTATTACATAATTATTCTCCGGTATAGTATACCTCAGTTGATTACCGCCCTCATAATACCAACTTAGGTTGGTATTACTTAATCAACACTTAATTTAAAATTATTAGTCAGGACCGTATTCATTACAGGTCCGTATTCAGGTGGTATGGCTTAGTAGTCCTCGCTTATTCTAACGTACAGGTCCGGACTCAGGTTGTATGGCTTAGTAATCCTTGCTTATGCTAACATGTATGTTAAATACCTGCAAATTACCAGTTAGAGTTTACCACTCAAGAGTACCAACTTAAATTTTTAAAAGTGCAAACACAACTGGCAATCGCATTGTTACATAATTACCCCCACTTTACCCTATAAAACAATTCGGTTTCCCTTTCAGCTTTTCCTTTACCGTCAAATTTTTTATGTTGCAAAGTTACTGCCATAATTCCTGTCCAGATTCTTTTTATTTAGAAACATAAACGGTTTATTGCCAAATCTCGTGTCGTTAATTTGTGAAAGTGATTCGCGCAGTCCTTTGATACAAATAAAAAAGTTAATAATAGACAAGTATCGCATTGCTTAATGACAAGATAAATACAAATTGAAGCGATGTGTTGATAAACACAAAATCGGATTCTGTAGCAGCAGCAGCAGCTTTATTTTGAATGTGTGAAACGCGATTACACAAATAAAAGAAACACACCGATGATGTATAAATAAGAAAATTTAAAATAGAAAGAAAAACTTACGAAATAAATGAGAAATCACATAGCTGAATGAATATCACTTCAAATATAATATGAAAGATATCACTCGGTTTGGGTCAGTTCATTGGCTCTCGGAATTTGAACCCTCTTTTCTCTACTCGAGGGATTTCCGGGTGCGCTCAAAACTACCACGTTACTTCTTATTGACAAGACATATTTATATGTGAAGCAAGAATTTGAAGGCATAACCGAATAATAAGTTTGAATAAATATTTGGAAATAAATTGGTTACACACAAAAAATATTATTTTCGAAAATACATTCAATTTAAAATAAATTAAATCAAAATAGATGGACATCCGTGTACTGCCAGAGGCGACGTTTGTTTTATTGAATTGAACTTTTTTTAATGATTCGAAATTGGATATAATAATATAGGAGTATTGTTTTTAATACTAGAAATATGTTTCTTGTATTATAATATTATACAGAAGATTTAGGTTCGCAAGGTCGTAGTTAATATGAAACCGCGGTCACTCACTAAAGTAATTTGAATTAAATTACTTTTAAGAGGGCTCTTCCAATGTAAATTGCAAATATCCGAATAACTTGAGTCTAAAGTTTTTCAATAATAAACGAAGGACCTGCTCTTATACCGCGCCTGGGGGGTATTCCATACCCCCAGACCCCCCGGTTTTGATACGAACACATAATGAATTTAATTGTTGGGGAAGTTCCTTAAAACTTGCGATCAGGAGAGACAATCCAAATGCACCGACTAGCTATGACTCTTAATTGTTCTTTAATTCTTCAGCGAAAAACCAACATATTAATCGTAATTAACTGAAATGTGGAACTATTACACGTTCCGATCTACCACTTGTCTTCCTACATCTAGCATTTACGATGGAATCAATTCAAAATTCAATTTTAAATTAAATTGCTTTTGGTACCTTAATAAACTTTCTCTGGTGTTACTTTAATATCCACGGCAACCAGGACGCAATCTTCTTTATCGGTCAACAATGTAACCTCCATGAAACAGAAGTCGATCGAGATATGGCGCGATGTGCTCCATTGCGATTAAATTAACTTCGGTATTCCGAAAATTTTCAAGACGAAATTTCATTTATCCTCAGCGAAAACAAAACCAATAACCAGATAACAGCGATCCTAACCTCAAATTTTTCCCCAAAATTTTACTTCTCCCAACTTATCTAGAATCATTCAGAAATAACAATTGAAAATTGACAATCATCCACACATCTACCGCTCCAAAGATGGTCGACCAAACTGTACCATAAGATCGCACTATCAAAAATATCGCTCGAAAAATAATTCAATAACTTCCCCTATACAGGAATAACGCAAATAATCACTCAGTTACTTCCAGAATCAAGTTTGACTCCAGAAAACTCAAAAATATCTCAAATTAATAACGGATGAAAATTCGTTCGTCCTTCCTTCCAAAATGGAGACCGGAAAGGAACCTCGTTTCAAGCTCATCTCGTCGCTTTCACTAATAAATTTAATTTGGGTACCATGTCGGCGAAAAACGTAACATGACGGCCAGAAGGGCCAATCTTTCAATTATATGAATTTGGACAAAATTCCTCCTTATAAAAAAAAAAAATCTGTTAGTGATGGAGCTTCAGCACAAAAATCGTAAATTATCGTTTTCCTTTAAAAACCAAAGAGAGAAAGTGACTAAATTTTTGTAGTAGCATTCTTAAACGTTTTCGCTCCCGCTGAATCTCAAATGGAAGGCGACAATATAAATATGAACGTTATAACCGGGGGGTTTTGGGGGTATGGAATACCCTCCAATCACAGACGAAGTTACAAGGTTTGGATGTGCTAATCACACATGCAATCTAAATAAGCACCCTCAAAATTTGAGATTAGCTTGGTACACTTCCGGTTTGTTACACCCCCCCCCCATTTCCGCGTATTATTGTCATAAATCACGCACTTAGATGAATAAAAGCTGCCCAGAAGCTTCCTGGTTGTGTCATTCATAAGCTCTTATCTTATTGTTACGTTCATTTATTACCAACCTAACAGGCACGCATCTGATTTGTCACAATTGTCTGAGTGAGGCCGCAGGCCGAACTTTTACGTATGGTAGCATTCCCCAGGCCTGCGGTCGAACGCCAAACAACCACATCAAAGAGAGCTATTTTATTTAAATAACTCTTATTAAGATTTAAATGAAAAAATTGTATCACTTTTAACCTACCCATCGGCGGGGCGTCTATAATTTTTATTCCAGTGGTAGGCGGAGACAATTTTAAAATTTAAAAAAGTTTTAAAACGAAAACTTCGAAAGTCACCTTTACCTTCTAAGGATATTTCAACACCGAATCTTCACCATTTTTTAAATTCAAATTTCAAAAGTTTATCTATGGAGGTTTCCCATTACACATCGAGGTCCCCTCCAATTGAGCCGTCGATGTTATCAAAATGTGACATAGGAACTTCGAATAGAATAGGAGCCCCTGCACTAAAAGCACACTTCTTTGATATGACACGGTTCACGCGCTGAACCGGATTAACTTGCGGATGATAATTCGCGTTATACCAGGTATTTTGAACTTTGCACTCTGCCATCAACTTCTTAAAACGGATTGCCTGTAAACTGTGTGCCATTTTCACATGACGATTTGGGGAATACCAAATAAAAGAAAAGTCTGCTCTACTTTCTGCACAACAGAGCTTGCTGTCGCCTGTCTTAACTGGTGGACGATAACGAATTTTGTAAGACGGTCCGAGATAACAAGAACGAAGGAGTTACCTTTCTTGGTACGTGGGAATAGACCCATCAAATCGATGGAAAGTTTCTGGAATGGATCTTCCACTAGTTTCGACTTTCCCATCAATCCAGGCCGAATTTGATTAGTTTCTTTACTAGCTAGACATACCTGGCATTTAAGGGTACCGTTACGGTGTACTATGTTAAAATCAAACTGATTTACCCAGACTTGCCACCTTGCAAGTCTTCCTAAAGGAGAGCGAACGACGCCTAACCACTTAAGAGCTTGATGGTCCGCAATAACGGTATGCTTCTATATTCCGAAGAGAATAGCACAACATTCCTTCTCCATCGCATGGTAGTTGCGTTCGCATTTTGTCAGAGTACGACTAGCATAATATGCCATTACTTTTTCATTTTCCCCTTCCCCTTGTAATAAAATGGCTCCCAGTCCATGGTTGACATAATATCTCAAGTTTTATTTAACCAATTTATTTCAAATTTTATATCAACCTTCAATATATAATTGTCTATCGGCCCTACCACTTTTGTATAAAAATTATTTGGTTTACTATTTTAAAAAATTAAGAATTGTGAAAAAAAAATAGTCAAAAAATGAATTATTTTCTTCAGACAGCCGCTATTTTGCGAAATAATTTTTTTTCCGTTTTCTCTTTGGTAGGGACTATAACGACATTCTTACTAATTAAGAATATTTTTTTAAATCTGGTTTCCGATGACCAGAAGGGTTGCAATCGTGTCAACCAGCACACCCTTTATTTTTTTACCCCCAACTTTACCACCTTATAGCTTGTTTAATTTTCATTTTTTTTCAAACTTTTTTCTGTATATTCTCGAAATATCAACAAATATGTTGTAAAAAACTGAATGGTAAAATTATTGTTTGTTTGTTTTTATTGAGCTCGACAAATCGCCCATAATTTATGCTTTTAATCCAGAAGACGGCCTTAAAAGAAAAAACTTGTATTGATTATTATGAAATAACTTGGTGATTAAATTCGTTTTGTGCAAAAAGAATTCGTTAATTGAACTTTATTAACATTAACAGTGACTTTATTTACCGGTAAACTGTAACAGTTTTGCTTTTACGGCTTCAAAAATCTTCGGATAGTTTTCAACGTCTGCAATGTATAGCAGATACCTAGCACTTTGGAAGTTTTTTCTATAACTACGACTGACTCATTTATTATTTAACATTTTTATGTAGGCGCATTTAGATAGGTACTGGCACGCGAAAAAATCCACTACAGCCATGTTACAATGTATAATATTATTAATTTGTATAATACATTGTTATTAATTTTAATAAGATCGTGATTGCTTGTTGTGGTGACTTATGGTTATTATATCCAAATAATTAGTAATATACATGCAGCTTGCGAATAACGAGGTAGGGTGCACGTAATAGTAGAATACTATAATAATATGATTGCTTTTGTAATGTTTTGGTAGGCAGGATTCTTCCTTGGTAAACCCGAGTCTCATCCATTATTATCTTATTTTTTGCGTTGCGGAAATTCAACGACCAATCAATACGAGATTAACAAGATTTAAAAAGTGGTGTAAGAAATTCGCCGTGTGGGTTGTTGCTCAGCTATGTCTGAACTTTATTGACTGTGTCTTTTTAGTTTGTTGGTTTTGCCTATTGTTTCAAATGCTTCGGGTATACCATCATCGAACTGCACAAAAATTGCGGGTTAAAACTTGAACCCCTCCATACGACTTTTTTAAATGGTTAAATTTATTCTATTAATTTTTTAACAAGTCAGGTTAATAAAATTTTGGGAAAAATGATCAAATTTCCCGTGCTGGTTCGGAAATTGACTTTAAATTTCATATCATTTTTGCATTATCACGGGAACGGAAATTATGTGTGGCCACATGTTGATCAATGCTTGTTAGCAGATTGAAGGGATTGAAAGCATACCGAGTCCCCTATTTTTCATTTCGAAAGGAAAAATCGCGTATATTTGCACAACGAACATTCATCATGGTGGAAAATCCGTGTTTTTAATCAGCGTACATTGGACAGTGGCACTTGAGCGTCGTCCATTCCTAACAGTGTAATTTGTTAAGCTGAAATTGTCATTTTAACATATCAATTTTGAAAGGCAGGATTGGAATATTTACGGGAGAGGTGAATTGGCTCGGCAGTTCGCAACATTTAACCTAAAATGGAGTTAAGTTTAGTTAAGAGTAGACATAATGGCAAAGGAAAGACGCGGTAGTGTCTTTTTGAAATTTAATTAAAGCAAGGAAGCGTTTGAAAAATGAAGCCAATTCTTCAAAATGTAAATTAAAAGAAGGAAATTTTGAAATTAATGACACATAATAATTTTAATAAATAATTACTGTTATTAGAAGGAATGATAAACTGATATGTTTCCGTGATATGAACAAATTATCATTACTTGGAGTAATTTTTTACTTTGCTCTTCTTGTGTATTCGGTTGCACCATATTTGCACCACGTAATTTATTTGAACACGCAACGTATGTTTTTCTTTAGGGAAAAGTCTACATCATGTAGTGGTGAAAATTGACACATTCGTGTCAAATCAATCGATTCAAATCGAAAATTACAAACATTAAGAGTAAATTTATGAAGCTGGAAAATTATGCTATTTACTGACACCGAATATTTTCAGACGACGAGAATTTTCAATACGCCCGCCCGCCCGGTCCTCGTGCTATTCCATTTTCTCCTTTAAAAAAAATGTTAAAACATAAATATGCGCATAAATTACAAGGAATTCCGCTAAAAAATACAAATCGCAAGCACGACGCCAGGAATACTGTTTTCTTTACTTATCCTTCCAAATACTAAAACTTCCTGTATTTGTTTTTTTCATATGGGGCGCACAATTTCATAAAAATTTATTAATGGATGAACCATTCCGTTCGACACTCGAAAATAAATTTTATTATTAAACATTTTTACGACTGCTACCAGGTTTGTAAACCAATAAAATTAAAGGTGAAAATTCGATTTAACTTGAAATTTAACAATTGTAAGAGACAAACTGCCGCAATAAATGTGCAAAATCTAATAAAACCTGCTTACCGCCAATATCCTAGAGTATTAAAAATAACGACATTTATCCTTTTGCTGGCGGAACGTTTTTCATCGGCAGAAATGGAAATCGCCACCCGAATATTAAGCCATAAGTCCCGGATATTTCAATTTATGTTAACCCAAAAACTTTAAGCTTAACTGCCTATTTATCGATTTCCCATTACTAAACCAAACAGTTCTTCGCCTAATACTCGGAATTGTCCACTTAATGGCAGGAATTGAGTGAGGCTATGAAAGTAAACATGAAGTTCATACTAAACTTGTAGCACTCCAATTGCTAGTTTGTTTTGCACTTCCTAGCATGAGCTAAGTCAAGAAACCAAAAAAAAAAATAAATAAACAAAAATTCACTATTTGCTACCCCGGCAA
The DNA here is from genome assembly GCA_958510855.1 of Rhagonycha lutea. Classification (NCBI taxonomy): domain Eukaryota; kingdom Metazoa; phylum Arthropoda; class Insecta; order Coleoptera; family Cantharidae; genus Rhagonycha; species Rhagonycha lutea. The sequence continues at coordinate 27,952,190 of OY294041.1, read as the reverse complement.
GTCTGACTGTAAGCTCGTATGCGCAGATTCGATGCCTCGACTCCACCATTTCATCATCATGGTCGTTTAAAGCGATGCAAAATATTGATGAGAATAATTTAAGAAGAAACTAAACAACAAATACAAAAAATTCTTGTTTGAATGCAGGTTTAAAAAGCATAAATATGATCAAAAGTTCATGGGGAGTCTAGAACCTTCTTGTGTTTGGGTGGCGTAAGTTGTATTGCAATTACTGTTTGCATTATTGACTTAGTGATGTTACTATAATATAACAAGGAGCAGGAATAGATTTGAGAGATCTAGTGGGTAGGAAACCCTTGGTCCCCAAGGGCGCCGGATCTGTCGTCGTGCACATATGGACACCCACCCATTGAGGTTTGGTTGCAAGACCTCCACCATTACGGGTCCTGAGTCTAACCACTTTCCAAACTCTACGAGCTTTGTAGGCCAGCACCCGAGTTGATTGCTACGCAACTCACACGCGGAAGAGCAGGGCTATCGGTAGTGAAATCCAACCTCGCTCCTCCTGCCGGCATTTGGCCTACCACAACCATTACGAGTCCAACACCATGGCGGTAGAGAGTCCCTGGGCAACCGCCCCCGTAGTGCCAGTTAATGCAAGACCTCACTGGTCGCACCCGCGACGCCAAGGTACCTCCCCCTAAATTAGCTTGCACTTCGGCTCGTGGTTAGTCAGCTAGCAGGTCATGTAGACTCCCTAAACCATTAGATATTCAGCATGTTCCTCCCTAAGGAGAGAGGCACACCAAGTATCCCCTGCGCATACTACAATCACACCTGCTGTCATGTTGCCAGCCACCGAAGTGCTTCGACAGCAAAGTCTGAAAGCCGAGCGAGAGCGTGTTTGGAATACATTATAGGTCCAACCGAGCACATTAAACATACTATCTATATCTGTGTTGACCGAGGTAGTCATCGAAATCCGCCTGACAGGTTTCAACCTCACAATTTATCTCAGCGTTGCGGGGAGGGGTACAACAAGCTTCTAAGCTTTAGTGCATATGGATTAAATGAGCCACACCTGTTGAAAATATTTAGGACTGTTTTAGAGTTCCAATTACCTTATAATCTCTGATGAATAGATAATCGTAAACCTGGTGTACACAACCGTAAATCATATTTCCATCGTTTAATGCTTAATTGGGAGAAATAGAATTAGTTTAATTAGAAATATGATTTGCATTGCCAACCAAAACAAAAGCACTTGGAAAACTTAATTTAAACTACTGGTAATTACTTTAATTATCGTTCTGTTCTGTGTGTGTTCTTTGAATAGGTTCAGAGTTCATTAGTTCATGATTCATAGAAAACTTATCAAGAGGAAACACGCAGCTGTAAGTATTACAGACCGGGGGGTCTGGGGGTATGGAATACCCCCCAGAATCATCCAATCAGATCATTCTTACTGAATTTCTATTAGGGAGGTAAACGTTTTTTGGTTTCGCGCCGCAAATCAGAGACCTATCTACAAATGACACGGTAGACGAGGAGGAGATTTCTAGCTAATTATTACATTTGGTAGCTGCCACAGGAGATTCTAGTCTAAGGTTGGTTAAGCACAATAGACTCCCTCAAATATTAAGAAACCGGGGAATTTTCCCCATACCCCCCAGCATAAGAAAGTAACGATATGAATTGTATCTATTATTTGCTTACTTTATGTTTGGGGGGTTTAGTATACCCCCGGTTATCCAACAGTTTACTTTTAAAAGTACCCTCGAATCAGGGGAAGATATTTTTGAAAGGATTAACTACATAATAATTAATATTATGTCATCTTCTCATCTATATCAGGTTAGCTTAAGCCGCTCCACTCTCCTAAAATGCGAAGAACTAAGCGTGAAACCGGGGGGTCTGGGGGGTATGGAATACCCCCCAGAACAACGAAGTAACTAGTTGACTGTTCTCATTTGATTAAGACGTATATTTATTTCTTAGAGAAAATATCTTTTTCATACTTACGGGGGGGGGGATTGGTATTGGACCCCCATGCTTCTTCACATTTTAGGGGGTCTGACACGCTTAGCCACCCTATAAGATAGGAAAACCTTTAAAAATTAGATGAAATTACGTCGTATTACGTTGCTAATGTTCATGAATAAATCTTACCTTAAGCTGGAGGATGCCTTTAAAAGTAAACTATCGAAAATCCGGGGAGTCTGGGGGGATACCCTGGAATATTCTCCAGTCGTAAGTAAGAAAGAGATATTTTCTCAATAAATAAATTTGCATCTGTAACAAATCTGAAAATTCGTCTAGTCGCTTTGTAGTGCTGGGGGGTACTCATATTTTAGGGGATCTGGCACGCTTAGATGTCCTATAAGATAGAAAAAAACCTTTAAAAATTAGATCAAATTAAGTATTATGTAGCTGATGTTCATGAATAAATCATCTTGAGCTGGAGGGTAGTTTTAAACGTAAACTACCGAAAATCTTGGGGGAACTAGGCATTTCTTATTATGATTTACCTTTGTCAACAACCTAACATCTTAGTGCGTTACGAACAGACAAATGTGTTCTTTTTTCTTTCATTTGTTTAACAAAATTTTGTTAGCGCAATAAGAAACATTTAGAATATCATTCAGTCATCAAATCGCTTCGTTGTGCTGGGGGGTATTCCATAATTTTTTATTTACCTTATAAGCTGGAGGGTACTTTTAAAAGTAAACAATGGCAAATCCGGGGGGTCTGGGGTTATGGAATACCCTCCAGCACAACGAAGTAACTAGGGGGCGTATAGAAAATGATATTTTCTCAAGAAATAAATTTACGTCTTGATAAAATTTTAAGAGTTATTTAGTAGCTTTGTTGTGTTGAGGGGTACTCCATACCCCCCACCCAGATCCCCTGGTGATCACATTTTAGAGGGACTGACTCGCTTAGCCACCACTTAAAATAGAAAAAAATCTTAAAAAAGGCACCAACTACATAATAATAAATATTATGTCAATTTTAAGTGTTTTTTTCAGGTTGGCTTACCCGCTTGGCATCCCCTAAGATGCGAAGGAATGAGCGTGAAACCGGGGGGTCTGGGGGGTATGGAATACCCCCCAGAACAACGAAGTAACTAGATGACTGTTCTCATTTGATTAAGACGTACATTTATTTCTTAGAGAAAATAATTTTTCCTTCCTTCCGGGGGGGTATTGGTATGAAATACTCTAGACACCCCAGTTTTCCAATAGTTTATTTTCAAAAGTATCCTCCAGTTCAGGGTTACATTTATTCAGGAAAGAAAACTATATAATACTTAATTTTATTTCCTATTTTCTAGTCTAAGGTTAGCTAAGCGCAATAGACTCCCTCAAATATTAAGAAACCGGGGAGTCTTCCCCATACCGCCCAGCATAAGAAAGTAACGATGTGAATTTGATGTATTTCCTTACTTATGTTTGGGGGGTTTTGTATATACCCCTGGTTATTCAACAGTTTACTTTTAAAAGTAGCCTCGAATCAGGGGAAGATATTTTTGGGAGCATCAACTACTATGTTTTGGACCCCCTTAAACTGCATTTAACTTTAACTGCGACCAAATTTTTTTTCTATTTTTTAATCATACACCTCTCAATCGAGAGGCCCGTCAAAGCTCTTGCTGCCGAGCCAAAATTTGAAGTTACCCCTCTGGTGATTGTCCAAATACTAGCAAAAGGGGGAGCAAGCCTGGCTCTCATTCCTCTTCCACGTGTGACTTGACCAGAACCTGAATTTATTGGGTAGACGATCACAGTGATGACTAACTTTGTCAGTCTGGCACTCACGGCTGCTGGCTGATCGAGCGTTATGTCAATCCATATCCTTGGGAACCGCGTTTAGATAATTTCATGAGCGTAGCCGAGCACATTGAATAAATTCTTGTTATGCAGATCGTGGTGATATTAGGAAATTCTCCAGTGAGGCATTGGAGTACTGATGTGGAGAATAAATTTGTGTGAACAGTAATTGTACACGATTTCTTGTACTTCCTCGAGTGTCAAATATTATTAGTGCGTAGGCCTAAGACCACAAAGACTTAGAATGGAAATGTTATAGAAAACTTATCAAAAGGAAACACTCAGCTGTAAGTATTACAGACCGGGGGGTCGTGGGGGTATGGAATACCCCCCAGAATCGTATAATCGATGCAGATCATTCTTACTGAATTTCTATTAGGGAGGTAAACGTTTTTTGGTTTCCCGCCAGAAATCAGAGACAAGTCTACAAATGACACTGAAGAGGAGGAGGAGATTTCTAGCTAATTATTACATTTTGTAGCTGCCACAGGAGGTTGTAATAAATTAGATGGGGTGCTAATTCAGCTATGCAAAAATTATATTTATCACTTAGGGTGAGGGTGCTTATTCAGATTTGAAACCAAAACTATTATGATTGGAAACTTCCAGTCGAGTTTTTGAAAACTGAAAAATACGTTTTTTAAGACATTCCGAACTCATATTCGAGTTTAGTGTTAATAATAGAAAAGAGTAAATTTTCAGCTCGATTAAGGCTTTTCCGACAAAAGCGGAAGTGGTAGGAACTTGTGTTATGGCTAAAGATACTTTCAGAAAGCTGTTGCAACTTTGTGTAAAATATTAAGTGATAGCTGCAACACATTTTAGCTTGTGCGGTCGCAAACACCCTAAACTGATAAACCCCTTCCTTTTGAGTGGAGTTTATAAAAAGAAAAGACGAAAGAGTAAAATGGCATTGTTTTAAGCCAAAACGCTGATTTAAGAATCTTGTATGCGACACCCTTGCATTATCAGCGTAAAGTTTTTATCTGCAGCGCGAAATAAATCGAATTAATTAAAAGAGTTTTCGTATTCGAGAGTCGTCCCCGCAGTCTCAGGTGTTACGGTGAAATAAAATCCTTAAATTTGGTAAAAAGTAAATAAGTACTGTTAAATTTGTAAGTCGGAAAATTACAAGGAAAACTTTGGAGTAATTAATAAGAAGTCTCGCCACTTACAAAGAAAATTTATTTTTCCTTTAATAATGAACAGCAAGTTTGTAACAAGTTTTGTTCTTGTTCTCAACAGATTCCTAAAAGAAAACTTTAAAACCGGGAAAATATTTTAATAACTCTTAACGATATTAGCTATTCTCAAGTTAATTTTAAGAAAAAGTTAACGCGGAGTTTCAATTTTTGTAGTAGTACAAAATGCGATCAAGAAATGCAAGAAAATGGAAATTTGGAAATTGAAAAATATTTTATCTATAAATTATTAATAAGACGTAATAAATAGTAGGGAATCGTGTCAAATAATTTAAGGTTGTTTTTAACAATGCGAAAAAAAGTTTTCTGTCGGAGACCGGCACGAAAAATGTTCTTTCGGGCACCCTGACAGCAACAAATACACGAAAAATTATCTCTAGTCATAACTAAAGAAAAGTTTTAAAAAGTAACAACTTTTGTGTCTTAAATTGGCGGAAACGAGATAGAGCCAGAAGTTATAGGATACAGAAGAAAGTAGGAAAATAAAGTGACAACTTGTACCAGGCAATCAAGCACGAAAAAAATTTGAGCGTGAAACATAAAGCATTTACCACGTTATAAAAAGTAGTCCACGATAACGAACTACTGAAGTTTAATTACTTTTTTTAGTAGTAGCTTCGTTTGGTCTCATTTCACGAAAAATTTTTGTTATAGGGTTTAATTTCCATAACTAAGATTACTTTTCGCTCACGACAGCCAGAGAATCATAATAATCGTTTTCGCTGAGCACTGAGCGATGGATTATCTAATAACAAGGATTTCCAAAAGGAGAACTTCGTTTTATCTAACAAAATCTACAATTTTAGAAACGCGAGATTTTTATCACACCGACCGACGTTTGCACGATTGCAAATGTTCGTAATAAAAAAATTTGTTGACGTGTTCATGACATAACATAGTTAAATTTTACTTAACGAATAACTTTTATCAAATCTATAAAACCAAACCAACCCTTTCGTGAATATTTTCCTTATCTCGTCCTTTTAATATCTCAATTATTTTCAAAAAATTGCAATCGTAAAAAATCGATGTAGGAAACGCCCACTTCCGGTACAGCGTTTCCGGTTCAAATGTGACCGCTGCCTCGTCACACCGTATAATTGCGCTGTACAAAATTCTGTTGGCATTTTAAGTACTGTACACGCAAAAATTATTCGCACTCGCTCACAGACTTTTTTTTTCGTAAGATGAGCGAATGGCCGAACATCCGATTCTGCATTCCAAAAAATTCATGACGTATCATCTAATCTAAATTGTGTTCAAGATATGGTTAAAAATCTGAAAAGATTGCTATCCATTTGCCTCAAAGAAATCGACAAATGATGAAACAAGTCAAAATTAAGGCCATCTAGATGTTCCCACGTCGATTGCTCCTCGTCTAGCAGAAACTGAACGTTCAAGTGAATTCGAGCTTATCTGCGATAAAAAGAGACACTTCGATGCCAAATATCAGGAGGAAGTAACAGGTAGTATTAAAAAAGAGTGGGAGGAGGATTGTTCCAAAAATGAACACATGAAACTGCCGGTTTTGCTGAAGAATACGAACCTAAAGAATTTCTTCGCTTTCAAAACTAACGACTCGAATCAAATCGGTGCAAGCGGACCTAATAAAATCATCCAGCTGCAAAACAACAGGAAAAGTCGTCCCAGATAGAGCAAAATGTCTATGACTTACTCACAAACCAAGCCCCAAAACATCACCCCATTTAAAACTGTTTGCGGCTTTTAAGTAACATAAAATGAACAGCAAACGTAATTAACGTTTTGGCGTTCAATTTGTTATACTTATGTTAATATAGAAGCACCAAACCATTAAATATGTTCCCTTCCTTTAAACGTTAGAGGCAGTCGGAGCATAGTAGTCACGCGAGTTGACTATAAGCGCTAAATACCCGGTTCGAATCCGAGTGAAATAAGAACTTTATTCTGACCGTTCACCCCTACGTCATAGACAGATCTAGACATTTCTTATTATGATTTGCTTTTGTCTATCAAGAACTTAACATCTTCGCGCATTACGAACAGACAAATGTGTTATTTTTCTCTCATTTGTATAACAAAATGTTCTTAGCGTAATAAGAATCATTTAGATTATCATTCAGTCATCTAGTCGCTTCGTTGTGCTGGGGGGTATTCCATACCCCCCAGACCCCCCGGTTTCTTCACATTTTAGGGGATCTAACATACTTCTACCCTAGAATATATTGAAACTGTTTGCGGCTTTTAAGTAACATAAAATGAACAGCAAACGTAATTGACGTTTTGGCGTTCAATTTGTTTGACTTATGTTAATATAGAAGCAATTCTTAGATTGTTTATCGGCGGACCGAGATACAAAATTCCGTTTAAGAATTTCTGCCCTGTAACTCGACCAATGATCACACCAAACCATTAAGTTTGTTCCCCTAAACGTTAGAGGCGGTCGGGCATAGTAGTCACGCGAGTTGACTATAAACGCTAAATACCCGGTTCGAATCCGAGTGAAGTAAGAACTTTATTCTGACCGTTCTCCCCCTCAGAAGGCAATGGCAACCCACCAAGACTAATATGCCAAGAGAATCATTAAATTTTAATGGTCTAAAAAGTCCAAAATTGATCTGTAGACTATCGGGCAAGGTAACCACCCCACTAACATTTGAGGGTCACGACGCCACTGTCAAGAAGATAAACGTTAAAGTCTTAAAAGAGTGTTTGTTACCTTGTTAACTAAATTATTAAAATATTGTTACTAATCAAACTTGCAGAATAACTGACGCTAAGCTAAAAAATGACATTTGAAATGTTACAAAGTGTCGGAAATTATTTAAACTCGATTTAAACTATACATATATATAACTATTAAATGATCAGCTGTCCGGTGTTAAGAACCTGTATAGTTTAAATAATTAACGACTTTCCGCCACTGTTCTGTCACCTGTCACTTCTATCATGAATATTGTTTTACCACTGTTTAACCCACGGCTTTCATGGTGCAGGAGGTCAGTCCTGGAGGATTGACTCTCATACTTTTTGTACTACCTAGAACTTAAAAGAACGATGACTTTAATATAATATGGTCAGCTCATGGTACGGAAGATTTGTGTCCAGATGGGAACTAGGATGGGCTAATGACCTTACCTTATCCTTATGACTTCAATGGTGCTGGAAGTCAATCCTGGGGGGAAAGTACTCCTACACTTAATAATCTTAACCATTCATAAGGAGCTGTCCATTAATTACGTAAGGGTTTACGGGGGGGGGGTTATCGGAAATCTTACGGACCCTTACGTGGCGGGGGGTCCGACGTATTCCTTACTTAAGTTTTTTAATAGCAATTTTAATAGCAGCTGCGCTGTGTCAGATCGTAGACTGCTCTCTGAATGACCTAAAGAGGTGCAAACCTTCTATGTTTTCTTGATGACGATGATTGCAAGGGGCAGAGAAGAAACCTTACCCTAGATCCTAAAAGGGGTGACGACCTTAACCTATGATTTACTCATGGTGTAGAAAGTTTGACCCAGAAAGGAACTGGGGTGACTCCCGTACTTATTATTCAATAACGCCCTACGTTGGGCGCCAATGTAACAAGAACTGCCGTATGATTCGCAACCCCTAATGAGAGGATTAACTCAAACTGAAGCAATCCAGAGAGGACCCCTCCAGTTTGTTTGCTACGATGGCGATGGTAAGAGACTAACTCGCAATTCATGTGGAGGCATGGATCGTGGGTTTCTGAAAAAAACACCGGTAGCTTGGGCAAACTCAAAAAAACGCAAATGGAATCAAATGCTTTAATTGTCACACAGAATTTGAGAGTTGTTATCACAGTTCCAACAATTGCAATGTATATGGCTTCGCTAACATGCACACATCAGGAGCAATGAATGATTACAATCAAAAAGTTACGGTTACTCAAATTGAACACAGAAGCCCATAAATACGTCGGTTAAGCTCTCGTGTTAAGCTTACAATATAATGATGACAGCTGTTCGTCTCCAACCGCTTTCCCAACGTGTGGCTCCAAAGATGAAATATGTAACTTGTTATAATTACATAGTACGAGAAAACATTCGATTGAATATTTGCGACTCTGAACACTGCTTGTATATCCGTAGTTGGAAATTGAACCAGTAAGAGATGGTGTTGGAGATGTCAACAAGATTGGACCATCCAAACGATGAAAAGAATTTCCCAGGCGTTATTCAAAACAAACAACAATAGTATTTGTAATATCTGAAGAGCATTTTTCAAGAGCTTTCGTTTGATATGTCACAAAGGATTTAATACCATTTAAGATTTTAAAGTTCTGGGGTGGGGGGGGTAAATTTAAAAAAAAAAAAAGTTGTAATAAAACTTTGCCCTTAGTTGCTATAGTTGCTATAACGTTAGTTCAGAATTGGAATTAATGTCAAGGTTAAATCGGTTATTATAGTTTGTAGCGCCCTCTAACGGGTTTTTGTTGAAACAGAACGAAAACAACCATAAATAAATGTCAAATTTTCCGTAACGATGTCGAAATTGTAAAATTTAAAGTTATACAACGAATAAACCTCCAAGAATTTAATTCTGCACCTTTTTCCCCAATTTTGACGCCCTTTGGGGATTACCCGGTTTACCGATTAAAATTCAGACCGTCACATGACACATTCCTACACGTGGAATGAACGAAATATCGTTCATTTTTATTACGGTACCTGCGTCGCGTCGACGTGAAAATATCTACCTGCTCGGAAATTGTAATTTGGAGGTAAAAAAACGGCAAAAATACCCAAAGACATTTCTATTGTCTATTACAGGAGTCCCCAAACTTTTTGATACGAGGACTTTGTTGAGATATTGAAAGTAATACGCGGGATATATCGAAACTTATCAATGGAGATGAAGAGAAAAAGAAGAATTTTCTTGTGTAGCTGATAATAACTTTTGCCTGCTATAATAAAGTTTTACATAAATCATAGTGAGAATCGTTAAGATTCAGTGCGGCCTTCAGGCCGCACAGCCTGAGAAATTTAGTTATGATATAATTTAGTTAGGTTTTGATGGTTAAAATTAATAAAAATACAATTCACTTTGCTATTTAATATTTAGACTGTTCGCACCTGGTCTTTTGTCTTGAATTGTATACATTACTCCCTTTATTATTTCGATTATTATGAAATAACTTCGTGATTAAAGTCGATTTTGGTCAAATTAGCGTGACAGGGCTCAGAATGACGCCCAAAACAGGAGAGAATGGAGAAAAGCATGCGAGAAGGATAATAAAATATAGACATGACAGCCAAACACAGTAAATTCTTTCCACCGAAAGAAAACATCGAAACGACGCAAATCGAATCTATCTTTCTATAAGATCTCGTAGTACTTTAGGAGATTGAAAATATTGGAGGAGATTGTACACAAAGTAGGCAGGAGATCAACAGTTCTTGACCATTGTTATTTTTGTGATTATATTTGTGGTGCAACGCAAATTGAACGACGCAAATAAAGACATTACATTGTAATATGTTTTATTCTCCTGTTTCAAATCGCAATTTTCTACTGAAGAAGAATCGAATCACAAAAAGCAAGTTGTATGTGTCTGATCCGCTTTATTGCATTTGACGTCGATCTAAAGAAATAAACATTCAGTGATATGGACGGGTATTCCTCGTTCCCTCGGCTACACAGATGTTTTCATGAAATGCAAAATTTTTTTATGTAAAATAACATTGTAATCCGCAGTATTCATACGTTCAGGTAATAGGAAAATAAATATCGCAGAAACCATGTCGACCGACCATTTTTTGCTCAGTTCTGCTAAAAGGAAATACAAAAAGGAATAATATTGCGCTAACGTACGGGCAATAAAACAAATATTTTGTTTACCCAGCATCATTCATAATTAAATGATTAAAAAATGAATTTTTGAAAATGTTTCGTCTGTAAATAATAAATTAAATCTTCCATCGCGCTTACTTATTTAAAATACATAACGTAACTCCCTTATTTTAAATGCAAATGGGAATTATGTATCTGATCCACTATTGGAATCGATTTTGGCGACGATAAACTAACAATGTGCGCCACCATTTGAAATTCAAAAATTTTTTGCTAGCATAAATTACGAAATTTTCTCTGCCATTTAATAAAAGACGCGATTGGATTTATCGCGATGGAATAGAAAGATACAAAATATAACAAAGGACAATAATTAAGGCTCGCGCATCCCACTTCTGACGCCGTAGTATGTCAAGTTAATTTTAGGCACAATTTAAGTTAAAAATTGTTCGAGTAGTGATTCATGTCATTTCGAAATAAGCCCCGGTAAATTAAAAAACTTTTTGTAAAAGTCGTTGCACATAAAAACGTCAATTTTAAAGAAAAACATAAAAAATAGAGTATAAAAAAGTTGTAGAGGACAATTATGAAGTTGAGTAGTCAAGCAATTTGATATGTCAATTTGGATTGAGCCGTATTGCCCTTGAAGAAAAAATATCCACCTCGTTCATTTAATAAAGCCAGCGATAGCGCCAACGTCTCTCAATGATACAGTGTATCAATGTGACGCCATTTTACGAGAATCGTAAATCAAAAGGATTTACATCTAGAAAACTACATCTTATTACACAACATTACACTGCATACACAAACTTTGTACGTGCTGCTTAAGTTCTTCCGTGATCTATTTGAGTTTGTTATGTTTTGTGGTAATCGAATATTCATGCATTTCATTTTCCAAACGGGAAAACGACTGCATAAGTAGCAGGAATTTTTAAATGAGGGAGCTAATTACCCCCAGCAAAGACCAACTTGTAAGTAAAACGAGTCATAAAGTTCCCACAGTTAATTAAATGTAATGCTTTAAAAGGCCTTTCAGCCAATTTCACTTCTCGGACAGCCATTGTGCACAAGGACGCCATAACTTGTGAATTACGCTCGAGCTTTTGCTAAAATTAGGATGTTAATCTTCCAGAATTTCTATAATAAAGTTATAATTTAGCACGTGACCTAATTTTACACGATTATTTTACGTTACATGATAGTACTCGCTTACCACTCGTTAAAAATTTGAGTTGTTCGAACTACCGTAACTTCTACAATTTTTAACCGATGTCAACATTTTTCCATTCTTTAGAAAGAAAATTGTTACAGTTCAAAAAGGTGTTGGATTAAGTTTTTTGATAAAACGTCCAGGTTTTGTGTTATCGCTTCTCAAAACCGTTTGATTAATTTCGAAAATTACAATTTGGATTCAAAATTTATGTAATACATAAAAATTTAATATTTTTATTACAAATTCTGATTCTACTTACAATTTGCTACAAAAAACATACATTGCATTTTATTCTACGATGCACTGTTTTCGAGTTATTGGCTATCAAAGTTGTTAATTTGCGATAATATCAATTGTGACACGTTTAATGCGGAGTATCTTGTAAGCTAAACATTGCTTTTGCATGTTTGCGCCGTATAATCTCATATATAGGAAAAGGGATTAATTTTATGGGTGGCCTTGAAATTAATGCTACGAGGCAAGAGCGCGAGTAATCTATTCCTTATCAGTCAGAAGAGTTTTACTTTTGGAAGGAAGGAAAACCTGCTAGACTTTCTTAGATTCCTTATACCTTCTCTTATAAAAACTTTTTATGTTTATTTGTAGTTATGGTACTCATCTTCTTTTGGTTCTCGTCCACACCTTCCTCCCATAACCCACCACAATGAGTTCAATTCACCAATCTGTGATTATTTCATTTCTTTTTTTTTAGTGCTTTAAGATATTTATGAGTATGAGCAGGCTGATTAGTAGACCCCATCCTTCTTATTCCGCGTAGAGACCTTGTAACATAAATTCTGGTTCATACGCATCTTGAGCAATGACAACTTTGATATGTAGCTTGCAACAAATGAATTTTAATCATGTAGCCGCTTAGCTATTAGCCATTTTTCAATTGAGTATTTTTCTTGGCACTATTGCAATTCAAATTACATAAATTACCATACATAAGCCTTAAAAGAGTTCGTTTCAATTGAAGTTGTATTTTATAACCAAATTGTAAGGACACTTTTCCGTATTCTTCAGTTTTCCATGTATTGCAACTAAAAATAGCAAAATATCATTGAATAACTAGAATTGCATAGGTTGCGCGGCCCGAAGGCCGCACTGAAGTTCTTTGTAGATTTTAGTAATGCCCACGTTATACAGATTTTTATTTTGATTTCCTGTTGCCTATCAACAACGTAACATTTTGGTGCGTTACGAACAGACAAATGTGTTCTTTTTTCTCTCATTTATATAATAAAAATTTTTTAGCGTAATAAGAATCGTTTAGATTCTTATCATTCAATCATCTAGTCACTTCGTTGTGCTGGGGGGTATTCCATACCCCCCAGACCCCCCGGTTTCTTTACATTTTAGGGGATCTAACATACTTATACCATAAAATATATTAAAATCGCTTAAAAATTAGATGAAATTAAGTATTATGTAGTTGATTTTCAAGAAAAATCTTACCTTCCGCTGGAGGGTACTTTTAAAAGTAAACAATGGAAAATCCGGGGGGCTGGGGAGGGGGGTTATGGAATACCCTCCAGAGCAACAAAGTAACTAGGGGCGTATAAAATAACGATATTTTCTCAATAAATAAATTTGAGCCTTGATCAAATCTGGAAAGTCATTTAGTCGCTTCGTTATGCTGTGGGGTATTCCATACCCCCCGGTTTCTTCACATTTCAGAGGTCTGACAGCCTTAGCTACCATAAAGATAAAAAAAACTTAAAAATTAGATAAAATTAAGTATTATCAGTATTATGTAATTGATATTCTTGAATAAATCTTACCTTCAGCGGAGGGTACTTTTAAATGTAAATAAGGGAAAATCCAGGAGGTCTGGGGGGTATGGAATACCTTTCAGAACAACGATGTAACTAGGGGCGTATAAAAAACGATATTTTCTCAAGAAATAAATTTGAGCCTTGATCAAATCTGAAAAGTCATTTAGTTCGTTATGCTGTGGGGCATTCCAGACCCCCCGGTTTCTTCACATTTCAGGAGTCTGACAGCCTTAGCTACCATAAGGATAAAAAACCTTAAAAATTAGATAAAATTAAGTATTATGTAGTTGATATTCTTGAATAAATCTTACCTTGAGCTGGAGGGTACTTTTAAAAGTAAACAATGGAATATCCGGGGGGTCTGGGGGGTATGGAATACCCTCCAGAGCAACACAGTAACTAGGGGCGTGTAAAAAACGATATTTTCTCAAGAAATAAATTTGAGCCTTGATCAAATCTGAAAAGTCATTTAGTCGCTTCGTTATGCTGTGGGGTATTCCATACCCCCCCCCCCCCAGACCCCCCGGTTTCTTCACATTTCAGGGGATCTGACAGACTTAGCTATACCCTTTAAGAGCGCGCTGCAAATTTTGATGCAAAAACATGTTTCGACAGATGGCGTGCCCTAAAATATTAATCTTTTATAGTTATCTTTTCACCAAAACAGAATTCTAATAATTTATAAAAGTCATATGAATAAACGATAACTAAGCTAGGCAATAAGGAAGTTTGAGCTTTCAAAGATAAATATTTTTAAATATATTCAATATTTTCACATGTGCATATCTTTTTGGAATATACTTGTAAATATTCAACATTGGAAGCTCAAACTTCCTTATTGCCTAGCTTAGTTATCGTTTATTCATATGACTTTTATAAATTATTAGAATTCTGTTTTGTTGAAAAGATAACTATAAAAGATTAATATTTTAGAGTACGCCATCTGTTGAAACATGTTTTTGCATCAAAATTTGCAGCGCGCTCTTAAGATTGAAACATCAGACATTTAAAAATTGGTTAAAATTAAGTATTTTGTAGTTGATATTCATGAATAAATCTTATCCTGACCTGGAGGGTTTTTTTTAAATTATCAATCGAAACACCGGGAGTGGGGTGATCGTGTGATTTTAGGGGATATTGAAAGTCATTCATTTTATTTTTGGCAAAGTGGACAAAGCAGTTGTAAGACCACCATTAGTTAGTTTCACGTAATAAAAAATAATATTTAATTTTCAATATGGTCGCCGTCGACGGGGTTAAAAAACAAAAGGTCAAAGGTCATTTCTTGTATTAGAATATTTCTGCTTCGCTATTTGTTCGTTGTTAAATAACCAACATAAAAATACAATAATCATCAAAATTTATTTTAAACAAACTACAAATAGCAAAATATCATTAAACTACTAGATTGTGCGGCCCGAAGGCCGCACTGAAGTTGTTTTTTTGTTAGTAATAAATAATTGAAGTCATGTCCACGTCACAGAGAGAGCGTTACGGGCAGATCTAGGCATTTTTTGTTATGATTTGCGTTTGCCTATCAACAACTTAACATCTTGGTGCGTTACGAACAGACAAATGTGTTCCTTTTCCTCTCATTTGTATAACAAAATTTTGTTAGCGTAATAAGAAACCTTTAGATTATCATTTCCGAACAAAAAACGTTCCCACAACCTGGACGATTTAGTAAGCTCATAATCGGCCGCCGTTATGTTAGGTTAGAATCAGGATAAAACGGCAGAGAAGATTTATATAATAAACGCTTGTCCACTGTGATGCTACCGGATGGCGAACAGATGGTTTGTCTAGATTGTGAGATGACTTTCGTGAAGGTGATGGATCGGTTATTACGATTTGCCACCAAGAAAATGGTTGCGAGTTACGAGGTGGGCGTTGTGATTTGCTTGGAATCGGATTGCATTGCTAATATTGGTTTGCGTGGTCCTTGTTACCGTGGCTATTCGTCATTGGAGTATGTGACACTGCGTCTTCCTTGAAAGAAAACACTGCTAGACTCTTTACAAAAACTGTATGACTAGGGCATCAATCTTCTTGTAGAGGCCTGAATGTTCTTTTAAGGGAGACGCAGTGTCATAATAGACTCCCCCCATAGCGCTTTCGGGGGAAGTTCTCGAGATTTCCTTATGCACATTCCTAGTTGGCCTAGAGTTCAGGTGAACTAGGGATTCATATTTGACACACTTCTGATTAATCTTGCAGCAACGTTGGGGGGCGTGTCCGAATCAACAAAATTGGAACTTCTGGTTTAACAAGAAACCGTTATGGTTAACGAATGATTTATATTGGTTTATTAGTATTACCGAACTTTTCTATTGGTTAGTTTGGTAAAATTTTATAAAACTGCTGAAATATTCGCATTCCACTTTGTCTGTCTGCTTCGGCGGTTAAAAAATAACCTGGATTTGAAAAGTATTATATCAAATTTGAATTATTCAATTGCGCAAGTTTTTCGGAGTGGAAGATCCATTTCTATAAAATGTAAAACTTGGGGCTTATGCACCGAGTTAACGATGATGGATAGCACAGAGGACCGCATTGGTATAATTTTAATTGTTCTTTCGACGTTCAAGTTGTTAAGATACCAAAAGTACGTGTTTTGATTTTAAAAGTTTGGGTTAAAAGTACGAACAGGTGGTGTGATATATAACGCGGGAAAATTATTGCTTTATTTTTTTATTACCTCCATGTAGGGGTGAAAATGTTATTTTATGGAAGCATTTTCTCTCTACGTACCCAGCTCGCATTTCCGTTTGGTTTAAAAATCAGACATTAAAAGTTTGAAGAGGATGCGATAAAACGAGGGGTGGTTAATCTGACGTTAAGACGATTTTTAAAGAACGAGTTAAATCCTAGGTGGCGCACGCGTGACTCGATTACCCGGCCATTATATCACCATCCAGTAGACATGTAATCTTACGGTGGCCGCCGCTCCCATTACCCACCTGCGGATTGCTCGGATTTATAATCCCTTGCTAACAAGATTGTTATACAAACTAGTTCGGTTTATTTTAAACTTTACTTCAGACTAAGAAATTGTTTTTAGATTGCATTTTCTTCACACACCAATATTTCACTCCACCCTCCAATTTACCTTTCAAGAGGAATCAATTTTTTTAATTGTTACTTTTCCCTAACGAATTTTAAACTTTTATACTAATCAAGAATTCGAAAAGCTGTTGATGATTTTATAATGCAGGTCCGGACGGACCCTCTTGGAAAACAAATCAAAATTTTACATAAGTTCAAAGCTGCGACGTGCATTTCCAAGTTTCATCAAATATTTAATCTGATCTTTAATTTTTATTGGCGGATCTTCTAATGTTTTGTTGTCGTTTAAATCTTCATAAGCGCCTTTGAAATAAATCAAGCATTTTGTCGAAAATTCATCGGAAACTTGTCAGAATGTGAGATGAATCTGTCTTACCGAGTTCTTGTAGGGATTTATTTTAAAATCCATCGAGATTTACCGATATCTTCTTGTCTTTTCATCCCTCGTCTAGACTTTTACTTCGGCGAGCGCTGCTTTTTTAATTCCCTTCACATTTATTTCATAATTGTTTAGTTATCTTTTAATGAGTGCTATCATCCTCAGGTTAACCCAGCGGATGGTGTTGAAAACTTCTCGACCTTTTGTTAAGTTTTAATTCAAATTTTAAATCATTTATATTATAGCAGGTAAGGTCATTGTTGTAAGGGGAGCTAGCTTTTTAGGCTGTCGCGGTTGTGTGGGACGAAATAGTCTCATTTACCTTCAGAATTGAAGGCTGCAATTTGAGACAAAATTTGTGAGAAGTAAATTAAGTCCATGAAATGTATTGTAGTGTGAGGAGATACGCACGTCCCTGGGATATTTCACCGAAATCAATTTCTATTGTTGCAATTTTTGTAAAATGTATCGTGTAATTGTTTGAAAATTTGTATTATTAACAAAACAAAAAGTAGAGTCAAAGTTATGAAAGTTAAATCTGTATGCGAGTAATAAATGAAGTGGAAAATCTATTCGCGAATTTCATCTCTTTTCAGTTTGTGAATGATATCGATGTCATATCCTGAAATCAAATACGTATAAAAAATGCGAAGCTAATTTGAAATATCAGTTAGCTTTTTTGGGTCGGAGGAAAAACTTTTACTTTGCATAAATTAAGGTTTGATATTATTTTTAGAAGGGGCTTGGTGCTTCTTTTATGAAAGAATCAATTCGATTCATTTGACTACCGAGACATGGCTAATTACCATTCAGACCTTGTCGACGCCATTGTGTACGACACAACAATGGTAGGCATTTTAAAATGCCGTCGTGATAATATCGTTCTTATTGTAAACTTCATTATTTTTACTTTCATTACCAGACTCCCCTATTTACTTTTTCTCGGTAATTAAACGAAATATCAAAAAATGTAGGCATGTAGAACGGGGCCATCCCAACCCCAGCCTCCCACCCCATATTAGCATGCAAATAACGCAGCCAAAATTAAAATTGTATTAAATTTTTTCTTAAGATGCGGAAGATATGACAAAATTTACATTTAAAGAAGAGGAAATAAAATGGAAACTGTAGAATGGAACAAAAGTTAATCAAATTAGGATCAAACAATTGTCTAATTAAGTCTTTAGTTGGATAAAGTAATCAGAACGATATAAAGACTACTTTTGTATTCTTACTACGGGCCCGTCCTCGTTTTATTAGTCTTTACATTCACAAAAGACCAAATTATTATTCTCCCGCTAATTTTTAAAATGGAAATAAGTTAAATGTGGAATGAACAGCGTGAGCGCGGGGCATTTTAATTTGTTATTGCGGTTTGATCAATTTTTGTTTTGCTTTATTAACCAATTATCTCGCCATAACTGTAACGTACGTTCCATGTTTATGCAATTTACGCCACATTTGAATTTTTAAAATAAATTAATGCTGCGGTTTTAATTTGCAGTTCTCTTTATTAACTGCATAAAATAAACAATTCAAGTTTTATAGCCTTCGAGAATGAAATTCTACAAATGTTCTATGTGGTTAATTTAATCATCTAGGATGAGAAATCCCCCCCCCCCCATTTCAGTCTTCAAGAATATTTTTTTATCCAGGATTTCTTATGAACCTTTCTGAATTGCTAAGATAAACGACCGAAAATCCTTTGCTTGTATATTATAAGATCACAGTAAATTGGTGACCCCGATAGAACATCACGCCCTTATATTCTAAAATCCAATTTTTGTCTTAAACATACCTAACTATTGCTTTCAAAATTGAAAAGCTGAAAGTAAACTTACCAATGGCAGTGGTGCTTTTTCGACTCACCCTTCGTTAGAAATTCAAATTTAGAATTCAGAATGGAATTTGAACAGTTTTCAGTCTGATAATGCAGTTTATCACAAATTTCGAATATTTTTTTCTAAAAAGAAAATATTTTTCGTATCAGAAAGCATGACGTATTGGGTGACGAATAGCAGTCGTCGCTTTAAATGGCGAATAATTTTTATTTAGATTCAACCCATTGGTGATGTGTCATTTTTGTGTGGTGTAAAATTTTAGATTTTTCATTTTGAGTGCCTCAGTATGGCATAGAAGTTTTCGTGTGGCGGAAGTAATTTAATACACGTTTGCGTTAATTCGGGTTTTATTTTTGGCGAAATGGACGCTTTTATGTGTCTTTGGTGATTATATTGCCGTTTCCATGTTTCCTTTTTTTAATAAAGGTTAGTGGTGCTTGTGATACGAAACTGTTGCAGAAATTTTGATTTTCCCTTATTGTTCTGTGGGTATCGATCCGGGTGAGTAATTCTCGACTTTTAAATTCATAATCCTGTTAATTTTCCTTCTGTTGTTGTTCGGACTCGACTCGTATCGGTGCATAGTTTTCCAACTCAAATTTTGTTGATTATAAAATACTGGAAACATTTTATAAAGTTGGAAAATTTGCAGACGTAAGTTTATGCTTCATTTATTATTGGTAATTTTTAGAAACTTTTCATAACAAACTTTTGCTCAACACAAATTTATGTTTTTATTTCGCAGCACATTAAAATTTTTGCCATAATTGAATTTTATTTCGGAATAAATTTTCCAATGAAGGTGGGTGCCACTTAAAAAAAATTGTGTCAAGTTGATAAAATTATTACTTTTAATTTAAATTAGAGAAATACAGTGACGGACTTGAAAATATTGCAACCAGTGCAATATTTCATTTAACCACGTCTCTATGTTTTTCTATTCGTTTTGTTTGAAAGAAAATCAAGACCGAACGAATATACTACATACTTCGTGCACCGGAAGTAACAAATATCGTTCCATGTTTGGTAAACTGCAAAAGCAGCAGGTACAAACCAAAAATTAGTCATTGCAAATTTTATGTACCTATTTATTGAATAAAAGTTTAAACAACAAAACACAACAAGAAATCAAAAATCAAAGTTTTATGACACGAAAGATATAAAATAAATTTATTATTTGGTAGATTCGAATCTCCGATATTAGGTACTTAATAGCTAATTGGAGAACTAAATTGTATTTTAGTAAACAATTTTCAAAACCAAACCGGGTTGATCCGGTTATTAAAGTTCAAGACGCCCTCTAACGGATTTTTATTGAAACCGAACCAAGGTAAAACTTTCAATTATAGAATTTTTATACTTGTAGGATACATTGCGATTGTCACGCCATATTATAGAGGGGGGGGGTAAGCATCAGCTGTAGCAATTATTCTCAAACGACGTCTGAGTATTCAAGTAATTATAATACATTGTAAAATATTCCAAACCCCCCAAACCCCCCTCGCCCAGTTTTTTCATATTTGTGGGAGTCTCGGGCCCTTAGCCACTTTAGACTATAATAAAATATGAAAAACACTTAAATGTGAGATCCACTGAAGTACAGCTCCACCAAGCTTAGAAAGGACGCGGCAAATATGACAACTAATTTGATAAAAATTTGAATGAACCAATGAACGTTGAGTTATTTCTCAAGTACATTCTGTTGTAAAAGTTACAAATCATTGCGTGTGTTTACATTGGTCGTGGTTTTTTGTGTTTTTCGGTTTTGTGTTATTTTATAATTTATTCCAAAAGTGCTTTATTTAATATTTGCTTTATTATAACATTTTTTACGTATTTCGTGACTGCAATTTGACAAAATAATTTATGGATTTTGAATATTCGCGCCGAGAAACTTCTTCATTTGAGTGTACATTTTTAATTTTAGCAGCGCCTGACACGCCCCTAAAGTCGGTTCTAACGTTGGTGGAGCTGTATTATATTATAACTATAGGGTATTTCCTAAAGTAAACTATCGGAAATCCTGGGGGGGGGGGTTCGGGGGGGATATAGAATACCCCCAGTCGTCAGTAATAAAGATATGTTTTCTCAAGAAATAAAATTGCGTGTTTATCAAATTTGAAAAGTCATCTAGTTATATTGTTGTGTTGGGCGGTATTCCATACCCCCCAGATCCCCCGGTTTCAAGCTCATTTCTTCGCATCTTAGGGGAGTCGAGAGGGTTAATACAACCTGAAAAAATCCCTTCAAAATGACATAATATTATCATGTAGTTGATGCTCACAAAAATATCTTCCCCCAATCTAGAGGGTACTTTTAAAAGTAAACTCTTGGATAACATATACAAAATCCCCCAAACATAAGCATTTTTTGGAGCACCAACTACATAATAATCAATATTATGTCATTTTTAAGTGTTTTTTTTTTCAGCTTGGCTTAACCAGCTCCACTCCCCTAACATGCGAAGAAATGAGCGTGAAACCGGGGGGTCTGGGGGGTATGGAATACCCCCCAGAACAACGAAGTAACTAGATTACTGTTCTCATTTGATTAAGACGTACATTTATTTCTTAGAGAAAATATCTTTTTCTTACTTACGGCAGGGGATATTGGTATGGAATAACCTCCAGACCCCCCAGTTTTCCAATAGTTTTTATGCATGCAATCAGACAGAACCCGTACTGTAATACGTCGTATTATGTTGCTGATGTTCATGAATAAATCTTACCTTAAGCTGGAGGATACCTTTAAAAGTAAACTATCGAAAATCCGGGGGGTCTGGGGGGATACCCAGGAATACTCTCCAGTCGTAAGTAATAATAAGAAAGAGATATTTTCTCAATAAATAAATTTGCATCTGTAACAAATCTGAAAATTCGTTCAGTCGCTTTGTGGTGCTGGGGGGTACTCCAGACCCCCCGGTTTCTTCACATTTTAGGGGGTCTGGCACGCTTAGACATCCTATAAGATAGAAAAAAAACTTTAAAAATTAGATCAAATTAAGTATTATGTAGCTGATATTCATGAATAAATCACCTTGAACTGGAGGGTAGTTTTAAAAGTAATCTACCGAAAATGAGGAGGGGGGGTACGGAATACCGTCCAGTCGTAAGTAAGAAAAGGATATTTTCTCAGGAAATAAGTTTGCGTCTTTAACAAATCTGAAAGGCAGAGTTCGTATCAATTGAAGCTGAATTTTATAACCAAATTGTAGGGAAACTTTTCCGTATTCTTCAGTTTTCCATGTATTGCAATAATCATCCAAATTTATTCATAAAAAACAAATAGCAAAATATTATTCAACTACTAGATTGCTAAGGTTGTGCGGCCTGAAGACCGCACTGAAGTTCTCTTTAGGTTAGTAATAAATAAATGAAGTAATGTCCACGTCACAGACAAAGTGATACGAGAAGATCTAGGCATTTCTTATTATGATTTGCCTTTGTCTATCAACAATTTAACATCTTAGTACGTTACGAATAGACAAATGTGTTCTTTTTTCTTTCATTTGTATAACAGACCACGGTGTGGAGTGATGTGATCGCTGGTTGAGTTACGGAGCGGAAATTCTGAGTTCAAGTCGCGGACTTCGCATAATTTCTTAGCCCGACCTTCCGGTAGACATCCACACGCTGTGGTGAAAAGTTGTAGTAAAAAGAGTAGAAAAAGAGGATTAATCCACCTCGTGAAATGGATTGTAAAGACTACAATAGAAGTGGCAATATTCCGACAGAAATGGAAAAGCCCTTGATGATGATGATGTATAACAAAATTTTGGTAGTGTAATAAGAAACATTTAGATTAGCATTCAGTCATCTAGTCGCTTCGTTGTCCTGGGGGTATTCCATACCCCCCAGACCCCCCGGTTTCTTCACATTTCAGGAGTTTGACAGCCTTAGCTACCATAAAGATAAAAAAAACTTAAAAATTAGATAAAATTAAGTATTATGTAGTTGATATTCTTGAATAAATCTTACCTTAAGCGGGAGGGTACTTTTAAAAATAAGCAATGGAATATCCGGGGGGTCTGGGGGGTATGGAATACCCTCCAGTGCAACAAAGTAACTAGGGGCTTGTAAAAAACGATATTTTCTCAAGAAATAAATTTGAGCCTTGATCAAATCTGAAAAGTCATTTAGTCGCTTCGTTATGCTGTGGGGTTATGCCATGCCCCCATACCCCCAGACCCCCTCGGTTTCTTGACATTTTAAGGGATCTAGCATGGTTCTAGCCTAGAATATATTAAAGATCTTGATCTTGAAGAATAAATTTTACCTTAAACTGGAGGGTACTTTTAAAAGTAAACAATGGCAAATCCGGGGGTCTGGGGGTATGGAATACCCTCCAGAACCACGAAGTAATAGGGGCATACCCCCAGACTTCCCCGTTTCTAAACAATTGGGGGGATCTAACATGCTTCTAGCCTAGAATATATTAAAAGCACTTAAAAATTAGATGAAATTAAATATTACATGGTTGATCTTGAAGAATAAATTTTACCTTAAACTGGAGGGTACTTTTAAAAGTAAACAATGGCAAATCCGGGGGGGGGATATGGAATACCCTCCAGTACAACGAAGTAACTAGGGGGCGTATAGAAAACGATATTTTCTCAATAAATAAATTTGCGTCTTTAGCAAATCTGAAAATTCATTTAGTCGCTTCGTTGTGCTGAGGGGTATTCCATACCCCCAGACCCCCCGGTTTCGTCACATTTCAGGGGTCTGACAGGCTTAGCTACCCTATAAGATAAAAACACTTAAAAATGAGTTGAAATTAAGTATTATGTAGCTAATGTTCATGAATAAATCTTACTTTGAGCTGGAGGGTACTTTTAAAAGTAAATTATCGAATAGGCGGGGGGTCTCGGGGGTATGAAATACCTTCCAGTCGTAAGTAACGAAAATATATTTTCTCAATAAATAAATTTGCGTCTTTAGCAAATTTGAAAATTCATTTAGTCACTTCGTTGCGCTGAGGGGTATCCCATACCCCTTTTTGCACATTTTAGGGGGTCTGACAGGCTTAGCTATAATTTTCATGGCTATCCTATAAGATAGAAAAAACACTTAAAAATTTGATCAAGTTAAGCATAATGTAGTTGATTTGATGAACAAATCTTGAGAGGGAGGGTACTTTTAATGGTAAACTACAGAAAATCTGGGAGTGTTGGGGGAATACCCCCTAGAAGTAAGTAAGAAAAAGATATTTTCTCAGGAAATAAATTTGCGTCTTTAGCAAATCTGTAAGTCATCTAGTCACTTCGTTGTACTGGGGGGTATTCCATACCAAGTTTACCTACCCTGTGAGATAGAAAAAAAAAACATTGAAAATTAGATTAAATTAAGTATTATGCAGTTGATGTTCTTGAAAAAATCTTACCTTGGCCTGGAAGGTATTCTTTAAAATAAACAATCGGAAAACCGGGGGGGGGGGGAGGTTAGGGGATATGAAAAGTCATTTAATTTATTTCTGGAAAAGTGGACCAATAGGTTGTAAAACCACCATTATTTAGTTGCACATAGCAAAAAATAATATTTAACTTTCAAAACCCCCCCGGTCGCTGTCGATGGGGTAAAAATCAAAAGGTCAAAGGTCATTTCTTGTAATAGAATATTTCTGCTTTGGTATTTGTTCGTTGTTGAATAACCAACATAAAATTTCGTTGGGATTCACGATGTTTTTAATTATTAAAAAATAAATACAATTAACATTTTAAAAAATATTTGGTTCGAACGGGGATTGGTGGAGGGTAGCACAAATTAAACAGCTTGCTGCAAGCACTTTCTGCCCACTTTTCGGCTCAATTAAATCGAATTCTTAAATTCTAAATAGAATAATAACCGAATCAACCCGGTTACGTATTTGAATGCGATCTACAATCCTGCCTGTTCAGGAACCGTCCAGGTTTTTCGTGGACCGGGTTATTTCGAAAAGTACAATGGTTAAGGGTGCGATTTTAAGGACTGTTTCAAAACTCAAAATTGGATATATAGATACAGTCATAATTTTTTCTTAATGGAAAAAGGAGAATTTTCCGATATAATTTTTAATCGAATTAGCATTAACGGATTAACATTTTGATTATGTTAATTAGCGATTTTATATAAAAAACGCACGTTTTATTAAAATTTAAAATATGTCAGAATACAATAAATTAAAAAAATCATTATGCATTTCTTGCTTATTTATAGAAATATTGTGGGAGTAACTTAGAAGAAAAAAAAAAGAATTGTTAAAAGAAACCTTAGTAATATTTAAATAAGTGGATTTACAATTTTAATCTTCTTCTATTTTATTGTTTTCATTAGAAACAACCCCTTCTTTACACATGATTATGTTCAATAAATTCGATATTATGGAAAATTATTACAAATTATACATTATTTTGTAATAAATAACTAAAATACACTGACAGTTTAATATTTAGTATTTAGTTTAAAATGTTACAGTTAATTTATTTAAAAGAGTAACCATAAATCACTGTAAAATTATGACATTTATTTAACAATATAAAAATAAATATAATAATAACAGGGGGTAGCGGGGTTCAACCCTCTCTAAAAATTGAAAAAGGCTACAAAATTGTGATAACATTAAATAAAAGCAAAACCACATTGCCTGGGGGTTATTCCGCCTGCCTCTTTAGATGGAGAACCGTAAAAAATGGTAAATAAACTTTTTAAAATGTGAATTTCTTTGGGCTAAAAATAACCAGAGTATTACGGAAGAAAGTGAGTCGAGGAACAGGAGGGGGGATAAGATGACTTTATAAATCAAATTTGCGACGTCACCCAGGTACGGAGTTGACCTAGTTATATAGGGGGTAACAAAAGTTACAATCTGAATTTTGTTTGATTGAAATTAGTTGCTAAGAAATAAAATCGTCAGCAACTGACTTCAAGTGGAAACCTAACATTTACAATGTTACAACCTTTTGTAATATGCGAATAACTCCCTAAAATTTTTGAAACCTTCAAATTTAATTTGTAAACTTCATTTCCGTCTAATGTTTTAACGGAAAATGCAGTTTAAAATTGGATAAATCCAAAGTATTTTACATGAACCCTCACCGAACTATAAATATAAACAGACAACATACGAGCAGAAATTGCAGCAATACCAATCGAATTGTTGAGAAGAGTAATGCAAAATTTTCGGAGACGACTGGAAAAGAAGGTCGACATTTGAAAGATTCTTTAGTAGGTAAATAATTTTTTTTATAATCAAAATTGGCAGAGGTTTTGAGATAGGCTGAGAAATGCGTTCCTTATCAACCGGAACAAATTGATTTTTTTAATTTACGCAAATTTTTGTTGTACTTTTCTTAAAACGAAAACATTAAATTTGTCGCTTTGTTTCGTGTTTGTAATCTTGAACATTTAAAAGTGTAATAATTATCGAGTTAATTAACTTTTACCTATTTCTATTTAACAAACGTGAACATTTGTTAAAATAATCGCAACTCTAATTTAACTAATTAGAAATTTAATTAGTTTTTTTTTTGAAAGTGTGTTTTGTATCCTTTTGATTTGTTCTTTATTAATGGTTAAATTTTATCCGGAAGGAAGCTTTGCGCGCGCAGCCGTCTACATCCGGAGGCACGCGTTCTAACGGCGGTCGCGTCTCGACGCCGATGCCAGTCGCCGGGTACTCGCGCTTCGAACCGGTAGATGTTGAATAATACAACCACGTGACGATCACACGAGGTTTTTCGACTTGATCCTGATAAAAAAAAATAATTTGAAGGGTCGAAAATTTTTCGATTTGCCGGTTTCCCGAGGCAGAGTTAATCGGGTAATTTTTTTGTTATTGTGCCTCATGCATATTGAACAAAACGTGGAACCAAATTATTTTAATTAATTCATTATTCAGCTATAAATTGTCGTAAGATCTTCATTTGCTGTGTGGATATCGTTTAAAGTTTAGCAAAGGTGAAAAACGACTTCCTGCAGGTTTCGATCGAAAGGGGAAACGGAACACTTGATGTAAAATATTCCCGGTAGCATGACAATGTTAATAGTTGGTAGCGACCCTCGTATCTCAAGCCACTTGCTGCATAGTTTATCATTTTGATAACGCCCTGGAAAAACTTACCTCCGTTAACTTTTTACCTTATTTGCAGTTTTTTGCGCCACTGCAAAATTTTATTTGAATTTGAATTACAAAGCTTTTTGTAGGTCATATAAATATTTATCAATTTACATATGGAGTGCATGTTTATTATTCATAAAATAATAACGAAAAACCGACGGTCCTGCTAATACCATATTATCCTTTGTGCCCCTAACTCGGTGTTAATTACAATTATCGAGGGAATCATTTTCGAATCCATCATAGCGCTGAATGATTGCTAAACCTGGAACTCTTAGTGCTACTTGCGATAACGGAACGACTTATTGATAGGTCATTTGAGTGAGTGATTGAAAGAAAAAATGAATAAAGAAATGTCCGTCGGCTATTGATCAAGAATAGCCAACGTGGCGGGGTTCAGACAACAACACGGAGGCTCTCACGCCCATCATCAAGTTCTCTATCATGGACCAATGCTTGGTTATCAAACGCGTCATGTCGATGCTGCCCATCATCACATTTCCACCATGCCGACACATTCATCAATTCCTTTAAATGCCAGTAAGTAATCTTGAGATTTTTATAAAAAAAAAGACCTTCCAAAAATGTCTTTCTTGCGTGGCAACGGCCGGTTATAAAACTTCACGTTGCGAATTTTATAGAGCATTACCAACTTTCTTTACGCAATTTTGGCAATTTATTTTATTTTAAGGGTTAAACCATTATAATTTATTATTAAAACTTACAACAGAAAGCTCCAAAATTTTATATAAAGCCACAACTGAAAAGGTAATTAAGCTTTCCTTTTCCGTGTGAAACACGTGCCTTTATCTTTGCATTTAAAGAAACTTTAAAAGCACTTTAAAATTGACGGAAATAATTTTTCATGTGGAAAATATAGTTTTAGGAAAATCGAGCTTGAGAAAATTTTCCCAAGTTCATTTTTGACTGTGTTAGACAGAAAAGCGAGAAGAAACGAGAATTTGTATGTTTAGTTCCACTGATCCAGTTTTTCCGCCATAACTACCATTCCAGCTGTAAAGTTAGCTGAGCACTTATTTGAAAGGGGACTTCAAAGCGCTAAAACCGTGTAGGTACAATTTTTCGATTGTTTTTTTTGTTAATTAAAACTTTAAAAATCCGTATTTCTGTAAAAAAAATTCTGCATCTTTAAAAAAGCGCACTCGCACTTTTGTAATGTAATTAGTAGGGAAGTTATGGCTTAAAACGAATCCGTAGGGTTAAAAATCCACAATTTCATACTTAAGTTTAAATTTTTAAGAGTATCGAAAAAATTGTCCATTTTACCCCACTAACCCAGTTTATTCCATAACTGAAGTGCCCGGTTCGGTCTCGGACGACGACGTACGAGAACTTCATTTTAGCCTAATCCCCTCGGTAGGCAATAGCAAACCACCGAGACGCAATTTGCCAAGAGAACTTCTTAAATGTAGTATATTGGCACTCCCCGTGACTCGGAACCACATTAAACCGTCTCACTAAACTTGTGTAATTTAATTAGCAGGAAAGTTACGGCTTAAAACTAAATCGTAGGGTTAAAATTCCACAATTTTTTTAAATTATTTAGTGTTGTCGATAATGCAATGTGAATATTTAAGAAAGTTTCCTAATACCGAAAATCTTCTTCTAATTGCTTCAAAGCGCCTGAAGATAGGCCATCCATGCTACTCCAAATGAATCAGTGATTTTTATCCATTTTTTATCCATACAGACATAAATTGTTGTTATAAGTTTTTGTTTTAAAGTCTCAATAGAGACTAAATTATTTGCGTCGGTTGTTCGGGTTCCACGTTAAACTGCATGTCCTTATTTACATTCCTTTGGTTACCCAAGATCTGACACAAACCATTTTTTTTCCAATAGTAAAACTTCCAAAAAAAAGTTTAGAATAATTAATCGCATCCTTAAAATAAGATAAAAGTTTAATTTTTTTTGCTTGCTATTATTAATGAATTCAAATGTTAAATAATTAACTGCATCGATAATTTGAAAGATGTCTGCATTGCATTACGGCATCGTCTATTTGCAAACTTTTAAAGTTAACCAAACAATTTTGAAATAAACAATTCATTTTGGGTGAAGCAGGTGAGACTGTGGTTCACCTACTTTTGCGCGAAAGAAAGGAGAAAGATATTTTATTTATGTTAAAAATGAAACTTTGGGCATTTGACAGTTGCCTAGTTAACCACTGATTAGTACATGTGAAACCGTGTAATCGTGGGGGGGGGGGGGTACGGAGTACTCAGAGTGAAGACAGGTCTTGAGAAAACTTTTTGAGAAAAATAACCATAATTCTATTTTTCTAAGTGATTTTTAAGTAGGCACCCTATATTACCTATCACAGTGACGATGGTTACCATGGCAACACATCTTCCACAAAAAGAAAACAACAAATCGACGTTTAAAAATTGATAACAAAACAAATTTTATTCTTGAAATTTCGTTAATTATTGTTGCTTACTTGCAGAAAAAAGCTAAAAACTTTTAATTACGGTTTACGAAACTGAAGTGAAACCGGGGGGTCTGGGGGGTATGGAATACCCTCCAGTTGTAAGAAATCTACTTAACTGTATTTCAAAATTGATAACGATGCAATTGCGATTTTTTAAAAGTCGCCTTTCTTCCTTTACCTTTGGATCTTTGCCAATTAATAATTCTAATAAATTTTTTAAGTGATTTTCAAGTAAGTATCCAATCATCCGTGCCAGCGACGATGGTTACCATGGTAATACATCTTCAACAAAGAGGAAGCAACTAAACGGTAATTCAAAATTGATAACGACACAAATTTGGTACTTGAAATGTCGTCAATTGTTGCTTACGTGCAAAAGAAACCTAAAATCTCTCAAATTTCGGCTTAAGAAACTGACGTGACACCGGGGGGTCTGGGGGTATAGAATATCCTCCAGTTGTAAGTAAATAACTATACAGCCTTTCAAAATTGATAATGACACAAATGTGATTCTTGAAATGTCAATTGTTGGTTACTTGCAAAAGAAACCCAAAAACTATCAATTACGACTTATGAAACTAATGTGAAATCGGGGGGTCTGGGGGGTATGGAATACCCTCCATTTGTAAGGGATCAACTAAACGGCGTTTAAAAATTGATAACGACACAAATTTGATTCTTGAAATGTCAATTGTAGTTTACTTACAGAGGAAATCAAAATCTCTTAATTACGGCTTACGAAACTGATGTGAAACCGGGGCGTCTGGGGGGTATGGAATACCCTCCAGTTGTAAGGAATCAGCTAATCAGCGTTTAAAAATTGATAACGACACAAATTTGATTCTAAAAATGTCAATTATAGCTTACTTACAGAAGAAACCCAAAATCTCTTAATTACGGCTTACGAAACTGATGTGTAACCGGGGGGTCTGGGAGGTATGGAATACCCTCCAGTTGTAAGGAATTAGGTAAACAGCCTTTAAAATTAATAACGACACAAATTTGATTCTAAAAATATCAATTGCAGTTTACTTACAGAGGAAATCAGAATCTCTGAATTACGGCATACGACACTGATGTGAAGCTGGGCGGTCAGGGGGGGGGGGTATGGAATACCCTCCAGTTGCAAGAAATCAACTAAACTGCGTTTAAACATATATAACGACGCAAATTTGATTCTTGAAATGTCAATTGTTGTTTACTTACAGAAGAAACACAAAATCTCTTAATTACGGCTTACGAAACTGATGTGTAACCGGGGGGTCTGGGGGGTATGGAATACCCTCCAGTTGTAAGGAATTAACTAAACAGCCTTTAAAATTAATAACGACACAAATTTGATTCTAAAAATGTCAATAATTGTAGTTTACAGAGGAATTCAAAAGCTCTTAATTACGGCTTACGAAAACTATGTGAAACCGGGGGGTCTGGGGGGTATGGAATACCCTCCAGTTGTAAGGAATCAGTTAAACAGTGTTTAAAAATTGATAACGACACAAATTTGATTCTAAAAATGTCAATTGTAGTTTACTTACAGATGAAATCAAAATCTCTTAATTACGGCTCACGAAACTGATGTGAAACCGAGGGGTCTGGGGGTATGGAATACCTTCCAGTTGTAAGGAATCAGCTAAACAGCGTTTAAAAATTGATAACGATACAAATTTGATTCTAAAAATGTCAATTGTAGTTTACTTACAGAAGAAACCCAAAATCTCTTAATTACGGCTTACGAAACTGATGTGAAACCGGGGGGTCTGGGGGGTATGGAATGCCCTCCTGTTGTAAGGAATCAGCTAAACAGCATTTAAAAATTGATAACGACACAAATTTGATTCTAAAAATGTCAATTGTAGTTTACTTACAGAAGAAACCCAAAATCTCTTAATTACGGCTCACGAAACTGATGTGAAACCGGGGGGTCTGGGGGGTATGGAATACCCTCCAGTTGTAAGGAATCAGCTAAAAAGCGTGTAAAGATTGATAACGACACAAATGTGATTCTAAAAATGCCATAGTTTACTTACAGATGAAATCAAAATCTCTTAATTACGGCTTACGAAAATGATGTGAAACCGGGGGGTCTGAGGGGTATGGAATACCCTCCAGTTGTAAGGAATCAGCTAAAAAGCGTGTAAAGATTGATAACGACACAAATTTGATTCTAAAAATGTCATAGTTTGCTTACAGATGAAATCAAAATCTCTTAATTACGGCTTACGAAACTTATGTGAAACCGGGGGTCTGGGGGGTATGGAATACCCTCCAGTTGTAAGGAATAAACTAAACGGCGTTTAAAGTTTGATAACGACACAAATGTGATTCTTGTAAGTCACCTCTCTTCTTATTTACAACTGGGTGTATTCCATGCTGGGGGGTATTCCATACCCCATATTCCATACCCCCCAGACTCCCCGGTTTTTGCTGCCGATAGAAACAATGTCTTAAGAGTAGTGTCGATCGTTATCGTTAAAAATTTTATGGTGCGAGTTAAGCGTCTACAGTTAGGTACGTCCGTCGGTGGTGTTCCACTGTATAAAACGTTCCATTTCATAAAACCACTGCCTTTTTCTCCATTAACTAAAAGTTGAGTCTTAGCAATCCCAAAATGTATCTAGAAAATGCATAAAAATCGGAAAAGCCTTTTAAATTGTAGGCCCAGTTTTTTTACTAAAATTTCCGTTTCTAGTCATCCTGCCTGCTGTGATACGTTGTTTATTGTATTTTGCTTTATATAAGTTAGTACCGAGTTATCTTTTTTACCGACATTTCTTTTGATTCATTTTCACTGAAAAATAGGATTTTTGGACACCCTTCGTACGATAAACTTACGACCCGCTCGCCGTTATTGTTATAAATTCGGTCACTCTTATTCCTGATCCTACCTTTCCTATCCTGCGGTGCATTCCATTCACCCCAATTCAAACTTTAGTAACTTAAAAATTGAGAAAAAGTTCAATTGTGGGTTTTAGCCTTACTGACCCACTTTCTCCCGTGTAACTCCCCTAATTTAATATCGGATGAGTCCTTAAAATGAAGTTTTTATCCTGAAGTAAAACGGAATTTACCCCAATTCCTAAGCCTTCCTCTTTATTATACTAAGATCAAACTTTAGTAAATTTTTTTAGGTTTTAGCCTTACTGACCCACCTTTTCCACTGTAACTCACCCTATTTAATATTGGGAGAGTCCTTAAAATGAAGGAAATGCTTCAAAAAGCTCAAATTTCCAAATTCACCCTGAGGTGAATTTGAAAAATCGTAATATTTAGTTTCGGTCCCACTGACCCAGTTTTACCACCATAACAAAACCTTCCAATTAAGCTGCAAAGTTGAGTATCCGCTTACTTCGCAGGGGTGACTTCAAAGAATTAAAATTAAAATTCTGTATCATTTTTTCATTACTGCTCTTTCAACGTTTGTTTTTCACAGCCGGAGGGTTTATTTAGTAAAACTTTTAATGAACCGCATTTTCGCTACGATGGGGGGGAGGGTTTAAATGCAATTATCATTTCACAAAGTTTTATCTTTAAAATAATCTCAATTTCACATGTGTGGTTTAATTATTGCAAAACAGTTTTGAAATTTACAATATGAGTTTGAATGAACAATATAACAGTTGATGGTTCTAACTTTAAACTAATTTTAAAGGATCTAACCTATAAAATTTTCAGAATTTTCAATATTTTGTATATTTTATAGCCTATCGGACATAAAGATCGGTTAATTATTAAAGGCGATATGCGCTTCTCAAAAGTTTAATTAAATGTACCTTCCATTCTCTGTTGATCTTAATCTTTATTCTTAATTACAAAAGTTGGTGCTCAATCGCAAGCAGACTTGCATTGCAAATCAACTCACCTCGTTCAACTACAAGACGTCAAAATTAATAACCGTTAATCTTTACATTTTGAATTTTGAATATTTATAGTTAAAATGTAGGGTATGACAAACGTGCGAACGTTTAGAACGAAAATCATGGCAATAATTGGGGCTAAAACTTTGTCCAATTAATTTTTTGGACCTGTGCGAAGTTTCTCTCAAATAATAATTTGTTCGTGTTTACCTGCATGGCGGAGGGTTAGTGTGTTTGTAGGTTGGGAATAAAAGAGGGTTTGTATTACACGCTCATTTGGCCACACGCGCTCGTTAACGAATTTAATTGTTGTAAAATTTTTGCTCCCTAATTAAAATCAACAAAAGTTTCTCGGGCAAAAATTGCCAACTCAAATTTGAGGATGACATTATTCGAAGGCAATTGATTTTAAACAAACGGCACTATAACATGTTAATGAGTTTTAGAACACAAAGCAAGTGGAAATTAGGAAAACAGGAAATGAGATGAATGTTAACTACCGGCAGAAATCACGATGTGTTAAATAGATTTCCAAACAAGACCATTTCAAATTTTCATTATCAAAGCGATGTGAGGCGAATGGAATCTTGCGAGGAGTATAATTTAGGTTACATTTTACTTCGCAAGTTTTATTGTTATTACCTGTCCATGTTTACCTATTCAATCCCCGTTCTTACCGTTAGTCATCTGAGGATAACCAATTTCTGATGTGAATATCTGAATAGTCGAGAGAAGTCGCTGTCAATAAAATTTACAGCTCCGAAATTAGGATCCCATTTTTTTACGATTAGGCCAGACGCCTACGTGCCTTAATAAGTCACACGATTAGACCGATAGATGTCGCTAGGTTAAATTAAATTTGCATGAATATCTCACGGCAATTATTATTGCTGAACGGTGGCATTAATCGACCAACTAACTAATTTACCATAACCGTTTAGTGGACGTGCGTTTCATAGACCTAATTAGAGCCTTGTAAATCAACAAAGAGCACTCGGCACGAAGTGGTGATTTGCGATTAATTAATTGATAAAGTTATGAGAGGCTCGCAAGGATGCTCGACTGTGCACAATTCCAGGGCTTAACATTTAACAATTTTTTCTCTTCGTGTTAACCAGTTGCTTGGCACGTTTAGAATTTGCTAGTAATTTTTTGCGCCAAGTGTTTAAGATTTCATGTTAGACGATGACATCGCCATCGGTGTCGTTTGCATACATTAGCCCCTGATTTGTAGCCCTCATAAGGCATGTCGTGTGTGAAGAGATAGCGCAAAACATGAATATTCGTATTATCCGATAATTTTGCAGTTGTACGGCTCGAACGAGAGACTGTCCAACTCTCTCTCTCGCTTCCAGAATGATAACTTCTTTTGAAAGTTTCGGATATCTCGTTTCATATTAGCCCACACTGTAGGTTAATAATAAAAAATATATTAGAAATACGAAACTAAAACTTTTGGTGGGATGTGATGAAAAAACTTTTTTGAGCTTTTTAATGAAAATTTGATGCGTACAAAATTGGTTTTGATACGAGTTGCTGATGGAAAATGCGACCTTTCAAATTTTTGTCATGAATTGTGAATAGCACCGTGGTATTTCGGCGACAGTATTCCTGTTACTTAAAACCCAATTAAAAATCCTTTGTACAAATTTTTACCGTATTTTTATTAAATAATCAAACTTTTAACTCGAAAAAAATTAATTTTGTTTTTTGATTGAAAATTCAATGCATTTTTGAAGCGCCGGCGCTGGTTTACAATTCAAGTATGCCAATTAATTTTAAATGTTACAATTTCGATATAAAAACCTATTTAGCTTTTCAATTGGGGATCATTTAAGTCACCCAATATTAACATTCCCTCCTCCAAGTGCAACTTTTACTATTATGTGAATTACTTATTCCCACAAAAATGCAGGCATGTTCACTTTTCCAATCAGCACTGAAGAGTCCTTTATGCATTTTTGATAGGTTTTGTTATGAAAATCGGTGGTGTAGTTAGGGGAGACCCGGGGGAAGGCTTAGCTCCCTAGAAAATAGAAAAAATATTTTCCTTAGGAGCCGGGGCTTTGCAGGGTATGAAATACAATAACGACTTTTTAAAAATCAAATTTATTGTGTCGTATCAATTTTGAAATGTCATCTTGTTGCTTCTTTACAGCTGGGGGGGTATTTCGGTGCAGGAACCGGGGGGTCTGGGGGGTATGGAATACCCCTCAGCTGTAGCAAGATGATTTTTCAAGAATCAAATTTGCGTAGTATCAATTTTTGAAGGTCATCTAATTGCTTCTTTATGACTGGAGGGTATTCCATACCCCCAGACCCCCCGGTTTCCCATCCACGAAGAAAAGTGTATGAAACCGGGGGGTGGGGTATGGAATACCCTCCAGTTATAAAGAGGCAATAAGTATGCTATTAAAATTTGATTCTTGAAGAGTTGAATTGTTGCTTACTTACAGGTGTAAGTAAGCCCCCCCCCAGACCCCCCGGTTTATCATCCATTTCTTCGCATTTTACACAAGGCACCCTAAGTAAAGAGCTATAACTGCCCTGCACCCCTAATTTCTATATCACAATTAGGTAAGAGCTGTGGCATATTTTCTATTCGTCGCGCGAGGAATTTATTTAAAACGACATCTTACTCTGGTAACGGAGAGAAGGAACCACTAGTAACCAGACGACTTTTCAAGAAAAAAATTTGCGTGTTATCAATTTACAGCTGAGTGATGCGGAATAATGATCACCAGTCTGACGTAATAAATCAAACATGGATAGACTAGAGAGCGATAACCCGCGGTTCTAATCCTGGATTCAGTCGGATTTTTGCTGTAATCTAAAAAGTCCAAAATTGATCTGTGGAAAGGCAAGGGGAAACCACCCTATTAACATTTCCCTAGTAAAGTCTTCTTGATTTAGCCAGGAGCATCGCTAACATCCGAAATCGGATAGGCACCTGAAGAAGATGTGGAATACCCTCCAGACCCACGGGTCTCCCACTCATTTCTTCATATTTAAAAGTTGCGAATTGAATTTTACAAGTTTACCAGCGTTGTAAGGTCATTTAGATACACAGGACTTTCCTTTTAATGGGTTCGATCCTTAAGAATAGCCTGAGCATTTTTATTCTTTGTTTCCTTCATAATACTTTCGGTATTGTTTGTTTGTCTCGTCTTGTCTGGGATGGATGGGAAAACGGGGGGTCTGGGGGGGGGTATCAGCTGAAAGTTACGAAAGTCGTCTAGTTACGTATATGTCATAATCTGTAATTTCGTCATAATGTCGTAACTAGACGACTTTTTATCACTTACAACTTGGGGGGGGGGGTATTCTATACCCCCAGGCCCCCGGTTTATCATCCATTTCGTCATATGTTATGCATAGTACTTAGTACCCCCCAAATAGGGGGGTTTGGGGGGTATGGAATACCCTCCAGCTGTAAGTAAGTAACCAGACGACTTTTCGTCACTTGCACCCCCCAGACCCCCCGGTTTCCATACATTTCTTGATATTTTATACATGTGACCCTACAGTAAGGGACTGTATGTTCCACCACTTCCAGTTTCTACATAACAACTTGATAACAGCTATAGAATACATAGTTTTGTTCGTTACTTACGTCCTGATTTACCCCCAGCCGTACGCAAACAACCAACAATAGGACGACTTTTTAAAATTAATTTCAAAATGTCATTTTGTTGTTTCTTTACTGATGAGGGGCTTTTGATACCCCCAGACTCCCCCGTTTTCACCCCCATTTTTTTACTTTACAGTAAAAGGCTGTATCACCTTCTGACACTCAACGTTACCTACGTCTCTGAATGAAATTGCTTTATTTCAATAATTGACTTACTTTTCCTATGTGTTTCACACAAGATTTTTTTATTCGTGTTTGAATACGAATCTAAAAAGTTATATTATTACTTTTCCAAACACTCATAAAAAGGTAGCTATTCTGATATTGACTTTCTGGGGAATGTTTAGTAATAAACTTGGTAAATCTACCATTCTAATGTTGTTTATGTTTAGTCAGTAAATAATAACCACCGACTTGTACTTCGGTCTCAGTTTTATTCCCATTGTAAAATGGTTTATCCGTAATTGTCTTGAATGGCGTTTTATTTGATTCAAAAAAGCTTGAAAGCTTTCTAAAATGAAAATTGTTTTTTTTTCCTGTCATTTTTTATTACATACAAATTTTTACGTTCAAAGAAAGTCACGAAAAAATAATTCGAATTTATTCAAAAGGAATTTTTAAAGATGGAAGGTACATTAGCAAATATAACTTTACAAAAATTATTTAAACAGCACGACATAGCTTTAAGGATATTAAAAAAAATACAGCTGGAAATTGAACTTTGAACGAAAGAAAATATGAATTTGGAAATGAATTAATTATTAGTTAAAACATGGTTAAAACTAATTAAATTTATTAGTTAGCACAACAGTCATACCATAAAAGAATAATTCGTGAGCCTTGGAGAGACCTGACAGTCAGGTTAACTATAACTTTCGGGCATTCAGGAAGCTAACCTTTACATCCAGCGCCAAGGGCAGAAATATCAGTTGTCAGGCAAACAACTGCAGAAAAGTTTCGGATGCCACGTAATGAAATTCAAAATGGAAAGAAGAAAACTGCCTTATTAAATTACCGATAGAAAAAGTGAGAGAAGAGGGGGGGGGGGACAAGACGAGGTGAGCAAACAATACCGAAAGTATTATGAAGGAAACAAAGAATAAAAATAATTAGGCTATTCTTAAGGATAGAACCCATTAAAAGAAAATTCCTGTGTATCTAAATGACCTTACAACGCTGGTAAACTTGTAAAATTAAATTTG
Organism: Rhagonycha lutea; assembly: GCA_958510855.1. Lineage (NCBI taxonomy): Eukaryota > Metazoa > Arthropoda > Insecta > Coleoptera > Cantharidae > Rhagonycha > Rhagonycha lutea. The sequence continues at coordinate 27,913,888 of OY294041.1, read as the reverse complement.
CAACTCAACAAACAAATTCAAATTCGATTACCACTGTACTCTTGGCAACTCCAATGCTTCGGGTTGCTGTTTCAGACGAGATCCATATATAAATGGATGAGAAACCGGGGGGTATGGAATACCCCCCAGCGGTAAGCAAGTAATAAGGAGACTTTTCAAGAATCAAATTTGCGTGGTATCAAATTTGAAAAGTCGTCTTATTGCTTATGACTGGGGGGTATTCCATACCCATACCCCAGACCCCCCGGTTTCTTATACATTTCTTCAAATTCTATATATTATGTCACCCGGGAAACCGGGGGGTATGAAATACCCCCCAGGCCCCCTGGTTTCCCATCCATTATTGCACATTTTAAGAGCTGTATATGCTCCATTATTCCCAATTCTTACGTAACAATTTGAACGTTATGATTTTCTGACGAATCCAAGCTCCCACTACTCCATGAAAAAGCATGCATATACTATGCCAAAAAATCAGAGGATTCTTGTTGAAAGAATGCTGATGTAAAATGACAGGAAGAACAAAGCAAAACTGTTTTATTTCACACCTAAGAAGAAATAGTCTAGATTCTAGAATTATCACCTGACATTATCTCCATCGCAACTACCAGATCTGCATGCTAACGATGGATAAATGTAAATACTTTGCTAGAAATGAGTCGGGGAGTAGAAATATAACGGTGGGCTTATGCAAAAACATAACGACCAAATTTTCCTTTGTGTAAATTTTCATTTCGGTTTATGAAAAACTCGTGGAACAACAAACTTCTATGAACTAAATTTTTTTAATTGGTATCCTCAGGTAAACTCCTGAATATGTAATATTCTAATGGAGTTTTTTTTTAAACGATTAGAAAGGATTACAATCCTTTCAAGCTTTAAAATCCTTTCAAAGCTACAACCGACGGAGGTACATGAAAAATTAAAATTAATTCCAAAAAACAACATTACAATCCACTTTTTAAGAATACCAAAGAAAGAACTAAAATGATGACCTTGTTGCGTGATTCCTTCAAATTTATGCGCGTTCACACTGCTCAAAATTGTAATTGATTAATTTTGACCAAATTTAGCGAATAGAAATTATAATATTTATATGGTCGGTCGAGATTTTCGTTAAGTTAATGTCACACTTCGCAAAATTAATTCTTTTTTTAAATTAAAATAATACTTCTACCTACGCATTTTGAAATGTGGAGTAATGAATTCATTTTGAAAAAAAAAATAACACCTTATTGATTATTTAGACTTGACCTGTATATTAGCCTAAAGCGGCGTTCACAATGAAGTGGAGTCTTGCCTTACTTCGCTAGAAAGCTAGCAAGAGCCAATCAAAATTAACGATTTTTTAATCATAGAAAAGGATAGAAGAAAATCCTTTAATCTAATTGGCGCTTGCCAGCTTTTTACCGAAGCAAGGCAAGACCCCTACTTCATTGTGAACGCCGCGCACTCAAAACAACTGAAAAGTGCTTTTTTTTAGATTAAGAGATTTTTAGATTCATAATCGCCTGATGAATTCATATCAGGTTTGTTCCAACCAGCCAAAAAACCGTACAATATACGGTCACGCTCGTGGGCTATAGATGAAAAGGAACGCAGTTTTATCTATTGCGCATGATTTTTACGTATTGCGCTCGAGCGTGACCGTACATTGTACGGTTTCTCGGCTGGTTGGAACAAACTTATAATAATCCTCTGGTGTTTGATTGAAAAAACTTCAAATGTTATCATTATTTGTATTTATTTTTTATTATTACATAAAAGCTAACATAATCTTATAAAATTAATTAAGTTGACATAATAAAGCGACACTTCGTTTGATCCAATGTGCTGGAGGAAGTTCTGTTCCTAAAAGAAATGGTAAAACGTAATTGGTCGAGTGGCCGGTGGTAGATAATATTCCTCGACGTTCCGACGTCTTATACAGAGGAGCGAGATAACGTCCACGATCTGCGTACTCATTCAAAGTTATAGGTTTCAACCACATCAACGGCATGTAATCGTTCAAAATTTTTGGAAACAATTCCCTCAGGACTATATTCTCCACATCCCACCTGGCTCCATCTGTGTATAAGCCATAAACATTAATTCCATCTTCAGGCGTATCTTTCGTTTCAAAAATCTTCAGCACCTGAAAATCAAAAGTCAGTTGGTCGATGGGGATGGTATATTTCCTGGCATAATTTTGCTTTGCTCCAGTCAAAAAGGCTTGCGTGAAGAAGAATCCCGATAACCAGAAAGTGTTGGGCTTACCAACTTCGTACCACTTTTGTAGAAAATTGATTCTATCCACAAAATCGGCTATGTAATTTGGTAACGACTTCAAACTAGGATAGGAAACTTTCGCCCAAGCCGCTGGGATGCGTCCCAATAGCAAGGAAACAGATAACATTTCCAAAGCTGGAGTCATCACAACCAAACCTTTTATTGCTTTCTGAATCGTCAGTAAAGAACCGCGGATTTCGTTCAAAAGCTTGGTAAACCTTTCCATTTCTTGCACCAAAACCGTATTCATCGATTCGTTGTAGGTCACCGGATATTTATTTTTAGCCTTCTCTAAATCATAATTGGGCGGAAGTTTTGAAATCACGTCATTTGCTACCAAAGCTAGCAACTCATCTTCTCCACCCCCACCACCTGCGCCTTCACCTTGAACCAAAATGATCGAATTTAATAGAGCATTGGACACTCTCAAATCTCGTGTAATTCCAGCATTTTTATGCAAGCCAAACACTTCGGGAGGGTGTATCTGGGGCAACCTATCAATGTGGTTGATGTATTCCTGGTATTCATGCTTTCTGGGCATATCGTAACAATTTCCAACTTCAGAAAACACGTAATTCATTTTCGAAACCGCGTCCGGATTCAAAAAGTTCCTCAGGATCGTAACAATCAATCGCCTATCCCAATCATCCGTAACCCGACCGCCATAATTGCATTCTCCCGTAAGATAACACACTCCTTCGTACGGATCCGGATACTCGTTGATGAACATCATCAACTGTTGCACCGAAATATCGAAATCGGATTCGTTAAAACCATAAGGAATATTCCAACCAAGCGGCCCAAAACTTCTACGTTCTTGAATAACCGCGTGAAAAAACGCGACTCCATAAAGCAATCTGGAAAACATGAGTTCTTTTCCCGGACAACCACCGTAAAAATCTGGATTCTTAACCGGATCGTTTAGGTAAGACCTGAGAAGATTCTGTTGGAGTCCTGAGGGCGGTTCGTTGGTCATTTTAACTCCGTTTTGTAGAATTGTAATCGGAAAGCGATCAGATGGGTAACTGGTAAGCCAAAGTCTAAAATGCATGTGGGTGTTTGTAATATCCAGACTTTCAAATAACTTCTCCAACTGAGTCATCCAGGAAACTGCCAAATGACAGTTTTGCAAACACACCCACGAACCTTCATCCTGACCGCTTTCAATTAAACCTTGTGCAATCGGCCCTTGACCTTGACCAAGAGAAATATATCGGAACTTATCAGCGAATCCTTTCAACTCGGCATATTTTGTTAGCGCTCCCATAGGATCCGTACCGGCCGACAAAATAAACACCAAGGGGCACACACAACTGGAATCTTCATACGATTTAGCGATGTCAAATGGAGGTGGGATGATGAATTTAGTTCCCATTTCTGACTCCACAAATTTTGATATACTAACCGTGACTTTATCGGGCCGCAAGGCTCTGATAACCAGCAATTTTTGGAACGGACTGATAGATTTATCCCAGGGTGCTGGTAACGTCTCGTCCTGCGGTTCATCGTGATCATAGATGCCTTTCCACTTGGAAAGGCCACCTTCGATAGACTTTTTGAAACCGTTAAAAGTGTGGCTTAGTTGGTCCAGTCGACAAATTTCGTTCCACGATTTAGGGCTCAACCAATCGGCTGCCGGATTTGGAATCGGATTTTCGACATCGATGCCACCGGTAAGGAGGAACTGAAATTCTCGATCTTCAACCAATTGTTGGAAAAGCATGATTTTCACGCACAGCAAAAACGAAAACATCAATTTATCTTTTTCGAAGAGCGACCGGCACACGTTTGCGTACAAATTGTACGTAAAAGCTTCCTTTAGAAACTTTAATCTTTTATCCAAATCTCGCGATTTGTTGGCAGTTTCGATCGAGTTGATGTAGAGGTTGATGAACCAGTTGAGGGAGTACTGATACATGGGGTCCACGTTGGGCAAGTCCGAAATGCAATAGTACAGTCCTGCGGAGTGCGTCGCCATTGGTTTGTAGTCGAGTCGGAAACTTTCTATTTTTCCTTCAGTTTCTTTAGCGATCACTTGCTTTTTCATTATGTCGATGGATAAAATTTTTGAGTGATCCAGAACTTGTATCGCGCTTTCGTCTTCCAGAATGTCTCCTTTGGTTTCAGATAAAGTTTTCAGAATCATTTCTTCCACGTCTGCCAGAGCAGTTTTGTTAGCCGCACTCTCGATGATGAGCTCTTCACGTTTTCTTTGCAAGTCAGGCCGTTCTTTAGCAACCACGATACCCAGCAGCTGATCATCCAGACCTTCCAATGTTAGGGAAAAGTTTATAATAGTCACCTTATTGAATACTTCGGGTAAATAATGGGGATTTCTTAGGGTCGTGGTTAAATATAATCTGAAGTTTAAGTTGTAAATTATGACGTTGTCGCCAAGAACGATCACCCACGAACCTCCTTGTTTGAAGAAGGATTTTTGGAGTAAGGGATCCAATGGAGCTTCCAATTCTTCTTGTATGTTTTCGATGAGGCCTGGTTTCCCAGTTTGGATGCAAACTTCCAAAATTTTCATGTAATTATTGTCCGAAAATTTAGTCACCTGAATATCGTTTTTCTTTTCCATTTTTTTGATCCACTGATTAGCTTGCAGTTGTGGATCTATGAGAAGCGACCATCGTTTTGATTGATCTTGAATGATGGCGTTTGCAGTTGAGAAAGCATCGCGGGGAAGTCCGGCAATGTACCAATTCTGGATTTTGATATCCGAACCTAAAGTTATTGTAAAATCGTACGCATCCATTACTGGAATATGTAACGATTGCACGTATTTGTGCCAATCGGTTGTCGTATTTATTCTCCATTGGCTCGTAAAAGGAGATAAGTAGGCTATAATTCCACAGGAAATTAGAATATCGCCTGGTAAGCAGTCGTACTGATTTTGTAAATTAGTAGCAGCGGCTGTCCATCTGGACTTTTCTCCACCAAGCCCTCCAATTAATTGAACGGCACGTCTTAATTTATCCGCACAGAGGTCTACGCTATCTTGAGTTTGTTTCTTCTTTGCTGTCGCTTCCCCCAACATAACATTCAAATCTGCTAATTTGGCTTCTAATTTTTCTACCATCGCTTTCTTCTCCATAAGAACTGCCATGGTAGCTGCGTATATTCTTTCGGCCTTTTCTAACTTTTCCTTTTTTGGTGCTACTTCTTTCGCCACCATATCGTACATGTCCATGGCAATAATCCATTTGCACAGACCTTCAGCTGCACTGGAAGCTTTGGCCACGATTTGAGGTTTAAAGTCTTTGTTTGGTAAATATTCTTTGCGGATTTTTGCCATAACTTCTACTTTTATGTGATCCTTGTCGAAATCCTTCAGCGATTGAAGGAAATTCATGTCACCTAGGAGTCTTTTGCTGGGTCCCCAAAAATCGAGAATCTTCTTCCCGGTTGACGGATCCGGTAGCCTATCCGGCGCCATACCTTTCATTACACACACAGCTGCCATCACCAACTTAACAGCTTCTGGTGGATTTTTCATTGATTTGACTAAAGTGATATCTGCCGGTTTCAAAGTATTTAAAGCCGAAACCGCTTCTTCCAAAATTGGAATGGCTAAAGCTAAATCAGCTTCACATTCCGCTTTTAGAGCTTGCGATTCGGCAGCTTGTATGTTAGCAGCTTCTTCATCTTTTCTCACTATGGCAGAAACTCGTTCGACTTCTATGGTTTCTCTCGCAATTTGTTCCATCACTTCTATCGCTTTTCGAGTCATCAGTTTCAGCTCCGGTTGCAAAGCTTCCAAAGATATCTGCATTTCGGCGATTTGGCTAGCTGCAAACTGCAATTTATCCAAACCTATCACGTATCTCATCTTGGCTTTCATAATTTCTCCTTGTCTCGTGTTGGTCAATTTCGTATAAGATCGTATAAGTTCCAGATAAGAAGCAGACGTGATGTACGATTTCCTCCCAGTTTCTTTCAAAAACCCAGCTGAAACCTTCCGTGCCGAAACGTGAAAATATTTACACGCAATTATCGCCGACAGTTTTGTTTCTGCCGACAGATTAACTTCTTCCATCCAGCTGTGGGCCACTTTTTCTAAAGCGTCTTCGGGCCAATCTTCAAACCAGTCGATCGTGCAACAATTCACAAGCGATGGATACAACCGTAAGCGCGTCCTGAACGCAGATCCAATAGGACTGAAGCACAAGATCATGTGTAGCCGTTCGCGGGTCCTTTTGATGAAGAACGTAAAGACTTGGAGGGCACTTACGTCCAAATTTCGGTTTCCACCTTGGGCGGCCAACCTGGCCAATTCCATAACTTCTTGTTTCTCGTCAATCTGGAATATATTGGGCACTTCTCCCGCGTTTAAGAGGCAATCGATGTCGGATAAGAAGCTTTCTTCTTTGATTTGACCTTCGGTGAACAGAAAAACTGTGGATTTACCTCTTCCGCCTGCTTCTTTCACCACTTTTTTGATATCTTCCCTCCATTCGTTCATTCCATAATTTTTTGTGATTTCCGGTTGGAAAAACGAGTGCCCCGAAATGGTAGTGGCGACTCTTGTTAACGATTGACGACCGGATCCGCTTATACCCACAAGTAGCGCACTACCGCAGGGCATTGATAAAATCCGACATACTTTTGATAAATGCTCCAATGCATACTTAAACAACACGATGTCCATCTTATTCTGATGGGTTGTGTTGTATTCCTCCAAGCAATTTAGAGAAACGTCTAGAAAAGCTTTGACGTTCGTAATTTCTTCATATTTCACTTCATCTTCCGACGAATCCATGTCCAAATACGTTCCAAACATCAACTTCAGCAAACTTTCCTCACTTACGGTTCCATCGTCCTCTAATCCCAAGTGTTCAAAAATGTTATCAAAGTGTTCTTTAAAAAACTCCCGAACGGACGATCTTATTTTGTTGTACAACCATTTTTTGTCATCGTTGTCCACCAAACGATCGTAAAAAACACGCAAAGTTTCATGGACCCAAATTTTAGCAAACATAGTTTTGTTTTCGGCCGATTCCTTCCTTAACATTCCGCAACCAAAAATTATACGAGAGAAGTCTCGTAAATTGAAAACGTAGTGACTTTTTGCCGGTGTTGGTCTCAAATTGATCATGCACTGTTGGAACATGTTAAGGGATGCTGCCACAATTTGCGTCACGCTTTGTATAACTTCGCTGGGGAATCCGTTCTTTTTGTATGCCAACATTAGGACGTTGCTAAAAATTTTTGACTGGCTCTCATCTGAAAATTCGTTGATCGAAAAAATGCTAAAGTGGCGCAAAAATCGAGAGTAAATTTCTTGTCGGCTTCCACCTGGAGGACCCATGGCAGCTGTTATTAAAATATCGTGCAGGTAAATTGGAGTGGTATCTCGGAAGTCGTACCAGTTTTTGTGGTCAAAGTACTGCCGAAGAAGTTCAATCGGCGGTTGGGCTCCGTAAACTTCCTTAACTGGCATATTTAAATCATCCACGAAAATTATCGTGGTCATTCCTTTCGGGGCTCCATAATGCCCGCGTTTGCGTTTTAATAGTTTTGAAATAATTAAGTCCTGCGTTTGGTTTGCTGTTATTTTGACCGTGAACGTTACGAAAGCTGGTTCGAATTTGTTTTGATCCAGTTTATTCATGAGCAGGTCTTGCATGTAAAAACTTTTTCCCGTTCCGGTGGGTCCGACGAAGAGAAAAGAAACGTGGTGTTTGATGTGTTTCTCCGCCACGTACATATATTTTAACGTATCGACCGTTGGAATCAAAGCTTGCTGAATGTTAACGGCGTCTTCCACTCTCATGGATTTAACAATTTCGGGCCAATACTTCCAGTTTCCTTTGCTTTTGTACACGTAGAGATAATCGACGAATAAACCTTCTGATGGAAATTGAATTTCTAATTTGTCCATCATTGGTGGGTATGGGTGGTCGTCGTTTTCACCTTTCCACATGCCTCTTACAAACTCATCAAATTTTTCTCGGGAATTGGTATCCAAAATTGATCCAATGCCCCAAACGGTGGCATAAATAATGGTGGCTTGGATCCAACTGATTAGGTACTTGAAGTCTTCTTCTTTTTTGGTACTTTCGTTACACGCATCCGTTAATGTCATGTCGACAATTTGGAACATGTTTTTGACCAAATTGATTTCTCCCGAATTGCATAATTGGTTACAATATTTACGAACAAAGTAAAGCGAAGGTGGAATCACCCAATCCAGTAATTGAAGAATGTAAGGTTCGTTAGGGCCACACCACTCTTCACTACAAGTTGGTATCCATGAATCGACATGTGGTCTCCATCCTAAAGTGGACGGTTCCATGTATATCATTCCACAACGGGAAACCTGCACAGAAAAAATGTGATGGAAGAGGAATTACGTTTGAGAAACTTACCGTTGCAGGAGAAGCTTGCGATAAATCCATAACCTCAAAGATCATGGACATGGAGTTGGTCATCGCCATTACCTCGCCGGACATCAGGCACAACTTTTTGTTATCATCCAGCACAGTATTCATATTTTCGATCCAAACAGCATCGACGGGTCCATCAAATATAACCCACTTTCTGTCTGGAGCGGTGTCTTGTACCATGGTGCGGAAACATGTCGCAACGACCCCATCAAACCATTCGTAAGAAACCGGATCAAACTGACCGTAAAGTTGACCCATGGTTATCGACTTTGGATTAATAAACTGATATTTCACAGGCTGTTCTGGATATCCCTTCTTGTTTAAAATTGTTAGCGTGTCTGCCAGGACTTTCAAGGTCATTGTTTTTCCGGCAAAGGGTTCGCCGACCAACATAAACCCATGTCTTACGATCATCATTTCGAACGTTTGGATGACTTTCGTTACAACGCATTCTCTAACTTGAAGGGACCTTGTTTGGCAGGATTCTCTCATGGAATCAATAAAAACCATGTAGTCGGCTTCGGGCAAAACCGTTCCTGGGAATAAATCGGAAATTATTCCTTCGAACAAGGGCACATCGTGATTCAAAAATTTAGGTAAATTCACATCCAAAATTGACCGTAACAACAAGATATCTTCGTCTTCATCTGGGAACTTGCGTTTGTTGTTACCGCAAGCTGATAAAACCGACTTGACGGCTCTCATTCCGTAATCGTAGTGATTTTGAGATGAAAGTTGCTCCGAGCAAAGTCTGTAGACAGTGACAATTTTTACCGAAAGCTTTCGGGCAATAATGAAACCGTAGGAGTACAGTGATATTTCTCCAATCATAGCGTAATCGGGGACCATCATAGCTACCGTTCGGAAGAGAACTTTCAAGTTGTCTGGTAGTTCTGATCGACCGGCATAACCAGGATTCATAGTGATGCAAACGTAACATCCCATTTTTAGTGGTAATTCAGTACCTTCGAATACAAACTTGGTTAGATGGGCTCGAACCGCCATGACGATGCATAAAATTTGTTGGGCCACAACCGAAAGGACTTCTACCTCGATACGGTTGAACTCATCAAAACAAACCCACGCTCCAGCTGCAGCCAAACCTTTGAAAAACTTTCCCATGGCTTTATAGTCAAGCCCATCGGAGCAATTGAAGACTACGCACTGTACCGCAAGGGCTTTGGCTAAATCTTTTGTGGTTTCTGTTTTTCCTGTACCTGCAGGTCCTTCGGGAGCACCGTTCAAGTGCAAATGATAGGCTCCCACTAAGGTTCTATAACACCTGTCGGTGAGGGGTGTAATAACCAATCTGTCGCTGTTGCCCAAATATTCGTAGGCATAGTTCACGGTCGCATTGATGATGCGGACTATACAGTTGTCTTCCCAATAGTAACGCAACTGAGACAACCACTTGAATTCGGAATCCTTTTTAACCCCCTTATCGAATAAATCCTGCACCACATCCTTCGCGTGCACGTCGATAACAATCAAAGCCTTGATGCTAATTCTGGCGAGATTAGTTAACGTGGGATTACGTACCAAAGTGACGATGTCGTTTAGGTCGGCTTTCAACTCTTCGGTGAAATCCCTCATCGCATTCGATTTTGGAGAATTCAAAGCGTTTTGGACATTTGCGGTCCAATAAATTTGGGAAACTGCAAGAACCGCTTGCCCGGGCCACAAAGTCACCCATTTGGGGCGGTCCGTAAGCTTGTAATCCAACCATCCGTTAAAAATTTCATCTTTTACCGCAATCAACATTTGTTCTTCAACTTGGAGTAGCCACTTTTCCACGCTTCCTCGAGCTTCTTCCGTGTTAACTATGGTTCTAAAGTCGACTCGTTCTTTTTCTTCGCTTATCATGGCATGGATTTGCATTTTTGGATCGAAGTCTAATCGATTAACTCCTTCAAAGCACTTTCTCAAGTGAGGTTGCACTCGTAACGGATCTTTCGTTTCGGATAAAATCTCCAACATTTCGTCGTTGGATAAGAAAAAAAATCTGGCGAAATAAATCCGTTTTCGTTCCAAATATGCGGTTACACCTTCGCTGATTCGTTCTAACATTTTAGTGCAAGCAAGCATGTTTTCTAGTAATCCAGCTTGTGGAGCGGTGTCAATCACTTTTGGAACCATAATCACCGATTTCATATACCGACGGTAGACGCTGTCGACTTCCTTGAAGAGGCCCCCCTCTTCGGGCATTTGGCTGACTATGTCTTTGGAAGAAAAAATTGGAAGGAGATATAACCACTGGGCTTGAACTTTAGTCCATTCGTCTATCGTGTCATTAACTCGTGAGACTTTATCGTACCAAGCTCGGACTTGCGTTTCGTATGGTTTAACAAAAACGGAACCTCTCATAGTGAGCGCTTTGATTATATGATCGTCGAGTATGACTTGAATATCGTCGATACCGGTGAGAATGTTAATTCCAGTGTCTTTGTACACCATCGTTTTGAAATTCACACCCTCCCACTCTGCTTGCATCTTAAGAAGGTTTGAAAGGAGTTGGCGTTCTTTGACAGCCCCGTTGCTGATAATCTCGTACTTATCCACATCAGCTTGCAAACCCAGATGCATAATTTTATTCAAAGTGGTTCCCGCGTTTGGTGTCAAATCGAAACCAGCAATTTCGGACATTTCATCCCAGTGCCTTTGCAGCAAGGCATCGTTGCACATAATTCCCATCATGATTAAGGTGGGTCGAAATTCTTTGATCTGTTTTAAAGTTTTACTGCAAAGTGTTATTGGAGCAGGTTGGTTGATCGGATCTGGATCTTCCACCAAACCTCTAAACTGGAAACGGCTATTTTCGGCGATGGCTACCTTAATTTTATTTCGGTAGGTTTTTATGGTTTTCATCAACTCCTTTAAGTAATCGTCGATGGTGGCTTCCGCTTGGGTGAAATCTAGAAATTCAAAAGGACCGTCGGTCCACGCATAAAAATTCCTTCGCCACAAAAAGCAAACTTTCACCAACCGATAGAACGGATAAAGATGAGCTTTTACTTCTTTGAGAAGAACAAATTGCGAAATTGGAAACTTGAACGTTAATTCTTCCGCGTTAATCCAGACTTGTTCGGCGTCGAAACCTCGAATGTATACCAAAAGGTTGGCCAAACGATTGATATATTCTCGGGCGTTGTCAGAGTCGTCCATGTCGTCGAGAAGCTCCAAACTGGGAATGAAATTATCTATTCCGTTGTTTAACTTTTCCACTTTTTTCTGCAATCGTTCTTCGAATTCGGCTTTGCTGTTCTCGAAGATTGAAGAGTTCATTTCTAGGATGGGTCTAATGTCGAAGTACCATAACACAGTTTTCGAGTTCAAATCCATGTGTTCTGTGGAAAGAGTCGTCATTTCGATAAGTTTGGTGAGGATTATCAACGATTCTTCGATTCTTTCCTTCAGACTCGTCATTAACTCGGTGTTGGCCCATAACATGTACACGCCCATTTCGACCAGCTCTTCGGACGTTTCGGGTACTTTCATGGCTCTGATAGCCAACATTTCGAAGTGCTCGCTTATGTCTTCATTTTCCCAAATATGTTGGGCCACGAGTTTTTGGGCAACCTTATCGATCATATCATTTAATGCGTAGTTGATTGCGTCCCTACAGGAAGATTGGTCAAGTTGGCCTATCAGGTAATGTTGGTAGTCGACCATACTCGATAACTTTTCGGTGTAAGATCGGTAGAAGTCGGCCTTTGCGAAACCTTCCTCGTAAGAAATTTCTTGAAACTGGTTTTCGGTATTTTGGAATACTTTTACGCTTGCAGTTTCATCGCTCCAATGTTGGGATTCAATGTAAATGCTGCCAAATTCCTTGTTTAATCTTTTTACGTACTTATCGACAGGAGAAAACAGCCGTTTTAGGTTTTTTCCTAACTTTTTTATGTACTCCTGCATGCGAGTCGCAGGTATGCAGATTTTGATTAGGGAATTGGGTTGATTTGGTAAACAAAGAGTTTCTAACGTTTCTAAATTGTTCGCGATGGTAGTAATTTTGTCGATCAGCTCCAAGTACATTGCGTTTGTTTCTTCGAAGGAAGGATCTAACACAATTTTTTTGTCGTACTTCATACTCATTTGCAAAAACGGAACGAGTTCGTCGTGTTCGGTTACGTACAAAAGGTGTTCTACAGTGGTCATCAAAGCTTGGCCTAAGAAAATAGTCATCAAATTAGTTCCGCACTTCATATAACTCAGCCACAGGTTGGATAGTAAGTGAGTGTTGTCTTTTTTTACAAACACAGTTACGCTTCTGTACCAAATCTGAATCAAATCCTGCGCTTTTCTAATTTCCTCGTAGAAAATATCTTTCAAGTCTTGGAGCTGATAGGCTTGATCCCTAAAATTGGCAAAACCTATCAAACAAGGTGGTAAATCTTCAACGCAAAGTCTCAAAAGGCCTTGCATTAGGGGGAACGTGATGAAGAGTCTTTGTTCAAAATTTCTTTGGATTCGTTGGAAATTTTTACGAAAATGCGTTTGACCTGGTAATTTAAAAGGTTCTAGTACTATATGCTTATCGAGTGAGTCATCGATTGGGTTTATAACACATACAACTCCTACCTTATGGGTTACGTTAACAAACTCTTGATGGACTTCTCTCATTAACGGTTTCAGGACGCTTTCCACGTTTCCATCTTTCAGTACAGTAACATCAACATAACGCAAAATGTGTTGGTCGATATATTTGCTGCAGAGTGGTGTGGGCAAATTCCAAGCACTGCTAAGTAAATCGGGATGAGCGGTGTACTTCTTAGCGATTACCGGGTAATCGGGTGCGACTTTCACTTTGAATTCTTTAATTTTAGTTTGTCCTACGTTTTCTTTAAAAAATTTTATCACTTGCTTTCGTTTCATTTCCGAAACATTTAAACTCGCGATCATTTCGTTGGTTATTTCGTTGGGGAGTAAGTCGGTTAAGCTTGGTATCGAAAGTTTTTTTATCTTTTTAACCAACCGCGGTTTTGGTCGCTTCTTTTCCATTTTGCTAAACTCGCACGAGTAGGAATTTTACGTGGTTGTCACCTTGCCGGCTAATTCTCGACTTATCTGCAATATTAAATCCTGATTTGTTTTGTCGATAAACTTGGAAGGGAATTTCGTTTACATGTTTTACCTTTATGTAACAAACCTCGCGCACATCCAGAAAAATAATATAATATTGTGTAAATAATAAAATTGTATAAATAAATCAATAAAAATATTTAAACGTCTAATAGACAAATACGTAAAAATTAATTAAATCATACACACAACGGACACTTTGATATTTATAATAAAATTTTAAATAACTTAATTTTTAAGAAAAATTAACAATTATTTAAAAAAGCTATGATAGACCATAGAAAAATTTAAATTGGTTAACTTTTGAAAAAGTTAGGAGTGTATTTTTTTTACAAATATTGCTTTTGATAGAAAATAACTCGAAAACTGTGCGTTTTACAGAAAAAAGTATTCTAATCAATTTTGTAGCTTGAAGACTTGGAATTCTAAAATTCGTTTTAAAATCGAAATCGGATTGTTTTTAAAGAAGTTATCCGCATTTAAAGGATTTAAAGTACTTAAACTTAACCAAGCGCTAACATAATTGAATTTTAACTGTATCTGAAGTAATACCTAGTATTACATATAGAATTTGTATTCAAAAATCACTTTAAAAGCATTTTAATTTCCACTTACCGATTGGGTAGGACTGGTTATATTGTTGAAAAAGTGATTAAAATGGGGGTGGGTTATATTTTGTATTTTGTACATATTCTAATTAATTTTATAGCTTGAAGACTTGGCATTCTAAAATTCTTTTTAAAATCGAAATCGGGTTGTTTTTAAAGAAGTTATCCGCATTTAAAGGATTTAAAGTGCAAATTTCTTGTTTTTGAATTTTAACGATAATTTAACCAAGCGCTAAAATAATTGAAGTTTACTGTAACCGAAATAATACAAAGTACATAGAATCTTTATTCAAAAATCACTTTAAAAACATTTTAATTGCCTCTTAACGATAGGGTAGGACTGGTAATATTTTTGAAGAAGTGATTAAAATTGGGGGTGGGTCATGTTTTGTATTTTGTACAAACATTAGGTTTTTTATATGAAATAACTCAAAAACTGTGCATTTTACAGAAAAAATTATTCTAATCAATTTTGTAGCTTGAAGACTTCGCATTCTAAAATTCTTTTTAAATCGAAATCCGATTGTTTTTAAAGAAGTTATCCGCATTTAAAGGATTTAAAGTGCAAATTTCTTGTTTGTGCATTTTTACGAGAACTTAATCAAGCGCTGAAATAATTAAATTTTAACTGTAACCGAAATAATACAAAGTACATAGAATCTTTATTCAAAAATTACTTTAAAAACATTTTGATTGCCACTTAACGATAGGGTAGAACTGGTAATATTTTTGAAAGAGTGAATAAAATAGGGCTAGGTCAAGTTTTGTATTTTGTACAAACATTATGTTTTTGATTTGAAATAACTCAAAAACCGTGCGTTTTATAGAAAAAATTATTCAAATCGATTTTGTAGCTTGACGACTTGGCATTCTAAAATTCTTTTTAAAATCGAAATCCGATTGTTTTTAAAGAAGTTATCCGCATTTAAATGTTTTAAAGTGCTTAAACTTAACCAAGCGCTAAAATAATTGAATTTTAACTGTAACTGGGGTAATAACATAGTACATAGAATTTGTATTCTCAAATCACTTTAAAAGCATTTTAATTGCCACTTATCGATTGGGTAGGACTGGTAATATTTTTGCAAATGTGAATAAAATAGGGGGTGGGTCATGTTTTGTATTTTGTACAAACATTATTGTTTTTGATATGAAATAACTCAAAAACTGTGTGTTTTACAGAAAAAATTATTCTTACAAGTTTTGTATCTGGAACACTTAGCATTCTAAAATGCTTTTGAAAATTAAAATAGCTTAGTTTTTAAAGAAGTTATCGAACTTTATATGATTTTAAATAACAATATCAAAAAAACACAAACTCTTTTCTGTTAAACTTGCAATAACTCAAAAAGTATGCGTTTTACAAGAAAACTTGTTCTATACAGTTTTATAGTTTCAAAAGTTACCATTATGAATATCTTGGAAAAATGTAAATCGGTTAACTTTTGAAGAAGTTATCCGCATTTAAACGATTTAAGGGGGGCAAACACAATTTTAAGTACCAATATCAAATTCACACAAAATTCTTTTCTGTTGAACTAGCAATAACACTAAAACTGTGTGTTTTACAAGGAAACTTTTTCTATACAGTTTTGTAGTTTCGAAAGTTACCATTATGAATATCTTAGAAAAATTTTAATCGGTTAACTTTTGAAGAAGTTATCCGCATTTAAAGGATTTAAAGGGCAAATTTTTTGTTTGGGAATTTTAACAAAAACTTAACCAAGCACTAATAAAATTGAATTTTAACTGTGACTGAAGTAAATCATAGTATATAGAATTTGTATTCAAAAATCACTTTAAAAATATTTTAATTGCCAATTACTGATAGGGTAGGACTGGTAGTATTTTTGAAAAATTGAATAAAATAGGGGGTGGGTCATGTTTTGTATTTTGTACAAACATTATTGTTTTTGATATGAAATAACTCAAAAACTGTGCGTTTACAGAAAAAAGTGTTCTAAGAAATTTTGTAGCTTGAACACATACCATTCTAAAATGCTTTTGAAAATTAAAATAAGTTAGTTTTTACAGAAGTTATCGGGCTTTATAAGATTTTAAGTATCAATATCCAATCAATATCAAAAAAACACAAACTCTTTTCTGTTAAACTAGCAATAGCTCATAAAGTGTGCGTTTTACAAGAAAACTTGTTCTATACAATTTTATAGTTTCAAAATTTACCATTATGAATATCTTGGAAAAATGTAAATCGGTTAACTTTTGAAGAAGTTATCCGCATTTAAAAGATTTAAGGTGCAAATTTCTTGTTTGTAAATATTTACAAAAACTTAAACAAGCGCTAAAATATTTAATCTACAATTATATAATTTGAAACATAGTCGTGATAATCTCCCCCCCCCCCACCTGTTGAAAACCGGAACTTGAATTTTTGAAACAGAAAAGTAAATTTGAACGAGTATTTCACATTTAAGATTTTGAAGATACAAAGTTAATTATTAACTTGAAACAAACTTATAAGTTCCCGGATCTTCAAGTTATAAACTTGAAATTACCTAATTTAAAGAAGTTAAAACTTTCTTTTCAGTTGGAAACGGTGCTCGTTAAAGTAAGAAAATCAAATAAAATAAAAATTTAATTACTCCCTTGCCAATATAGGAAGTCTTTTACAAAAAGCTCCGTACTAAACGTGTCACAATTGATTCTATTAATTTTGTTTGTGTAAAGGTTTTCAAGTTGGTCACGTGACACAATAAAAAATATAAATAATATTTTAAGGGGTAGTAACTCATAAACTCTGCGTCTTGCGGAAAAATATTTTTCTATTAAGCTTTGTAGATTCAATAATTATAAGTCTCAGAAGCTCATAAAAGTTTAAATTGGTTACCTTTTGAGGAAGTTATCAGCTTTTTAATGACCCTATAATGATTTTGGTGTATGATTATAACACCTAAGCTCTGCGTTTTACTTAAAAAACTATAATAATAAACTTTATTACTTAACTGTTCTAAAAAGTGCATAAAAAAATTAAAATCGGTTCGCTTTTCAAACGTTATCTGATTTTAAAACGATTTTAAATGCAAATTACGATTTTAGTTGGTGATAATTCAAAAACTGTGCGCTTAAAACTATGCGTACAAATTTTGTAGCTTGAACAGCAGCGCTCATAAAAATTTAAATTGTTACCTTTTGAGAAGTCATCAAATTTTAACCGATTTCATGGTTTCAAATGCAATTATGATTTTGGTTAGTGATAACCTGATAATTTAAAAAAAGGCGTGCGCTTTTGATCGGAAAAAAGTGGGATTTATAGTGGAAATTTCACTCGTTTCTAGTTTGACAGGTGATAACTCAAATAATGTAGGTTTTGCAAAAAAAAAACTATTTTAGCAAATTTTGTAGCTTAAACTATTAGCGCTCTAAAAGGCTAATAAAAAATAATATCGGTGCAGCTTTTCAGAAAGTCAGCAAACTTCAATTACGTATTTGAGTTTGACGTGCGATAACTCAAAAACTGTGCATTTTACAGAAAAAGCTAATCACACAATTTTTTTACCTTAAACAATTACTTTTATAGAAAAAGCTCGAAAATTGAAATCGGTTAAGTTTTGCGGAAGTTATCGGCATTTAAGGGTGGTGTTACCAGATTTAATTCGTTTCCGATGCGTGGATGGCGCTAGGTCCGGTTACGCCTCCTCCGAACATGTTTGGTGTCACTGCTTTAGAAGAAAAAAAACTAGAAGCCGATTTCGAGTTTTCTCTTATAAAGGAAACAATTTTTTGAATGAACCCTTATTTACTATACAAACCGTGTGGCGTCCGTCGATATTTGAATGATCCTATCGGTTTAAAGTTAAAAAGTTTTTAAAATTTATTCTTTTGACCCTTTTACTTTTGATGTTATATTTAGTTAGTTACTTGACGTTGCAAGTGAGTTATTATACGCCCTTCATCTTTCTTTTATGTAGAAATTTATGAAGTCCCGAGAGTGTTTTTGAAGATATTTGCGCGTCTTGCAGAATAAACTTCTCTCGCATTCCGCTTTTAATTAGATGCAATATTTAACACTTTCTGTATTTTTTAATGATTTATTAAATCAAATTTGAAAAATTTTGGTGTTACATTTTCTCTTTGCTATATTTATTTTGCTAGCAAAACACCTGAAATCCATTATCATTATCTGATTTTGCACTTTGATAATGATGAATAGCGTCAGCATGGGGAAGTACCCTAATAACTATTTAATTTTATGGAAAATCGAAGGTAATCATGCCTGATTACTTTTGATATCATTAATATCAACCGTGCTATTTTGATACGATGCTGATCAATTTACACGTACCTATCTCGACATTCACACCTCAAATTTAATTTTAGAAATAATTGGAACGAAAATTGCCCTTCGACTTTAAAAAAAGTTAACAATTAAAAGTAGTGGCGTCCGAGAATAGAAAAATTGTAATGAGATCAGACTCGTTGAACAAAATTGATAAGGAAGTTATTCCTGCGACAGATTACCTCGATGAAAATAAATTAACGGTTAAAAAGTATCGTAACACACTGTATATATCACACAATGAATTTTAACCGTGTATTTTTGAAATATTTGCACATTTTTGTAACACTGAGGATTATGTTGCCTATTGATTTATGTGTCTCATATTTTAAGTATTTCACAAAGAAAATACTTTAACGAGCATTGTTGGTGTCAGATTTCCCGAGCTTATGTTTATTTGAGACTCTTTTTTATGAAAATCAAAACCAGCTTGAACCGAAATAGAATTTTTTTGAGCTTTAAATTGTGTAACCTGATAATATGTTCACGAATCATCTAGTTGAAAGGGTTTACAAATTTTGTTAGTAGTTTGAAAGGATCACTCATAGTGGCATAGTAAAATATTGGGGTAGATAACGGTCATTATTTTAATCAGAAACTGTAAATTCGACATCACTGCTATGGATTTCGATTCAAGTTGCACCTGTATCCATGTTATATTTTGGGAATCAACGGTTTATGTTACAATTCTTCCGATAATTCATAAACGGTCACAGATAGGTCAACAAAGTTAAGAATTAAAAATATTGAGAATTACAAACTACATATTTTTTGTGTATGTAATTTTGTCCGTCAAGCTAACGGTTTAGAAGTTATGAACGTTCAAACCTTTAAATTATCTAATTTGTATTTTATAACGTGAAATAACCGTGAAATTGCGACATTTTTTCACGTAACGCATGAACCATTCCAGATAGAAAAAAAAACTTAATATAAATTTTATAGTTCATTAAAAACTACAGATTTTTTTACTCCATGGTTTTCCTCGTTTCCTTATCGGTTTATAAGTTATGAATCATTAAACCTCTAAATTCGCTTCCGCATATTTTCCAAAGTGAAATAACCGTCAGTCGCCACATTTTGTCACATAATTCATTAACCTTGTCAGTTAGAATAAAAAACTTAAAATAAATTTTATAGGCAATTAAAAATTACAGATTTTTTGACTCCATAGTTTTCCTCGTTTCCTTAACGGTTTAGAAGTTATGAACCTTTAAACCTGTAAATTGTCTACCGAATATTTGACAAAGTGAAATAACCGTCAGTTGCTACATTTCGTCACATAATTCATTAACCTCATCAGTTAGAAAAAAAAAACTTAAAATAAATTTTATAGGCAATTAAAAACTACAGATTTTTTGACTCCATAGTTTTCCTCGTTTCCTTAACGGTTTAGAAGTTATGAACATTTAAACCGAAAATTGTCTACAGAATATTTGACAACGTGAAATAACCGTCAGTTGCTACATTTCGTCACATAATTCATTAACCTTGTCAGTTAGAAAACAAAACTTAAAATAAATTTTATAGGTAATTAAAAACTACAGATTTTTTAACTCCATAGTTTTCCTCGTTTCCTTAACGGTTTAGAAGTTATGAACCTTTAATCCTGTAAATTGTCCACCGTATATTGGGCAAAGTGAAATAACCGTCAGTTGCTACATTTCAGTTAGGAAAAAAAAACTTAAAATAAATTTTATAGGCAATTAAAAACTACAGATTTTTTGACTCTATGGTTTTCCACGTTTCCTTAACGGTTTAGAACTTATGAACCTTTAAACCTGTAAATTGTCTACAGAATATTTGACAAAGTGAAATAACCGTCAGTTGCTACATTTCGTCACATAATTCATTAACCTTGTCTGTTAGAAAAAAAACTTAAAATAAATTTTATAGGCAATTAAAGACTACAGATTTTTTGACTCCATAGTTTTCCTCATTTCCTTAACGGTTTAGAAGTTATGAACCTTTAAACCTGTAAATTGTCTACCGAATATTTGACAAAGTGAAATAACCGTCAGTTGCTACATTTCGTCACATAATTCATTAACCTCATCAGTTAGAAAAAAAAACTTAAAATAAATTTTATAGGCAATTAAAAACTACAGATTTTTTGACTCCATAGTTTTCCTCGTTTCCTTAACGGTTTAGAAGTTATGAACCTTTAAACCTGTAAATTGTCTACCGAATATTTGACAAAGTGAAATAACCGTCAGTTGCTACATTTCGTCACATAATTCATTAACCTTGTCTGTTAGAAAAAAAACTTAAAATAAATTTTATAGGCAATTAAAGACTACAGATTTTTTGACTCCATAGTTTTCCTCATTTCCTTAACGGTTTAGAAGTTATGAACCTTTAAACCTGTAAATTGTCTACCGAATATTTGACAAAGTGAAATAACCGTCAGTTGCTACATTTCGTCACATAATTCATTAACCTCATCAGTTAGAAAAAAAAACTTAAAATAAATTTTATAGGCAATTAAAAACTACAGATTTTTTGACTCCATAGTTTTCCTCGTTTCCTTAACGGTTTAGAAGTTATGAACCTTTAAACCTGTAAATTGTCTACCGAATATTTGACAAAGTGAAATAACCGTCAGTTGCTACATTTCGTCACATAATTCATTAACCTTGTCTGTTAGAAAAAAAACTTAAAATAAATTTTATAGGCAATTAAAGACTACAGATTTTTTGACTCCATAGTTTTCCTCATTTCCTTAACGGTTTAGAAGTTATGAACCTTTAAACCTGTAAATTGTCTACCGAATATTTGACAAAGTGAAATAACCGTCAGTTGCTACATTTCGTCACATAATTCATTAACCTCATCAGTTAGAAAAAAAAACTTAAAATAAATTTTATAGGCAATTAAAAACTACAGATTTTTTGACTCCATAGTTTTCCTCGTTTCCTTAACGGTTTAGAAGTTATGAACCTTTAAACCTGTAAATTGTCTACCGAATATTTGACAAAGTGAAATAACCGTCAGTTGCTACATTTCGTCACATAATTCATTAACCTTGTCTGTTAGAAAAAAAACTTAAAATAAATTTTATAGGCAATTAAAAACTACAGATTTTTTGACTCCATAGTTTTCCTCATTTCCTTAACGGTTTAGATCATAGAGTTATGAACCTTTAAACCTGTAAAATTGTCTACCGTATATTTAAGAATTAAGAAGAATAATCCGCTCCAGAACGTAAGACAAACTTGCAGCAGTATTTGCTGCTGAATAAAAATAGAATAATCATACATAAATAATTGTGGAGACCGGGGGTCTGGGGGGTATGGAATACCCCCCAGAATGGAATTACTTTAGATAAGTTAGAAAATTAAAAATCTGTTCCCTTTTTAACAGTTAATAAGACTTTCCTAGAAGTTATCGTCTTTGTAGGAAACTGTAAAATTCAAGTTCGTACGTAGCGTTTTTGAGACGATAAATTTAGAAGTATATATTGTATGTATTGTATGGAATACCCCCCAGAACCACACGAGAGCCATGCCGGAGTAGAAATATCCAGATTTTATTAACTTTGTCGTATTCAATTCAGCTACATGAATAATTATTACAGTATTGCAATAAAAAACCAGTCTCGCGTACGACTGGGGGGACCAGACCCCCCGGTCTCAATAAATACTGTTCATAATTAACTATTATTTCATGTTTCTTAAGCAGTGGAAAGTATGCGATTGCGATAAGTAGTTTTTGGGTCGAATTACCCAGTCGCCTGTTGGGCTAATAACACAAATCAAAATATTTTGTGAGATGCGACAACAGTGCATTCCACCATCGACAGAAATATCGTCACAGTCTTAAGTGGATTTTATCTTCCAACAGGACGACATCGGGGAAAATTGATGTAGCTAACGCTTTGACGGGGGGGGGGGGGGTATTTGAATATTTTGATTTTGAAGTAATCAATAGGACAGTTGGGCCTGAGAAAATTTTATTTGCACCACTTTTTTCGGTAATATTCGGTAATTACCACTACTCTAAAACATCTTTATTCGGTAATAGCGGTAATTATCGAAAATGAGCGACAAAAATGGTGGGTTCATAAAACTTTTCCAGGCCCAACCGTCCTATTCTCTACTATTACGCTAACCGTCGTACTATATTTAGAAACTTTCTCGCATAACTCGTTAACCGTAGTAGATACAAAAAAAAGTTTTTTATAAAAATTATAGGAAATTATAAAATACACAATTTTTATTTAATAATTTTTTTCGTTAACCTAAAGGTTGCGGAGTTATGTACGTTGAAACCGTCAATTATACAATACCAGGGTGCAATAACCGTCATCCATCTATAAATTTTTTCATATAACTCGGCAACCAACCGTATGAGAAAAAAAAATTGTCTATAAAAAATTTACACAATTAAAAGTTCCACATTTCTCGTTTCCATATTCTTTTCTTTCAACTAACGGTTCGAAGTTACGCGGATGAAACTCGTGAATTTTTTAACAGGCCCAAGTTTTAACACGCACATGAACAGCGGTTTTTTCTTTCCACCTTCTCAGCATACGAAAATATCTTCATTTGAGAAGATTGCCAGGTTAAGAATGAAAGAATGCACTTGTAAATCTAGAAAATTTTCCTATAATCCCGCACAGATTTCCTTTTTATCTTACCGGATGAAAACCGCACTTACATTTATGACGGACAATTTAATTTAATTAATTTTACTTTTTATGTGCGTAATTATATTTTTCGGGTTATTTTACGGTTTGTTGTGTATACTTTTGGTATATTTATTCGTTAACAGCCAAGTTGGAAACCGTATCAAATTTACTATCTTCATGAATAACATAAGAAACAAAGATCGTAAAATTTTTATTTTTCACTTTTATTTGCGAACTAAAAGCCGTTAACAACAATTAAATTAAATTTTTAATATATTTACTGACGTTAAATTAACATTTTCTTTTATTTTCAGGTAAGTCCACGTTTCTGTTCCAATTGGGTGAGTTTTTTGGGACTTTTGCTTTATGAAAATTCGTTGGGGAGTTTCTTTTAGGTGTTGATATAATTTCAACATCTTTTTTAGCTCTCTTATGATGTGAAATTATTTAAGAGCCATGTTATAAGGCTTATATGAAGTAGAAACTGCGATAATCGAATTATTTTCCCATCTTTTACTACAAGCGTAGTTTATGAAAGCTGCTCTGAATGGAGAACATAATACAGATTAATGTTGTGATTTTTATAATAACCTTCAACCAAAATATGAAAAGATGCTGTTGTTTTCTTTTTAATAAACCTCTAAATTGTTATTTTAAATTTTCCATTATTAAAAATGACGCTTTTATAAATTTTACCTTAACTCGGGAAATTTTTTCTTACTCCTATTTTGCTAAAATTTTTATAAGCTGGAAGCATTACAATGACTTGATAAAAAAGAATTTGTTTTTAAATTCCTCTTTGTTAAAAGATAACGCAGTTTGGTGGATCGTGATTATAACAAAGAAGGGGAAGCAGGGACAAAAAAATTCAAATTAATTATTTTGTATGCTTTCGAAGCTGCTCGTTTTAAAATTTCTTTATTTTGTTTGGTGAGGAGGGTCTTGTACCGATTCCTAAAAAAATTCCGCAACGGCTCGATATTACCCAGGTCGCGCAGTATAAAATTTTAATTTATTTTTTGCCGAAAAACAATTTTGAAATTGGATTCAATCAAATTTGTTTGTGTGTGTGAACTTTTTGTCGTAGTTAAAATTTAATTTTATTGCAATTTATGCTTCAATAGTAGCCGTTTTATTATCGGATATTACTATCATTGTTCATAAAATAAACATGCACAGCGATTACTATTTAGATAAACGGAAATTACACAAAAGTGTTTATGATTCAAGTTATTAGTTCATGTTCACAGTATTTGAATATTTCCTATACACATAGCGGCTTTATAAGCGCTCCCTGTTTACTATTACAACATTCAATTACGGTTTACTCCAAGTATTTTCTTTTGATTAGGTAATTTTTCAAACGGTAACCGGAAGTGTGACAAAGTAAATCATATTTGCTGCAATTTGATTCACTGAACTCCCGATAACTTCTGCAAACATTAACCGATTTTTAATTTTCTGATTTTTTTGGAAAGATAATTGTTCAAGCTAACATTCATGTCTAAACACGTTTTACCGTAAAACGTACTGTTTGGAAGTTATCAGAAAATAAAAACAGGTTGCATAAAAATGTTTAGTTTTAATCAACTCTGGCTTCCTTTTATTTTAACCGAGGATAACTCAAAGAGTGTGTGTTTTACACAAAAATTAGTATAAACAAATTTTGTCCATTGTACTATTGCCTTTCAAAAAAGTTCAGAAAAATTTAAATCGGATTATTTTTGTAGAAGTTATCGTACATTTATTCGATAAGGTTGCCTAGCTGTTATGTTCAGTTCTAAGAATTATTTTGTTCTGGTAGTTGCCTAGCAACTGATTAGAGACAAAATTATTGAAATGTTAGGAACTGTAAGATTTTAGACAGCTGGAATGACTTGAAATTATATACCACTGCTTCGATGGTCTACCTAATCTTTTACTCAGATGATTGATTCAATTCCAAATTATTGCGGAAGACAAGTGCCAGAAGTCGGGGGGGGGGGGGGGCTAGTTAGGTTTTCATTTTCCAGACGTTAAATAAGGCAAACAAATAGAAGGGGAAAAATTTACTTATTTAACATCAAAGAGAAGAAAAATGGGTGCGATAGCTTGACAAAAACTCATTAAACACAACAACAAATACTACAGTTTAATTGTGTAATTCAGTTCTTAAGGTTCGTCTGTTCGTAACACTCGATGGGTGAAATTCCTTAAAACAATTGGTTTGGAATTACTTTAGATAAGTTAGAAAATTAAAAATCTGTTCCCTTTTTAACAGTTAATAAGACTTTTCTAGAAGTTATCGTCTTTGTAAGAAACTGTAAATTTCAAGTTCGTACGTAGCGTTTTTGAGACGATAAATTTAGAAGAAAAAAATACTCGAACATATTTTATAGCTAGAACAAGTCGCTCTTTAAAAAGTTTAGAACAATAATTTATTCTAATCGGTTAACTTAGAACCCATAAACAATCTTTTGAGCGCAGTGGCGTAACTTCAAATTTTCCTCGATTGAGAGGTGTGCGAAAAAAAAAGCAAAACTTTGTCGCATATGATGCAGTTTACTGGGGGGGGGGGCTTTCATCTTGTTCTGGAGGGTACTCCGTACCCCCAGACCCCCCCCCCCCCCGGTTTCACGCCCGTTTCTTCACATTTTAGAGGATCTCTGATACTGATGCCTCTTATTTTAGGGCATAAAGTGTAAAATATGAAGAGATTGATGGGAAACCGGGGGAGTCTGGAGGGTATGGTATGGAATACCCCTCTATTTCCCTCTAGATTTTACACACATCAACCTATGAATAGTGTGGAGCTGTATATCCCCAGATTTCCCATTTGCAGCATATTTTGGTTCGTTCATATTACTCAAGGTGACAGACGTATTCGTCAGCTACTTATTTAACTTAATTTTAGCTCTTTATAGAATGACATGAGAGGCTCCATCGACTTCCTACTTGCTCTGAGACAATTCAACTCATTAAAAGTTACCGATGGATCGCTTTTTTAGCGGTATTAACAAAAAAGCATCGTTTCCTAACACTAATCTAAGCTCTAACGGCGAATCTCTATTTTAATGGTCCCACCATTAAAAAAAAATCGTTTCCTAACATTAACCTAAGCTCGACCGGCAGATCTTTCTTTTCGGCAAATTTGAGCCAAAAAAACCCTAAACTGTGATATTTGCTCGATGTTAACTGTACGTTGGTGTAGGTATACTAAAGTTGCCGCGGTTGGTCCCCACTCTTCGCGACTAGACCCAGCTACAGTTGGTAGATCGCTATCAGAATGCGTCAATAAAGTCGAAATTCGCGTAGAAATTGGAAACTTTAAAATCGAGTTTTGGATGAACTAATCAATATCGTTTGATTTTAATGCCATCTATCAAATTCCGTTAAGTTTGCTTTAATAAATATAATATCTTCGGGTCAGTGTTAATGAAGTACTTGGGGGGGGGGGTTAAACCAGTAGTAGTCAGTTGCTCACGAATATCAGGTAGACCATAGAAGCACTGACCTAAAAAGACCCCCCGGTTGCAAAAAATCATGTGCATGCAGGTACTTGTAATTTTTGGCTAAAAATTCTATAGCCCCCTCCTATGTACGCATTCACCGATTTGACATTTGACATCTATATTTCGATTTATAAAATACAGTTTCGATAATTCGCAGGTTTAAACGTTCATAACTTCAAAACCGTGAAGTAAGCGAAGAGAACTATGAAGTGAAAAATATGCAGTTTTTAATTATCTATAAAATTTATTTTAAGTTTTATTTTTTAACTGAAGAGGTTCATGATTTATTTCGGAAAATGGAACAATTGGCGGTTATTTAACTTGATAAAATATACACCGTCGTAGATAACAGTTTTAGACGCTTGCATCTTATTGTAAACTGTTTTAACTAAAAAAAAATTAAATACAAAAATATGCGTTTTTAATGCATCTGTCTATTTCATTAAAACTTTTTTTCTCTATCTAACATGGTTTCCGAGTTATATGACAAAATATAAAAAGTCATGATTATTTTGTTTTAATCCAAACGCTTGTGATATAAAAACTAAAACCATTAATAGGTGCGATACGTCACGATTGCATGACGATGATGAACGAGCGAGGGAATTGGAGTCCCAAGAGTCCAAAGCTTAGTATTATGTTTACTAGGTGCGATACGTCACGATCGTATGACGACGATGAACGAGCGAGTGAATCGTTAGACGTGACAAGCTCGAGTCGCTGCGTTGCGATTTTATAAGTGGTTTTGCTACCTACCTACGAGATAGCACAGCGCAACAAAATTTAAAAAGCAAATAATTACTATATAAACTTAATTTCTAAATTTTTTAATCTAAAATGTTTAACTTGATATCTTATAATGCTTTTTCATTTGATATTGCTTTGGGAGGGGCATAGTTACCCATCTGTCACGGTTTACGAATTATCTGAGAAATTGTAAAATCCACTGTCGTTTGTGTCTACCTATTTTAGATGATCCTAAAAGTATAGTTGAGCTTAAGTTTTGCAAGGGTTGGAATCTGTCTTCATAAATTATTATTTGTTTATCAGAATCAGGGTAGACCTGAGTCACACTACTATCACGCTACTGAGTGAGAATTTGAATTGTTCAAATTCGAGTAACGTATAAATAGCAACAAAAATTTCAACTAACGTTGAATTGTTTAGAATTAAAATCATAGAAATAAAAACTTTAGACAATTTAAATTTTGTAATAAAAAGTAAAACGGCTTGCCATAGAAAGTCATCAGATCTGGTTAAGTATTATTTACTCAGCTGCGCCTGACTGTTTATTTACAGTGTGATTGCAATTTGTTTATAGAAACCATTTTATTTAACAATGGTGGTATTGACTGCTATTACTGACTTTTAGTAGGTTTAGTTAACTTCTGTTATTTATTTTATTAAATCTATAACTGCTAAGTCCTCCCCCTCTCCTCCGCCTACTAACTATGGCGGCCGGCCGCGGTGATATGAATATTACAGCTAATCTGTAGCTATTGATGAGAAAAAGCAGCTTAGATCGGACTATAATAATTATTATTGTTTTTCCACTATTTTCCTCTAGTGTAAATTTTCTAGTTATTCATGGTTTTGTCGGGGTCACCAAAATTTCTCGAGGCAATATCAAAATTATTACTGTTAGATTTTGGTTTATAAAAGTTTTATTATTTGAGCTAATTAAAAAAGACCTTAATATTTTCGCCATTAAGGAAAGATGCTGCGAAACGAAGTTAAAATTAGTTCAATTTGCTGGATCTATAAGTAAAATATCGAGGGAAATATCTGAGGGAAACTGTATACGCTTGATCTGTATGCAAAGTACATGATTGAAGGAAATTCTGTGGAAATAACACAAGCATACCGCTTCCAATTTAATTTTTGTGTTTCTTGCAATGCTCCATTTTTACTTCTCTCAATTTTCTTTTACTGTGTAGCTTGCACATGTTTTCCATTTTCGTTACAAATTGAACACAAATTAGATAAAAACATTTAATTTTATTAGCGTTTTATTTGAATCGTCGTGAATATTATTGATTAAATAGATGATGAAAATATTTCCCGCGTGGCGGAAAAGCTGTTACGTCGCGGTCACCTATAAGTGGCCATGCAGGCAGGAGTCGATTGAACTTGATCAACTTTTAGTTTAGGCAGTAATAAAAATACATATTCGAAAAGTTTAAAAATGTACAGGCGAACTGTATTTCCTAATTAAGCTATGCGCTCACGAATGGGTAGCGGTAATCTTAATTGACAGTCTATAAATTTATGGATTTCAACTTTCCACAATAAAAGCGATCTCGGTAAAACAAACAAACGTAAACAAAGCAGCCATTAATATTAGTTGTCCTAGAATTTATCGATTTAATAATTCATATTTTTTCAACGGAAATACTACTAAACTATGCACTACGTAACCTCACGCACAGCAAAACTGTTAAGCCTGGAAACTTTGCAGGGATTAACCTACTCCAAACAAAACAAATCAATTACACATACATAAATCGTGCAGGGTGAAATGCAATAAAAACGAAATCTGCATCTTTTACAATTAGGTTGGCACACCTTGTTGACAAAGTTGGCTGCCTGTTAAAAAATTTAATAAAATTGTTTTTGTAAAGTAGCACAATTTTACACTCAAATGTGCAAAATCAGCAACGACAAAATGAAATCTTAAACTTACGTGAAAATGTATGTAATGAAATCTGAAAAGTTATGCGTAAAGCACGCACGCATATTTGAATTCATATGAGTTTATTTCCATAAAATGTCGGTTGCTTATAAAACATCACGCAAAACTTGTAACAACTTAAATTATTGCGTTCCATTCTGACAGTTCGTCGCTTCTACTTGCCTTTTTTCAAGGAAAAATGTTCACTTTAGCAAAACTTTCAAGTTATTTCGTTCACGAAAGATCAATCAAAAACAATTTTCAATTTTTTTCTTTTCTTTCAAGAATGCCTTCCTGCATTATTTTCAAACAAAGACATTTTTCATTTAAATATTTATTATTTCGAAACTCAAAAATTTGAATTGGAAATAGGTCTGATGAGATTTTTCAATCGATTGTTTATTATCCTATAGAATTTAGATCGTCACAATTTTAAAATTCGCAACATACGAAAAAAACTCGTGAGGTTGATTATTGCACTCGGCTTCGCCTCGTTGTGAAAGAGTTAGATCGCAACATAGTAAAAATTGACACCGAAAAACCATTTTTGGAGTTTATTAAACAAAAAATTGTTTAGGTCTGATGCATAACGTCAACTGACCCTTTACCTGTTAGGTCATCACAACGTTAGAATATCAAACAGAATAGGTCGGAAAATTTATGAGCAAAAAACGACGCTATTCAACTTTATTTCTGCTGGAACGCTTTTAGAACTGTCAGTAAGTTGGATATTTTTATAGTTCCGAAGCTTATGCCTTACGAATTGTTAAGTGAATGATGATTCCGAAAAAAGGTTAAAAACTGCACGATTGCACGAAATATATTTTTTATTTTGGTAATAAAATTTGTTTTCTTAGATTCGATCCCATTAAGAAGGTAATTAACGTGAAAGAATCAAAATAGAAAATTTTTTATGGCTACAAAGAGGAAACGGAAAAAATTCCAGTCGAAGCTGATTTAAAAGTTAGATATAAATAATTTACACTTTAAATTGTTAAAATGCTGATAACTTCTACAAAAATAAACGGATTTTATTTTTTTTTTCGGGTTTTAGAGTGAAAATTATCGGTTATGAAAATTGATTCGGTTTTTTTTTTGTAAATCGCACAGTATCGGAGTTATCGTCCGATAAAATTAACCATAATAATAGCAATTACCCTTTGAATCCTTGAGAAGCTGCTAACTCCACAAAAGTTAACCGATTTTAATTTTTTCAAAGATTTTTTGAGTTAGGATTTTTAATAAATTTCAAATGGGGGGGGGGGATTGCCATCTGTCATTTTTTTGTACAATAATCATGAGTCATGACAGTGTAGGTCAGAGGTGTCAAACTGATTCTAACCGCGGGCCATGCCCTGACAAGTAAAATTTCCGCGACACGCACGAATGACTTTTTTAAACCCTATTATTATAATAATTAAACGAATTTATTGCATCCCTAACTTACATTTGCTCCGAGCAACATGCGACGACCAGTTAAGACCGGCGGGTTGCCGACCGTTGGTATATACAAAAAATCAACGAAGTTCTTTAGGCCGAAAAAATATATGCGGTGGGTATCGTCGCGCCATTAGTTTGACAACCCTGGTGTAAGTGATCCTCAAAAGTTTAGTCACAGAAAATTTCAAAGTCTCAAATGTTAACTCTTTAGTAGCTACACTAAAGGGGTATTACCAATTACTCTCCATGGATTACAAAAAATTGAAAAAATAAAAAAGGCTAAACACTACTTTAAAAAATGTACTAGAAATGTGCTATACAAACTACTTAAGAAATCGCAACTGACTGAGAGACAACGCACAGCCTAAACGGGTAGGTCTAGAAGCATGAAATTTTGCACACGAGTTCCTTATTAGGCTTCTATGGAGATCCTGTCCAAAAGGAATTTATCACCTACTATCAATCTAATTAGTTGTGACGCGCATATATGGACTAACGAGATTCCCACTATTCTTCCACTATATTAGATCGAACAACCACACCCGACACTCATAGGAGATGAAGGCGGCCATAGGCTGCAGAATCGCCTAGTTTTCAAAAAAATTGCATTATGTAGAAGCGCCTGTGTCAAGCAGGTTAATTTTCACCACCCCTCCCCCGCAGGTCGTTTGAATACAAAATTAATTTTTATATCTAAAAACATCTTTAAGGCAAAACAAATTTTATCCCTAAAATGTGAAGAAATGGGCGTATAACCAGGGGGTCAGGGGGTAAGGAATTCCCTCCAGTACAAGGAAGTAAAGATATAACTTTTTAAAATTGATAAAGATACAAATTTAATTCTTGAGAATATATCTTATTGCTTACTTATGGCTGGAGGGTATTCCATACCCCCCGGTTTAGCGATTATTTACTTTTGAAAGTACCCTCCAGATCAGGGGGGGAGATATCTTTGGGAGCATAAACTACCTAATATTATCTCATTTTAAGTGTATTTGTCTAGGTTAGCTAATCTTGCTAGACTCCCCTAAAATGCGAATTAGCGTGAAACCGGGGGTCTGGGGGGAGTATAAAGAAGTAAAGATATGACTTTTTAAAATTGATAAAGGTACAAATTTAATTCTTGAGAATATATCTAATTGCTCACTTATGGGTGGATTATTCCATTCCATATTATATTATATGGGTTATTCCATACCCCCCAGACTCCCCGGTTTACCGATTATTTACTTTTGAAAGTACCCTCCAGATCAGGGGGGGAAGATATTTTTAGGAGCATAAACTACATAATAATATCTCATTTTTAAGTGTATTTTTCTAGGTTAGCTAATTTTGCTAGACTCCCCTAAAATGTGAATGAGCGTGAAACCGAGGGGTCTGGGGGATATGGAATACCCTCCAGCCATAAGTAAGCAATTAGATATATTCTCCAGAATTAAATTTGTATCTTTATCAATTTTAAAAAGTCATATCTTTACTTCCTTGTACTGGGGGGTATTCCATACCCCCCAGACCCCCCGGTTTCACGCTCATTTGCATTTTAGGGGAGTCTAGAAAGATTAGCTAACCTAGAAAAATACACTTAATATGGTATGGAATACCCCCCAGTACAAGGAAGTAAAGATATAACTTTTTAAAATTGATAAAGATACAAATTTAATTCTTGATAATACATCTAATTGCTTACTTATGGCTGGAGGGTATTCTATACCACCCAGACCTCCCGGTTTACCGATTATTTACTTTTGAAAGTACCCTCCAGATCAGGGGGGAAGATATTTTTAGGAGCATAGAATAAATAATATCTCATTTTTAAGTGTATTTTTCTAAGTTAGCTAATGTTGGTAGACTCCCGTAAAATGCGAATGAGCGTGAAACCGGGGGGTCTGGGGGGTATGGAATACCCCTCAGTATAAGGAAGTAAAGATATGACTTTTTAAAATTGCTAAAGATACAAATTTAGTTCTTGAGAATACATCTAATTGCTTATTTATGGCTAGAAGGTATTTCATACCCCCAGACCCCCCGGTTTACCGATTATTTACATTTGAAAGTACCCTCAAGATCAGGGGGGAAGATATCTTTGGGAGCATAAACTACATAATATGATCTCATTTTTAAGTGTATTTTTCTAGGTTATCTAATCTTGGTAGACTCCCGTAAAATGCGAATCAGCGTGAAACCAGGGGTCTGGGGGGTATGGAATGCGGGCACTTGGGAGCACGTGCCCCCCCGTAATGTTGAAAAGACAAAGAAAATGGAAGGGGAACAACCGAAAATTTTACATTTTACAAGAGGTTATTTACAAGTGCCCCCCCCCCGTAATGAAATCCTGGCTACGGGGCTGGTACTTTTGAAAGTAAACTGGGAAACCGGGGGGTCTGGGGGGTATGGAATACCCCCAGCCATAATTAAACAAATAGATGTTTTCTTAAGAATTAAATTTACGTTTTGATCAATTTTAAAAAATCACCTAGTTACTTCCTTATACTGGGGACCCCCAGACCCCCCGGTTTCGCATCGATTTCTTTACATTTTATACATATGACCCTACAGTAAGGAGCCGCATATGCTCCATTACTTACAGTTAGGGATATACAGCCCTTTACTATTTATAGATTGGCGTGTATAAAGTAAGAAAGTGTTAATGGTAAACCGGGGGGTCTGGGGGGATACCCCCCAGCGGTAAGCAAGTATAACAACAATACGACTTTTCAAGAATCAAATTTCCGTAATACCCAATTTGAAAAGTCGTCTAATTACTTACAGCTGAGGGGTATTCCAGACCCCCCGGTTCCCCATCCATTTCTTCACATTTTATACATGTGACCCTACAGTAAGGAACTGTATGCTCCATTACTCACAGTTTCTACTTAGCAGTTTGATTCGTAAGGGTTGTGGTATAATTTTGTTCGTTGCGCGATGTGTTCTGTTTACTTAAACCTGAATGTGTCCATACCCCCTAGACCCCCAGCTTCCCATCTATTTCTTCACATATTACATTGGTCACCCTATAGTAAGGGGCTACATGCTGCATTACTCCCAGTTTCTATCTATGTCATATCGGCGACATGCGTGCAAATCCTCCTAACTCATGTCATGGACATTTTACAGAAACGAAACGAAACATGGTAAAATGACAAGTTCTGGGGATATATAAGTTTGTTTTTTAATAATATAAATTATATTGATGATTAAGTAAATAACGTAATTAGTTTGATTTTATCATAATTACTAGCTGTTGCTCGCGACTTCGTCCGCGTGGAATTCACTTTTTTGCGCCTAAACCTTTTTCCTTCCGTCTCTATACTCTATAATCTACTCCATCGGTCTCTCTCTCCTGGTATGTTGTCCACAGTTTCTCCATGCAGTCCTGTCCTGCACGCTCTCTTTCCACTCATCCACCTCTACAGCTCCCAAATCGTACCTCGCTTGCTACTCCTGGCGTCAACATTACTGTGGCACTCCATCCTCCAACTCCCATCAGTTCCCATTTCCGGCTACCTCCACCTCTCGTACTCTTTGTATCTTCCTCATTTTCCCTTCTTCTTTCCATTCCGTTTAACGTTTCATTTCTCTCTCTCTCCTCGCGCTAGAAACGACAACCCAAATCAACATTTCGGAGGTTCTCGTTCTATCCTAACCTATCTCATACTTTTATTTTTTAATTTCTAAAAGTTTATTCTTTTCCTTTCTAAAGAAAATTCCATGCTTCTGGACAGTAGACCCACCGGTTTAGGCTGTGCTTTAGAAACTTGAAGGATGTCGACAGTGGGAATCTCGTTAATCCATTAACCTATCTCATACTTTTATTTTTTAATTTCTAAAAGTTTATTCTTTTCCTTTCTAAAGAAAATTCCATGCTTCTGGACAGTAGACCCACCGGTTTAGGCTGTGCTTTAGAAACTTGAAGGATGTCGACAGTGGGAATCTCGTTAATCCATTTGCACGCGTCACCACTAATTAGATATTAGGTGATAAATCCCATATTTATGTATATTTTTGTTTATAAAGAAAATCCCATGCTTCTAAACGTAGACCCACCGGTTTAGGCTGTGTTTTGGAAAATTGATGAATGTCGACAATGGGAATGTTAGTCCATTCATGCGCGTCACCGCTAATTAGATAATAGGTGATAAATCCCTTTTAGATAGGATTTTCATAAAATCCTTTCTTAGTGCTCACCTACGTGATAACAGGAACCTCTGTGCAAAATTTCATCGCTAAGGACCCAGTAGTTTGGGCTGTGCGTTGATATATCAGTCAGTCAATCAGTCAGTCAGTTTATTCTTTTATATATATAGATTATACTTTGTCTATCCAAGAGATGCACCTAAGCTCCTCCCAAAAAAAGCGCGCGATATTCGAATAGAATTTTTCTGAAACTGGTTGATCCGCTTATTGGTTTTAATTGTTGGGGAGGAGCTTAGGTGCATCTGTTGGATAGACAAAGTATGGTAAATCGCTAGATAATGAAAACTTTTTCGAGTAGAAAATTCGAGATGAAAATTCGAGTTACGAGGTTTTCCTCGGATATCATCGATATTTTGGATCTGGAGGTTCCTGTACGCCACACCGAACTGCCGGATAATGGCTATTCTTAATGTGTTTCCTCTTAACCTTTAATTAGTGACGTGAATCTTCCTAACCTACATTTTTCAAATGGGAACTTTGCCACGTCACTAACTGAAGGTTAAACGTTGTTTTGTTGTTTAAGTTTGAAATTTTATGGCGGAGGGGGGGGATTACTATCATCGTACATCCACGGAATGTCTGCACCGATTTGTAGATCAGATCATCTTCGTGGTTCGGACGGCACGTAAACCCCTCGGTCCTTCTGTATTAAAAATTGCTACCAATAATTTATCCTCAATATCTCAAAAGTTACTTGACCCATTTTGATGAAATTTGGTAAGAAAACTCTCACGACCATACGCGTATTTTCCATACAGTAATTTGTTGTAGTCCACCAGAGGGCGCCACTTATTAACGTGTAATCTTGATTTTTTTTGTGCTTTTGTTTACTAATATTTTACGTCGGCAGCTTTTCTCGTGTTCAAATAGCAGACCCCCTACCGCAAAAACCGGGATTATGTATTTAACCTGTACGTATATGTACTCATATGTTAAATCTCGTATAATAGTTGAGCAAATATTCATATTATGATTATCATTTCCGATAATCAGATATGAGCCGAATGCAATAAAAATGTGAGCATAAATTAATTTGACTTGCACGCCGTAAAACGGTTCCCGCTACCGAAACTTAAGTTTTCGTTATTATTTTTTTATTCGTAATAAAAATTTCGCTTTGAATAATTTATTCGATGTTTTGAAATTGACTTCACAGTTTGATATAGCACGACACACTTTTTGTAGCAGGTATGGTGTTTTATTTATAAATTGCAATTTAAATAATGTCACATGAGTACGAACAACCTATTGTATAATTCTATTTGCTATTTTCAGAGTGCGATTCAGCTATTAAATATTTTTAAATAGAATTTTTTAAACATTTCTAATTATAAAAGTGTAACGTAAACGTGTACGTGATATTACTGCGATGCACTTCGAGTGTTCTTCCTTTTGTCTGTACGTTCTATTTTGGAACGGCTTACTTTTTAATGCTTTTAAGTAGAGCTCGACCAAGCTTATGTTGTTATGTGGGCGTGGCTTCGCTATTGTTTTATTGTTTCCGATTGGCTGGCTTAAATAGTTGCCGTATATTCCGTAACTTGACGTTGTGGCCGTTATAACCTCACATAATAAATCGAACGCAACCATTAATTTGGGAAATTGTAGGATTTTTCACTCTTCAAGTTGGATAATAGAATTAACACAAAGAGTTGATGAGAAATTTCCAACAGTGAGAGTTATTGCTTGCGTTTCCTAAATCGTTAATTGAGTAATTTATTTAAAATGACACGGAATAAAAATTTTGATTGAATTTTTTTCACGTAATTAGAAATATCAACAAATGACATTTGAAACGTTCCCATATGCCGTTCATCGGATAAATTGTGACTAATTGGCACGAGTTCACTTTCATATATCATTGTACTGTACAAAATGTGAATTATGTGCTTTTACTGTACATTCGTTATAGGCTCGTTACGAACCAACGATTATAAACAGAAATCCTATGTTTTGTTGTCGATGAATCGGATTCCATTTGATTGCCTATTTTATTAATTATAGCTTGTTTTGTTCCAATTCTTTCACGATTTTGTATGTTAAATCCGTTTTTCATAAACCCGCATTCATTTTTTAGTATTTATTCAAATGCCTCCTCCGTTTGGTGCAGATCGGCCGCTCGGCCTCCAAATGTGGGCCAATAACCTGACGAAATAAAATTGAAATTAAGAAATTTGTTATTAAAAATAGTAAATTTTTTTTTTGAGTAGTTCTCACCACTCACAATTTTTAAATCTACGAATGTCGTGCGCGTCTTGTTTTACATGAACGTTGATGGGTTCCGTATCATGCTATGCTTATTTTGTTACTGAAATATGACTTTCCATGTTGGGAATAAATTTAAACATCAGAATATTTCGCGAATTGATTTGATACGTCAACATTTTTTAACCAAATTTCATTTAAGACACTTCATAAAGCGGCACGCAACAAATTTATTTTCTCTTATCAAAAAAATCGGGCAGTTCGACAAATTTATTGAATAAATTACTATTGTAATTTCCAAA
The DNA here is from genome assembly GCA_958510855.1 of Rhagonycha lutea. NCBI lineage: Eukaryota > Metazoa > Arthropoda > Insecta > Coleoptera > Cantharidae > Rhagonycha > Rhagonycha lutea. Next base: position 27,876,311 of record OY294041.1, on the reverse strand, counting down.
ATAATTATCTTAATTTGTAAAGCTTTATTTTATTTAAATCACCAATCATTTGTTATATTCTATTTTATTAATGTTTCACGTTTGACACGAATTTCGCCTCTTATTTTATTTATTTGTTGATTAAATTAAATTGTCGTGAAAATATAATAACTTATATTATATATTTATTTATTTGCTTACATCAAATCGATATTACTAATCTAAAAACAGTTACAGTGCGGCCTACAGGCCGCACAGCCTCTGCAATCTAGTTTTTGAGTTGTTTGTTTACATTTTTTGTTAAATGCTTTGTAAAATTCCGGGATTTCAATTTCCAATGTCCATTCCTCAATCCGGAAATACCAGAAGCTATTTTGTATTATGTAAATTTGAAATATTTGCACATTACATCAAAGATGACATGTTATTGGAAAGGTAAATCGTTAAATTTGGAAGTAGGATATCGTGTAGGATTTTACTTCTATCTTATGACTTTCTGGAGAGACAGTCGTGTATTTTATCTTATATTATTTGTTAGCCGAATCCTTCAAACATTTGTCAATACATTTTATGTTGGTTCTTTCGGAAGCAGATCAGTGCGCAACATTAATTTAACGTTACATCTCAAATGTCACAGTTACTGGTCAACCGGATATTTGCACGTGAATCAATTTTGAGTTATAAATTTTCGCTCTGATTTATAGCCGAATGAAAACCAATCCGTTTCTTTGCCCCTGATAAATTTGTAACTTTCTAGGTTTCATCAAAATTAGAGCAAACTTACCCTAATTTCCAGCAAAATAGGACCTAATTTTTTGGCGGCTAGAAAATTTATGTTTATTATAAATTAGACAAACTTTTTGAATTCAAACAAATCGGGAAAGTTTGTGAGATATTGTAAGTCGATAGAGAAAGTTGGAAAAGTACAGGAAAATAGTGGAATCATTATAAACACATAAAACTTAGCGCTTATAAAAAAGTTAAATTGGACTTTAACTGGGCTAGCTGATTTTGGATTTCAACAAGTAACAAAATCATAATAGTAATAAAATTTCTAAAATTACCTGACCCACCGAGAAACTAAAGTGCAAAAACAAATCCAAAAGAGTTAAAAGAAAAGTTGAAACTTGGAGGCAACTAAAAGATAAACATTGATTTTAGGAACTCTGGAAACACAATAATAAATAAAGGGAGGAAAAATATTACTGTTTTCTTTCAATCGTTTCCAACAAGCGGTTTTGCTAGCAAATCACGAGTTACATTTCGGACCAACCACAGCTTTGGAAAAGTCATAATATACACTCGCAGAGCTTTCGACCGAGTTTCCTTATCAATAAATGGGTAACGCATGACAATTTTACACCACCGTCTTACTCCTTTTTTTTACGTGTTCGAACAATATTTTGCTTTAGAAATGAAATTATTCAAAGTTTCACAAAAACGCTGACGAATTTGTTCGCGGTGCGCGGTCCTTTTAATGGAAACACGTGGCGAACGTGCACCTTCTGCTGCCTCCATAAACAACTCGGGGTGGAAAACTTAACCGAATTTTTTCATATTCGACATTTTTATTTCTTAACTCACAACCTGCGAGTTAATTAAACGTAAAAAATCTCAGTGCAAGTTAAAGTTAAACTTCTCTTTAATTTGATGAACTGCATTTAGTTAATAATTAAAGTGTCATATTGTTAATACACCACATAAAATCTTGGGTCACGGTAATTTAAAGCGGCGCCACGATCTCTCGTGCTGATTGGCCCAACACAACACAAAAACCCCGCTTAACCAATCGCAACACAGAACGTGGCGTTGTTTCACGTTACCGCTTTAAAGCTGCGTTCACAACATTTAAATATAAATGAAACATCCGGTATTCTACTGTTTAATGAAGAATTATGCTTATCAGCATAAAAATGCATTGGAAATATACGAAAAACGCAGCAGAAAAGGAAATTAAATGATAAATAAGTCAATTAAAAACGTTATCTACAATTTCTACCAAAGCAAAGTAATAAAAAAACAAATGTTTGACATAAACTTGAAAAAAGAACTATAACTAATTTAATAGTAGATAGATAATATTGCGACTTCTATTTTTAATTTTATACGGTTTTATCTTGTTTTTTTCCTTTTGTTATTATTTATTAATTAAAGTAAACTTTATCGGCATTTCAAAAAGTATTATTTTCGTGACTGCTTCGATGTCCTATCTATTTGTGGCAGGCGACTAGCTAGGGGTTCGCTCTCCACTCATTGGCGAGAGATAATTGAGAGAAATCAAGTAAAATTTAGAACGACCTGGAAGAACAATATGATTGTTGAAACAAAAACTACCCTCTTCAACGCAATCCCTAATGAAAGGGTTGACCAAAACAGAGGCCAGAGTCTGTCATAATCAAAAAGTGCACCCACCTCAAATTAATAAGTTCCCACAAACAGTAACCTCTAAGGGTTACCGAAAAATGAAATACAAAAGACAAAATGACACTTGAGTCTACACCAGGAAATTAGCTTCCAAGATAGAACAATGCTGGAAGATTAAGCTCTTCTGGTGTGTCAAAAACAATAACACAAAAGACGTTACCAAACGTACGTAAAACTACGCAGAGCTCGTGCACATAAAGGTCCTATCACCCCTGCCTACCAGACAGTTACACAGGAGCTCTGCAACACTACACGACAGCCGGACTACTTGTCTTAAACGACTTGGCACGAAAAAATAGTGACGTTAGACCAAAAAAATCGTTGTGGAATAATGTACTTCCGCTATTGTCACAGTTAGGAAACTCAATTAAACGCCGCGTTCCAACCAGCCTTCCAAAAATGTTCCAAAAATGCAGGGCCGCATTTAGGAATATGTGAAAGATAATTTAAGGAATAACCACGTAACAAATGCAAAAATTTGTAACTGTTAATGGCTGTTATTATTATTAGGGATATGATTGTGTCACTGCCACCATGGGCATAGCTAGTTTTGAATGCTAGAGAGTCACAGCCCTTCATGCTGAGGCTTTAGAGGATATGGAATATCTCCAGTCATTAGAAAGCAACACGACAGCATTTCAAAATTCACAACGACGCAAATTTCATTCTTGAAAAGTTGTCTTGTTACGGGGTATTCTCCCCCCCCCCAGACTCCGCGGCTCCTGGAGAAAAGTCTATGAGAAAAATAACCTACATATTACACTTATTTTTATCAAATTTTTCTTTTTGCATTTTTTTGGGTGAATTCCCCAGAGTCTTCTATCTGTACGACCAATTAGCTCGTTGGGAATACATTAGCAATACTTAAAATATGCATATGGGGCTCTTTAGTCCACAGAGGTAACCTATCGACCCTTTGTTGTTTGACGGAATAGGTACGAAACCAGCGGGAGGGGGGGATCCCCAAGCTATAAGCAATAATACGACTTTTTAAGAATCAAATGTGCGTCATTGTTACTTTTGAAACGCCTTCATTTTGCTTTCTTACTACTAGGAGGTATTCCAGATCCCCTGGAATACCTTGTTACTAACTGTTACTAACTGCTGGACACAAGATGACCTTTCAAAATTGATACTACGCCAGTTTTATTCATTAAAATTCATCTGCTTACTTACAGCTGGGGGGTATTCGATACCCCCATTCACCGGTTTCACATACATTTCTTAACATTCTACACGCATTACCCTATAGTAAGAAGCTATAGCTGCCCTGTACTTGTAAGAAATGAGCGTGAAACCGGGGGGTCTGGGGGGTATGGAATACCCCCCAGGCCCACCAGTAACAAGACGACATCCCAAATTTGATACCACGCAGTATGTAAGTATAAGTAAGCATATAGATGTTTTCTCAAGAATTAAATTTACGTTTTGGCCAACATTTAAAAGTCACCTAGTTACTACCCTATAAGATAGAAAAAAACCTTAAAAATTAGATGAAATTAAGTATTATTTAGCTGATGTTCATGAATAAATCATACCTTAAGCTGGAGGGTACTTTTAAAAGTAAATTATCGATAATCCGGGGGGTCTGGGGGGTATTCCCACAGTTTACTTTTAAAAGTACCCTCCGGATGAGGGGAAGATATTTTTGGGAGCATAACTACATATTCTTATCTCATTTTCAAGTGTTTTTTTTGCCAGGTTAGCTAAACCCGCTAGACTTCCTTAATATGCAAAGAAATGGGCAAGAAGCCGGGGGGTCTGGGGGTATGGAATGGTATGTAATACCCCCCAGCACAAGAAAGTAGAAATAGAGGGGGGAATATCCCCAGCATAACGAAGTAATTGGGTGACTTTTCAATGTTGATCAAAACGCAAATTTAATTCTTGAGAAAACATCTATATGCATACTTATGGGTATACCCCCCAAACCCCCCGGTTTTCTGACAGTTTACCTTTAAGAGCACCTTCCAGATCAGGGGAGGATATTTTAGGGAACAAAAACTACGTAATATTATCTCAATTTTAAGTGTTTCTTCTAGATCGGCTAAGCCTGCTAGCCTTACTCCCCCCCCCCAGACCCCCCGGTTTACTACCAATTTCTTCGCATTTTATACACGCCACTCTATAGTATGATTTGTTACATAAAACTCCCAGTTTCTCCGTATACAATACAACGAAGAGCTGTGGTCCCTCTAGCACCCATGGGTAATAGCTACGACCCTGGTGGCAATGACACAACCGTAACCTTATTTAGGATGCCTTTATAGGCATTTAGGATGGGATACTAGGGGATATGGAATACACCCCTCCCTACAGTGGTAAACAAGTAAGTAACAAAACGACTTTTCAAATTTGATACCATGCAAATTTGATTCTTTAGAAGTCGTCTGGTTATTTTTTTGTTTACCGCTGGGGGAGGGGGGATTCCAGACCCACCGGTTTACCATCCACTTCTTCGCATTTTATACATGTCACTGTACAGTAAGGTACAGTTTTTTTTAATGAGGGGACCGTTACAAGAGAAATCCATCGGTCGAGCTTAGATTAGTGTTAGGAAGCGAATTTTGTTGGTAATACCGCTAAAAAAGAGATCCGCTGGCTACTTTTAATGAGTTTAACTGTCTCAGAGCTTCCAGTTAATTACTTCCGTTCGTTAAAAAGATTACAACATAACTTAGAAATACCTGAACGATAAATTTCCCATGTTTGACTCATCAGAGGGGCTTGCGCAGTACAACTCACTTGTGTTTATTCCTCGTAGCGGAACAGTTGCGCTCCCTCTCGGTCAAGGTAAGCGGGGCTAACTATATTGTTAGAGCTAATTCAATGTTGTTAAATGCCAGTTCTTGTAATTTTTCATACAAAAAAACTGGGAATGCTGGGGGATACAATCCCTCACTTTTATAGGTTGTCGTGTGTAAAATTCGAAAATGTGGATGGTAAACCGGGGGGTCTGGGGGGTATGGAATACCCCCCAGCGCTAAACAAGTATCCGGGCGACTTTTTATTAAGAATCAACTTTGCGTGGTATCATATTTGAAAAGTCGTCTCTTTACTTATACCTGGGGGGTATTCCATACCCCCCAGACCCCCCGGTTTACTATCCACTTCTTCGTATTTTACACACGCCACCATTCAGTAAGGGGCTGTATCTTCCAAAACTCCCAGTTTTTACGTAATAATTTGATAACGCTTACGGCATATTTTTGTTCATTGTTTATTCGAAGCGACAGTTTTCTGGTGAGTCGATAAGATCGAAAGCATTACCCCCTCCCCGATTCCTAAGAAAACTCTTTAGAGAAATATCGTACATACAGGGTGTCCCGTTATGAGTGGTCCAAACGGTAATTGGTGAAGGGTTGGACTACCCACTATCAGAAAAACAGAAATAGGTTTAGTAAAAGTGTCATGGTTTTCGAGATATTTGAGATCAAAGATTGATGATGACGTTGATAAAATAGCAATAACTCTTTGGTTTATGGACTAATTTATTTTTTTTATTTTTTTGCTTATTCTGCACAACATTTTAAACTTTTTAAGATCATGGGCAGTCAGGTTGTATAATATCTTTTTTTTCAACCATGATGCTCCAAAACTCAATGATTTTTTGTAAGGTTGAAAATTTCTAATAAGATTATTTTATTTTTTCTAATCCCATGAAAATTTTGAAAAACTTTGATTTACATCTTGTAGCACGTAAAGTCAGAGACATTCACACACAAAAAATAAATAAAAAAAATCCTTCATTTGTAGATTTTATACAGGAAAAAGTAATATGAGAAGATGAAAATTAAAAGACAAATCTTTGATCTCAAATATCTCGAAAACCATGACACTTTTACTAAACCTACTTTTTGTTTTTCTGATAGAGGGTAGTCCAACCCTTCACCAATTATCGTTTGGACCACTCATAACGGGACACCCTGTGTACATAATGTACTTAATTTTATCACATTTTTTAAATTCTTCTTCCATTTTCTAGGGTGGGCTTTATCCTTTCAGCCTCCCTCTAGCGATACAATAATGTTTATCCAAAGTTGATTAGTAAAAGTCTTTGCCTCAAAACTTAATTCTTTCGTCTTCGCACACCTGATCGTACATGAACACCGTCATTGGTTATCTAAGAAAAATTATCTCAAGTGTTAGTTAGGTTAGACTGACGTATCACTAAAGTTCCAGGGCAAGAACTTTTTACCTTTTGCTATGAAACCGGGGAGGGGGGGTCTGGGGGTATGGAATACCCTCCAGCTGCAAGGAAGAACAAGATAAATTTTCAAAATTGCAAATTTGATTCCTGACAAGCCAATAACTTGTTGCTTGCTTACGGTTGGCGGAAATTACTCCCAAACCCCCCAATTCCAGAGGAAAATTGTTTGAAAATAAAAATTTTTCAAAATATTTTTTCCATTTTCTAGGGTAGATCAAACTACTTAGCTATAGTCCTCTAGCTGGCACATTAACCACCCACCACTGCACCACCCTGTTTTAATAATTTAGTTTGCAATTAGGCAAATTTTGAAAATATAATCAAATTTTTTTAATTTATTAGCTAGACACAACCATGCGAGGCAGCAGGCAGCCCCCTTTTAAATGTCGAACGTCAAAATCCTTTCGATCGAAGTCGTATCAAATACTTCATGAGTCATGACGTCCGTAGTGTCAACTTTTGGTTTCCAACCAAAGCATACTGAACGGTGCACATTAAACTAACAATCAAAAAGTTTCTTAAATAATGTCGGATCTCCAGTTCTTTAAGAATTAACGATTAATTCCGCATTTGTATGGTTGCTATGGTTACTATCACGTTTCACTACATTAACCACGACTCAATCGATTATTATTTTCGAATTCCGTTTATTTTCCGTTTTCTCAAAAATAAAAGTTGGAAAATATAAAATAGCTCGGTTACTTTTTAAAAATAAATATTCTGGCCTAACTTGGAGTGTAAGATCGGCACATCGTTGATGATATTTTTGTTGTTTTATTTTATTTTTCATTCAATTAAGTGTTTTGATTTTCTATAGAAAAAGTGTTGAAGGAAAGAAAAAAGTAAGGGCATTTAGAAAACGAGTTCCGCTAAGAGGAGTGTGAATTGCGTTCAGAAGCATTTTGTTATTATTTTTCTTTTAATATTGTTTTTTTTTTCTTCTATTATACAATTGCAAGTGGAGCAACCAAGTTGGCACATATTAAAAGGATTATCTCGGTTTCGCCTCCACTATATTACTTAACTGTTGTTCTAATTAACTCGATTGAACATTTTAAGCGGATTAGTTGCTAAATCCAATTAGCACAATATGAAATTTTAAAATGTTATTATTTATGTGTTTAAGTTTGGGATTAAATTTGAGAACAAAAAAGAATTAAGTCGTCGGTTTATTGCTTTGTAAGTTTAAAACTGTTGGTTGTTTAAGGGTTACAGATGGATTTCGGAGCGCTGAATTTAAATTATTGAAAGGCATGTAAAAGGCAGCTGGTGTCACTTGCAGTGAGACGTGAAGCGTCGCGACGGTCTTCTTACTAACACTAAATACATACTGAGTACCCACCCAAACACGATACGCTTTTGCAAAATGCAATATTTATGTAAGCTGCTGAATACTTATGATTTATTTTTTACATGTATTATGAATAACTCATATCTGTTTTATTATTGAAAGCCAACTTCCTAGCTTTACATTTACAATTTTGCATGTTTACTAAAATACATTCAAATGGAAATTTTGCTTAAAGAGATTTGTGCTGCCAAATTTTATCTCTTTTATTTTCAAATTTGGTTATACCATTTCATTACTCAACTGTACATAATTTAAAACTTTTTCCCAAAATTATAATAAAAAATTTGTCCATTAAGCGATTCGAACCTCGGTTCTCGACTGGGTAGTCGGATCTGCTGGTACGGAACCTATAGATTAGCGTATTGGTACAGTATTCTCCCCCTACCTGCCTAATTATTGCAATTTTTTAATATTGGGAATCCCAATAAGAAACTTGCAGAATCAGTTATAGTTAACCACCTCCTGCAAGAAATGCTTCAGCATTCAAATTTGCCGTTTTTAAAAGTACCTAATTAAATTCACTGATCCGCATTCAAAAAGTTTAACGTTGAAAGTTAAAAACGTGAAATTTGAGTTAGGGTTAGCTAAATTATTAAGAAACCACCCCCGTACGTTCATGTTGTTCCAAAATGACAAAACAAAGGATCGATTTAAAAATGTAATGCTTCCTAAAGAATAAAATTGTTTACTAAGAAAATATTTATCTGATGTATAAAATTTGATACTCGAAACTCGAGAGCGACTATTAAATCTGGAAAGATCTTAGGATAAGCAACATCGGCTGACAGTGTGATCCGTATAATATAGAGTGAACTAAAAATGAAACCTCACTATAAATCAGGACGGATGCGAAGAGCTGCCGATAAATAAAGACAGTCCTTCTTGGTCCGGTTTGGCCCATCTGGGAGCTACATCAGCAGATCCGAAGCACCGACCGTAAAATCACCCTGCGCTGACGGGACACGTCTCTGCAATCACCTGCCTCCCTTTTCCTACCCCCAATTCCAACTTATCTTAAAGAAACGTTGCAATAGAAATTCCTAACGTGTAGTGGTTTCCGGCTTTTGGGTTCAACTTTCAAATCGAATTGTTCGTTCGACTTACAGATAACCAACATTTCTATTAAAGCACGAAAATATTCACGCTAAATTTTAACAACAACTTAATTAGTTGAGGGTGCATCTCCGCAATTTCCACATTTTTCCGTTTTGGTCGCATAAAAGGAGCAAATGTGAGATGGTAATTACTGCTTTGATAAGTGAGCTTGTGATGAGTAAGTGCACCTTGAAGCTCGAGAATATCTAAGATGAAATGTTTGATGCTTAGACGCTTGTACAAATTTGAATTGTTGTAAATTCCACTTGTAATTATGTTATTGTAATTTACTCCACTACTCCACAACGCGAACCGTGCAAAATAATATGAGACGTCGTCATTAACAATTTGCGGTCGCTTGTGACATGCACCCCGATAATTAGATTCTTCTTCACCTGTTTGAGACACTCGCGACGATTTTCTTATTTTAACGGTCGGTCGGACTAAATAAACGAGTGCTGATTAGGCTCCCTTGATAACGACTCGATAACGATCACGCTAAGTGCGTGTGCTCCGATAGTTGCGAATAGACGAAAGAAGGGGATGATCCTCGTAGATTGGCATCATCTAGAGAACTTGGCTATGGTAATTGAATACTGCTCATTACAGTTAATCCCGATGACCTAAAGTTCCCAAGATCCCTTTGCAATCAGCTAGGGCAACATAGTTGGGCTACCCCCCGATAGTTCCGTTTAACCCCGCATTTACTTGATTGTCGTTTATACTAACTTGCCAACAAGCGTCTGTAATGGTATACCAATTAGACAACAAGTTTAAGCTCTCATTTATAAGGATGGAATTTCACCCCTCTTAACAGATCGAATTACAATAAAAATTGAATTGATTCCACGAAAAACAAAAATTAAGGCGATATCGAACAAGAAAACAGTAACACAGAAGTCAATAAATAAATAAACATATTTCTTACTGAGGCATCTGGTCTTGCTGAATTTACATATTATCTTTATTTCCTTCGCTATGTACCATGGTTTATATTGACAAATTTACATACTTATCTTGTCTTATCTTGTCTTATCTTGTCATTTTAATTAAAATTATTAAGCAACTGCCGCTAAGTGGAAAACTAACATTTGAAATGTTACAGGTAAGGGGATAATGAGATGTCCGTTTATTTTTTATGATACCCTCGTAATAACATAATTTGCCGTAACTCACAGTTATTAAAATAGAAACAAGTGAAAATCGGTTGGAAATGTTATTAAAAACCTCCACTTTCGAATAATTAACTATTAATAAGGTAGAGGGTCGAATTGTTGTTAAAACAACAAACGGGGTTAATTATGCTAATGTCCTGTTAATGGTAAATGATGATTATGTTAATAGTCCATGCAAAATGCTGATGTACACACTCTAATTATCTAACCACATGTAGGGTTAATGTGGTTGGCTCAAAAATTTTCAATTAAGTTAATTTATTAATAAAATAATTTTTCAAGTTAACCAAACTTGGGTACCAGTCGTTAGTTAAATTTTGTAATTTTGTTGGGGGAAATTTTTGCGCCGCGAAGTTATATTTAGGTTTTTGTTATTATAGGGGTGAAATTATTGACATAGGTCCAAAGTGTTGACCCAGTTGTTCTACTTTTAAAATTCATCTTTTATTGATTACGTCGAGAAATTCAACTGTAAAGTGAAATGTTTACATCTATTTAAGGAAATATAGAAATTTGTGAGAATAATTTAATATATTTATTCGAAATATCATATCGCCCCTTTGCTTATCTTAAGGGTGGAAAGACTTTAAAGTTTCTATGGTTAGTTTTTATTTTCACACCTTCTAACTATGGAACTCCATTTTTTCAGAGATATCTTGGAATAAAACCGTTTATCTTTTTAAGGAGGGGGGGGGCGTGCGGCTATCATTTTTTTTGTCGTATAATGATGCTATTTTATATTCATTTTGTCACTTAGATTCGCAGAATTCAGATGCGAAAGAAATCTCTTTTGATTGATACAATTTTCCGCACTACCCTTTCAAACCAAAGATTTTTAAATGTGAAATTATTAATTTACACAATGTTAAAAACATCGTAAAAGCAAAACAAATTTCACACTTTTTATTCAACAACAAAGATAAATAAAGCAGAAATATTCTATTGTAAAAAAGTGACCTTTGACCTTTCGCTTTTTTAACCTCGTCGTCGCGGGGATATTGAAAATTAAATTTTTTTTTGTTATATGCTGTCTGTAAAAATCACTCTGCGAAAAATTCTTTTTTGACCTTGCTTAACAACGAATGACTTTCCATACCTCACGGTTTTTCGATTGGAAAGATATTTTCATAGACATAAACGACATAATATTTAATTTTATCTAATTTTTAAGTGTTTTTTCTATTGTCTAGCCTAGGGCGGCCAAGCTCGCATTTTCCCCCTAAAATATGAAGAAACCGGGGGTCTGGGGGATATGGAATACCCCAATTTACAATTATGATTGTTGGAATACCCCCCAATATAAGGAAGTAACGAGCAGACTTCTCAAAATTGATATGGACGCAAATTTAATTCTTTAGAAAACATATTTTTTTTTACTTATTGTTGGGGGGGTATTACCCCCCAAAAAAACCCAAAACTTTACTTTTGAAAGTATCCTCCAAGTTAGAGAAAGATCTTTGCAAGAACATAAGCTACATAATACTTAGTTTTATCTCGTTTTTAAGTCCTTTTTTCCTATTTTTTAGTCTAGGGTAGCTAAGCCCGCTAGATCCCCCTGAAATATGAAAAACATAAGGAAGTAACGAAATCATTTTTCAAAATCGATAAGCACGCAAATTAAATCTTAAGAAAACATCCATTTACTTACTTATGGCTGGGGGGTATTCTATACCCCCCCAGACCCCCCGGTTTTCCAACAGTTTACTTTTAAAAGTACCCTGTAGATCAGGGGAAGATATTTTTGGGAGAATAAACTACATACTATTATCTCATTTTCAAGTATTTTTTTCCAAGTTGGCTAAACTCGCTAGACTTCCCTAAAATGCAAAGAAATGGGCGAGAAACCGGGGGGTCTGGGGGGTATGGAATACCCCCCAGCACAAGAAAGGAAGAAATGATTTTTCATAATCGATAAACACGCAAATTAAATCTTAAGAAAACATCCATTTACTTACTTATGGCTGGGGGGTATTCCATACCCCCAGACCCCCCGGTTTTCCAACAGTTTACTTTTAAAAGTATTCTCCAGATCAAGGGAAGCTATTTTTGGGAGAATAAACTACATACTATATTATCGTCTCATTTTCAATAATTTTTTTCCAGGTTGTCGAAACCCGCTAGACTTCCCTAAAATACGAAGAAACGGTCGGAAACCGGGGGGTCTGGGGGGTATGGAATACCCTCCAGCCATAACGAAGCAATTAGGTGACTTTTCAATGTTGACCAAAACGCAAATTTAATTCTTGAGAAAACATCTATATGCTTACTTATGGCTGTACCCCCTAAGCCCCCCCCCCCGGCTTTCCGACAGTTTACTTTAAAAAGCACCTTCGAGATCAGGGGAAGATCTATTTGGAAGCAAAAACTACATCATATTATCTCATTTTTAAGTGTTTTCTTCTAGATTGGCTAATCCCGCTAGTCATAACCCCCCCCCCACAGATTTCCCTGTTTTTGATTGTTTACTTTTAAAAATATTCTCTATGTCAGGAAAGATCTTACTGTAAGGGCCAGTTGTATAAAAGAGGATCATCCTTGGATCAGAGTTAAACCAGGGATCAACGCAAATGTCTGTTGTATAAGCAAGAGTCAGGCGTTGATCCTGGGTTAACTCACTGATTTTCTGATCCGAGAAATCGGCAGATTAACCCAGGGTTAACCTCAAATTAGTATTTTGTTGTCTTTGTCTTCAAAGAAAACATTATTTTTTAAAAACTGTAATTTTAATGAAAAGTTAACAAATTATTACCATGGATTATCGTGATTTGACCGACGACGAAGTATAAAAAAGTAAACAAATATTATGAAATTACCACGATCTAGAGAAATTACTATACTAGGGAATTCTGCAGTATTCAGGAATACCAACAGTAATTTTAAATTTAACTCTCGGATCAGGTGATCCACACTACAAGTTCCTTATACAACCGCATCGACGTTGATCTTGGGTTAACTCTTGATCCAGGTTCAGCTGATCCTAGAGTTTTGATCTATTTTGTAGTCCAAGGTGGGTAACCCGCTAGCCCCCCCCCTAAAATATGAAGAAACTGGTGGTCGGGGGGTATGGTATACCCAGCATAAGGAAATTACTAGATGATATTTCAAAATTGATAAAGACACAGAATTAATTCTTGAGAATATATTATCTTTTTGCTTACTTACGGGGGGGGGGGGTATTCCAGATCCCATGGCTTTCCGATAGTTTACTTTTTAAACTCATAAACTACAATACCTAATTTAATCTAATTTTGAATTGCCTTTTTTATTTCTATTTTGTAATTTAGGGTAGCTAATCCCGCTAGGTCCCATAAAATATGAAGAATCGGGGGGGGGGGGTATGGAATACCCTCCAGCATAAGGAAGTAACGATATCACGTTTTAAGGTTGATAAAAACGCAAATGTAATTCATAAGAAAACCAATTTTTCATACTTACGGCTGGATGGTATTCCTTGCCCCCCCCCCCCGGCTTTTAATAGTTTGCTTTTGAAAGTGCCCTCCAGGTTAGGGTAATCTCTTTTCAGAAGCAGAAACTAGGTAATACCTAATTTTATCTCATTTTGAATGAAGTGCTTTTGCTATATCTATTTTGTAGTCTAGGGTGGTTAATCCCGCTAGAACCCCTAAAATATGAAGAAACCGGGGGGTCTGGGGGGTATGGAATACCCTCCAGTATAAGAAAGTAACAAGATCACTTTTCTAAATTGATAAAAACCCAAATGTAATTCATAACAAAACCTCTTTTTCATACTTACGGCTGGATGGTATCCCATTCCCCCCCCTGACTTTTTGATGGTTTTCGTTTGAAATTACCCTTCCGGTCAGGGAAATCTCTTTTCAAAAACAGAAACTACATAATGCCTAATTTTATGTCATTTTGAAGTGTTTTTTTTATTTCTATTTTCTAATCTAGGGTAGATAATCCTGCTATAGCCGCCCTTAAAATATGAAGAAACCGGGGGTTCTGGGGGGTATGGAATACTCTCCAGTATAGGAAAGTAATAAGATCACTTTTCAAAATTGATAAAAACGCAAATGTAATTCATAAGAATTACGATTAAATTTAATTAATTAAATTTTTTACGAGATGAAAGCAAGATATCTTTTTTGTTCTATTTATTGTTACCTTGACGACGATAACCTTCTTTTCAATATCAGTACAAAAATAATCGTAGCATCCCAAAAATTATAATTTGAAATCGAAACATTTTTAGAAAGCCAGAATTGTAACAAAAAGCAATAATTAAAATGAAATTTTACTTTAAAACCAAAAGTTACCTCAAAAAAACTGTCCTTTTCAATGCTAAGCTAATATTTGCATTTTTAACTATCTTTTCCGTAGTTTTTATTCCTAGATAATTGAAAATAATTTAAATTCACCTAGGTTCGATCTACAGAAACAAAAATCAAGACTTGCTCTTCTTTCTTTGCTACATTTAGAAGCTTCGTTACAAAATTTTTTTTGTGAATAAGTCGAATTTAGGGTTTTATTCGTTGAGAAATTTTGATACTCTCCCCCCCCCCGTACACCGCACAATTCAAGTTTCCTGGAGGTCGTTTTGTAGGCAACGTCAACGCAGAGTAAACAAATCAGTCACTCCCAACTACAGTAATATATTGTCGTGAAACGAAATGAAATCCAGCTGTGTATTAATAATTTGCCATAGATTAAGGGATGTTTTATCCGAAATAACATGGTCGAGCATGGTTTTGTTATTGAAGGTCGATTTATGTTACCACTGACACAAGCACACAACTTAGCGCAATAGTGTAAGTCGCCGGTTCGTGATGTGATATTGCGGGTTCGATCCCCGAGTTGAATAAAAATTTATAGTAAAAGACACAAGTACGTAGCGCAGAAGGTAAGTCGCGCGGCTTGTGATCGAGAAGTACTGGTTCGATCCCAGCGGGAGTCTAGAAATTTATAGGCAGAAATGACAGTGTATTAAGTCGCTGGTTTCTGAGATTATTATAGTAGGCAGAATGTCAGTGTAGTAAATCGCTGGTTCTGTGATAATGATAATTCAATGTGCGGCTTAACTAAACGCACATTTGTTTTGTTTGGCGACCCGAAAAGGAGAGAAGTACGAACCCAACCCTGAGATCTGTCCTCGTACAGAAATTATATGCTCACCACTAACATAGCTACCGACGGTACTCTAGTGTTTAGATATTGTCCTGGGAAAAATAATTTTAAAATAAGGGTCGTAGGAAATATCTCTACAATATTTTTATGATATGTGTTCCGTGTTATTACACTTTATTAAGGAGCACCATGTCAAAACTTGCAGGTAATTAAATGCACAGTGGTCTATTTTTGAGCTTTCGATGGTTAGAAATTAAACAAACTTAAATCAACTCGAAATATTAGTTAGAAAATCAGAAAAATTAAAAGGAAATTCTAAGTGCCTATAATGTGGTTTTTAGGGGAAATTAAATATTAAATGTTGTTTCAGAAGTTTGGAACTTTGTAGATACACTAATATTTTGCCTGCAAATACATTAAAATAGTGAAAAAAATTTTAATTGCTAAGAGAGTGGTTTTGAGCGATGTTAATTAAGAGAGGGGAGGTGTGTAGCGTTTCGTTTCCTTTTAGGTTCAATCTGGTTATCGTTTTAAGTGAGCAAGGCGACATTGTCGTGTGCAAATATTTAATTTTCGATTTGATATTATTAAACTGGTATTTTCTTGTTGTATGGAAGTTGAACTTTAATATTGGTATCTCATAAAGTTGTATATCAAATAAATCCACTTGATATGGTATTAAACATCTGACGGAAATCACGTTACCACAAACCACTTGACACAAAAAGCTCCTTCACTAGTCGAGTTTTGTTTGCTCACGAGAAATATTCAGTCAAATATTTAATTAAAAATTAGGCACCTCAAATGTTGTGCGCAAATTTGAGATACTTGGGCAATTTTGAAGTTTATATTACTTACTACTGTAAGTACGTACATAATTTGTAACATGCACGAAACACACAACACGATTTTTTATTGGGTTAAATTAATGTAACAGCGTACCCACCCGTCCTCCCATACTGTAGGTACTTTTGTAATTAATTAACTTTGATGTTGATTATTTGCGTATCATGTTATGAAAAATAGCAAAATAAATTGCGAGTAATTTTGTTGAAGAGGTACAAAATAACGTATTCGTATCTCGTGTGTAGCGTTAATTTCATCAAAGGGGATTTTGAAAATATAAAAAACATTTTCTCTAATGAAAAGTGATGAAAATGAAATTGTGATTTTATCGTTTCAGACGGCGAACCAATCAAGCTGCCTGAAAATCTCGAGAGTTTACCTAGAGCTGACCATTTTCCCACACAGAGACACCGATGGAACACCAACGAGGTAAGCGATTCATTTCATTGTCCCTGATTATCTTGTACATGTTTACTGTTATTGTCTTAAACCGAGCATCGATTTAAACCTTGTAATATACGAAACAGGTGTTTATCGAAATTACACACGCTAACCCACCACTCAAATCATGTTAAGTGTGTATTATACATCGATTTTAAAGCAATATCGTTCAATTTGTTCCATTATTACTTTAATGGCTTAAATGCTTGCCAGCCACCATCACATTTGGCCGGGCTTGCTCCGAGGACCAAAATTGCGTCCATGTACTCACTACGTTTTCCCAATAATTAATAAACTTGATGTGTTGCTCATAACAATAATAACTAAAAGCCATCCATAAAATGTGACGATCTGTGAAATTGGTTACATTTTTAGAGGGACGTTAGCGTCGTGGCGTCTTGGTCATTTAATAAATTTATATCGCTTTTCTTTTGTTCCACAATAACTAACATTTTATCGTAGCTTTTCGCTTATTTTCCTTTCTTATTAAAATAAAATTTTTTTTAAATGCATCACGACAATAAAATAACGTTCGCTTAATTTAAGTTTTAATAACGAAAAATAAGTTGCTAACTTTTCCTTGTTACGGTAATTTGAATGTTACTCAATGAATGCTTTAACTTGATTGTGTTTGTTTTTTTTTTACAAGAAAATATTCTAACTTTGCATGTTTTCAACTTTAATCCTGGTTCGTGAGCTTTTTTTTTCATTTAAACCGCCGATCTACTTTGCGCTTCAGTAAATTCATTTTATTGCTTTTGATATTTTTCTCTTGGCTTAACATTTTTTGTGTATCTGCTACGGAGTTTGCTTGCAGCTTAATTATGATTATGCTAGGGAAATTAAATTATTTTTTATACATTTTTATCTTTCCTAACAAATATTTTTAATTATTCAGTTTTTGCCTTAAGGAATAAAAATTATTGACAATTTAATTAGACAAATGTTTATTCGATACCGCGATGGGGACGTCGATTTTCTGGATTTGCTTTCGACCCTCGCACATCTCAGATAAACCCTGATATCAGATTAAATTGTTATCTATCTTGTATATTTTTCATTAGATCTGCTATCAATAGTAATATAATAAAACTTCATTTTTACATCAAAGTTGCATTATTGTAACTACGAAGGCATCGTTGCATAGCAAAGCACGACAACGAGCTTTTAAAATTTTTCTATTTAAATTGCGGTAGTTGAAAGTTGTAGCCATAACTTTATAATATATGGGCTGGAAAGCTAGGATGTTTAAGCTCACGCAATTCCAAAACCGGGATCTTTAAGTCATACGGATCTGTTTGGTACTTTTTTAGTTAAAAATTACTCTATAATTAACGAAATGCAATTTAAAATAACATTTTTAATTTGATGTTATCAATTGTACAAATAATTGTCAACTGCGGTAGCCCCGCCCCCTAATAAACCTTGCTACAAGTATTTACATCGAGTGCACGTACCGTCAACATGAAAATTCTAAACTTTAAAATCGATATTTGACATTCATCCTCCCCTTGAACGCTTAATTTTAAAGTTATCTATCAGATGTCGTTGAGTTTTTGTAAAAAAAACTGTAATATTTTCGGTACTAATTACTCGAACTTAATTGCACATTAAATAAAATATTATTCCCAATTACGAAACGAACTCCTTATCACTTTTTTGTTAGGGCAAAGAAATCTAGAAATGCCGGCCCTCTTGCGAGCAGTTTTAATGATCATTTTTAATTAGCCATGCATACAAATTAAATAGGCAAAGTGTTAAAAAGTACTTTCAAATTAGAAAAAAAAATTTGATCGATTTGGTAATTCCATCAGGTCCTACCAGTAGGAGGGGCAGCTGCTATCCCACATGGGGGCTTTTATTTTCGACTTCTTATCTCTTATGGAAATATAAATAAAAAAGCGATCTTGAGAAAAAACAAGCATATTATATTTTTATAATTTTGAAGGGAGGTGGGAGTCTCTTAAATATCGGTTGTTCTAGGTTTCAAATTTCCTCTGAAATTCCGTGGATGCGGTTAGTAGACGATAGAGATCAAAGTTTTGTTAATAATTGTTCTTAAGAAGTTTTAACCTTTTTATAACGGGAGCGTTCAAAACCTTAACCGACATGGTACAACAAATTACCGTATGACCGATTCCAGTTCTTGACAAAAATGCTTGCATAAATTTAAAGACAGAGTAGAAGCAGGTTGCCGGTTTCAGATTATCTGTACCAACAATCCCGTGCAGTAACAAATGTAAGTGCTAGCAGTGTAAGGGAGCGTCCATTAATTACGTAAGGACAATTTTTGTAATTTTTGACCCCCTCCCTCCCCCACGTAAGGGTACGTAAAATTGTGGCAACTCCCCTCCCCCTCATCTTACGTAAGGATTATTTAGAAAAAAATTAATTTTGCATCCCCCCTTACCTTTACCTTTTACAACATAAGGTATTAAAAAACTTACGTAAGAATACGTCGGACCCCCTCCCCCCCACGTAAGGGTCCGTATGACTTCCGGTATCTCCCCCATCCCCCTAAACCCTTACGTAATTAATGGACGGCGCCTAATCAGATAAATAAGCACCGAGAGTGACTATCGGCGCTGGTATTTATCAGAATTAAGTGTTCACAGTGTAATCAGGTTAAAATCATAATATTTCTTGAGGTTTCATTTGTTCTTTGCCTGTGCAAGTTTTGTGACCGGCGCCATGTTCCTAATATACCCCAAGAGCGGCAAATTCAAAACCTGTTGTCACTGTTGCAGGTTAAAGAATGAATAAACAATAACTTACTTTACTTTTAAATAAGGTAAATTTAACAAATTTTTTCCTATATTAGGTAAAACAGTAAAATTCTTAAAATTTTGTTGGGAGAGGTTCTCCATATTTTTAACAAATTTTATTAAATCTTCTCCTAGCATGCACAAATTACCAAAATGTGTCTTGTTGGTTGTGATACTAGCAAAATTTCAAATAACAAAAACAACACAATGTTTTGTTTACATTGTTCATGGTTTACATGTCGTGTAAATGTCACATGACTGTCAAATTCAAGTCGCCATTTTGCTAGTTTCCTGCGCCAATCTATGCGCACTAAAAATTTGTCCTTGGGATTCACCCTGGAGTGTCGGTTCTTATTCTATTAGTTCTTATTCTATGGTATTATATTATCAAGATTAACCGATGTGATCCGGTTATTAGAGTTTATGGTACCCTCTAACAGAGTTTTGTGATCTTCTAAGGATTCGTATGTCATCTACTTATTTTATAACTTCATTATGAAGCTATGCTCAGTTTCAAGAAAAATCTGTTTGATGGCGCTACGAACTCCGATAACCGGATCACTCGGGTTAAGGATTCTAACCAGTGTTGCCAATCTAGCGGTTTTCCCGCTAGATCTGACTTGTTTGAAGTTGCTTTAGCGGGAAAAATTTCCATCTAGCGGCTAGCGGGAATTTTAGCTTAATTAAAGAATATCTGACGGGAAATCTGACGGTTTTTAAAAACTGCCGAAAGTCAATTTAAAATTTTTTTTTCTTTTTAAATTTAAAATTTCACCGCCTTCAAATTAGTACACAATCTTACCGCTCTATAAATGGCATGGGTTATGTTCAGGCTTCAGTTATGTTGGTACTTATTACAAAGAAACTTACAAGCTCGAAGACCACGACGATGTCGATGATTTGTTTTTAGATTTATAAGTGTTTTGTAATATACATTTTTTTTTTTTTTTAAATAAAGTAATAAAAAATTGTGTAATTTTATTTTAAAACATCTAATACGCTAATCTTAAATTAATAAAAATGGTATTTCTGGCGGATTTCTGGCGGGATCGCCGTGTCATCTAGCGGTTTCTAGCTATTTCGTAAAATTGGGATATCTGGCGGGTTTTCTGGCGGGACCGCCGTGTCATCTAGCGGGTTTCTGGCGGGAACACCGTGCCATCTAGCGGTTTCGTAAATTTAAGTGCTGGCAACACTGATTCTAACAATCCCATGTGGTAACAAATTGAAATAAGCGCCGAGAGTGACTATCGGCGCTGGTATTTATCGGAATTAAGTATTAAATTATAAGACCTTATCTTAACCGATATGATCCGGTTATTAGAGTTTGTGGTGGAGTTTTGTTGAAACCGGTTAGTGATTTTCTAAGGATTCGTACGTCAACTGATAAATACCTTAAATTTCACAACTTCCATAAAATGCAAAATTTACAAAGATCATCTAATACGTATTTTATATATAACTTTATAATTTTATCACAGTTTATCACAGAAATTTAGGTTTTATGATGATGTAACTGTCAATCATGCTACGTTCAGTTTCAAGAAAAAACTGTTTGATGGCGCCACGAACCTAATAACCTAATCACCATCAATTACTTTTTCGCCAAATGCCCTCTATGACGCAACCCCTAATGAGAGAGTTGCACATTCTGTCTCAATTCGGAAAGAAGCTCTTCAGTTTATGTAGCTACGACGGTGTAAGCTAGCCCTCAATTTTTTGGGAGAAGCGAGGTCGAGAAATCTGAAGGAAAGTAGTCTGGGGCACTAAAATAAAATACAGGGTTGGTAAAAATTGCTTTAATGATAAGTAAAAAATAATGATTGAGAGATGTGTCACAATTCCAATGTATTTGACCATGCAAAACAAATACACACTGTATAACATTTAATAATACGGTGTCAAAAAGTGCTCTAACCGATAAATAACAATTCCACCCGCACTTGGTTACTCAAAAATGAATAACAAAAGCTCAAAATGACACGTCGGTATTCACCAATTGGAAAAGATAGAAATATTACTTGCGTGGAGCTCTAGTAAGTTTACAAGCTTATTGGTGACAAACCCTCCTTTCCAATCGAATGTTGACGTGCGGCTTTGACGATAAGGAATGGTAAACTTGTTCCAAATTAACTAGCGACGCGGTTGCTGATACTACTACTAGACCAATGAGAGAGCTGTTGTTGGTGACACGAAGCAAAACTTGACCATTCAGATAATTAGAAGTTTCTGGTTGTCAAAACAGTAACACCAAAGACTGCTAATCGTGCGATAAGACAATTGTTGTCCAAGCATAAATAGAACTGTTTGTTGGTAGGACTATATTATAAACATAATATGTGCAACTAGGGTTAAAAATTGGGGGGAGGGGGGGTAAAAATAGTGAAAATTTGCGTCGTAGGCAAAAAATTTAGATTTTCACAGAGAACAGAGCTTAGATTTGAACTTAAAAATTATAAAAGGGTGTTTTTGGACTAATTTTTTGATTCCATGGGCCGAAAACAATTTTCTGAATAATAATAAGCTTCTCTAAAGCCTGGCCTTCGACGCTAACCTCATCGTTTGCTATTCAATTCAAGTTTCTTTCTCCACTAAACTGATGAAGCATTATAATAACAAAAATAATTTTTGTAAATATAGCATATTCGGTAATTAAAATTTGTTGGTATTTATTTATTTTCAAAAATTACCGTACTATTAATTCAAAAATCAGTTTTAAGCATAGAAAAATAAGGGGGCAATTATAGAAATCAACTAAGTAGGGGAAAGATTTTCATTTTAGTGTTTACTAAAAAGGTAAGGGTTGCGAATATTAAGTTAATCGATACTTCAAAATATCGCCATTAAAAACTAATAATTTTTGGGATATTTGGGGGGGGGGATAAGTTGAAATTTGGGGCGATATAGCCCCCCAACGCTCCCCTAGCCTATGGAACTAAATTCAATATTTGCACGAAATGCATGCATAAATGTGCAGGAAGGCAATTAAAAGTGCAAGGGCGGATTGAGGAATATTGTGAATAGCAATTCAATGAAAAACCAAAACCAAAAAATTAACAAACTAATGATTAAAAAAGGCCTGGCTCGCTACGCCCACGTGATTTAATAACTTGCGATTTTAATAATGTCCTACCTTTTGAGAAGCCAAATGTTTGAGAAGTGTAAGACAGCGTTTCATACAGACAGAAAAATAGGCTGACAGAGCTTTCTACAACACTTTTATGTTTACCAGCAGGCACCCGGCTGCCATTAACTTTCTAGTTTGTATTTATTCACTATTTTGATAGCATAAACTAAGGAATCTATCAGAGGAAGGTCTATAAATAGCACGGAGGAGGAGCTTCCTAGCAGTTGATTATTAATATACGAGAATTTGGCGAGACAGAAGAAAAATCTTTACATTTCAAGATTTATGTAAATAAACAATAGCATTCAATAATAATTTTATTCATTTTTATTTGTGAGAAATAATTGTAGATTTGTAACGGCAGCATTCGAATACCTTACCGGAGTGATCCGATCAAGTCCTACCAAAGCGAGGGCGACCTCACAATATTGGAGAATTTTCAAGTTCTTATTATGATAATATAAATATAAATAAAAGACAATCATGAATAATTTGTTATTAAAATGGAATTGGTCACAGTGTAATCAGATAAATAAGCGCCGAGGGTGATGTCGGCGCTGGTATTTATTGGAACATATCTCTTTAGGTATTATCATGCTTAACCGATATGATCCTGTTATTAGAGTTTGTGGTGCCCTCTAACAGAGTTTTGTTGAAACCGGTATTGTTCTCGATGTTGCACCTTACGTCTTAGAGGCCATAAAGCAGTGTTACAGCTTAGCTCAGGTGAAGCAATCAGTGTGGGTAGTTGTATCGGGACTGAATACTCCAATAAGCCGAAAGTTAATGTAAATTTCTCAATTGTCCTAATATTAATTAATTTTCGGGGGTAAGGATGATTATAATATAACAGATATGACGATACATTTACTAAATATGATTAAGTTCTACTTAATGGTTTAATAAACATAACTGATGGACTTACAATTACTAACTATTTTATTAAATTAAAAAATGTGACCGCTAATCGACAGACACGATAACCTACCCCAGTGTTTGAATTAAGCGAAGCGTGAATAATTCATCATTTCTTAAACCTCGAAATCACTTATTTGAATTTTGGCCGCCTTATTTTCAGTCGAGATAAAATATTTACAAAATTTAAATTTTTACCTGTCTGTCATGTTTGAGACATATCATTTTACGACCATTAATCATACGTGAAGTATATACTTCGTCTTAGCCTTCTCCCTCAATATGATTTTCTAATATATCTCCTGGCACGAAGAGTGTCTCAAGTCGAAGTAGACAAGATAAGCTTCAAAAATGACGCATTAGTATTAGTCGAGACATCGGTCGTATTACTATCTTATATAGTACCTACCTACCATTATGTTTAAAACTTTACGACCATGCAAATTATCTTCGAGTTTACCTTAAAACTATACCGAGATCGATTACCGACAGCTTTGAATAATTAAAATTTAATTTAAAAAATTGCCGAAGATTTAAATTCGAGAACCTTGTTTTGTGTAAATAACTCGCAAAATATTAGATTTTCATTGAAAGTTCAGAGAAGTAAAATTGTAAAGAATTTTCTGCTCTATAATTTCATTCCTGTTCATTTTTAATGAAAAGGTAGTCGTTGGTGAGTTATTTGCACAAAACAGAACGCGAGCTATGAATTTTCCACTTCTCCTGTCGACTACGCACGAAACACACATTTAATGGAAACTTTTCAGCCGGAAGTTTAATTTTGTTCAAATTAATTTTTGCACCGTTTCTTAGATCATAGCAAGCCAACCCAGTGTTCGGTGGCAAAGACCTCCGATTTTAATCCTCAAGTTGGTCGTAGCCAAAAGGGCGGGCGGTAAGTAACCCATTCAGATTCAAAAGTTTTGGCACATCGAATGAAAATAGTTGGGTAGTTTATTTATTCAACTATTCTCATGTCGACTAACCAACAATTAAAACAAGAACAAAGTACATACGAAACTATTAGTCGAGGGAACTAAATTGAAATAAACAATTTAACTTGTTTAATTTTCTTGCTTCTCGTCTTTGCGGTCAAAACATTAATTCGAGACTTAAACAAGTAACCGCATACTGGCGCGGTCGAAAAACTGCGTTAAAGCGGCTAATGTGCAGGCAGCTTGTATGAAATTTAACAAATTTACGCTTTTAAAGAGAAGTTGATGTTTGTAAGGTGGGGTGACTCAACAGAGGTACGTCATTTTATGATCGTACTGCAATAGGTGACTTCGAAATTGGCAATAACTTCTGCAAAGGTTACTTGTTCGAGAATTTTTTGTGCTCTATGGAAAGGTAAGGGATCAAAATAAAAAAAATTGACTTTAAACTTTTTTCTTTAATGTGCTTCGTTGTAGTGCTATCTTATGTCAAAGTCAAAGGAAAAGAACTCGTAGGTTTTTGTTTCAGTTGAATTATTAAATTTACCCTGAAGAAATAGAATGACTTTTGATTCAGTAGCTGTCAGATATTGTACCCGATGATATATTAACACAAATATTTGATTTCGCCAGAGTTAAGCAAGGCTATTAGCGGTTTATACTTGAATGGGTGACCGTGTGATGATCGATTTGCATGTCGTTCCTGCAGTACCAAACCGCATTGAGGCAGCGTGGTACGGTATGGCCAAATTTTTCTACAAAGAAAGAGGTACAGCTGCCGTGAAATGCAAATTTGCCAAATGTAAGACAATGCGCGCGCATAGTGCTTTGACTGTACTTGATTTACCTACTCACAGTTTGAGAGCCAGGATAATAGTAACATTGTTTTTTGCTTTTTTCCTGCGACGTTTCGTTACAAATGATGCCATAATTATACGAATTTCGCTGTATATGGAAATTCATCATTGCAAGTATTATTAACAAGTAGCATGGAAACTCTTCGGCCTCCCAATGCTGCCGATGTCAAAGGTCGAGGAACTAAAAACACATGTGATAACTCCGAAAGTAAACTCAATGTCATCAACCGAAACAAAATCTTCCACAGAGACCCCCAAAATCGCCACTACCTACCAAAGCCCAAGATCTCCTCCAAAAGAATCGAAAACACAAGACGGGGGGGGGGGGGAGTTAACCCTCTAGAAACAGAATCTCCAGTCTTTGACTATTGAACTATCATCCATTAAAAGGAATGTATCTAGCCGTCTTAAGCCATCTGTGTGTGATTGAAGTGGAGTGGAGTTTCTGGAGGAGTCTCAATCGGTGAGCTTCATCATCCAGTTGCTGTTGTGTTTGTCTTTTGATGAATTTTATTTTTACTTGTATCTTCATCTTTAGCTCTATTTGAGATCTTGTACAACGTCAGAAAGGCGTTAACTTCACAGGCCATGGTGCTGAACAAACTCAATCCCCATAACTCCGTGTATACTTGGAGGGTATTCCATACCCCCCAAACCCCCCGGTCACAATTACCAATTTGTGTTGTTGCTCAGCTTCTAGGCTCACTCAAAATAAATGCGACCATTAAGTTAAACCTTTAACAATAGAGATTACTATTTATGTGATTACTCGGCCTTTGGTCTCACTCAGGGGAAATGCGAATTTTAAGATCGAGGAGGTCTGAGAAGTATGGAATACCCCACCGTGCTAAAGAGTTGAAAATTATCCACTTTTTAAATATATTCAGCAAACTTTTTGAATTTGAAAATAAAGACTTTTGTTTCAATGCTCATCCTTCGGTCTCAGTCCTTCAAAGGGAATACTACCATTAAGACCGTGGAATTAGTGCCAGTTCTAAGAGGTTTAAAGTTATACAATAAATTATAAAATATATTCAGCCAACTTTTTTAATTAAACTTTTAAAATTTTTAACAATTATTATTAACGCTGTTGCTCGGCTTTCGGTTTCACTTAAAAGCAATGCAACCATTAAAACAGAGGGGTGTGGGGGGGGGGGGTACGGAATACCCTCCAGTGCCAAAAGGTCAAATTTTAAACTTATTATATAAACAAAGTTTAAAATTAAACCTTTAAAAATATAGATTATTATTTACGTTGTTGCTCAGCCTTTGGTCTCGCTCAAAATCAATCCAACCGTTAAGACCGAGGGTCTGGGGGTATGGAACAATCCCATTTATGAAGAGTTTAAAAGTTAACTTTTAAAAGCAAACTTTTTTAATTTAACCTTTAAAATTAAAGATTATTGTTTACGTTACTGCTCGGCCTTAGGTCTCGCTCAAAATCAATTAACCATTAAGACCGAAGAGTCTGAGGGGTATGGAATATCCTCCAGTGCCAAGAGGTCAAAGTTATACAATTTTTAAATATGTTCAATAAACTGTTGCAATTTAACCTTTAAAAATAAATATTATTATTTATGTTGTTGCTCGGCCTTCCGTCTCACTCAAAATAAATGCAACCATTAAGACCGGGGGGTCCCAGTACTAAGAAGTCAAACTTATACAATTTTTAAATGTGCTCAGTAAATTTTTTCAATTAAACTGTCAAAAATAGAGATTATTATTTATGTTGATGCTCGGCCTTCGGTCTCACTCAAATTCAATGCAACCATTAAGACCGGGGGGTCCCAGTGCTAAGAGGTCAAAGTTATACAATTTTTAAATGTGCTCAGTAAATTTTTTCAATTAAACTGTCAAAAATAGAGATTATTATTTATGGTTTTGCTCGGCCTTCGGTCAAATCAATGCAACCATTAAGACCGGGGGGTCTGGGGGGTATGGAATACCCTCCAATGCCAAGACGTGAAAGTTATACAATTTTTAAATATGCTCAGTAAACTTTTTCAATTAAACCTTTAAAAATACAGATTATTATTTATTTTGTTGCTCGTCCTTCGGTCTCACTCAAAATCAATGCAACCATTAAGATGGAATAACCCCCGGGATTTATCAAGAGTTTCAAAGTTATTTAATTTTAAAATATATTCAGCAAACTTTTTTAATTAAACCTTTAAAATTTAAGATTATTATTTACGTTGTTGCTCGGCCTTCAGTCTCACTCAAAATCAATGCAAACATTAAGACCAAGTAGTCTGGGGGTATGGAATAACCCCCATTTATCAAGAGTTTAAAATTTATTTAATTTTAAAATATATTCAGCAAACTTTCTTAATTAAACCTTTAAAATTAAAGATTATTATTTACGTTATTGCTCGGCCTTCGGTCTCACTCAAAATCAATGCAATCATTAAGACCGGGGGGTCTGGGGGTATGGAATACCCTCCAGTGCTAAGTGGTCATAGTAATACAATTTTTAAATATGCTCAGTAAACTTTTTCAACTAAACCTTTAAAAATAGAGATTATTATTTATGTTGATGCTCGACCTTCGGTCTCGCTCAAAACCAATACAACCATTAAGATCGGGGGTCTGGGGGGTATGCAAGATCCTCTAGTGCCAAGAGGTCATAGTTATACAATTTTAAAATATGCTCAGTATGCTTTTTCAATTAAACTTTTAAAATAGAGATTATTATTTATTTTGTTGCTCGGCCTTCGGTTTCATTCAAAATCAATGCAACCATTAAGACCAGGTGGTCTGGGGGTATGGAATAACTCCCATATATCAAGAGTTTAAAAGTTATGCGATTTTAAAATGTATTCAGCAAACTTTTTTAGTTAAACCTTTAAAATTAAAGATTTATTATTGACGTTATTGCTCGACCTTCGGTCTCGCTCAAAATCAATGTAACCATTAAGACTGAGGTGTCTGGGGGTATGGATTACCCTCCAGTGCCAAGAGGTTATAGTTATACAATTTTTAAATATGCTCGGTAAATTTTTGCAATTAAACCTTTAAAAGTAAAAATTATTATTTACGTTGTTGCTCGGTTTTCGGCCTCACTCAAAATCAATGCAGCTATTAAGACCGAGGGGTCTGGGGGTATGAAAAAACCCCATTAATACGAGTTTAAAAGTTATAAAATTTTTTTAAGTTTTTCAACTAAATCTTTAAAAATAGTGATTATTATTTATGTAGTAGAGAGGCTAAGTCGGTTCCAGCTCTGCGCTTTGAGTGGAATTAAATTGCGGATTTAATTATCTTATGTTTTAATGGGCGGTTTGATTTGCAAATTATTTTAATGCGAGAAAACAATCCCGAAAAAATAGTTCGATTGAAATAATAATTCCTCGATTGTCAAAATCACCAACCGATTAGCAGAATAGATATTTTCAATAAAATTTTAACCGTATGTAATGTTAATTCACCACAGGAGAAATTGATTTAATTTTTTTTGTAGCAATAAATTAGGAGCAAAATTGAAATTTCACGTATTTTATCCGATTTTTGCTTGTACCTCAAAAATTGTGCAGTTTATAGAAAAACGTATAGAGTAAAATTTTGTAGTCGATTAAATTATCTTTCTAAACAGCGCAGAAAAATTAAAGTCGGTTAAGTTTTGTAAAAGTTATAAGCAAGACACTTCACTTAAAATAAAAACGAAGCCTTGCAAAGGCGAGTAAATAATTTTATCGGAAAACGTCAAGAAAACTTCACTTTCCTAGTGACCTGTCAGGTGAGAAAACACAGCATTCTCTAGTCACTTTAAAAACAGACTAGTAATGAACAAGAGACGTGTAATGGTTTTCATTACTGGTCACTTCTGCATGTCATAATGTTTCCATGGCTTTATTGAAATTAATTTTGACATAATATTTAATTTTTTTGCAAAGAATATTTTTTATTTTTGAAATTATATTTAATTTTTGTTTTCCGATAAAATAGTATACTCACCTCTACTCGAAAAATGATTCGTTACTGGGCTTACAGCTTTAAAAAGCTCGCTTAAGCTCGCTTTTCAATATAGCTGTGCGCCCAGTAACGTATCATTTTCGAGGCTCGGCCAGTAATATACTATTAAACAAACATGCAATAAAAATAAATTTTTCATAGTACAAAAAATTAATTACGTTTTTGTAGTAAATTAGAAGCGAGATATGAATTTTTAATGAAA
This sequence comes from Rhagonycha lutea, assembly GCA_958510855.1. Lineage (NCBI taxonomy): Eukaryota > Metazoa > Arthropoda > Insecta > Coleoptera > Cantharidae > Rhagonycha > Rhagonycha lutea. The sequence continues at coordinate 27,846,932 of OY294041.1, read as the reverse complement.
ATTAAATTTTTGACAATAGGTAAAATTTTTGCACTTTTTTGATGGTAAAATTGCTTTCCTAATTTTGTCGTGCAATAACTCAAAAACCGTACATTTTAAACAAAAAAATTACGAATCAAATTTTGTAGTCGACATATTTGCCTTTCTAAACAACGCATAAAACATTGAATCGGTTAATTTTTATAGAAGTTATCCGCATTTTTATTACGATACTTTGCTCAACGCGAGTAAACGATTAAACAAACTTCAAGTTGTCAAACAAATTTTTTATTTCTGAAAATTTTCTACTTTGTGTGCCGAGTAAATTTGTTCAAGAATATGGTGTGCTATAATGTTATTTTGAAAACGCAACTTGAACGGTTTTGTTGACTGTGCCGAAAAAGTAAATAGGAATTTAAATTCAAAACAAGTTGCTATTACGAGTTATATGAATTCCGTTCCTTTGGGACTTTAGCGATTTAAAAGAGATTTCTATTTAGAAGAATTTTGTCGAACACGCAATATTCGAGTACGTTTAGTTTTTAAAAAGGGATGGTAATTAGGCAGGTAATTTTGGCGCGAATGTGAGGAATTTAAAATGCAGTTTAGTTTCCTACGATTTTCTTACGCTTTTCGAGTCGAGGTCAGGAATTCTTATCCGAGTTTTGATTTCAAAAATTGATAATTGTGCATAACATATGATTTGTTGATGAAATGCATGCTAACCCACATATTTGAAATTTACTGCAGTGAAATCTCTCTAATGCGCATAAATTAACAAGAACCGTAAATTACTAATCGGTTATTTATTAGCGCTGGTCTATTTTTTCATTTTTTTATCGTCAAGGATAATCGTGGAAATTTGAGACAGTTACGTGAGCTTTTATAGTTGTGAAAGTGGTTGGTGTGTTCGATAGCGAAAATAACGTAGATTACTTTTTTGCTTGCAAAATTTTCTAGCATGAGGAAAGAGTATTAAAATTACTAGACTAATTTAACTTTTAACCCTCTATTTTGTTTCGGTGTAATTTTACCTAAGCGAGGTTCGAGATCAATTCTATTTATTTCATATTTAGTAAAATCATCTCTAAAATAATTTTTCTTATGTGGCTACAAGAAAGAATTTTCAAGGAAATTGGTTCGGCTTGTTTAAAAGCGGAAGTGTATATTTAGCTCTTATTTTGTCTTCCTTCGTATTTAATATATTACCTACATTTTCTTCGCTCTGAAAATCAACAACAATGGGGCGGAACAAAATTGCTTTTGTGTAAATTCTTCGTTTTTGTGGAGATCTCACAATCACAAAACTATTTTTGTAAATTTTGACGATTATTGTATCAAATCTTCTATTGTTTCAATTTCGCAACTTATAAATACTATAACAACAATCTGGATCTCGCGATGCTTCCCAATCAACAAGGAACAATAGGACAGCTAAGAAATCACCACCTGTTCCGGATCAAGCCATTCAAACACAATAATTAAAGACGTATCATCAACTTTTGTCAATTATAAAGTGTTCTGTATGGTGGTAATCTAATTAAACGAACGCAGTCACAACTATACGATTCAGTGGCCGGCTAGCAACAGTGGAGTAAGGGGGGACCTATAAAATTATCAAGGGATATAAAGATCGCATGGTTGCCTGCCGAAATAATACACAACATAAACAAGATAATATTAAATTTCTAACCAGGGGCGCATCTAACACATTTTACGAAGGGTAAAATTTAAAATAAAGAGGGGAATGTTTCTTTGACCTTAACTATTCCGCAATTTTTTATGCTATCAACTTTGCAATTAATTTTTTTGTTTCTGTTTGATTAAAATGCTCAAACGAAGCTTATATTTACAGGAAAATATAATATTTGATATTGATTAATATTATATTATTATATTTTTAACAACATGTTATCATAACTAACAAACAATGGAAGTAGGATGGGAAAATTTAATTAATACAGTTGTTTATCAAATAAAGAGTTTTTTGCAACAAGAGCGCGGATGCGAATAATTTAAGTTCGAGCCATTTGACCGTGAGAGGGCGCCATATTTTTATAAGGTTTAATTAATAGTTAATTTTTAACGATTGCATACTAAGACGATACGTGACTCCGTGACTTAATTATAACAAAAATGTTTTGTGTAACCCAATTACAGCAGTGTTAGGCCAAGTGTCTGATGAAAATTCCATTAGCGCGCGTTAGGAGAGCTAAGTAGTTTGAAAGTAAAAAAGTATAAATTAAGTGCAAATTGTTGGTTCGTGTTAGTGTTGGGTTTATTCGGGCATTTGTGGTGGCTCTTTAAACAGTAGCATTTTTCACATCGAGTTAATATTCAAGTTTTCACATTGAAAAACTACCATTAAAAGTTTTAGTGGTAAAACGTGCCTCCGACCTATTGTAACTGAAGAATGTAATAAAGTCGCGTTACGCAAAACATTAATTCTCAATTTAGCAGCGTCTGTTTGCGTAGTTCGGTGTAACTCGGCCTTATTTCCATCCAATTTAACTTCTAGATAACGCCACAAGTGCTTTACGTATTTTGTACTTTATTTTGTTATGTGTCGGTCTAAAAGTGGCAGAAATGTGTTTGTCCGCTCCATTTAGCCAAGTTTCGCTTAAAACTTCTCCAAGAATGAGATAATCTCCATTCAAATTATTTCAATTTCTAAACGAGATAAATTACTTAACGATAAGACGAATTTTCAAATGATAATTTATTGTGTTTTTATTTTATATAAATTTTCACGCATCGCTTCATTTACGCTTTTTTAATTTTTCCTCTACCAGCCGAGCTTAATGATACCAAGCGAGCTAACCCAATTATTATTTAATTGAAAATTTGAATTATTTGTTTTCTTCGACGTTTTCCTATATTTTCTAAATCTTAATTATATTTTAAGGTTAAAAGCAATCCCCTCGTTATACCTTGCAATTGGCGTACTTACTTTATTTTATTAAATTTAATTTTTTTTGCATTATAGTACATTATAAACAAGGATAACCGAAAAAAGGAAACAAGTTAATTTCAATTAGTTTTTTCTACCTATTTTCTTTTTTAAATTTTGTTCAAAAACAAATTACATTTTTGTAGAACATTTTTAAATTGTACTTTTTATTAACAAACATAAGAATATGGTAGAAAAATCTGTCCCTCTGTTCGTAACTCTCTCTTGATCTTCTTATTAGTTTCCTCATTATATAATCGAATTCCAACTAAGTAATACTCTATAAGGTCAAAAATTCGCACGACCTGTCAGTGGGTGCACATCAAATTTTTACTGTTAAACTTGCAATAGTTGAGATGATTGAAGACAGCACTCCATTTGCCCAACTTCTCCAACAGAAATCGCCAGTTCAAATCAAAAAGGACCTCCTATCAGAATACTATCACATTCTAACAGTTCACCAGGTGCGAGGTGGCATGGACCGCCACCTCATGTCGCTATTATCCTTAACAACAAATTCGCAGTTAAGCCCAAGTAGTAACAAAACTCTTCCGCCATCCAATGCTTCCGATGTCAAAGATCGAGGAACTAAAAATTTACATGTGGCAACTGCGAAGGTGAATTGAATACCATCGACCGAAACGAATCCTCCACAGAGACCTCCCAACGTCGTCATCACCTACCAAAGCCCAGACGACAACGCAAGACAATGGTGGGGGGGGGGGGGAAATTAACCTTCTAAAAACATAAAAACATCTTTGACTATTGAACTTTTATTCCAATAAAAATCTGCCATCTGTACATGATTGATGTGGAGTGGAGTTTTTATTTGAGGAGTCTCAATCGGTGAGCTTCGACATCCAGTTGTTGTTGTGCTCCTCAATTGCGGAGGTCTTGATCAACATTAGAGGGGCTTTAATTACGAGAAGGCCATGGTACAAATTCAGATTGTACTAAAATATACTCACGCCCCACAACTCCGTGTATACTTTTCCATACCCCCCCCCCCCCGGTTACAATTACCAGTCGTTTCAAATTGATATATCAACATAATCGTGGCATTAAGACCGGGTTTGACGATATGGTATTGGTATACCCGCCCAGTGAAATTTTTCATTAAACCTTAAAAAAATATAGATTATTATGTGTATTATTATTAATCAAAGGGAACGCGACCAATAAGATCGGGGGGGGGGGGGTCTGGGGGGTATGGTATCAAAATTTTGATAGTAATACAATATATTTTTAAATATACTCATCAGTAAACATTTTCATTATTTATGTGATTGCTCGGCCTTTGATCTCACTCAAGGGAATGTGACTATTAAGATCGGGGGGGGGGGGTCCCTATTATAAATATAAATGGGGGGGTCTTATTATAAATATAATAGCAATCCCCAATATCAAAAGTTTCAAGGTACTACAATTTTCAAATATATCTTACTTAGTAAACTTTTTCAATTTAATTTTTGAAAATTGTAATTATCATTTATGTGGTTGCTCTGCCTTTGGTTTCACTCAAAGGAAATGCGGCCATTAATATCGGGGGGTCCGGGGATATATGGCACACCCTCCAATTCCTCCAAGAGCTCAAATTTATTTAATTCTTAAATGCATTCGGTATACTTTTTCAATTAAACCTTTAAAAACTATAAATTATTTATGTGGTTGCTCAGCCTTTAACCTCACTTAAAATGAATGCGATAGTGAAGTTCAAGGGGTTTGGGCGGGTATGGAATACCCCCCAGTACCAAGACTTTAAAAATAATCCAATTTTACTCTATAAACATTTTCAGTTAAACCTTAAATATTATATAGAGATTATTATTAATATGTACTCGGCCTTTTGCCTCACTCAAAGGGAATACTACCATTAAGACCGAGGGGCATGGGGAATATGCAATATCCTCCAGTGATAAGAAGTGAAAGTTACACAATATTTAAATATGCGCAATAAACTTTTTCAATTAAACCTTTAAAAATAGAGATTATGTTGTTGCTCGGCCTTTGGTCTCACTGAAAAGGAATGCGACCATTAAGGATGGGAAGTATGAGTGGTAAGAGGTTAAAAGTTATACAATTTTTTAATATATTCAGTAAATTGTTTGAATTGAAACTTTAAAATAAAGATTGTTATTTACGTAAGTTTGCTCGGCATTTGGCCTCATTCAAAAGCATACAACCATTATGACCGGGGGCTCGGGGGGGGGGGGGGTATGGAATACATCCAGTGCCAAGAGGTCAAACTTATACAATTTTTAAATGTGACCAGTAAACATTTTCAATTAAACTTTCCAAAATAGAGATTATTATTTATGTTGTTGCTCGGCCTTTGGTCTCACTAAAATGGAATACGACCATTAAGGCTATTAGCAGGTCTGGGGAGTATGAGTGGTAGGAGGTTAAAAGTTATACAATTTTTAAATGTATTCAGTAAATTGTTTCAATTGAAACTTTACAATAAAGATTGTTATTTACGTTAATTTTCTCGGCATTTAGCCTCATTCGAAAGCAATACAATCATTAAGACCGGGGGGTCTGGGGGGTATGGAATACCCTCCAGTGCCAAGAGGTCAAAGTTATACAATTTTACATATGATCAGTTAACTTTTTCAATTAAACCTTTAAAAAAGAGATTATTATTTATGCTGTTGCTCGGCCTTTGGTCTCACTGAGAAGGAATGCGGCCATTAAGGCTAGGGGGTCTTAGGAGTATGAGTGGTAAGAGGTTAAAAGTTATACAATTTTTAAATGTATTCAGTAAATTGTTTCAATTGATACTTTAAAATAAAGATTATTATTTACTTAGTTTGCTCGGCCTTTGGCCTCATGCAAAACCAATACAACCATTAAGACCGGGGGATCTAGGTATTATTCCCCCAATATTAAGAATTCAAAAGTAATACAATTTTTAGATTACTTAGTCTACATTTTCAATTAAACGTTTAAATTAATATTAGAGACTATTATTTATGTGGTTACTCGGCCTTTGGCTTCACTCAAAAAAGAAATGCGACCATTAAGATCGAGGGGGTCTGGGGAGTCTGGAATACCCCCCAGTGTTAAGAGGTTAAACTTTTTAATTAAAAATATAAATATTATTGTTTATGTTATTGCTCGTCCTTGGTCCCCATTTAAAGGAAATACGACAATTAAGACCGGCTAATGGAATAAGTGTCAATGCCAAGAGGTTAAAAGTTATACAATTTTTAAATATATTTAGCAAACTTCTTGAATTTAACAGGGAAGATTATTGTTTATGTGATTGCTCATCCTTCGGTCTCACTCAAAAGGAATGCGACTATTAAGGTCGGCCTTTGGCCTCATTCAAAAACAATACAACCACTAAAACGGGGGGTATAGAATACCCCCCCCCCAGTGCCAAGAGGTTAAAAGTTATAAACATTTTAAATATTGTCACGTTATTTTTGAATGAGGAAGCAATGAATTTATTGATTGGGAGGAAATATTTTATTTTGTAATATTTTGAATTTTTGCGGCAGCTGTGGGTCACTGCGAGACCGACAGGGCGCTGGATGTTAGATAAAGGACTTGCGCTGAAATCCCCAAATGGGGATATGTTATGCAGTTATGGAGTTATGGCAGGTCCATGGTTAACCCAGTCCTAAAAAATTTTTTTTATAAATTCCCAGAAAATCGAATATTATTTTTATTATTTAAATTTAAAGGGTGGGTTATTAATTCAGTAATATATTCAGTAATTTTTTAAACCTTTGAAAATATAGATTATTATTATTTGTGTTGTTACTCAGCCTCTGGCCTCATTCAAAAACAATATAACCATTAAGACCGGGGGGTCTGGGGGGTATGGAATACCCTCCAGTGCCAAGAGATGAAAGTTATACAATTTTTGAATATACTAATTAAACTTTTTCAATTAAACCTTAATAATATAATTATTATAAATTAAATAATTTATATTTAAATAATTTAAATATAATTTAAATAATATAATAATAATTTAATTAATATAAAAAAATTTTTTTTTACAGGTTACGTACATCGTATTTGTCACATTTGTATAATTGTTATTTGAATGTTTTACATTTTAACTTTAAATAATAGAGTTATTATTTATGTGGTTACTCGGCCTTTGGCTTCACTCAAAGGAAATGCAACCTTTAAGATTGAGGGGGTCTGATGAGTATGGAATACCCCCTAATGCTAAAAACTTAAAAGTTAACTCTTTAAATATATTCAGAAAACTTTTTGAATATAAAAATAAAGATTTTTGTTTATAAGGTTGCTCATCCTTCGGTCTCACTCAAAGGGAATACGACCATTAATTGCGAGGGTTATAGCAGAAGAAGTGCCAGTGCTATGAAGTTTAAAGTTATAGAATTTTAAAATTTATTCAGTAAAATTTTTTAATTAAACCTTTAAAATTAAAGATTATTATTTACGTTATTGCTCGGCCTTCGGTCTCACTTAAAATCAATGCAACCATTAAGACCGGGGGGTCTGGGGGGTATGGAATACCCTCCAGTGCGAAGAGGTGCAAGTTATAACAATTTTTAAATATACTCATTAAATTTTTTTAATTAAACCTTTCAAAATAGAGATTATTTTTAATGTGGTTACTCGGCCTTTGGATTCACTCAAAGGGAATGCGACCATTAAGATCGAGGGTGTCTGTGGAGTACGGAATACCCCCCCCCCCCCAGTACGAAGAGGTTAAAAGTTTTACAATCTTTAAATATATCCAGCAAACTTTTTAATTAAACCTTTAAAATTAAAGATTATTATTTACGTTATTGCTCGGCCTTCGGTGTCACTCAAAAACAATGCAACCATTAAGATCGCGGGGTCTGAGGGGTATGGAATACCCTCCAGTGCCACGATATCAAAGTTATACAATTTTTAAATATGTTCCGTAAAGTTTTTTATAGAGATTATTATTAATTTTTTTTTCTCGGCCTTTGGTCTCACTGAAAAGGAATACGTCTATTAAGGATTGGGGATCTGGGGAGTATGGATTACCTAGTTAATTCTTCTTCAATCATTTCATAATATTAACAGCGCAGTCTTGCATTAGACAAACCAATTTTTTTTAACCCTTTAAGTACTTAACGGTTTTACCGAACTCGTATAATAACATGGTGTCACTGAAGAAATTTTAACAAGGTTATTAACGACAGGTATTAATTTGTCATAGTGAACAATGAAGTTATCGATTCGGAAGAAAATCTGATAACGAATGTTCTAAATCGAGAACTGCTAAGTACGTGAATTGCAAACATTGTCGGTTCATAAATTAGTCATTGAATTCCCATCCTCATCTATTCAATTAAACCAAAGTTACAGACAATTTTCTGACTTTGGCTTTACACCGCAGCTGAATTGTCTCCTTTAACTATTACAACGTGCGGATACTTATTTTAATATCTTTTTTCGTAATTATAGGGGATTTACCGAACGGATTGGAGATTTGTGTAACACTTTGATAACTTAGCTTGTCTGCACAGTCTTAGTTTGCAATTAAATTTAACACCAAGATGTTTAGAAAAGGTCTCCCTTTTCACTCGATTCCGTTAACAAGCAACGCTGTTTCCCTTCGGTAATTTTTTCGTGTTAGCGCGTTTCCGAATGGCCGAAACAATTATTTACAAGTTGTGTATTACATTGAAGGCAATTAATATAATATTCCGTTATATGTGTACGTACAATCTTGATATTAGTTTACCCTTTTGGCAAACACAAACTTGAAATCCTCAAGCTTTTGATACCCGTTAATATAATTTGGTTACCGAACCAATTCGACTCTCTTGGGACTTATCACCCTCTCTAATAAATTTACTATCGGCAACATTGGTTGTAATACCTACAATGCATAATAATGTCTTCCACTTTTAATTGAAAACTCCATTTTTAAAGCAAACCCGGCGGACGATTTTATTCGCAAGATATCGATCCAATCCCTGACCCCGCTTTTGAAATTCGGGTTATCTGGCCTTGCTACTTCAACCCTTTGATTATCGTCCTCCGCTCGGTACAGCGCTGTTGTGTGTGTAAATTTTTGAAATATTATAAAATGCGACATTTTCCTAACCGCGGAAGCAATTTAAGAATAATTGCTTTATCAAGAGGAAACGAGAACAGGGATCGAAATTGATTTAAGTCTTCTAAAAGTTTTCACTCTCATGTTAGTGACATTTTTCATTATTGTTCCCCCACGGAAATGCAATAAATCTTGATTCGGGTTAAGGAACTGAGTCTTCCGACATTGTTGATACTTAAATTTTAATTGTTCGTCCGTCCTGTTTTTTATTCATTAAAAAATTTGTCAAGTTTCCTTTTGCCAAAATTTATAGTTCGCCGGGATTCTCGAAATAATTTTATACTTCCGCGATCGCGAAGGCGCCTTCGTAATTTTAACAGGGAAAATCGATTTCCGAAACTTTAATCGAATATGATAAAAATATAATCAAGAAGTGCATACTTGAAGTATTTTAGTAACAATAAAAGTTTAGCCATCTGTAATAGAACCTAAGCACCAAATTTAATTTTACTCCTAAAAACTACGTATGCCAGTAATGGAGCCAATGAAAACCGTCTGTTTTGTTATGGGAGCCAATAAAAACCGTCTGTTTTATTCGTGACCGTATTTTGTTTGTTTTTTAAATTAAATCAACAAAAAATGACCGACCTTGAATGTACCAATCGCAAATTTCCATATTTTTTTAACCGAACTATGCAACTGAGGTGTAATAGAAAAATGCGACTCTACAGGTTGTTAGATATGAATCTTAATGCAAGCGAATGAATATTTTTCTGAGAAAAGTGTTGATAATTTATGCATTTTCAAGCAGGGAAGTAAAATTATGCGACACGCCAGAAGGATTTCGGTTTTAATTTTTGAAATTTTGTAACTTTAAAATTTGTTTTAGTGGAAAATCGTGCTACGTTTCGACTAATTTTTACTTTTATTGGATTAAAGAGTTTTAATGAACTACCTTTAGTGGTTTTTTTAATTAAAAAAGTTTGAGTAGGTGGTTTAATTTTCCCGGGCAAATTGAGAAGTTTAAAAGCTTTAAGTGTATTCATATTAATGGCGGTTAAATTGAAATCACTGGTGGTTTGAATATTCTCTGGACTTCATTGTTAATAAATGTTGTCATTATAGCATTGGGTAAATTTCCTAATACGTGACGCGCATAGTTCGCATCCTGGAGGGCCTCGTTTAATCCAAATTTAATTTTTTGTGGGCCGACCTAAGCCTAATTAACTTTTTTGAAACGAATTTAGATAAAACACTTTCGGAGGAAGGTAGCGACTTTTTCTTCCTGTTTGGTCACACGTTAGAATTTTCCGGCAATTACATAGGATTTGGATTCCTTATCTCTATCGACATTTGTTTCCCAATTCTTGCCTCTACGTGATTTCAACGGCGTTTCCTTATTTACCGCTTTCGAATAACCATTGTCCTTTGTAATATAAAACGATCGTAACCGATAAAACTTGGAGGGTAGAAATAAGTCTTAGTTTTGATCCATTAATTTTTATTATTTATTATGCCCATAACCGTCAAAGTTTTAACTCAAATTTAATACGTTCCTTCGTGAAAAATGGTTTATATTTCCTTGTCAATAAAATTACTAACTTTTTTATACAGAGTGGCCCACTTTCACTATGTCAGATCCAACCAACGACTTAACTCTAGGTTAACTAACTTTTTAAATTATTTTATAAAATTTTTACAAGCTGGAACTGATGAGTAACAGAATAGGTTATCCAAAATAAATCAAATGTAATAATTTGCTAGAAATCTCCTCCTCATCCGTGTCATTTAATAATACTCTCTGCTAGATCCATTCTAATTAAGGCCGTGTTCTGGTTTGGAATTTAAAAAAATCAAGTTTTTGTTTTTTTTTGCATATTCTTAAAGTTTAGACCTTTAAGAATATAATTATCAAAAGAAAATTTTAAAATTCCAATAGTTTACCACGTTTTAGCTATTTTAGTGACGCAGCAACTGAACCTAGCAGTGAGCAACTTACCGAAGGTCGTAGTAATTATGTATTTTATGACATTTTAACATTTTTCAACATGGTTGACATAACATCTCAAGTTCTATTTAACCAATTTATTTCAAATTTTACATAAACCTTCAATATATAATTGTCTATCTCCCCTACCACTTTTGTATCAAAATTATTTGTTTTACTGGCTGAAACTTTTGCTCAAAACTTTAATCGAATTTTACTCAAAACTACATTTTTCAACATGGTTGACATGATATCTCAAGTTCCATTTGACCGATTTGCTTCAAATTTTGTACCAACCTTCACTATATAACTGTCTGTCGCCCCCACTACTTTTGTATAAAAATTATTTGGTTTGCTATTTTAAAAAATTAAGAATTGTGAAAAAAATAGTCAAAAAATGAATTTTTTTCTTCAGATAGCCGCCATTTTGCGAAAAAGAATTTTTCCGTTTTCTCTTTAGTAGGGGCTATAACGACATTCTTACTAATCAAGAATCTTTTTTTAAATCTTGTTTTCGATGACCAGAAGGGTTGCAATCGTGTCAACCAGCCCACCCTCAATTTTTATTACCCCCAACTTTACCAGCTTATAGTTTGTTTAATTTTCATTTTTTTTGTTACAATTTTTTCTGTATATTTTCGAAATATCAACAAATATGTTGTAAAAAACTGAATGGTAAAGACATTGTTTGTTTTGTTTTTATTGAGCTCGACAAATCGCCCATAATTTATGCTTTTAAACCAGAAGACGGAATTAAGCCATCTGTGCGTGATTTATGCGGAGTGGAGTTTCTTGAGGAGTCTCAATCGGTGAGCTTCATCATCCAGTTGCTGTTGTGTTTGTCTTTTGGTGGATTTTATTTTTACAGGTATCTTCATCTCTAGCTCTATTTGAGATCTTGTACAACGTCAGAAAGGCGTCAACTTCATAGGCCATGGTGCTGAACAAACTCAAACTCAATCCCCAGAACTCCGTGTATACTTGGAGGGTATTCCATACCCCCCAAACCCCCCGGTCACAATTACCAATTTGTGTTGTTGCTCAGCTTCTAGGCTCACTCAAAATAAATGCGACCATTAAGTTAAACCTTTAAAAATAGAGTTAAACGTGTTTTTTTCAAAACAACATTTTTCAACATGGTTGACATGATATCTCAAGTTCCATTTGACCGATTTACTTCAAATTTTGTACCAACCTTCACCATATAACTGTCTATCGTCCCTACCACTTTTGTATAAAAATTATTTGGTTTACTATTTTAATAAATTAAGAATTGTGAAAAACATAGTCAAAAAAGGAATTTTTTTCTTCAGACAGCCGCCATTTTGCGAAAAAAAATTTTTCCGTGTTCTCTTTGGTAGGGACTATAACGGCATTCTTACTAATTAAGAATCTTTTTTTAAATCTTGTTTCCGATTGTACCACCTTAAACAAAGCCAAATGGCTGGATGGCCAAGGATGCCGCTTTTCGTGTTCGTAGATGGAATTAACGGAACGGCTAGCTCATAGAGTTCAGTCAGCGTCGGAGATATTGGGTTACTCAAGATCTTAACGAGTATCGTAGGTACTTATAAATGGTTTCTCTCTTCAGTAGGAATAACTCGAGTGGGCGCCAATAAAGATCATAGACAGTTATTTGTATTAATAACAGCTTTAATTTTTATAAAATAAAATGAAAAGTATGTACAAACATACGTCAGTAAAATAAAAAGAGTCACACTAAAACGACAGTGAATAATTACAAAAAATTCTTATTCTAGCACTTTAAAATTAAGATTGAAAGTAATTTACAGATATTTACAAATTTTAACATTTTGGTTACTTAACGTTATTAAAAGTACGTTCTCTAAAGCATAGCCAAGATTCAAAACTACTAAAAAGGTTTTGCAGTTCAAGTTGTAAGAATTGTTAGTATCTACAAATTTAACGCAGTGGCGTCCGAAATGATGAAAATCAGTTAGCAAGTAGATTTTAGAATCAACAGGTGTAATATACATATATCTATAGCAAGCAACTCTCGGTTTACTTACGATTTTGATGTTTATAATTGCATGATATTTGGTTGTCCGTTTGATTGCTCATAGGTGCACCTTTGCCAATCGGTTTATCATACGGTTGATGAAAATTACTAAAACAGGAATTACATGGTTATAGACAAAATATAAATACAAATGCTGGTAACTAATAAGTCTAATGCTTTCACTACAAACTGATCATATCGTAGCAGGTTGTTAAATCGTTTCATGGACACTTGAGATGTTGGTCGTAACAGCGGCACACTCTCGAATTCTTTCAAAGGACTTATTGCGTACTGGATTGATAGGGTTGTCGATCCCATTAGCGGATTATCACCAAAAAATGGACCATTAAATAAGAGTGGTCGTTTATTAAAAATGGCGCTAGCCGGCGTTGGTACATCGACTTCTTTAAAAATGCAAAAACCGTTGCTTAAAAAATTGCAACACGGTTACCAATATTTGCCCTTGTGTGGGAAATCACGGTGCACGTGATGAAATACTTTTTCACTTTGTAACACTCGTTTTGATCAAAGATTTGTGATTTTTATAATTCACCTTGAAAATTAGCAGTTGTAGTAGTACATGGTTTTTGTATTCTCTTGAGATATGCGCTGCCCTCCGGCGCATTAAGAACTTGAGCCCTTTCATTGGTTCTTGGCGTTACACCAGTAACCACCAAAATGTTTGTTAAAAATGTTTCTTAAAACTAACTAACACTAAAAAATAAAAATGTTTCAAAAACAAAACGAAACTAATTAAAGAAATCAGACGAGAAGAGCCATGTAACAAATGGATTGTTACACGATGACCAGAAGCGTTGCAATCGTGTCAACCAGCACACCCTCTATTTTTTTACCCCCAACATTACCAGCTTATAGCTTGCTTAATTTTCATTTTTTTCTGTATATTCTCGAAATATCAACAAATATGTTGTAAAATCGCCCATAATTTATGCTTCTAACCACAGCCTTAAATATTTTTTATCCAGATTTAATCGATAAAACTTACTCAAAAATGATGTAACTTTGAAACTACCGGCACTGGAGGGTATTCCATACCCCCCAGACCCCCCGGTTTCACTACTTAAAAACATTAATGTATGTTTTTTGAAATGGTTACAATTTAATAAATTTAAATAGGCGGTCGGAGCATAGTGGTCACGTGAGTTGACTATGAACGCTAAATACCCGGTTCGAATCCGGGTGAAGTAAGAACTTTATTCTGCCCGCTTCTCTGGTCCTCCAGGTTGGGGGTTCTACGTCGGGCTTGCTCCTCGTTGTAGGTAAAAAATGTAAAATGCTAACAAAATCCAGAAGCCAATTTGGCGTTTGAGAACCGGAAAGCTGCGTATTGCGGTATAAATCGGATATATAATAACAATTTAATAAAAACAATCACCGAATATAAAAGATTTCATTGGCTCCAGTTGTAAGATAAACCCCACCCACCTCCCCTAGAAGTACGCGAAACTGTTCTACTATGATGCTACACCCGGGAAAGTTGTAATTCAGTAGCCCCTGCTAATAAAACATGTAAAATTCATTGTTAATTTTGCAAATTTATTTAACCCTGATGGATCCCAATAGGATTTATAGTTGTCTTGTCAAAACTGACTCTTCCGCGCCTCCGATTCGCTCCGCTCCTCTCTGAACACTCTAGAGCCGTTTTGGCAATAGTTTACCTATTAAAAATATCCCTTAGGGTTGTCCAACTATTAGGCAAAGTGTGGCACTTTTTTTGTGCAAATTTTAGCCGAAAATATCCTTAAAAAGTGAAATTAGCTCAATGTTAACTGTGCGATGATGCAAACACTACTGTTTCTCTCGCGTTCGCACGCCACGCCCACGTCGCTTTTCGTATAAAACTGGCAACTTTAAAATCAATTATTAGCTAAACTAATCAATATGTTGACATTCATCCTCACCTTAAACGCTTCATTTTAATGTTATCCATCTAATTCCGTTGAGTTTTTTTTTAATAAATTTAATATCTTCGAGTACCTTAATACGTTATCTTCATACAGTAGGGTAACTTCAAATTTTAGGCTCGGGAGCAAGAGCTTTGACGGGCCCCTCGATTGAGAGGTGTGCGATTTAAAAACAAAATTTAGTCGCAAAATAATGCAGTTTAATGGGGTCCAAAACATTGGGCTTGGGACCATTCCTCCTTCTCCCCCCCCCCCCCCCCCATTATTTACGCCACTATCCATATCTCCCCATACCCTACGTTGTATACTCATTTCTTTACATTTGCTTCTGGGTATACAGAAGATAGGATAATTCGATTAAGTGTATCGGGGGGTATTCCATACTCCCAGACCCCCTGGTTTCACGTCCATTTCAGGGGAATACATTTATTTTACAAGAGCAAGGCCAACCTTGGCTGTCACAGATCTGCACCAAAATCTTTATACGATTACAACCCAATTAGAACGTCAACTTGATGAAAGTTTAAAGACCCCTAACTCAGAAATTTTGGAGCAAATCGATTTTAAAAATCCAATAAATTTGTATAATAAATTAGGTTTAATGCGAATTGCATCCAAGAATATCTGATTTAAAAATGTATTCACATTTGACAGCTGACTGTCATTGCAAGTTTTTTTAATTTCTGAACGATTTCAAAGAAGAAATTAGATGGAAGGAACTTCTCATATCAGAATTCACTGCAAACTTTGGATTTCTAAAGTATCAGAGATGAAACTTGTAAGAAAACATTTTAAAATTCACATGGGTGAAAAGCCGTGTAAGTTTAAATTTGAAAATCAATAAGAATCCTTTATAAATAATTTAGATACTTCTTTTACAGGTAATTGGAGCACTTCTAAATTTGAATAATCCGTTAATAAAGGAGGTAGAAGATAAGTTTCTGAAGAAAGCGATTCTTTCGAATAGGAAATGAAAAAAAAATTTTTTTAATTAAATATTATTGTAATTATTAACTTTAGCTAATTTTTTAAACAAATAGAAGTATGTATATTATTTTCAGCATACATTTTCTTAGGAAATTGATTACATTTTTTGGGGCTTTTTTCAAGGCTTTTCACCCTTTTTAATTTTAAAATATTTTCTTACAAGATCTGTAGCATTTCTGATACTTTATAATTCCAAAGTTTCCAGTGAATTCTGATATGAGAAGTTCCTTCCATCTAATTACTTCTTTGAAATCGTTCAGAAATTAAAAAAACTTACAATGACAGTCAGCTGTCAAATGTACATACATTTTTAAATCAGATAATCTTGGATGCAATTCGCATTAGACCTAATTTATAAATACAAATTTATTGGATTTTCAAATACACTCCAAAATTTCTGAGTTAGTGTTCTTTAAACTTTCTTCAATATGACGTTCTAATTGGGTTGTAATCGTATAAAGATTTTGGTGCAGATCTATGACAGCCAAGGTTGGCCTTGCCCTTGTTAGTTTAACAATATTTTTAATTGTATAACTAAACCAAAACAAATTTATTCACCTGATATGGGCATGAAACGGGGGGGTCTGGGGGGTATTACTACTGGGGAATACCCCCAGCACAAGGAAGGGTACACAACAATTCGGTACCAGTCTAGTAGGGTTTATACAAAAACCGACTTTTTGAAAAACCGGTTTTAGAATTCAAGATTTCCAAAAAAAAAGGTTTTAACCGGTTTTCGAATTTTTTCAAAATATTTTAAATTTTATTTTTCTCCGAGTCGAGTAGACTCGGAGTCTACTCGACTCGGTACCAAGAAAGCTCGGCACCGGCGGATCTCTCTTTTAACGGTCCTCTCATTTAAAAAAATCGTTTCCTAACGCTAACCTAAACTTGACCGGTGGATTCCCGGTGCCGAGTGGTCCGTTTCCCGGTGGTTTTAACCGGTTTTCGAATTTTTTCAAAATATTTTAAATTTTATTTTTTCTCCGAGTCGAGTAGACTCGGAGTCTACTCGACTCGGCACCAAGAAAGCTCGGCACCGGCGGATCTCTCTTTTAACGGTCCTCTCATTTAAAAAAATCGTTTCCTAACGCTAACCTAAACTTGACCGATGGATTCCCGGTGCCGAGTGGTCCGTTTCCGGCTTGCACAGGCGCATTTTACCCTTGTTTAAGAATATTTTACTTTACATTGCCTCGGGCCCCTAAGATTTTACGGGTTGTGTTCATTCGCACACCGCGCACACTGGTAGTCACGCCACTGCCTTAATAACAGCTTACTCAAACATTAAGTAGCTTTGAACCTCCCGGTACTGGAGGGTATTCCATACCCCCCAGACCCCCCGGTTTCACTACTTAAACTCATTTATGTTATCTTTTTTGACATGGTTACGATTTAATGAAAGCAATCGCCGAACATAAACTACAGTGGTGTTCGAGACCAGGGGGTTTGGGGGGTATGGAATACCCAAGTAGTATAAACCATGGACCCTCCCAAATTTTCCATACAAAGATATTATTCTTAGGCAGTAGGGTATAAAATGTGAAGAAATGGATGCGAAACTGGGGGGGGAGGGGTATGGAATACCCCCCAGTTGTAAGTAAGAAGAAGACTTTTCAAATTTGATACTATTCAAATTTGATTTTTGAAAAGTCGTCTCGTTACTTGCTTACCCTCCAGACCCCCCGATTTCAAATACAATTATTTTTACTCTTTAAATAAATGAAAGTTTTTGTGGCAACAATCAGGAGCATAGTTAACTTCAAGTTAGTGCTAGAGGCGGCTACAGTTCTCTATTGAAGGGCACCTCGTGTAAAATGTGAAGAAATGGAAAGGAAACTGGTGGATTTGGGGGGTATTCCATATTCCATACACCCCAGCTGACGACTTTTCAGAATTAATACGAAAATTTGATTTTTGAAAAGTCATCTGGTTACTGGGGTATGGAACCAGGGCGGCTGGAATATTTCCTGAACCTGTCCCTGTTTTGGATACTAACTAAGTTGCTACAAAGTTTTCATTCAGAGCTGGCAAAGCTTTGAAAGTGTGAAGCATATTGAACACATTTCACCAAAATGATTTAAGTTTTAAAGCGAAAGTTGTAATAGAAAATATTGTGGGAACAGTTTCGGTGTGCAGGGGTGGCCTTATAACTTCGAAAATGACGAAAGATAATAAAGTGCATGATTAAAAGTGGTGGAGTTGAACAAAAGAAAGTGTAAGATAGAGAAAGTAGATTTATTCAAGTTAATTGGTGTAAAAGCAATCCACGAAACTGCAAAATTTCCGTCAACGCATGCAAAGTAGCGGTTTAATTCTTCACAAGGGATAAAACAATCCCGACAGTAAGGGAATTGAATCACAAAGCGGGCCGTTTATAATCCAGCTATCTCTGTTTTACACCCACTAAAACCTCAGTAAAGAGACCGCGTATCTCTGATCGCAGTTACATATTTGCTTGTCTGCAAAGGGAGCCATGTTGGTATTCCAAGTTATGCTCTCATATGCATTTAGCACTTTCGGCTTACGCAAACGGTGTAATTTCGCTGTATGGTAAGCAAACATGTTTAAAATAACAAAGCCCATGCATCATACACAAAATCCAGACGTACTTCTTCATAACACATCGGCGTCGCTCTCAATGTGATAATCCGCGTTAAAAGTCCAACCCTTCGAGTTTCTCGATGCTAAAAAAATGTTTCCTCCAAAGCTCTCTGCTTAGTTTAATTACAACACGACCCGCATCATAAAATAAATAAATTTTCTGAGGCTTTATCTTGCCGCAAGCGCCATTTTCGCTTGCAGTGCGAAAACAATTAAATCGATCATTCTTGGCAAAGAAAAAATGGCCGTACGCACCGAACCACTTGAATTTCCGAACGGAATAACTTTTATGATTAAAGTTTGTTGTGTGAGTTGCAAGTTAAGCTCGTGTTTAGCCCGAGTTTTGATTTAATTATAACTTGGTTGGTTAAAATGTATTGGTAGGTAGGTACATGAATTGAATAATGATAATTACAATGGCATCATGTAAATGCATACTATGTATATTGAATGCTTGTTATTGAACTTGCTTGTAGAGTTTGTTGGTACGAATATCGGTTAGGTTTGGTTTGGTTATTATGTTAGACATTATTTGATAGTGTTAAACCATGTTTCGTTAAAAGGACTCTCGACCACACGGTAATCAGCTCAACAGCAGCAAACAAAGGTCTCCGTGTTCACGCCACGATTTGCATTAGTAATGTGTCCGATGTTCTTGTTTGATAAAGCGAACACTTCGTGTAAAGTATCTATTTATTCGTGTTAACACTTGACCTCGAAATTATTATCTTAAGAGGATTTCAAAAAATGAGCCTCCGTTTCAAATTGAATTATTGCACTTGACGTTTTCAGCGGGAAATGCACACACCCCAGACCTACTAATAAACCCTCTCCTAGGCAAAAAAGATTTTTCGGCTACGTACTACGTGTAAAGACTAAATTGATCCACTTAATTATACATTTAGTAGATAAAATTACTTTCGATTAATAGAATCACTTATAAAAGAACGTTTACTGAATAATTAATGCCCCTATCAATTGAAATTAGACCGGTTAAATATGTTACAATAATAAAGGAAAGACAACCAAGGTCTGATAGTTTAAAAGGTTTTTCTACAGGATGGCCACTCTGTAAGAAGAAAAGCACAGATACTCTATTATTGCGCGTTGTACTGTCACTTAGATACACGGTTAAGATTCTTGTTAGTTTCGTTAGATATGTTTCTATACCGAGAACTTTCATTTTTAATTTAAAACTCGTCATTTGACATTGTAGCAGTTCTGGTAACGAAAACCCTAACAAGCCACCTACAAACATCAGGTAGACCATCGAGGCAGCAGGGTATACATAAATTGAACATTTTGTGTTACTGACTTAACCTTTGTTTATAATCCAGTTTTCGATAGAAACGCTTGGTTGTGTGGACTTTCTATTGTATTTTTATTTTTATTCTTTGTTTCTAATAATTGTAGGACTCAATTCCCCCTACCCCGCTCGTATAGAACAGAAGCAAATAACATCACATCCTCCAGGTTTTTCACATGATTTTTCGACGGGCATGAGTTTTAACCTCATCAACAGGTTTTGATTTAGATTATCTGCTAGTGAACTTTAAAATTTGAAATTCAGATTTACGTGTGCCTAACAAACCCAATCCCTCTATCTGCATCTTTTCTTGGAGGGTATTCCATACCCCCCAAACCCCCCGGTTTCAAACACCGACATAGTTCTGTCATTTATTGTATTAAATCGCAATCGTTTCAAAAAATATATCAAAATGTCGCAGTATTAAGACCGGGGGGTCTGGGGGGTATGGAATACCCTCCAGTGCCTGAAGAGATACAATATTTTAAATAGAATAAATCTTTTAACCATCTTTTAACTGATGGTTTGGTATTCAGCTTCGGGCTTGTGGGACGTGACTATTCGTTAAGGTGATAGCTGTTCGGCCTGCACCCTCACTCGGGGGGATTGTGACAAATCAGATGCGGAATTTACTTCGTAAGTCCAAACCTTTCCTTTGGTTGGTAAGACATGAACGAACTTATCAAAGGCAAGCCTATATGACCAGGAGGAGCTTTCTAGCAGTTGTACGGATTCAAATCCGTGAATCTTGGTTTCAGAACCAAGAGAAGCTAATAGGTTGGTCTATTCGCTCACCAATGTTATGTTATTGATTTTAATAAATCGCATAATAATCTCAAAGGATATTGCTGCTAGGCCTTCGGCCTCGCACGAGGTAAATGCGAGCACAGTTGTTTGACATTGCAACGTCACTCTGAGGGACATTTTGGATAGTAAATAAATATACCAACAAATTAAACGTGCTTCTAAAAATTACACGAAGGAGGAACTTTCTAGCAAATTATTATATTGGATTTATATGTCCTTACTCCAATTTGATGCACATTTTTGTAAAAAGAATTAGTAGTTGTTAACATAAATAATTTAATATTTTTGTTTATAATAATATTGAAGTAAAATTTAGGTTAGGTTAAAATTAAGTTTAAGTAAGGTTAAGGTTTTTTCAGGGGGGAATTTGCCAATTTAATTAATTAAACATTGCTAACTTTTTGTAATTGTCTATTTTTCCTATTGTCGGTTTAGCGACTTTAGTCAGCTTGACCAAATTTTGAGTGATTTTGCTAATTTTTTCAAACTTCCTAAAATATTTCCCCCCACCCTTCCCTTGGGCACGTCCCTGGTCATACCAAACATGTAGGACGTATGTGGACTGCACCGACGGAAAGAAATTAATCCTTTTTTGGGGGATTTTGACCGAGGGTCATATGGTAGACGAGGGGGGACTAACCAGGGCACCTGCCCCGGGAGGCAATTCAAGGAAACACCAAATTATAAATTATATTTCATGAAATTTTTGATATCTTTAAACTCAAATGCTGGAGGAAAGGGGCGCCAATGTCAAGTTCTTGCCCCGGTTCGGAAAAATCATACATCTCGGGCTGACGGCATTAACTGTGCCAAAATTGCTTATTCTTAGGTATATTTTAATTTGCATCATTTTTAATATCTCTAGCACTTGAAGTTAACTGCGCTCGTAATTTTTGCCACAAGAACTTTCATTTATTTAAGGAGTAAGAATAATTGCATTTTAAATCGGGGGGTCTGGGGGGTAAGCAAGTAACGAGACGACTTTTCAAGAATCAAATTTGAATAGTATCAAATGAAAAGTCTTTTTCTTACTTACAACTTACCCCCGGTTTCCCATCCATTTCTTCACATTTTATAAGCTGCGGCCTAACAAAAAGTATCTTTGTTTGAAAAAATTTTGGGAGAGTCCATAACTACTTGGTTACATATTTACAACTGTAGAGTATTCCATACCCCCACTTGTTGGTGTCTGGACATACATAACATGTGAAGAAGTATATAAGAAACCGGGGGGTTGGGGATATGAAATACCCCCCAGCGGTAAGCAAGTATCCAGACGACTTTTCAAAATCAAATTTGAATATAATATCAAATTTGAAAACTTTCTTCTTACTTACAGCTGGTGGGTATTCTATACCCCCAGACCCCCCGGTTTCCCGTCTATTTCTTCACATTTTGTGCATTACTGCCAGTTTCTACATAACAATTTGATAAGAGTAGAGTGTCGCTTCCAGCGCTAAGGGGTTACAACTGTTAGTTGTAAAATGTGAAGAAATAAATATGAAAGCAGGGGATAGGAATAAGTACGGATACGGTATTCCATCTCTCCCAGAATTCCTGGTTCCTAGGGAAACCTTTTTGAGGATAATAATCTACATTTACGAGGACTAGCTTGACGATCTTACACTATCAGTTCGCACACAAGACAGGATCAATATTTTCCGGAATAACAAGCGATTCTGTCGTTGAGCGAACTACGGCCGCGATTGAGTTACAGTGGTGGCTTGATGTGATCGTTGATTGAGTTACAGAGCGGAAATTCTGGGTTTCTAATCGAGTCGTACCGCCTTGCGGAGTTGAGGCGAAGCGGGGGGGGGGGGGTATCGCGATCCGAACCGAACAGAATTTCTTAAAGCTTGGCCTTCTAGAGGACATCCACACCGAGGTAGTCATCGAGATCTGTTTAGACAGGTCTCCACCTCACAATCCAACTAATATCTCAGTATGGGCGGGCTAGCTTCAGTGCAGATAGAGTAAATGAGCTACACCCGTTGAGAACTGTTTAGGACTGTTTTAGGACGGCATTGATTAAATTCGGTAAACCAGCGATAAACACTGATGGTCCTTCATGGTGCTTCATCGCCAAAAGTCGAATTAAGTTCATTTGTTCTGTTGAGTTAATCAACGTCTCGATTTAATTCCAGTTTTTTGACAGATTTATTTTTCAAAAACACAAAAAGCGTTAATAGTTCATACGTCAAAACGTTTCGAGTACGCTCACCGTCAAAAATGTCAAACTTTACGGTAGAGACGTCAGATTCCAGATGGCAGCACCAGGGTTTCCCAAACCCGAAATAAGAAAGACAACCCATAATTTGATCTACATTAACTCCCTAAAATTTTCCAAACAAAGACACTTTTTAGGCCGCAGGCTGTAATATGTGAAGAAATGGATGAGGAACCGGGGGGGGGTCTGGGGGGTATGGAATACCCTCCAGCGGTAAGCAAATAACCAGACATGAATCAAATTTGCGTGGTATCAAATTTAAGAAGTCGTATTTGTTCTTATAACTGGGGGGTATCACATACCCCCCCCCCCGGACCTACCTCATTAGCCTCTAATGATAGGGGAGAGCTGTAACTCTTTATTATTGGGCGGGGTATGTAAAACGTCAAGAAATAGATGGGAAACCGGGCGGTCTGTGGGGGGGGGGGGTATGGAAAACCCCCCAGCTGTACCCCATCAGCTACTTCTTGAGTTTAATTTAATCTCTTTATAGAATGGCTTGGAGGCTTCATCGACTCCCCACTATAACAATCAATCAATTTTGAAAAGTCGTCTTGTTACTTGCAGCTGGGGGGACCAATATAAAATGTGAAACAATAGATACGAAACCGGAGGTCTAGGGAGTATGGACGCGCCCCCATTTTCAAGTGAGCAGAAGACCTCGCACAATTAACAAAAATATACTGTAGCTCTTACATATTAATGTGTTATGGAGAAACTGTGAGTAATGGGGAAATCAGCCTCTTACTTTTGGGTGACATTTGTGACAAAATTTGAAGGAATGGATAAGAAACCGGGGGGTCTGGGGGGTATGGAATACCCCCCAGCTATAACTAACAAAACGATTTTTCAAATTTGATACCACGCAAATTTGATTCTTGAAAAGTCTCCTGATTACTTGCTTACCACTGTACCCCGCCAGACCCCCCCCGGTTTTCCCACAGTTTACTTTTAAAAGTACCCTGGAAATCAGGGGAAGATATTTTTGGGAGCATAAAATGCTATAAACCATACCATTCCATTCATACATACATACATTCATACATTCATACATACCATTCCATTCCATACAGCACAAGGAAGTAGAGCTAGAGGGGGGAATATCCCCAGCATAACGAAGCAATTAGGTAATTTTTCAATGTTGACCAAAACGCAAATTTAAGTGTTGAGAAAATATCTATATGCTTCATTATAGCTATACCCCCCCCCAAAACCCACCGGTTTGATACACTTCTGTGAAGGTACTTATTTATAATTTTGGGCTGTAAGTAACAAGACGACTTTTCAAATTTGATTCTTGAAAAATCGTCTGGTTACTTGCATACCCCCCGGTTTTACTTTTCTTAACATTTTACACGCATTATCCTATAGTAAGGAGCTATAGCTATCCTGTACCTACAGGAAATGAGCGTGAAACCGGGGGGTCTGGGAGGTATGGAATACCCCCCAGGTATAAGTAGCAAGACCACTTCACAAATTTTATACCACGCAAATTTGATTCTTGCCTGGTTATTTGCTTACCGTTGGAGGGTATTCCATACCACCCCCCTCAGACCCCCCCGGTTTCCCATACATTTCTTCACATTTTATGTATGCCGACCTTATTAATTACTAAAGGTAACGAAACACGTAATTGAACTTCACAGTGTTACAATAATTTTTGTAAATCGTCAAAATTCGTCCCAGGTGGAGTTTTAATATCATTATTACGTACCGAGGAGGAAATTCAAATTGCTTCATTACATCTTAGGAAAGATTGAGAACCAAGGTGCGAACCAATAGCCCAATATTGTAATGAATCTTTCACCAAGGTAGGATAAATATGCCAATACTCAAACCTAATATACCTAATAGGTTTTTGTAACTTTATTATTAAATACCTTGCAAATTTGGAAAGCAGTGGCTCTTGTGCGACCAGAGTTTCAATATTTGAAAATTTAAACAACTTTCCAATTGGCTGCTTTATAAAAATCACGTATTTCTTAGGTTCAAATTGAAACTTGGAAACTAAAAATGTCGTTTTCTTGGAAAAGTAATTTAAACGAAACTAATCTAACCTATATGAATAAAAGTTGATTTCAATTTGATCAGAAGAAGACTTTGAAAGCACTTAAAAAACTTTTAATTCGCATTCTAATTAATGAAACCGGAAAATTAAATTGACTACCCATAATCCTTTACAACGATAACTTGCGTCACTAGATACCGTATTTTAAAATTTAATTTATACCAGGGGATGTCAATAAATAAAGATACAAATTTAAATAATTCAAACAATTTTGTTTTAAATGTGGAGAACCGGAAGTAGATAACTTCTGCTAGATACAAACTTGCGTACGGAACGCTACATCCGTTGGATTTACTTGTAGCTTAATCCTGCTGACCTAGGCAATCATCCGTGAATAAATGTTGACTCGCAAATGCCTTAAAACAAATAACTAAAAATTGGTATTTGCATTTTTCATTCGTAATTGTTGCATGCGGTGGAAATCGTAACAAACAGAGTTTCCCTTCTGAAAACTTGACTGAAATGTATTTTAGTAAAGCGACCGTCTGATGAAATAATTCCGTATACACAAAAAAAATATTCAAATTTGAAGTTGTTTGGATAATCTCGCAGGAATATCCGGACGGAAGTTGTATAATCATGCGTTTTTTTAAAACCGCGGTTTAGCTTACTCACCCCAGCTTATTCAAAATTATACGACGCATATCGATTCGCTTTTTAGAAAAAAACATTTGACTGACTAAAGTAATGTGTAATTTGTTGTTAGAATCGAGCTGGTGTAGGTAATAAAACTAAAATGTTGAAACGTTTAGTCGTGTCCCAGCTTTTGGCGTATTAGCGCAGGGTAAAGTGTTGAGCGTAAGGGTTAAATGAAAGCGATCTGGAGCGATCAAAAACGCTTTAGCGAAATGAATAAGTTTGAAGTGATATTTGGGGCTGGTAAGTTGATTAATAAGTTTTCTGGTGGTGGTGGTGGCTAATTAATTATTCCAAGTTAGTCTAATCGAGTTGTAGGTAAAAGATCTTTGAATGGTAAACGAGCCTACATTATCCTTATACGTCGACCGTACGTTATTCTGCTACGCTTTCTACTATTAACAGAGTTCCCTAAGGACCATGTTTTAAGCTCCGTTATTATCTTGAAACCTTGTTTCAGTTTAATTGAAATAATTTTAATTACACTTAATGAAGGGCAAAAGATGCGATGTTTTTTATTTAACACCACAAACGACCCGGCTTTATTAGTTACACAATTCTTGTATGCCTTAAATAAAAAAGTAAATTCATTTTTGTTAAATTAATTTTAAAAGCACACAATTTGTTTAAAGTACGCTCGATTCCTACATTCTTTAATTTAGCAAACAAGTTTGTTAAAATTAAATTTCAAACTTGATTTGCATAATTGCGTACCTAATTTTTTTTAAACTTATTTTTTATGCCCGACGAGATTAGCTCGGTAATTTACACGTAACGGACGTGGAGGAACTCATCAAATCACACTGCTGCACGAAAAGGCCGACTTTATTTTTTTTACCATAATCCACATTTGTTTTACTTTCATAATTTTCTTTTCTCTTCTTTTATTACTTCGATGCATACGGGGTAACCCACGAAAACCATAATTCAAATTTTTCTCGTACGAAATGAGCCGCGTATCACTTTTTTGTGTGGACCAGAATATCTAGAGAATTCCGCCAGTCTCGAGAGCAGTTTTAATGTTTATTTTTAATTAGCCATTCGTACAAAATTAAACAAATCCAAGTTTTTAAGAAATATCTCAGAGAGAACTCATTTTTGCACAATTTTTCATTCTAACTATAATATTTATAACGTACTACATTTTCTGATTTTCCATGATTAAAACCGAAAAGTGACGAATTTGTTGTAATAAATAATTATTAAAAATATCAAACAACTAACGCTAAGTTGAAAACCGACATTTGCAATGTTACAAAACTGTTGAAAGTTGTTAAAATGTGGGGTTTGAAGAAGCCACTTCATCGTAAACTTGTCACTTACGCTTCTTATAAATTAAAGGTCTATTTATACTCATCATTTTAGCCAGTGGCGTAACTTCAAATTTTGGGGCCGGAAGCAAGAGCTTTGACGGGCCCATCGAACGAGAGGTGTGCAATTTAAAAATGAAAAAAAAATTTTGTGACAATATAATGCAATTTAAGGGGTCCCAACGCATTGGATATTGATGCCACTGTCCATACCTCCCCAGACCCTCGCTTATACACTAATTTCTTCACATTTTAAGGTGTTTGGAAGTCTTACCCACCCTAGAAAATCGAAAAAACACTTAAAAATGAGATAAAATTAAGTATTCTGTAGTTTCTGTTCCTGAATCAATTTTCCCCTCACCTGCAGGGTACCTTTATAATTATAAGAGAACAATTGAAAAACCGGGTGCTATGGAATAACCCCCACTCCCAGCCGTAACTAAGCACAGTATTTCGTTTTCTTTATCTTTATCAATTTTGGAAATCTTATCGTTACTACCTTGTGGTAAGCCCACTTTAGAAAATGGAATTAGCATTTAGGCTATATTTCTAAAAATAAATTCCCTAGGAACCGGGGGGAGCGGGGTAATTTTCTCACTGTTTACACAAAGGAAAGCTGTCCCATCGCATAGCAAAACCAAAAAAAGTCGCAGCTCCTATTTATTGCTATGTAGAAACTGGGAATAATGGAGTATTCAGTCCATTAAACTGTAGGTCAACATACATAAAGTATAAAGAAATGTATGAGAAACCGGGGGGTCTGAGGGGTATGGAATACCCTCCAGTGGCAAGCAAGTAATCAGGCGAGAATCAAATTTGTGTGGTGTTAAATTTGAGAATTCGTCTTTTTGCTTATGACTGGAGGGTATTCCCCCCAAATGTATGTGAAATCGGGAGGTCTGGGTGTATGGAATACCCTCCAGCGGTAGGCAACCAGATAGAAATCAAACTTGCGTGGTTACAAATTTGTGAAGTCGTCTTGTTACTGGTATGTCTGGGGGGTATTCCATACCCCCCAGACCACCCGGTTTCACCCTCATTTCTTACAGGTACAAGGCAGCTATAGCTCGTTCCTCTAGGGTAATGCGTGTAAATTGTTAAGAAATGTATGTGAAACCGGGGGGTCTAGGGGTATGGAATACAACCCAGCGGTAAACAAGTAACCAGACGATTTTTCAAGAATCAAATTTGCGTGGAATCTGGGTGGTTGTCCCATCGCGTAATGAACCAAGAAAAGTCACAACTCCTATCAAATTGATATGGGAGTAATGGAGTATTCAGTCTTTTGAACTGTAGGTCGACATACACAAAATGTAAAGAAATTTACGAGAAACCGGGGGGTCTGAGGGGGTATGGAATACCCTCCAACGGTAAGCAAATAACCAGACATGAATCAAATTTGCGTGGTATCAAATGTAAGAAGTCATATTGTTGTTTATAACTGTGGGGTATTCCATACCCCCCTTACCCCCCGGTTTCTTATCCATTTCTTCAAAGTCTATACATGTCACCCAACAGTAATGGCTTGTTATGCTCCATTGCTTACAGTTTCTACTTAACAGATTGATTCGTAGGAGCTACAACAAATTTTTTTCTTTGCTCGAAGTCTTCTGCTTACATAGAATTTGGGAGGGGAGGGATTCCATACCACTAGATCCCCGTTTTCCCATCTATTTCTTCACATTTGGAATGGAAGATCATCCAATCGTCGATGAAGCCTCCATGCCATTCTATAAAGAGATTAAATTAAGCTCAAGAAGTAGCTGACGAGTACAAATTCCGAATGATTTTTTTCCCTCTGTTGACCCATGGGGAAACGGTCGTCGAATAGTACAAAAATATACCTTAGCTATTATCAAATTATTACACAGGAACTGGGTTTATTGGAGCATACAGCCTTTTATTGTAGAGTTACATCATGTATAAAATGTGTAAGAATGGATAGAAAACCGGGGGGGGGGGAGCTAGATGGTATGGAATACCTTCCAGCTATAAAGAAGCAATAAGATGGCTATTCTAATTTGATTCCTAAATAGTCGTATTTTTGCTTATTTATTGGTATTCCTGGGGGGTATTCCATACCCCCCAGACCCCCCCCCCCGGTTTCGCAACCATTTCTTCACATTTTACCCCCTAGTCGTAAGAAAGTAACAACAAAACTTTTCATTATTGATCAAGATTTGATCCTTGAAAATCTGCCTTTTCATGAGCTGGAAATTATACCATACCTCCGATCCCCCCAGTCTCACGCCCAATTCTTCACATTTTGGGGATAGATTTGCTTTGGTTCAACGATGCTTTAAATTGTATAAATAAACACTTAAAAAACGTTTCGTTTGGTTGATAACTTTACATGGGTACTTTTTACCCTTATTACGGCTTTGGGGGTTGCAAGCTAATTGGACCAGGCTAATTGAGCATCCGATTGACGTGGTCCTCCGATTATAACATAAGCAGTGACGTATAAATCATAAGAAAACATAATAAAAAATCTATCCCCTAAATGTAAAGAATTGGGCGCGAGTCCGGGGGTCTGGGAGGTACGGAATATCTCTGTCTTGAAAAGGCGACTTTTCACGGATCAAATTTTGACCTTGATCAATTATGAAAAGTCATCTAGTTGCTTTCTTACGGCTGAAATGTGAAAACATGGTTGAGAACCGGGGGGTCTGGGGGGTATGGAATACCCCCCAGGAATATCGTTAAATAAGCAACACTACGACATTTTGGTAATAAAATTTGAATAGCTATCTTATTGCTTCTTTATAGCTGGAGGGTATTCCATACCCCCAGACCCCCCGGTTTCCCATCCATTCTTGCACATTTTATACATGTGAACCTACAGTAAGCGGCGCTATGCTTCACAACTTCAATTTCGACGTAACAATTTGATATCGGTTACAGAAAAGTTTTATTCGTTGCGCAAGTCGTCTGGCTATAAAGGCCGTGTGACATTTGTGTAAATTTTGTACAAAATTTAATACTAAATGAGAGAGAGAGAGAGAATAAATTGTACAGTTTTGTTCTCTTTTATTCTTTATTCTCTTAAATTTACACAAGTGTCACACGGCCTTAAAACGACACTAAAGTGTTAATTTTTAATCAATCCGATCACTATAACCACGAAAGAGGCAAAACTACATTTTACTTCCGAGGTGCACACAATATTTTTTGTCTGTCCGAAAGATTTTATAAAATAGTGGAATTTTTATAAGAAAATTTGAGTTTTACAAAAATTCGATCACAGAGCCAATTCAGTAATGTAATCGTTGTGATGGATACCACTTGCGTATTGAAAAGCTCTAAAAATCTATAATTAATTGAAATAGTTAAAAGCGGCTTTTAATCATTTAATCACTTCATGCTCACATTAATCCTAAGCTGTCAACATTAAAGAAGGATGCGACATACCCATTAATTACACCTACAGTACATTAAATAAAGACACGGCGCGCGTGGGGGTGGACGTCTCGCACACATCAAGTGAGCATTAAGAGGATAACAAACCAAAATTACAAAAATAAACAAACAAAATTCAGTGAAAGACTTTCAAAAGTGAAGCTTGTCAACTTTTTTGAGTTAGTAATAATGATCGGTCAATCAGAACAGCGTTACACACAGACAGACAGAGATTATACGGTATTACGAGCAGAAACCCGGCCGTCTTTCGCTATTGATTTATATTTAGTAGGTAGTAACCTTTTTTTTTTATATTGGTCGCTTATTTTGATTAGATAAATGAACCAATCACTTAGACGCAGGACTACAGAGTGGAGGAGCTTACTAGCAAATTATTATCGAAGTGTGTGTTCTTGATAAAATGAGATTCTTATTTTGATAAATTTAACAAGGCTGTTCCATCACCTTCCTATCATTTACAAATTTAATATCTTAATTGCTCCGTCACTGTTCTGTAATTATCACATTATGTTAATTTGGCATCCAAATTTGTAGTAATTGATTGAATCTCTTTATTCTCATAGTAACAACAGAAGTTAATCCGTTACTTCAAAGGGCGCCCACTTTTATTGCGAACTATCGTGGGGTCTTTATGAATGCTTTGGTGATTGGTAGACAATAAACTGTGGAAAATTATTGTTGGGCGCTAGGTAACTCAATAAAACATTAAATTTATTAAATTAAAAAAAAATATGAAATGATGTAGATGTAACTTAGTACCTCAGAGATGAATAAGCAGAGATAATAAATAATATATTGATGCTCGGCCTTGCACTTCTCCCAGGGATACATAATAAACATTAAAATTACAAAAAAAACAATTTTTTTTTTAAATTTCTAATATTTAAAAATCATTTGGAGCACCATGACGTTTATGCTCTGGCTCCCGCTACGGGCAAAAAACAATAGTCATCAAGGAGTTCTCACTGAAGAAATGGATGAGAAACCGGGGGGTCTGGGGGGTATGGAATACCCCCCAGTTATAATAACGAGACGCCTTTTCAAATTTGATACCACGCAAATTTGATTTTTAAAAAGTCGTGTAGTTACTTGCTTACCGCTAGGGGGTGGAATACCATGAATAACCAGTCACAAATTTATCAGATTTATTAACTCAACGAAAAGGTAGATCCTGGGTATTTTTTACATTCTTATATTTTTACATTGCAATATTTTCACTAATTTTGCAGTGTTTGTAAATTAAGTATTGAAAATATTCAACAAAATCAAAATTAAATGAAAACTAACTAGAATTATTATTGAAAAACTAAATTAAACTAAAAAATGGCCAATCCGTTTCTGAAGAATATCGATAAATTAGCATAGCCTATCGAGAAAACAAATTTAAAGTTTAATATATTTCAGTCGATACACTCCATGAAATAAAAATTCATTCGGCGACAATGTTTTCGTTTTCTTGTAGATGTAAAAAAAGTTTTAAATAGAAAAAGTTGTACGTCGAATGATCCAGTTTAGAGAATTTAAATATTTTTCTCTAGCAAATTCACTGTACGAGACAAGAAATGTTTATTAAATAGAAGAAATGTAATTCCTGCGTTCCGAAAATCCGATAATTGAGATAATGGAACAAATTACGCACACGCATTATCAGGCAATTTGAATCGCATCGACTTAATTTAAAGTGGATTATAAATTTTAAGAATGTCTGTGGTTTAGTCTAGAAATTTCCTTAATATAAACCAAACTAATAAGGAGTTGGCAAAAGTTGCAATCTGCCTTTGAATTGAAGTAATTAGGAAAACTATGTTCGTATCAAACTGTAATTTAATTCTCATATAAAGCTGAAGGACTCGATAACATCAGACACGAACGCTATCAAAACTATAGCGAGATAAGTAAGTGCCTCACTCTCAGATATGACAGAATAAACTTGGTGAACATAAACTCTCGAATACATTTGCTATTGTACTTGTCAAAAGCAATTTCTAAATGCCAAACAATAAATATTAACATGCAAAATACACTAATAGTAATTGTGAACGTTACAGCTATTAGAACTAATTTATAGTTATGACATTTTAATTTTACTACTACTACAAGTAAATTAAGAAGCTTAAACTAAGATTAGTTTCAATTGAAATAATTGACGCTAAGTGGAAAACTGACATTTGGAATGTCACACCGTGTATAATAGAGGAGTTGTGGTCGTGTATCACTCTAGAGTTAACCTTGTTATAATAATTAGGACGGTGGTTTCTCGTTGCCTTTATGGTTCGTAGATCGATAGAGCATTAAAGTGAGCATTGTTAATCCAACTTGCGCGTCAATAAATGGAGAAGTATCGCGAAACTTCATTAAATTTTATACGTTGTGTTGTCATTTCTCGTGGGTAAGGTCGTGAAAGTTAAATGAGTCTTACGTGAACGTCGTTTAACAAGTTAACATAAAAATTGAGACCGAAACGTGCATTTTAGCATAAAAATCTTCTAAGCAGTGTAGGTACTTTTTGTTAGGAAAAGATCCTGCACTCTGAAATAAGCGGAATCAGGAAAGTTAGCTTACTTTATAATAATAAATAGATAAGTAAAAGAAGAATTTCTGAGAGACTCACGCTTTGACTATTATAATAACGATAATTTTGGGATTAAAGAAGGAAGTTAGTAAAAGACAATTCCATACATATTCATGATTTCGCGAGCAAAGTTATCTAAGAAAGTGTCCTTTGTGACCACTGTTGCTATCTTTGATAATTAATATTTGCTAGCCAGAGTTGTGGAAACTATAAACTTGTAAAATGGGAATAAAATGTTAAATTTTAACCTATTTAACATATCAAACTTTAAAATATCCTAAATGTAGTGCTCTGCACGAATATTTTCAACTTGGAAAAAGGTATTTATGGCCTAATTTGTTTAAATTAGACATAACATTAGGCGACACAAATTATTAACGAAACACTAAACCGCATTAAAATATGTATAATATGTGCTTTTGTCTATATTTTCAAGCACAAACACGCAAAGTTGCAATTTGACATTCTGTTAGCAGGCCCCGTCGTTTGTTTTTCGGTTTCGCTTGACAGCTTTTGTTTTGCATCTTATTTCGATGCCGTAAGCGCACGACAGCGCCCACCTTTTTAATCTCTCAATTTAGAAGCGCCTATTTTCAATTTCGAGGCTTCCCACAATTTGTAAAAGTGCATTTCACTTTTACACCGGGTGATGTCAAAAAATTTAACTTGGATAGACATATTTCCTCGCGGTACAAACTTGCATTAGGACCGCTGCATTTGTTATTGTTATTCGAGTAGTTTGAGTTGTTCGCGAACCTTCGTATACGAAAGATTGGGATCCACATACTTTAGAGAGCAAACAGGACCCGTTCCATTGGCCGAATTTTTATTTATATATTGTTGGTTATGTATAGGGTGCGCAAAGTAAATTTAACTTTTCAATTAAATTATTTTCTTTCGGAATTTCTACAAATCATTTTTTTAATAATATAATTCGTGTATATTATCGCTAAGGCGGTAGCGCTTATAAGCAGCTTATATTAGAAACACAAAACAAACCGAAAGAAAACAACGCATTATCCTGATCTGAACAAATGATCTGATTACAAACGTAATAAAGTCTAAAGTGGTTTCCGTGGAGTATAATAAATCTGGTTATTTATTGGTTTAAGAAGAAAGTCGAGGTAATAACTCAAGATTTTGCTCGTAAAAATTATAAATACTTGTTTAGCACTGGATTAAGCTACTTTCGGGTTTTGATTTGGCGACGATAAGGGAGGAAATTTCGTTGTCGGTTGGCTATTTGGTTTTGTTTAAAATGTATATAACCTAATTTTGTGAAATAGCCGACAAACAGCACCATAAATTTCTATATTTACTCGTGTGGTTACGGCGGACCTACACCGACTTTCCTACTGTAAACACACAGGGGTTACAAACACAAGGTAAACTAATCTACACAACCCTAAATAATGAATATTGTTTGTTTCGTATTTATTACATACATGGCATTTACAAAATGGCCTGTCTTGTACCGAAAAGATATTAGATAATTAAATATGCTCGCTAGCGCTCGCTCTCTTTTATCTCGCGCCCCATAGTAGGCCAGTCAATTTTTTCCTATTTGCCGACGTAATTCAAGCAATTTATCATTTAATATATAATAAGATAAAGAAAAACGTAATACTCTTTGTTACTATTCTTCTTCAAACCCATGTCTACTCGTAAGTATAATTTCATTTCCATAATTGCACGCTTTCATATCTGCTTATGAAAAGTTCAAGTCAAATGTAGGTAACTGGATTGCTTAAATCTCTTCCAACTTTCTTGCTTATTTATGAAAACACAAAATACGATAGTTCGTTTACATTTTATTTTTCATAAATCTTTTAAGAATTTTCTCTTTCTTAAAATCGCTTCTCATCTTTCAATTTTGACGGTCCGTCCGTTTCCACGTCGTTTGCTGCTTCGACTACTAAGAGGTAGAATGGTGAATCGAACCCAAACTACAACTTAGATTAAAAAGGATTCCTTGAAAGTCCCAGATTTTAATGAAGTAAAGGTAGATTGAGAAACTCTCCAAGTCTACCATCTCAGGTAAAATTAGCTGCAAACTAAGTGACCAACCAAAGCTTGGAGAGTTGATCAGCCTTCCTTTACCTACGGGAAGCTGGGGCGTTGTATTATGTTCTTGAATCTTTAATAAAAATTGAGTAGCAGCTGTCGATAAAAAACTGCCCAAGTCGACCAAACTGTGGGACGATGATCGGTGACAGTAATCTCCTTAATCCTTAATCCATTCACGCGCGTCAGTTGTGGGCCCAGAACGGCTAAAATTCAAAATTTTTGTTTTAACATTGTGGTTTTATCTGCTACACATTCAAAATATAGCAATTTTTGAGTTTCTCGGCAATCAAAGGTTACATCATCCAAATCATTATAATTTTTTTGTAGTTAAATAGTAAGTGTAGTTAATTAGTAAGTGCAATTTATCAATTGAGGATAAAATTTGGTGGTCGAGACGAAGTCGAGTTTTCATGATGATCGGTTAAATCCTCAATGAGAATAATATTGAATTTATACGAAATTTTGGGTATTCTATTTACTCATGTTCAAGGCGATTGAAAGAATTACCTGTGAAATTTAACAAATAATCATTTCTTGCAGATGTTTCCTCTTTCCAGAAGTTAGCACGGTCGTCATCTGAAGGAAATTACTTCCTCGGTTTCACATGCAATTCTTCCAATGGCCTTGAAAGCGAGTAAATAACGTACCCGAACAGTCGGAAAAAAATCACTATTGTTCTCGTTGATCACTGTCTCGGCTAGCATTTTACCTAATCAGTGGCGTAACTTCACATTTTGACCCCGGGAGCAAAAGATTGAGATGTGTACGATTGAAGAATCAAAAGAACAAAATTTGGTTGCAATATCATCCAGATTAAGCGGGTCTACAGCATTGGGCGCGAGATCATTCGTCCCTCTTCCCCCCCCCCCATATTTACGCCACCGTCCATAGCTCGCCATCAGACCCTCGTTTACACGCTCATTTCTTCACACGGTGTTTAGTAGGCTTATTTATCCACCCTAGAAAAAACACTTCAAAATGAAGTATGAAGTATAAGGAAAAAATCATTCCCTGACCTGGAGGAGTACCTTCATAATTATAAATAAACAATTGAGAAACCGGGTGCTATGCAATACCCCCCTCCCAGCCTTTAGTCAGCAAAATATGTATTATCAAGAATTAAATTTACGTCTTTAGCAATTTTGAAAAGTCATATCGTTACTTCATTGTGCTGAGGGGTATTCCATACCCCCCCAGTTATAAGCAACAAAACGACTTCTTAAATTTGATACCACGCAAATTTGATTCATGTCCATCAGTTACTTTCCTACCGCTGGAGGGTATTCCATACCCCCAGACCCCCCGGTTTCTCACCCATTTCTTCACATTTTAGGGGAATACATTTATTTTATTTTCCTTACGACCTTCACGAAATTCCTCTCTGAGCGAGATACGGCCACGATTGAGTTCGGTTAACCAGCAGTAAACGCTGGTCCTTGATTTTACTTCATTTTATAAGGTACAGGCAGGCCCGGACTGGCTCATTTGGGGGGCCCTCGGATAGAGACTGAGGAGGGGCTCCTTTACCGCTATATTGAACACTTGGAAAAAGTACCATAAACCAATTTTTTGAGGCCCCTTTGGGGGCTCCTTGGATCTGAGGCCCTCGGCAATCGCCGACCTGGGCACAGGGTATAAAATGTGAAGAAATAGAGGGGAAACCGAAGGTTCAGAGAGTTCTATGGATACCCCCAATTTTAAATAAGTAAATAATTAATTGAAGTTATGGAGATAGAGCCCTTCCTGTAGGCTCATAGGTATGAAATAGCAGAAAAATCGGGGATCTGAGGGGGGGGGGTTATCTTGTTCTTCCTAGCAACTGGAGGGTATTCCATACCCCCAGACCCCCCGGTATCCCATCCAATTGTTCTTAAGGCATTTCAACAACCTGCTAAGTAAGATTATAGTTGTGTCATTGCCACTAGATGATCGTAGTTAGCCTTGGATGCTAGAGGGAGCCACAGCTCTTTGTTGTATTGTACACAGAGAAACTGGGAGTTTTGGAGGTTACAAGTCCTTACTGTAGAAAGGCATGTGTAAAATGCGAAAAATTGGATGGTACCCCCAGCTGTAAGTAAGCAAGTAAGCAGAAGACTTTTAATTACTTTGAAACCAAAACAAATTTATCCCCTAAAATGTGAAGAAATGGGCGCGAGACTGGGGGTTTGGGGGGTATTTTAAGTAACATTTATAAGTAAGACAACTTTTAAGATTTGATACCACGCAAATTTGATTGTTGAAAAGTCGTCTGGTTACTTGCTTACTGCTGGGGGATATGAAATACCCCCCAGCAGTAATCCCAACCATTTCTTCTTAAGGCATTTAAACAGCCTCCTAAATAAGGTTATGGTTGTATCATTGCCACCAGGGTCGTAGCTAGCCATTGCATACGTTGTATTTTATACGGGGCAAATGGGAGTTTTAAATCACAAACCTTTACTATAAAGTGGCGTGTGTAAAATGCCAAGTGGATGGTAAACCGGGGGGGAGTATGGCTAGCGGGCTTAGCCGATCTAGAAGAAAACACTTAAAAATGAGATAATCATAATTATGTAGTTTATGTTCCCAAAAATATCCTCCCCTGATCTGGAAGGTGCTCTTGATGGTAAGGTCAGAAAAACGGGGGGTTTAGGGGGTAAAGTCATAAGTAAACATAATAAATTTTTTCTGAAGAATTAAATTTGTGTTTTGGTCAACGTTGAAAAGTCACCTAATTGCTTCATTACGCTGGGGATATTACCCCTCTAGCTATATTTTCTTGTACTGGGGGGTATACCCCCAGCCCATTTCTTTGCATTTTATGGAAGTCTAGCGGGTTTGGCCAACCTGGTAAAACAACACTTGAAAATAAATAATAATAGTAGTTTATGCTACCAAAAATATCTTCCCCTGATCTGGAGGGTACTTTCAAAAATAAAGTGTAGGAAAACCGGGGGGTCTGGGGGGTATGGAATACCCCCCAGAACAAGGAAGTAACTGGGTGACTTTTCAATGTTGACCAAAACGCAAATTTAATTCTTGAGAAAACATCTATATGTTTACTTATACTTACTTACTGCGTGGTATCAAATTTGGGAAGTCGTCTTGTTATTTGTGACTGGGGGGGGCGTATTCTATACCCCCACACCTCCCGGTCTTGCACCCATTTCTTCACATTTCAGGGGATAGATTTATTTTGATTGAACGATTCTTTTAATTGTATAACTAAATATTAAAAAAGTTTTGTTTGAACGCCCCTCGGGGGGGGGGGGGTAGTGCAAATTAAAACGCTTGCCGCAGGTGCTTTTTATCCTTATTACGGCAAGCTAATTGGACAAAAAAGAACATCCGATTTGCGTGGTCCTCCGATTTTAACATGACGTATGAATCATAATAAAACATAACCTATAATTGACTGGTTTGTTGCGAAAACGTAAGTATTGCAAAATCTACATTTCGAGATAATCGATTTAAAGTGTCTGCTTTGTGTAATTGATCTCCAAATTGCATTATTTTTTCAGAATCCTGTAGAAATATTATGTTCTTCATTTGAAATGTTAATAAAATGCCCCTACATAATAATAGTTTTTTTAGCAATCTCTTTTTTTTATATTATGAAGCACTTACCTTTTTGCAACAAATCATAATTTATTGTTAAAAAAGACTTACACAAAATAAAATGTTATTCTTAAAATTAAAGCATAATTATAATTTTAATCATCTTCTTGAGGTCCAAAATTGAAAATTTTCCAAAAAAAATGCAACTGTAGTTAAAATCTTAATTACAATGGAACTTAGTAAATTTATGTGGCTGGTCAGTACTTACCTTTTTGCAACAAACCATTCAATTATTGTCAATTCACAGGTCGCCATTGCTAAAATTGTCATGACACTTATTCGTTAGAGATAAATACAATTTTTTTTTAAATTTTATTGTACATTAGCGGTATTATAACAAAAATCATTTCCTAACACTAACCTAAGCTCGACCGGTGGATCTGCCTTTTCGGAAAATTTAAGCCAAAAAAATCCCTAAACCGTGATATTTGCTGAATGCCTCGCTGTGTAGG
The DNA here is from genome assembly GCA_958510855.1 of Rhagonycha lutea. NCBI lineage: Eukaryota > Metazoa > Arthropoda > Insecta > Coleoptera > Cantharidae > Rhagonycha > Rhagonycha lutea. The sequence goes on along the minus strand of OY294041.1, from coordinate 27,807,999 downwards.
TATGACTAAAGCGGTGTTCACCTCGAGGTTCTTGTCTTGTCTTGCTTAGGTAGAAGCTAGCAAGTACCAATGGGATTGTGGTAATTTTTAAACATTAAAAAGAATAGAAGAAAATACTTCAATCTGATTGGTTCTTGCTAGATTCTACCTAAGCAAGGCAAGATAAGAACCTCGATGTGAACACCGCTTAAAACTGCAGCGGTCGGTCCGCGCTCTCCGCGACTAGACCCAGCTAAAGTGCACAGACCGACAGAAGAATTCTCCAATACGGTCGATTTTCGCATAGAAATTGGAAACTTTAAATTCAATATTTAGCTAAACTAATCTACAATTGGGATATTATGACATTCCTCCATATCTAAAACGCTTCATTTTTCATTTTGGTTTCTCGTGCTACTACCCAAAATCTTCATCACCATATTCTAAAATGGCGGATGATTTAATACCAAAGTCGAATCGACCGATTTTAAACGTTAAATAACTCCGTTATTATCCACTTACTGGAAAAATGTTAAAAAAGCAATTTTGTAGAGCTGAAAATTTTAAACAACATGCTTGATTTATTTTTAAAATGAGTTTGTAAATTATGTGGAAAAAGCAGCAGATACAACTTTTTAAGATTTTCGGCCATCTTAGAAACTTGAAAAAGGAAAATTAAAGTTGATCTATTCACGCGCGTTATTCTTAACATAAAATAATGATACCACCTCCGCTGTCAATCACGGTTTTCTTTGAAGACCCATCATATGAAGTCAAATTTTATTATAATTACGATTTAACGAGCCAAGTCATCGCGAGTTCAAATAGAAGTTCGAACTTTGCAATTGCAAAATATGAAACATTAATTGCGTTTGTATTAATGACGGATGCATAATAAAATAACCTCTTATTTACATTTTAACGATGATGGATGCTTCTCCGCTTTTCTGTTTAACAACCTCGAAGTAAGTAAATTTGTTTGAAAGTACAGAATAATTGCGCTACAATGGAAAACGTATTTAATTAGTTCGGGTTACTATGAAAACATGCTCGTGGAACTAAATTCAGATACAAAGATCACAATTTATTCCGCTTGTAATTTCTACGGAGAAACTATAATACAAAGCTGAATTATAAATTCGCAAATGTTGATCGTTATCAAATTACTATAATATAAAGGTGCCGCGTGCGCGGATAGCGAGGGTGTGCGCTGGTGATATTCCTCGAAGTTGGTTTTTTCAAAACGACCGACGACGGACGTGACGATAAATCTTAACATTGCATTTAACAATTGATTGTAATTTTCTTTTATTGTTGTGCAGCTTTGTTAAGTTAAAAGCTACAACAACAGATAAATAAATAAAGAAATTGTAGATTGCCGGATGTGGATTCTCGAGGGTGTCGCAATCAGCAATCATTTCCCCATCTGAGACTTAGTCTGAAGTTTGCTTCAATTGTGGGTCGCATCAGAAAAAAGATGAAAGCTGGCGGCGATACTTTTTTGTGATAATAATTGATTCTAATTTTAATTTTTTTTTTGAAAACTGGATAACTTGAATTTACTGCGTTGTTTTAAACGAAACAGTTTGTTTTTTGTTTTCTTTCATCCGTGCGTTTTTGTCGTCGTCGCGTTAGATGCGGTGTATATGTTTCAATCCAATCTTTCGTAAGTTTCCACTTAAGTGATTTTATTTTTAAAGAAATGATAGGAGAAAAATGAACGTATCGTACGTGTGATTCGTAACAAGTTTTAGGAAAATGTAAAAAACAAAGGAAGGCGCTTTTTTCGTTTTGTAATTGAAAAAGGAAGTAAAGTGTGTAGCATTTGAAATGATTTAGTAGCTTGCAGTTATTGCATTCAGCTGAACGGAAGAGCTTTAATTGATAAATTGGTGTACGTGAGAATAAATGTAATTTGGAAATTTTATTTGCTCAGTTTATTAAGTAATTTTGACAGCTCTTTGTTTCTGCAGATGTTGTTAGGAGCAGGCGAGGATCGGTTGATTTGTATTTAAGCATTCACGGCGGGTATACACGAAAAAAAGACAAATCTATATTTGTAGGGGATTTAAGAACGTCGCCGAAGATAATGTAACACAAAACAGGCGGAGTGTAATTGGAAATCGATAATTCTGTAATAAATTCATTTTGTTTAACGGTTGCTTCAATTTGATAGTCGTTTAACGAAAATCGAATGTATTTTATGTACGCGAATGCACAACTACTTAACACCTATTAATATCAGATTTTCTAAATTACTTCATCAATTTTCTTTATGGCCAAAAGCTTTCACGACGTTTTATTCAATGGACTTTTAATTTATTTTCTCTAATGTAGGTTTTTTCACTAACTCTTCATTTAGATTGCAATTTTGGATCCTTAACGCTTTACATTTTACGATTTTCTGGTCCGATAAATTAAATCCTACTTTTTTTTACATTATCCCACCCTAAAACCACCCAAAGGAAACTCAGTTTATTATTTTTCTATTTTTAACCACAATGAACTTATCGACCACTTCTTTATTATTTGTCCACCCTGTATACAGGGCACCCAGATTAAGAATCTCTTTAAAGAAAGAAATCGCTTTATTAACTCTTCTACACACACCACCCCCAAACCAATCATTTCGGAATATTCTTATCATGAACACATTGCAGCAGTATATAGCCAAAACGGCCACCTAATTTTTGTTAAATCATATTTCATTCAACTTTAACAGATCACCGCACAGGGGAGACGTGTAGCTACGGTTTTACAAAACGCAGAAAGAAAAAATTGAAACATGACCTCCACTTGAATGTCAAATAAATTGAAATCAGAAATATTTATTATGTTTTTGTATCAAAACACAAATGCAAATTAAGCCGAAATAATTAAATTCCTGTTATCTTTCGCGTCACTTATAATTCATTGAACATTTTAAGCGGTAGATTCACTAAAATGACATTTAGTTTGAAATTGAAAGAATTAATTTCAGTTGTAGGTTAGCAATGATTGCCTTACAAAGTAAATCGAATGTAATAATCTCTGTGTATATGATAGAGCAATTAATAAATGGCGTGGAAACTCTGGAAATGTTTTGAGAGGCGAACCTTACATTACTTCGCAATTATGTCCTAGCAAGCAAAACGTCGCATTTTGAATATTTTTATTTAAATTTTTATATCGAATCAGGTTTTGAGCTTTAAATCTTTTTAAAATTGCTTGGGGAATTTAAGTCAACTAGGCCGTTATTAATTTTTGAGTGAATGTGGAATTTAAATTGTTTTTTATGATTAGTGCATCTTTTCGCTTTATGAGAAGGTGGGCCTTCGTTATTGCTTTATATTCTGCCCGAACTCGAAAGCTTAATGACTCATTTTAACGATCTGTAGCTTTTTTTAAATAACTCGCTTATTATTTACGTTATCAAAAAATATCATGATTTAAGTTTTGTAGAGCTGAAAATTTGGAATCGTTTAGATTTTTAATTTTTAAAATTCGCTAAAAATTAAGCAAGTTATTGTGTTTTCTGTAAGACTTATTTGGTTTAATCCGCCATTTTTTAAGATGGCGGACGATCAGTCATTTGTTATATTTCAAATCGATTTCAACGATTTTGATACTAAATTAATAACTCCGCTATTATCCATTTTATGGATAGAAAAATGTTGAGAAAGCTTTGTGGAGCTGCAAATTCTTTCCATTTATTATTAGAATTGGTTAATAAATAAGCAATTTATACCATTTTTACAATTCTTTATTGCATCGTTATTGGAAGAAGTAGCTAAAACGTGATTAAAAATTACAGTTATTTTTTAAATGGCGGTCGATTTACCGAAGACATAACTAATTTGATATATTTTATATTAAGGCTGCTAGCGGTTCGTACTTTGATAGATGACCGTGTGGGAATAGGTTTACTGATGTTGAAGATTTTAAAGACTAAATAACTCCTCAATTATCCATTTGACGAAAAACTACCAAGAGAGCAATTTTGTAGAACTGAAAAATCTAAACAAAATAGCATTTGAATTTTTGCAATCGGTTAACAAATCAGCAAGTTATTGCGTTTCAAACATGTTTTGATTACAGCCTTAATAATTTACAGGTCCTGTGAGATACATAGTAGGGTCTCTGGCGCTTGGCCTGAAAATTAAAAGTGGCGACGAAGTATAATGTATAAATGGTTGTTCTCGTCTGATTGCAAAAGTCAAGCAAGGCTGCTAACGATTCGTTCTCAGATGGAGGACCGTGTGGGAAGTGGGAATTTACCGATCTTGAGGATTTTTAAGACTAAATAACTCCGCAATTATCCATTTGACGAAAAATTACCAAGAGATCAATTTTGTAGAACTGAAAAATCTAAACAAAATAATTCCTGAATTAATACAATCAGTAAACAAATAAGCAAGTTATTGCGTTTCAAAAAAAATTTGATTGCAGCTTTAATAATTTTAATAATTAATTGCTCAACAGTTAATGATGTTAATGAATTTTTCAAAATGTGATAACGGACTTTTGCAGCAGCAGCGAAACACAAGAAAGGATAATATGAAAATAAAAGAAATGTATTGTAATGTTTTTTGTTAAAACAACTAAGGGTCCGAGTCGCCTAATGGTCGAGAACAAAAAAACTCCCTCGGGGAAGACTAGGTTCAAACTCAAATGAAAGACTCGGGTGTATGGAACTGTTTTTATGCTAATTTTCAATGCGTTGATTATAATTCCGTTCTTTTTGGACAATAAATTGCATCGTAGCCGGTTGTGTATCTGTGTAGGAATGTTCCGAACCACAATTACATTTACTATCAATCTGTTGACTAAATTGCGGTTCGTAACTCTCATGTGTTATTAGAATGTAACAAAAAATCAATGTACCCACCAAACTTTTCTTAATTGTGCCGTGCAATCGTAGCGACGCCACGTTGCAGTCGTCCTAAGCACCATCGTTACACGGGTGGCCTAACGCTAGGCCCTAAAAGTTCGGAAATTGATGTAAAATCGTCGCGTTGAAGCCGAACTTCCTAGCGGAAATGCAATAGAGTCGACTGTGCTTTGATTTTGCCATATCAGCACCACGTAAACACTCTCACGACTTCATCACCAAGAAGCACGTAATTTTATCACATTTTTTGGGTGATGTTTTTATTTTATAGGATGGGTTGAAAGTTTTCTAGGGTAGCCTAACCCCCCTGGGCACGCCAGTGGTTTGCATAGCGCAAGTGACTGTTTGACATAATATGCAAGAATTTATATTTAACCTGACATGCAGTCTGTAATCCATGCTTTACTTGTCAAAATCGATGTTTCCGTTTGAAGGCTAAATAACTCCATTATTATCCATATTACGAAAAAATAATAAAAGAGCAATTTTTTAGAGTTGAATAATGCAAACAAAATAATTTCTGAATTATTTAAATCGGTTAACAAATAAGCAAGTTATTGCGTTTTAAAACATTCTTACTTGAATACTGATTATTGAAAAGTAGCAAAAACGACATTTGACAATTTTAGTAATTTATTAAATGTAATTACTTAATATTTATAGGAACAAAGAAATTAAAACATAAACTTTTTTGGCTAAATTAATTTTTTTGCTAAATTAATAACTCCGCTATTATCCATTCTATAAATAAAATGATCAAAGAATAAAAATTGTTTAAAAAATGTTCTAAAATTCTTGAAACAGTAACAAAATGAAACCGATTTAAAAAACTAATAACTTCGTTGTTTTTCACTTTTTGGGAATTAAAAAAAATGGCGGAACTTTTACATACCTAAAATCTTTATTGAATCTATTCGAGAACCTAGAAATCCGTCTCACTTAATTAATTTTGCAACCAAAGTCAATTTTATCGCATCGTTATTAATTTAAGCTACAATAAACTTAGTGATTATTTAATTTATGACAAAATTTGCAGTGCAATTTTGTTGGGCGATAAATTCTAAATAAAATCCTTCTTTCGTTTTTAAAATTGGTTGAAAACTAAACAAATTATAGCAGGGTTTTTGTTTTCTTCCAATATGGCGGATATTTTACAGTAACTTTTAGTTTTAGTAGGTTACAAACCCTGCAGGACTTACAAAAACGTCATAACTTATTCTAAAAACAAAACAATGATTTTGTATTAAATTTCAAACCGAACAAAATCATTCATGTATGAATTTTGCGCTAAAATGAATAATAACTTTGTTGTTAATTTATATCCTTCATTTGTTTTTAAAATTTTCTTCCAATATGGCGGATATTTTACAGTAACTTTTAGGTTTAGTAGGTTGCAAAACCTGCAGGACTTACGAAAACGTCATAATTGATTCTAAAAACAAAACAATCATTTTGTATTAAATTTCAAACCGAACAAAATCATTCAGGTATGAATTTTGCGCTTAAATGAATAATAACTTGGTTGTGTCTAACATATCAACTGTTTCGCCAAAGGAAAAATTAATTCAATCTGTTGAGAATTTAATAAACGCCTACTTCTCTAACTTTCTTGACGAATCTTTTTCTGAAATATAATTATCGCGTTACCTTCATCTCGAAACTGGTGAACGGTGAATGAAAATTTGTAAAGAAGCAGTAAACAAAGAATGAAAATTTTAGTATTTAATAAATTTCCGGCATACAATTAAAGTCTGCAATACTCTTATAATTATTTCTCCAAATTGCCCAACCAATCACATTATTCGGCTGTAATTAAAACACGAGTGTTGCCAACGTGATTTATAGAAGTTTGAATCTGACTCACACGCTAACACGCACACAGGTACCAACCGTTGTAGTAAAATAAATGAATTTTTTTTATTATTATTTTATTATTTTGCACGCCACTATTTTTCATCTAATAGTGTCGCCATTATCATTAAAGCAACTTCTTGAAAAATCTTAATTAACATTTTATTTTGCTTTTCTTATTTTCTTTTATTGTTCTTTTTCTGTTACTGGTTTTGTTCGTGTAACACATCAATTAGTACTACTAATAACAAATTAAAGTTTAAAAGTGTAGATAACGCGGTTATAACTTCCTGGAAGGTACTATTTTATTACGTGTGCTTTCCCGACCAACTTTTACATTTTAATTGTTGTTTTATCTGCTACCGTTTTTTCTTAATAGAAAAGTTATGTGCGGTTTGTTTTTGTGTAATTCATAATTTACGACAGGGGAGCAAACGAGTAGGTACCTGTTGCGCGGTCTTATATTTCCGTTTTATCTCCCTTTTTACTGTCTCGCCGATTACAGATTCCTGTGTAACGTTTTTTCGCCAAAAATCAAACTACTTGTCAATTAACCTTTCAGCACCCGAACACAGGTGTCGCTGTGTTAAATAATGGCAAGTCGTCGCTAACGGGGGGGTTTATACTTTATAATACCACTTATTTTCAAATGTAATCGATTTGTTCGTTAAATATTTCAGCGCTTGATCTACAAAAAACCGTTAGGACATATTTTTTGTCCAACTTGATGAATATGCATAACAACACGTTAGTTATACCAATTAAAAACAAATTTGCAATTTAGATTTTTCCTGTATCTGCTAATGTATTGCTGTAAATGAATGCAATGCGTTGTAGGTCAAATCTTTTTTTTGATTAAGCACGTTTTTTTAACAAACATATGAATTTAGAAAAATGCAACGCTTTTACAATTTTAATTCCCTCTGCGTCGGCGGATGTCTTCCGCGATTTTCTGATGGAATCTTTAGACTTCCCTTGCTTTCATTTAGAAAGAAAATGGAACACTCCAGGCACCCATTAAGGATTCTAAGTAACGGTTTACTTTTTTGGGGTTCTTTCGCTTTTGTATCGAGGCCTGCGGTTCTTTTCGTCACTACATTGGTTCTCGTTGCAAAATTTATGTATATTACAAAAATATTTAAAATTTTCCTGTGATCGCTTACCACCGAACCTATAAATTTAGTTAAAATATTTGAACCACTTTTAATTTTTGCACGAGCCAATCGCACGAAGAATCTTGAAGCAGCAATAACGTGACGCAATTTCCCAAATAAAATTTATGTGCATTTTTCATTTTTAAATAAAATTTGAAAAACATTGAAATTTCCTCGTATTTTTCTCTATTTACACAAAAAGCAAGAGAATAACAAAAAACTTGGAAAGAATAACTTATACATAATTAATGCTTGCCGGATTTTAGAAGAATAATGAAAGCTCCTTTCATAAAGGATATGGTATTCTTAGCTGAAAGTTTCCTGTTTTATCATATCTTATGCTTCATATCGGAGATAAAAAATTGGGAGTTTTGTAATTTGTTTGTGAAGTCTTTAGGGTTTTATTTCTAAAGGCTGGTCTTTAATTTTCATGAGCTTGTTTGTACGAGATTATCGCATTTACATTTTTTTTTTGTTGCAGGAGATCGCTGCCATTCTCATCAGCTTCGATCGACATTCGCAATGGCAAAGCAAAGAAGTAAAGATAAGGTAAGTCGAAATTAAACCAAAAAACTAGGCCTGATTAACTTTTTACTTTTCTGAATAATCTTCCTATTTAACAATTAACCACGCATTTTTCGTTTATATCGAAAATACCTACGATATAAAAATCGATAAGCAACAGGTGAGTCGATTCTAGAATAATTTGGTCTAATCAGCCCTTATTTTCGAACGACAAATCCATCAAGCAGTTTACTCACTGTTAAGAAAACCGTATTTAAATATTTAAGTTTTTCTTTCGATAACTCTGTTAGTATTTATTTTAGCTAAAAATATCAAGGGAGCGATTTTATAAACCAGGGAATTTTAAACGAAATTCTGTTTTTCTTTTTAAAATCAACTGAAAAATAACTGAGTTATGCAATTTTTTATATCTAGTAGCTTCGGAAAACAAGACCGACGGATTAATGATAGGGTTTTTTGTACTTCTTTTTTACTAATTTGGTATTACATCAGTCAGCCATTTTGAAATTAAACTGCTGCTACGTTCAAAATTTTTATTTTCTGTTTTCCTCAAATAATTCCTTTATTATTCAATTTTTCGAATATTACCAAATGAATGTTTTTGTAGACCTTAAAATATTATACAAAATTCTTCTATTATTTTTAAAATCTATTGGATATTCGACAAGTTATCAGCTTCATCAGTTTACAGGAGCGTAGAAGCGCCTAGAATATTGAGGGGCAAAAATCATATAATATTCTTTGGTTTTTCGAAACCTTTAAGACCTTTCAGATCAAGAAGATGTTGGTTATTCAAAAAAGACCGGATCAGTATCAGAGATTAAGTTTGGAACCATAAACTGAGACCATAAAAATTTAAGTACACTAATAATAGCGATAGCAAAACAAGGCAAAAAAGGGGGGCAACTTACCCAGAATTTTGAAGAAATTGATGGGAAACCAGTACCCTCTAGGACAAGAGGAAAATAACCTACATAGTAAAACTAAAAGGCTGAGTCTAATTATCTTCATGGAATAAACATTTAGTATATCGTCTTCTGAATTAAAGCTGGAAATGGTATAGATCTTCCATGCTTTGGAATTCTGCTTTATTCGTCCATTTATTATAGATCTAAAAATTGTGCAGTGCGGCCTTCAGGCCTTCAGGCCGCACACTCTTGGCAGTTTATGTTGCTTATTTCAAAAACTTTCCACCGGTCCTGGAGGGTAATCCGTACCCCCCAGACCCCCGGTTACACTCCCATTTCTTTATATTTAACACGGCGCGGTGGTTTACAATCAGTGACCGTAACCCCTCCCCCCCGTAATCAGAGATTAAGGTTAGGACTATAAACTGAGATTATAAAAATTCAAGTACATTTATATAGTCACCAAAGAAGGAGAAGGGGGTAACCTCCCAACCTGCTCTACCCTCCAAGCTGTAATAAATCAACTAAAACGACACAAATTTGATTCTTGAAATGTCGTCAATTGTTGCTTACTTACAAAAGAAGCCTAAAATCTCCCAATAAAGCTTATGAAACTGATGCAAAACCGGTGGATCGGGGGGGGGGGGGGTATGAACCCTCAACTTCAAGAAATCAACTAACAGCCTTTCAAATTGACAACGAAAAAAATTACATTCTTGAAAGGTCGTCATTATTGATACTGATATTGATGATAACAATAATGACATTTCAAGTATCAAATTTTTTTCGTTCTCAAATTTGAAAAGCCGTTACTTGATTTCTTGAACTGGAGGGTATTCCATACCCCCCAGACCCCCCGGTTTCACATCAGTTTCATAAGCCTTGTTGGGAGATTTTAGGTTCACTTTGTAAGTAAGCAACAATTGACGGTATTTCAGGAATCAAATTTGTGTCGTTTTTAGTTGATTTATTACAGCTGGGAGGGTAGAACAGGTTGGGAGGTTGCCCCCTTCTTAGCCTTCTTTTCTAACTATACGTTTCTTTTTTAGTTTTACGTCAGTTTCTTCTGCCGTTTCTTCTGTAAGTAAGCCCTAAAAGAAACCTAAAATCTCTCAATTACGACTGAAGAAACTGACGAAAAAGCAGGGTGTCTGGGGGTATGGAGTACCAGCTGTCAGGAATCAACTAAAATGACTTTAAAAATTGATAACGATACAAATTTGATTCTTGAAATTTTGTCAATTATTGTTGCTTACTCACAAAAGAAACCAAAAATCTCTCAATAAGGCTTATGAAACTGATGTGAAACCGGGGGGTCTGGGGGGTATGGAATACCCTCCAGCTGTAAAGAATCAACTAAACCGCCTTTGAAATTGATAATGATAATAATGACGATATTTCAAGAATCAAATTGTTTTCGTTATCAAATTTGAAAGGCCGTTAGTTGATTTCTTGAACAGGAGGGTATTCCATACCCCCAGACCCCCGGTTTCACATCAGTTTCATAAGCCTTGTTGGGAGATTTTAGGTTCATTTTGTAAGTAAAGCAACAATTGACGGCATTTCAGGAATCTAATTTGTGTCGCTGTTAGTTGATTCATTACAGCTGAGATGGTAGAGCAGGTTGGGAGGTTACCCCCTTCTTGGCCTCCTTTGCTAGCTATACTTTTTTTTAGTTTTACGTCAGTTTCTTCAGCCGTAATTAAGAGATTTTTTGTTTCTTCTGTAAGTAAGCCCTAGCAGAAACCTAAAATCTCTCAATTACAGCTGGAGAAACTGATGTTAAACTGGAGTCTGGGAGTATGGAGTACCCTCCCTGCTGTAAGGAATCAACTAAGCTGACTTTGAAAATTGATAACGACACAAATTGATTCTGGAAATGTAGTAAATTATTGCTTACTTGGAAAAGAAACCTAATATTTCCCAATTACAGCATACGAAACTGATGTTAAACCTGGGGGTCTGGGGGTATGGAATACCCTTCAGCTGTAAAGAATCGACTAAACTGACTTTAAAAATTGATAACGACACAAATTTGAATATTGAAATGTCTTCAATTATTGCTTACTTAAAAAACAAACCTAAAATCTCTCAATTGCGGCTTATGAAACTGAAATCGGAGGGCCTGGGGGGCATGGAATACCCTTTAGCTGTTAAACATCAACTAATCGGCCTTTCAAATTCATAACGAAAAAATTTGATTTGGGAAATGTCAATTATTGTTTACTAACAAAGGAAACCTAAAATCTCTCAATTACGACTGAAAAAACGTACGTACAATCGGGGAGTCTGGGGGGGTATAGAGCACCCTCCCAGCTGTAAGGCATCAACTAAACTGACTTTAAAAATTGATAACGACGCAAATATGATTCTTGAAATATTTTCAATTGTTGCTTACTTAAGAAAGAAACTTAAAATCTCTCAATTAAAGCTTACGAAACTGATGTTAAACCGGGGGGTCTGGGGGTATGGAATACCCTCCAGTTGTAAGAAATCAATTAAACTCCCGTTCAAATTGATAGCGACACTAATTTGATTCTTGAAATGTCGTTAATTATTGTTGCTTACTTGCAAATTAAATCTAAAATCTCTAAATAAGGTTCATGAAACTGATGTGAAACCGGGGGAGTCTGGGGGGTATGAAATACACTCCACGCAAGAAATCTACTAACGACCTTTCAAATTGATAAGGAAAAAAATTTTGTTGTTTACTTACAGAAGAAACCTAAAATCTCTCAATAACGGCTGAAGAAACTGATGTAAAACCGGGGAGTCTGGGAGTATGGAGTGCCCTCCCTGCTGTAAGGAATCACCTAAACTGACTTTAAAAATTGATAACGACACAAATTTGATTCTTGAAATATCGTCAATTATTGCTTACTTAAATAAGTAACTTAATAGCTCTCAATTACGACTGAAGAAACTGATGTTAAACTGGGGAGTCTGGGGGTATGCAGTACCCTCCCAGCTGTACGGAATCAACTAAACTGACTTTAAAAATTGATAATGACGCAAATATGATTCTTGAAATGTCTTCAATTGTTGCTTACTTAAAAAAGAAACCTAAAATATCTCAATTAAATCTTACCAAACTGATGTTAAACCGGGGGGTCTGGGGGTGTAGAATACCCTCCAGTTGTAACAAATCAACTAAACTCCCGTTCAAATTGATAACGAAACAAATTTGATTCTTGAAATGTCGTCAATTGAAACTTAATTACAGAAAATCTCTCAATTACGGCTGAAGAAACTGACGTCAAACCTGGGAGTCTGGGGGTATGGAATACCCTCCCGCTGTAAGGCATCAACTAAACTGACTTTAAAAATTGATAACGACACAAATTTGATTCTTGAAAAGTCGTCAATTGTTGCTTACTTACAAGAGAAACCTAAAATCTCTCAATTACGACTAAAGAAACTGACGTACAGCCTGGGAGTCTGGGGGTATAGAGCACCCCCCAGCTATAAGGAATCAACTAAACTGGCTTTAAAAATTGATAACGACGCAAATATGATTCTTGAAATGTCTTCAATTGTGGCTTACGTAAAAAAGAAACTTAAAATCTCTCAATTAAAGCTTACGAAACTGATGTTTAACCGGGGGGTCTGGGGGGTTTGGAATACCCTCCAGTTGTAAGAAATCAACTAAACTCCCGTTCAAATTGATAACGACACAAATTTGATTCTTGAAATGTCGTCAATTGAAGCTTAATTACAGAAGAATCCTAAAATCTCTCAATTACGGCTGAAGAAATTGACGTCAAACCGGGGAGTCTGGGGGTTTGGAATACCCTCCAGCTCTAAAGAATCAACTAAACGGCCTTTCAAATGAATAATAACACAAACTTGATTTTTGAAATGTCGTCAATTGTTGCTTACTTACAAAGGAAACCTATAAAACCTCTCAATTACAGCTTACGGTTCTGATATGAAACCGGGAGGGGGGGTGTAAAAATAATGTGATTAAATAACCCCGAATTAAATTAAATTAAATAACCTGAATTGCAATTGACTCTTTCTGAATTAATGCTGGAAATGATATAAATCTGTTTTGGTTTGCGATCGGTGACACCATCCAGCTTAGTTCGTCCATTTATTATAAATCTAAAAATTGTTCGGTACCTCAGCCTTGACCGTCTACTTTTTTTTAGAAATATTGGTAGTTACAGCCATCTAGATCATGGGTCTCCAAACTGCGGCTACGACTGAGTTGAGAGGTCAGTGTTGCCCGTAGGCTAAAAAGTTTGGTGACCCATGATCTAGATTATAGATGGCATTTGTATTCACACATCTGATCGTATTTAAACGCATCCATTGTTAATGCAATCAAAAGAGCTTCCATGATTGAGTGTTACCCTGACGTAACACCCCAAGTTCCCTGACAGTGACTCTATATATTAATTTCTGTCAGGTTTTGTGCTAAATTCATGGTAAATATCATAGGTATTTGTTTATTGTTACAATAACAAATCTGTTGTCAAAAAATTATTTTCATAAATGGCTGCCTAATACCAACATTTTTCAATGCAAATTACCGTTTTTATTATTCAACCTATCAAAAAATAACAAGAAAACTTTTTTATGGAGGTTAAAATTATAAACAAAATCCTTTTTTTATTTTTACGATTCTTTGAAAAACAATCAAGTTACTGAGGTTTTTGCGAAAATTGTTAGTTCCACTGATGTTATTATCATTTTTAGTTATTTATGGTTTTCATGGCAACCCTCTTATTTTCTATCAAATTTTTAAAATGAAAACAAAATTTTATTTAACATTTCGTGCTTTATAAAATTGCTCTCTTGACATTTTCTCATAAAGTAAATATTAAGGAAGTTACAAAGAAATAAAACAATCTGGGTGTAAAAAACAAATTTTTCAATTTCTTGCAGTTACCAAACATTGTTCAATTTTTAGGAGGAGGTCAGACGTAATTATAATTAAGTCGAATTTATCTTTGTGCTAGCACACCCAATGAATTTCAATATCATGCATCTCGAACACAACTTGAACCGAATCGTTTTGTTGAATTAAAAGTTTGTTCAAGTCAGCATTGCATTAAGTTGGTTTCGCTGGAGTCTGCATTAATTTTGTTTTTGAAATTTCAACCGTAGCGCCTTTGATTTTAATTGCAATCAACTCGTAATTGCAATTTAAGGAGGCTCTTTGCTGAAATTGAAGTAATCCGTCTTGACGTATGTAGTACAACAAAAGCCTTTCTTGTATTCTGCAAATTTTATTATGGACCAAAAATCGCTTAATTTGTTTTTACGCCAAATGTGTACTCGAATTGCTGATGTAACCTAATTGGAGATGACAATTTGTGAAAGGTTAAAATGTCTTTATATTCATCACCCGTATAAATTAGCTCGGTCAATTTGACATTTTAGAACGGCATTTTAAAACCGCAATAAAATTTACAGCGTTTTTTGAAGTTTTAATAGAAATTTAGTTTTCAATTCGCAATTTTAGTTCTTTTTTAATTTTCTATTTTCGTTTAATAAAATGTCAATTAATTTCCCCTTTTTTAAAACGCAAATCAACTTAAAAGATTGATTTCAAAACGGGACGGATAATTTGTCGATTGATTGATTAATGAAAAGTATTCAATAGCAACTGAAAAACAAATACATCCTTTTAGCCAAAACCCATAACACCATAGGGAAACAAATATTCAATTTGTTTGTGTTTACTTTCCATTTGTTTTCAATTTTGCAAAGTAAATATAGTAACATATTTGTAAAACGATAAAAATTTTCCAACTGCTACACAAAATGTTTATTTTCTTTTGCACTTTTAATTTACTTTGTTCCTCAAATTGTTTGTATTGGTTAAACAGTATGATTCGATAATGAATCTGAGCTATTCTATTCCAATCAATCATTGGCATTTACTTATTATTAACCGAGTGGTCCTAAATTTCCATGAAATTAATCAACAAATTTTTTTTCTTATTTTTATTTTAAATTAGCAATAACATCGCAATTATTGATTTTTTAATGTTAACCATTTAGTACTTTTTTAAAGACCCCGAAATTATCTACAAACTAAATAATAACCTTTTTTCATTTAAAATCACTAGTTTTCGAGTTATGTATGAAATTAAGTTAAGAAATGTTAAAAAGATTAATAAATTTCTTTCTTTTTTGGTTTTATTCCTACCCCAAAGCGAAACAAAAAATGAACCTCTCCATTTCCAATTCCGAATGGATTATTTAACGGACTGTAACTTGAGTCTAATAAAAATGTTTGAAAAAACAATCCATCAGACAGAAAAGTTTAAATCAGTTGTTGATATTTAAAAAGAAAACAAAAGCCGTATTTTGTCTAGTGACCATTTGTAAATTCTCGTGGCCTAACTACCTCAAAATTAATTTTACTGTAGGTTTACTATCCAACGTGGTACGTTCGTCCAGCGGGATTTTCTAAATTACACAGCCACTTTAGGGTGTGATGGTCACAATTTCTTCAGAGTAAAAAGTAATACAATTTTAACTCGGAATGCAATAAAATTTAGCAGATAAATTTAATGATTATCTAAACCTGCACTTCGACTGTTACAAATTCTTTGTGCAATTTGATTAATTCTTTCACACCGTTTACACTTCGACAGCGAATATCTCAAAAACTAGGCGTCCGAGAGTAAAAATTAACGAGAAGTATTTTTTACAGTGAAGAATTTCCTTTCTAAAACCGTCAGAAAATTTTAAATCTATTAATTTTTCTGGTAGGGGTAGGAATTTAAATGTCACGAACACGATAAGAAGGGCAAGAGTTAGGTGAAAGTGGATCAGAAGGACAGGGTGCCGCTGTTATTTACTATTCTAGTGCTATCATCTGGCAATATTATAAGGCTATTAAAGCTACAGCTTCCCTAAAAAATTCGATAGTTGGATTACTTGACTCACAAATCCTCTGTCCTAAATTAATTATTGTTCTGCCACTGTTCTGTCACCTGAAATGCAGTTATCAGAATTTGAATGATAAAGTGTAAAAACATACAAAACTGTTTAAAATTTTGGTAAACTGTGAATCAAATTTTGCAGGAGCGTAGGAAAGAACATTTTTATACGTCGAAAGTTTGGGTAGTTTATTTTTCTTGTCGAAAATTTTACAACTTGAATTGGTGTTTTTTTAGACGTTGATACGTAACATTTTATACTTTACGTATAAGTAAAAGTGCTTTAACGTAAAATGTTTTATTTTTGTTTGTTTTTAATGGAGTTGGTTTTACTTAAGAAAATTTTGTTGTATGAAAAACAAATGGAAAATTTATGGTTGTTAGAAGGAGAAGTCCACGTTTAGGTATAATAAGAATTTTTACGTTTATTTTTCAGCGTAAAAATTTTGTAGCGTAGTTACTTGCAAGTGCAGTTAATTTTTCCGACCGTAATCTTTATTGCGGAAAAATCGATGCGAATAAAATAAAATTGTCGGGTTTTTTACTTAATTGGTTTTAAATTGCGCTTTTTGTAAATTACAGGCCGAAGAGTGGATCGATGCTCCTTTACAGCCGCAAAAAGGTACGATACCGCCGAGATGGATATTGCTGGAAAAAAAGGAAAGATGGGAAAACCACAAGGGAAGATCACATGAAACTAAAAGTTCAAGGCACCGAGGTAGGATAAATTTGTAAATTGTTGTGATTTATTAGGATTTCGGAATTTTTCCCCCTAACCACTAATTTATTTAACGAAGAGCAGCTTTAGGGGTGAACAAGGGCGGGCGCGTGCTAATGGCCTTTTCATCGAAAATTTTTTATTTAATTTTTCACTTTAATTTGTAAATGAAAAAGAAGTGGTTAAGGTAGAGACGAGATTTTGTTTTTCAGGTAAATAATTAAGGGACATAAAAAGTAAAAGCGAACGAAAATTCCTTGCATTAAAATGTTTATGGTTTTTTAAGCTACACTTAATGCTGTCGAATGAATTATCCAGGTGTAACAAGAAGGAAGACGAAAGTCTACATTAAATAGCAGTTTTGAAAAATACATAAATAATCTCATTTAAAGTTGTGCTAATATTCGTGAAAATTTCAACTTAAATAGAAAATTGTAATCTTTTTTAAACGTGGCCTAATGGTTATGATGTATGACGATTGCTCGCTTTTCCAGCTTTAAATTATATAAATGTGCCGAGTTTAGATGTTAGGGGTTTTCTCAAAGGGCCTTAGGCTGCTTGTTATTTTCTACTTACAACTTGCTTACTTTACCGAACAAAATATACATGACCGTGTTTATCAAAGGGCAAACAGCTTCAGGAGCTTTACCTTTCAAAACAATTTACATTTCCTCCTTTTTACTTTTTTTTATTCTCATACAAATTAAATCAGCTCAAATGCCGTTTTAATAGGCAGAACATGGCAAACGAGAATATAGTATCTGCTTCGGTAGCCTCGTAAACTTTTACTCAACTACTCATGATCACCCCAACAAAAATAGAACAACGTGCAGTCTTTACATGAAGGAGATAGTGTAAAAACTGTCAACTTTAACGGTTCGTGATGAAAAACGCTTACTGTAAAAAAAATTATCATTGAACGCGAAAGAACCAATTTTCCGGCCAACCTAACCGGGTTGATCAGGTTATTAGAGTCCACAGCGCCCTCTAACGACATTTGCTCGGTTTCAACAAACATCCGTAAGATGGCACCACAATCTCTAATAACCGAATTGACCCGGTTAGGTCCCCGAACGTGATCATGTACTTTTAGATTTCACCTCGTAACCGCAACGATTTGATGACTTGCATTTCGACAAGCGCTAAGTTAATTTTACCATAACCAGTAGATAATGGATTCCTTGTGAATAATTCACACTTTGATTGAGCCTTTGTTGATAACTCACAAGCTGTTCAATTAATGAGGAATGTAAATCCTTTTTCGAAAGATTACGAATGCTGGCATTTATTCAAACATGTGCAACTTTCCTATCTTTATCCCTTCTGCCTAATTCGATTTATTTATGCATCGTTGATTTTAATTGACTTTTGGTTTGGTAACTTTTGACAAATAAACGGAATATTATATTTCCTTTCGTAAAATATAATTTTAATTCGAGCGGAAAGCCGACTAATTTTTTCTTGACCAATGATGTTTACTGTATCGTTGACAAGCCTTTCATTTAAAATCGAGCAATGCGGGTAGGTTTGCTATGTTATTTAATCGTTTACGGATAAATAATTTTATTTGACGTAATATATCAACAATATTAATTATTTCCGTATTATAAAAGGACCTACAGCTTCACATGGACGCAATGGGTGCATTCATTCGCTCGCTTTACGCTTAAAGTGCTAATGCTTAAGTGTTAAAAGCTGCTAAAAGGAAACTGTTAAGAGCCGCACTCCATTGAGTTGTCATTCACGAGTTGCGTTTTTTTGGTTAACAGGATAAATCAACACCACAGCACACACCCCATAAGTGGCTGGTTTAGCTGCATCAGGAAGGGGGGCTTCGTCAGAACTAAATATTGTAGGTGTCGCTCCGGTAAGTCTAAGATTTGGGATCTTGTCAAAGATAAAAGGGCGCCACTGTTATTCAAGTCGAAATAAGTAAAACTTCTAAAATTTAAGCATAATAAGTGAAGCATTAATCAACCAGGCTTTACAATGATGGTAGTTGAAACAGAACATTGAACAAAGAAAACACAAATAATGTGAAACTTACGGAGTGCACTCGAAAAGTAAACTGATTTATGTAAATAACAAACAGACTATGCTATGCAATTAATTCTAAACAAAATTCAGTCAAGTTTACAAAGTTGGATCGTTAACAAATGGAATTGCGAAGCTCGTCCATCAAAATAATTAACTGTTAACAAAGCACCCTATGTTTAAACAAAGAAATTGACAAGAGTTTGTACTCACTGTAAATCACATACATAACCAAGTTGAACGGAGTTTCCTCTGGCTTGCTTAACTGGGTAAATAAAATCGTTTCCGTGATGATCACTCGTACAGTATTTAATATTTAAGAGGGGGGGGGGGGTTACCGGTGACATATTTTCAAATCGAGAGACTTTCTAGCTCAGAGAGTAAGCCGCTACGGCTCAATTCCCGAATTTGCCAATACAATTCGACAGTTTTTTCAGAGATTCTCCTCTCCAAGTCGACTCAGCCTTGCAGTGAATGCCTCGGGGTAGTACTATGGAATAATAAATCAGTAGGGAAGTAATCGTTGTGGATCATAAACGGAGGTGGGAGAGGGAGGGGTCTATTAAGGAGGCTTAGCTCACCTTTTTTGCTGAGGAAGGAGGAAAATCTTCTATTGGAGTTTTATCCAGTGATACCAATGCATCTCCGTACCCTTCAAATCTGTTTTATGCTCTTCTCCATAGCTTCACCCTTTCAGGACTTTACCCTTCATTATTTCTGTTACATTTTGGCAATATAGCGCTACCTTCCCATCCTATATCTGTCCATACCTCACATTTCGCAATACGGATCCTTCGTACAGACACTTGCGTACTGGCCGTCTCTACAGCTCTTCCAGCACTTCAGAAGTCAGAAGTCCAGCATCCCTTACACTTTACTATCAACACTTCTGTCTCCAGTTCTCACCACAGTATTTTTGTCCATATGGAGATCTATATCCTTTATCTGGGCCGCCATTCCTTTCGTGAAATCCCTCAGCCGTACAACTTTGGAGTTTTTTCGTAATTCCTCTTGCATATGTTGAGGACCTCCTCCCTCTCTTTCTATCTCGATTAGAACATCCCAGTTCGTGTTCTTCTTACCCTACGGATGTCTTCCATAGCCTTGCAATCATTATCGATAGCTTACTTGGAAGAACGTGGCTCACCCTCACAATCACCTCCCGAGATCTTCCTCCTGTCTGTTTTGGTATATCCTTTCCCATCAGCCCAGACGTCTGTCGTCCACCTTTGAGATTTCTTCTGGTAATCGTTATAAAAGGGGATTCTTCCACTTTCTGACTCTGCGCGTCATACTCTATAATCCCTATGGACGCTGAGGTAGAGATGATCCAAAGATGGAAAGCAGGGTGAAGCTAATGTGCAGTAACGAAAATTCGTCGGGTCCGTTTACACGACGGCACTGGCACGTTCTCCCTCCACCTCTACTGTGCAGAAATTTGGATTCGCCCTTTCTTCGTACTTTAGATTATCTCTACATATCGGCTTCCTTGTGGTATCTGATGCACGGTGGTCATCCAAACTGTTGGGGTTTTGCGCTTGTGGGACCTTCGATCCTTAACGTAGCTTAACCCATCTTTTTTTTTTCACGGAGGAAGGAGGAAAATCTTTCAAAGACACCAGAAGCCCACGCTCACTGGTAATCTAGGATTTCCATCTACTAAAAACTCCCTCCCATACTAAGACGTTATACCACAATATCACAACTATTTATTCTTCTTCGTGCCAGTAAAATTTTGACGCGAAAACCCAATCGTTGTCCTTGGACTGTACATCGTCCATTGACGTTTTGAATATTTGCCGTCTTATAATCTTCGTTTTTTCGGGACTTTCTTTTTCTTCAAAGTAGCTTCACCCTATCGGGACTTGATTCTTCATTTTTGGGAGCTTTACCTTTCGGGACGGATTTTTTTCTCTAATCATTGTCGACCATTCTACTTCCCCCCCCCCCGCTGTATCCTGGCGCCTCAACGCCAGGTCCAAACCGTACACTTCGCAATGTGGATCTCTTGTACAAGTTTCTGCGTAATGACTGTCCCCACAACACCTCCAGTATTTGGGAGATCTATCCTGGTCTTTACAGTCGTTTACTTCGTGACCAGCGGCCCAGGCCTCGGCCTGGTCAGAAGTAATTCACCTCTGCGATGATCCAGATCAACTATCGCCGTCTTTGTTTCCTCTAGCGTGGTTCTGATAGATCTGACGGACATCTGTCCACCATCTCCAACCACGTCTTGAATTTTCCTTCCAACTTCCGACTTATCCATTCTGGAATCTATGTCCCTGATACGAACTATCATCTTGAATGATACATGAAATCCCCCAGCGCTATTCTCCAATTTATTCTTCATATGTTGGGGGGTCTTCCCCCCTAGCTTAACCCATCCTATTTTACGGTGGAAGGGGGAAAATCTTTCAAAGACACCAGAAGGACCGCGTTCACTAGTAGTGTGAGATTTTCACCCACTAAAAACCCTCTCCCGTACTTAGGTGTTCGCCACCATTCACGATTGACACTTGGTACTGTAATTCTTCTCGCCGGTGCCGGTGGGAGTTTTGGCTAAAAGCCGTTATTAGCAGTGAGCCGGCTTGAGATGTTCTTCAGCCTTTCTTATTGATGTTCTTTTGCTTATCGAGGCGGCTCATCGACTTCCTTCTCCATCTAGATGTTCTCAATGGCCTCTGCCACCACTCCCCACTCTTCCTCACCCACCAACATTGTACTTACAAGATGTTCTGGGTCCAAGTTGTTGAATTCCCCTCTATGAGTCTTCCACTTTTGACATTTGAACAGAGTATGCTCGGTTGCATACTGCTGCAATGACAAGCACCCATGTTCGACAAGGGCCTGTGTTAAGTGGTAGTTCAGCTCCCCGTGTGGTTCTAAGTGCGTGTAAATTTATCTTATTCTCCACAATAAATCCTGAATCCCCATCTCCGTATTTCTGGGATTAGTCTTCTCGTCCAATCCCCTTTGGTTTCCATCCGCCACATTGCTTGCCACTGATCTAATAAAGCCTCTCTGTGCTATCTCCTCGCCTCCGGCTGGGATGCCTGGGATGAAATTTGCGGACTTCTTAGCGGCTAACAGGTTTATTGGAGGTGTTCTTGCGGGGACCACAATTGCAGCTTCGGAAATTGTACGGTATCCGCTCAGATCATTAAAGCCGCTCTTCTGAGAAGTCCGCTTATTCGGCTCTTATACTTATGCACCAGCATTAAGAACTTAGAGAGCTTAACCCACCCTAGAATTTTTTAATTAATAATTTAAAAAATTAGACTCTCTCCATTCGCTTTTTTCTTCCATTTTAGTCTCCACTATGACTTTAATTATGCAGTATCGGATTAGCAATTCCATTGTTCGTTTTGGAAACATCTGATCTACTTTATAATATTGTCACTAGATGGCGCTATTATGTTGAAATTCTTTAATTTTTTAATCTATTGTTGTAATTAGTGGCGCCATCTGTTGATAGTCTTTTCAAATAAATCAGGGATTTCAAAACCGACAATGGAATTGTTAGTCTAATACAGTGTTTCATAACTTTTTCGATCCTATTACCCCTATGACATAACATGGAACCCACCCCCTACCCTTCAAAGCAGAAAAAATGGTAAGGGAATAAAAACATTGAATATTGAAACAATACAGTCAATAACAGTTATCTTTATTGCACGTAATGATACGCGTCGCAATTTTTTCTTTCTGAGCTTTATTGCCCCCCATCAAATGGGGGCTAAAATGAGGGCCTAAAATTGCAACACTGCATCGAAAATACGTAACGTAACAAAAACTACTCTGGATGCTGTTTCTCAACCCCCACAATAAATTGTAGCAAATTTAAAACTGTCAAATCGTTTCCATAAAAAGTAAACTTCATAATTTACCGCACGAAAATTATTGATCTATATTTACCATTGGCGTAGCTAGCTCCGAGTGCTGGAGGGGGCTAGAGAGTTGTAGTTAGTGAGAAATCGGGGGGTCTAGGGGGAAAAATGTTTTGAGGAAAATATACTTAATTTTTTATGATCTCGGTCGGGGATTTACCGCACTACAAGTTCAGACTTCTGAAATTCATTTTAGGAACCATTTCTCGTGATAAAACTGATAAAATCAATTGTGACACGTTTTATACGGAGTCTTGTTTCATTTTTTTGTTTCCCAGGTGCAAGTAACTTATAGGATCTGCCAAGTTAAATAATAAAATCGCCTATATCTTTCACGCGATCTTGAGCGCATTAGATATTGAAAAACGGAAGTTTGAATCTCCTGTTATTTTTATCCATTAATTATCCCGTCAATTTTAATATTTCTGCAACGAAAAGCGCAGGTAAGCATAACTTTTGTCTTCTCAAACTCGCACATTTTCTATCCCAACATCAAACGGAGGTTGAAATTTTTCGAGATGTCATGCAGAATATCTCGTATATTTTTTTCGTGAGCGTCGGTTTAAGCTTGAAAGGTTTTGATTTATTACATCGCTTTTCAGTTCCAACTGATTTTTTCCGAGTCGCTCATGTCTCATTCCGTCGAAAAATGATACTACCGCGGCAGTGTTTTGTTTTTATTTAAGACAATAGAATTCGGGAATTCCCAGAGCAATTTAAAAAAATTTTAATTCTTGCACCTATCAGGTCCGTTTGTTCACTTTATTTCTGGTCGCTTTGTCTGCACGAACAAAAAATTTCGTAAGTTGTTTTTCTTTGAATAAATACAAAGTAAACTTTATGTAGTGGAAAGTTTTTATTTTTCCTAAATATATTTTTATTAAACCAATACTACGTCAATCATTTGGCGTTTCTATGGGCTTTTACTTGTAGGTTGTCATTTTTGACAATTTATAGGATTCCTATTGCTCCAGTTAAGTATCCAGCTTAATGTTTTTTCTTTCGACCGCACGATTTTTCTTTTTTTCTCATTTGAAATGGAAAAGAGTTGAGGACGAGAGAAGGCTGCATTATTAGTTCGTAAATTCTAATTAAATTTTCTCGACCGGCGGTTTTTCTCCTTCATATATCGTAAAAATTCTATAAAATATTGCTCTCTTAAATTGTCTCAGTTTTTGAAAGCTGTTTACTTTGTGTTATAAATTGTGGACTTTAACCACGCAATTAAATTTTTGTTAGCTTTTTAAAAGGTCCCGACCGAGTTTTCTTCTAATATTTTTAAAAATATTAAAGCGGAATTGAAAAATTGTTAACGTGTTTTTCAAACTAATTACAACTTTTTCTCATTACCACTAACTTGTCGTCACTTTTTCTTTTGAATACCTAATTGTGTGAACTGCATGTTTACAAATGGAAGTTTTATTCCACGAAACAATGTATACCTACTACGAGGCGTAGTATAAAAGATACATGTCGACTTAATTTTACGACCCACTTTTATGCTTTACTGATATAAAAAGTCGCCATACACCGCCAAATTTATCTTTTTTAATGGAACCTAATGAATTCGTTCGGGGGAATACCCGCACTACACTAAACAATGTTTACATGCGCCATTTTGTTGCTGCGTTATAAATTTATTTTTTGATTACCTACTGCATCCTTGAGATTAAAAATCAAATTTACGAGTCCCTTTCCTCTCGAGTAAATTTTGCAGTAGTTGAAATATGAGATGATCAATTTAAAACGAAAACGTTGACGATGTACACGGTGTATTTGATGTACATCGCGATATGTCCAAAATTTGAAACTGATACAATTTTGTGTATGATAAATTACGATAGCCTCCCCAACTGTTCCTTATTCGTAATCGTAAAATCCTCCAGAAGAACGGCCTAATACGATAATAAATGCTTTAATGAAACTCATTTATCACCTTTTACGCGAAAAGTCATGTGCACCAAATATTAAAAATTGCTGCGATACTCAATGTATTGCGACATAATTTTAGATTAAAATTTTACATTTTTGAAGGCGAGGCGACACAATTTGATTATTAAGTTTGGGTTTTATTTAAACATAAAGTTAAACAAGCTACTTTAGAGATTAAATCCGTTAATTATTCTTGTCGAGGCGAAGCCGAGGTACACGGTTCGAGCTCGAGCAAGAACCCGACCCCCATGCAAGCGGGAGAGAAGCTACTTTTTATAATATCTCTATATTTATCTAACCTTCCTAAACACGCACGTCAATAGTCTTTTGTGCAAAATAAGTAAAATATTGCTGAACTTCGGTCCGCTCGCGTGTCCACTAAGGTTATGAAAATGAAAAACAATCATAATAGTGCGAATATTTTTCCTTTATTTTTATATAGGACTCAAAAACTTTCTTATTTACCAACAACGAAGGTAAATCAATAGTGTGAACTTTCTCGATAAGCTTCTTCACTTTTCAAAGTTATGTATTTTCTTGAGGTGCATAACCTAAATTTATTTTTAACTATACCTAGTGTTCAATTTTTGAACGTAAAGCTTTCAGAACCAACTGGAAAAGAGGTTCGAACACGAAAAAACTGCACCGAATTCGCCGATCATTCACCTGGCCCGTAGATAATAGGTTACCAGCAGTTAGGCGAGAAAAGGGGTGGGTCTACTTCAATAACTCAAATGAACGACGATGTTTAACGTCCCTGTTTATCTTAAATAGTCAGTATCTATAATAATAACCAGAGAGAATACCGACGTCTTACCTTCCACGCTTTTAAATAACTTATAGCCTTTTTGGATGATACTCCTAAGTTCTCAACACTCGGTATACTACTAAACGTTAACATTAACTCGTAAACACACTGTATAATTTATCATTATTAACTCGAAGCCTTATTACATTTTTAAAATGGTCCAAATATTATGTACTGCACTGTACATCGTAATCACCGAAAATACACCGAATTCCATACTTTAAATTTGAAACTGCTCAAATAACTGGCAGAGTGGCAACAATTAACTTAACCGAACCAAAATACGCACTTTAGCCTAGTGTATTTTACTTGAGTAGAGTTAAATATAGGCGCCCGAAAAACAAAACTTTTCTTATTTAAGATCTATAGGCAGTGGCGTAACTACCAGTGTGCGCGGTGTGCGAAATAACACGGCCCGTAAAATCCCAGGGGCCCGAGGCAATGTAAAGTAAACTCTTCTTCATGCGCGATGGAGCGGTCGATGTATGTTGCTCGGAACAAATGTAGGTAAATTATGAAATAGGGTGAAAAACGTCATTTAAAAAAAATTTCGGGAGAAATTATTACGTTTTGAATAACAATGTTCAGTATTGCAGGTCAGCCGTCTTGTTACGCTACTGAACGGTTCGTTCGTGTGGGAAAAAGTATAGAAATTAAATAAATAGTAAAAAAAAAGCTAAATTATATGGGCCTCATTTTAAAAACTTGCATCGTATTGAGAAAATCTACCACACGGTCCTGATCCTAACCAGAAATTAGGCTTTCTAATGAATTTTTCCTGCATGAACAAAAGATTAAGGGGGGGGGGGTAATTACCGTCTGAAATTTGAAAAATCGTTCACAATTTAGGGGAATAAATTTTATTGTGCTTCATTTTGTGGGGTACAAGGTATAAAATGTGAAGAAGTGGATGGGAAATGGGAGGATGCGAGGATTGCATGGATACCCCCAGCTTTAAGTAAGTAGCCAGACGACTTGCAGAACGAATATAAAACTTTTCTGCAACTGATATCAAATTGTTACGTAGAAATTGAACTTGTGGAGCATAGAGCCTCTTACTGTATGATCACATGTCCCCCCA
Source organism: Rhagonycha lutea (assembly GCA_958510855.1). Taxonomy (NCBI): domain Eukaryota; kingdom Metazoa; phylum Arthropoda; class Insecta; order Coleoptera; family Cantharidae; genus Rhagonycha; species Rhagonycha lutea. The sequence goes on along the minus strand of OY294041.1, from coordinate 27,781,353 downwards.
GTCATAAGCAACAATACGACTTCTGAAATTTGACACCACGCAAATTTGATTCTTGCCTGGTTACTTACTTACCACTGGAGGGTATTCCAGACCCCCCGGTTTCTCATACATTTCATTACATTTTATGTATGTCGACCTACGGTTTAATGGACTGAAGTGCATTGAAGACTGAAAGCTGTAAGTGGCGAGAAGTCGTCTGGTTGCTTATTTGCAGCTGGAGGGTATTCCATACCCCCCAGACCCCCCGGTTTCCCATCCATTATTACACATTTTATACATCATGTAACTCTACAATAAAGGGCTGTATCCCTTAAACCCAATAAACCCTGTTCCTGTGTAACAATTTGATAAGAGCTAAGGTATATTTTTGCTTTATTCGAGACTACCGTTTCCCCATGGGTCAACGGAGGGGAAAAACTCATTCGGAATTTGCATTCGTCAGTTCCTTCTGGAGCTTAGTTTGATCTCTTTATACTTTATAGAATGGCATGGAGGCTTCATCGACGATTAAGCAATTTTCAAAAGTCACAGCTGGGGGGACCAATATAAAATGTGACGAAATAGATAGGAAAACGGGGGTCTAGATTCTAGACTAGATGTATGGAACATCCCCCCCCCATTTTAAGTAAACAGAAGACATCGCGCAATAAACAAAACTATGCTGTAGCTCTTACGAATCAATCTGTTATGTAGAAACTGTGAGCAATGAAGCATAGAGGCACTTAACAATAAAATTTGAATAAATGGATGGGAAACCGGGTGGTCTGGGGGGTATAGAATACCCCCCAGCTGTAAGTAAGTAAGCAGGCGACTTTTAATGACCTTACAACCAAAACAAATTTATCCCCTAAAATGTGAAGACCCAAATTTGATTCTTGAAAAGTCGTCTGGTTACTTACTTACCACTGGGGGGTATTAACATACCCCCAGACCCCCCGGTCTCGCGCCCATTTTTTCACATTTTGGGGGATAGATTTATTTTGTTTGAACGATGCTTTTTTAACGACCCGTGGGTGGGGGGGTAGTGCAAATTAAACCGCTTATTACGGCTCTGGAGGCTGCACGCTAATTAGGCAAGCATAAGAAATGAGCGTGAAACCGGGGGGTCTGGGGGAATACCTCCCAGTCATAAGCAACAAGACGACTTCTTAAATTTGATACCATACAAATTTGATTCTTGACCGGTTATTTGCTTACAGCTGGAGCAGAGTATATGCTGGAGGGTATTCCATACCCCCCAGACCCCCCGGTTTCTACATAACAATTTGATAGGAGCTGCGACTTTTTTTGGTTCGTTGCGCGATGGGACAACTTTCTAATGTGTAAATAGTGAGAAAATTTCCCCCTTCCCACGGTTATAAATATAGCCTGCATAATGTGCTTAACTTTATCACATTTTTTAAATGCTGATTCCATTTTCTAAGGTGGGCTTACCACAAGGAAGTAACGATAAGACTTTTCAAAATTGATAAAGAAAAAGAAATTTTGCGCTTAATTACGACTTGGGGGGGGGCATTCCATAGCACCCGGTTTTGTAATCGTTTACTTATAATTATAAAGGTACCATACAGGTTAGGGGAAAAAATTTTCAGGACAGAAACTACAGAATATTTAATTTTATCTCATTTTTAAGTGATTTTTTGAAAACCCTTAAAATGTGAAGAAATTAGCGTGCAAGCGAGGGTCTGGGGAGGTATGGGCAGTGGCATAAATGCCCAATGCTTTGAACGCTAAATATCAATTAATATAGGAAATAATCGATTGAAAAGTTTTAATTTCTTAAGTAAGAGCCACATGGTTGCGACATTCTGTTGACGGTTCGTGCGCTCCGCGTAAATACTTAGAGCAAGGCTTATTAGGGAACGGGACTACCTCAGTTGACGATTACTTGTGCAACTGACAACATCAAACTAAACATTTTATTTCAAATTTAATGTTTTCGAGTTTCGTAGGCTTAAATATCCTGGTTTTTCAGCGTGAATATTATAAACGTAGGGGTGGGCGGAGCTAAAGTTATAGCAACAGTTTTTTGTCTTATTTAGCCCAATTTCTTGAATGATTTGCAAATTTTGATGTTTATATTTGTAATTTACACCCTCAACTGCCATAATTTCAAAATTTAATAGAAATTAAAAGTTTTTCTTACTGTACGTGCGCTCGGCGTAAATACTTGGAGCTATGAATTACTATTTCACATTCATAACCGCTAGACCACCACGATTACTTGTAATAATAGCTAATAGTAATAGCAGTTAACCCACCATGGTATTTTCAAAAATTCATAACTCAGAAACTAAATGCCAACGGACTAAACGCAGAGAAAGTGATCATTTTTTTAGCTCCTAGAATCACCAAAAAAATTGGGATCTCGATTGGAGATGTACTCAATGTGATGTCCCCCTTGTTAGTTTATGCTTTGCTCTATAGGTTCTTGATATAAAGAGTGGCTAGCCAGTATTGAGGGCCGGGATTTTGTGAGTTATTTCCAGGTGGTTGCCTAGCATCTAAGTGGGGGAAAAATGCTGCTCTTCAATGTTTACTTTTTAACTTATTACTAAAAATAGTACAATTTCCTAGATTCCGATCTAAAAATTTAACTTTTTTCAGTGTATTTACGGTTGTTACGTTCACTCTGCAATTCTACCTACGTTTCATCGAAGATGCTATTGGTTGCTCCAGGTAAGCACTCAATATTCTCGAAAACAAAGTTTTTCGATACCTTAAATTTTAGAATCCCGATATCGTCTTGGTCCATTACTTGAACGTACCCTATCCGGACGACAACAAACTGGCGGTTATAACGCCCAGTTTGTCGCTATGGGCAGACAAGAAGGAATGGACAAAAGAGGAACTAATTTCGCAATTGAAACCGATGTTTTTTAGCGAGGATGAGCCTGATCTCAACAACGAATTAGAAATATCTGTAAGTATTATTTTTTCTTGTCGAAAATAATTTTTGGATTTCAACTGTTTTATTTCAGACTGCCGAAACTGTGGAAGCAATTGTAAGTCAATTAATGGAAAAGCAACGCGTGGCTCGTCAGACTGCATTGGTTAAGCAATTGGAATGTGGTTGTCCGGATTCAACTTGTGCCGACGGAAAATCGTGTTCCCATCCCATGCGTAGAATAACCGCGGCTAAAAACGAAATCCATAATCCTCATCCTTCGTCTAGCGCAAACACGAGACCACCCAGTCGAGCTGATAACAATCAAGTTTCCTCAACAACTGGTTCAGCTGGAATATTTTTGACTAACAATCATTCGGGACGAGCGTATAGCCGAAATCAACAACAGCAGCAGCAACAACAACAGCAACAACATCACGGACAACAAAACAATCAAAATTCTTCCGGTCCTGGAAACACACCGCCTCTGGTACTTAGTCTCTCGCAACTACAAGGAGGAGGTGGGTTATTAATTCTCAATAGCAATTCCGCAAATTTGTCCAACTCCACAACTCATCAGTCATTTGTTGCTCCAGTTTCGGTCGCCAATTTCGTAACTAGCACCACCAGAGCGCAATCCAAGTTGGATAGATCAACGAAAAATGGTTCGATAGTTTTAAAACAAGAAATAATGGATTCGAATCAAGCCACAGTTTCCTTCCACCAAACTTCAAACCAAAACACAAACGGAATCAACAGCAGATTAATCCACCTTAGAGAACCAAAAATCGAATTAACCAACGATACCATGCGACAATCCATGTTGACCAACATGTCGTACACACAACAAAGCAAAAACGTTCATCAAAACCATCAACAAACCGAAATGCTGATGGTGAACGCCCCTTCCACGCCTTCCAAACGAATGGACACGAGCAACGAAGATGACTTTAAACATCAAAACTTTTGTGGTGATACAGTAGTACTTTTGAATGCCAATCCCAACGGAACTTTATTACACAAATCCACCGGGTCTTCCATACTAAGTGGTAGTTTCTTCAACGAAACTTTAGATTTATCTCAAGAAGATATCCAAAAAACGTTATCCGCCAACATGCCGCTGTGTTCAAACGACTTGCAATCACATCAAAACCGTAATCCCGAACCCGCAAACGTCAATCGCATAATAATCAACAAGAAACCGCACCTTGAACAACAACAAGTGCAACAACAACCAAATACCATCGTAACCCACGACGTGAACCCCATGGATTTTATCGATTGCGACGTCGTTGTTTCTCCTACCCACGTAGTCGATGATGACGTGTTTGTTAACTTAGACGCTTTCGATATGTTGGGAGAGTTTCCAGATTTAGAAGGTTTAGATTCTGGCCACCACGGCCTCCTAGATGTTAATCCGTCCGAAAACGATAATCATGGAAAATCCCACGTTAACATGTCGCAACCGCAAGCAGAAATGCAGATGGATGCCACCGCGAAAATTACCGATTACTCTCCAGAGTGGGCTTATCCCGAAGGTGGAATCAAGGTTTTAGTGACGGGACCTTGGCATTCATCCGGTCCTTACAGCGTCCTTTTTGATACATTCCCAGTTCCCACTACACTCGTCCAGGATGGCGTGTTACGTTGTTATTGTCCAGGTGAGAGGTTGCAATGAATTGAAGTTATCTTTTCTAAGCGACTGTTTTTAGCTCACGAAGCGGGACTCGCCTCGCTCCAAGTCGCTTGTAACGGTTGCGTTATATCCAATTCTGTGATATTCGAATACAAGTTACCTCCGCGCGAGGAACAAGCTGCAGCTCCAGAACCGAAAGTTGAACGTTCCAACGACAACATGCTGAAGTTTACGTTACTTCAACGTCTTGAAGCTATGGACGACAGGCTCCAAATTAAACAGGAACCAAATGATGGAGCGGATTACGTAATAAACCGGTTTATTTTGTTTTTAGGGCTCTAATTCTTTTTTTTAAGGTGGAAGATACTGCGTTGTTTACTCAACCAAATTTTGAAGACAGGTTGGTTTCCTATTGCCAAACCATGACGTCACGGTTGTGGAAATTTGGGGAGGAGTTAAGTGTGACTTGGTTTGCTTCTCACAAAGGAATGACGCTGTTGCATTTGGCTGCGTCTTTGGGGTATTCGCGCTTGGTTTGTGCTCTTCTTCACTGGAGAGCGGAAAATTCGTCGCTACTTTTGGAGACTGAAGTTGATGCGTTAAGTCAAGATGAGGATGGTTTTACCCCGCTCATGTGGGCTTGCGTTAAAGGCCACACCGAAACTGCGATTATGCTGTACAAGTGGAACCACACCGCGTTAAATATAAAAAATTATTTGGCGCAAACGTCTTTGGAGTGTGCGAAAGTCAACTACAATATGGATTTGGTTCAGGAGCTGGAAAAACTGGAGACCCGTCGCGATCAAGCTAATATGTTGCTTCATTCCATCAGTTTTAACGAAAACGTTAATTCGCCTACCGCAATTTCACCCGCGAGTTCGGTGGCGTCGCTGGCTTCGGTGGCTTCCACCAGTAAGTCCCACGACGGAGTTTTCTTGCGGCCTGGTGTCGTAACAAGGTAACTACTGCAATTTTTTCACTTAAGCAGTGGATGTGCTAATTTGTGATTTTCCAGGAGTGAATCGCACAAATATAAAATGTTGAATTCGGACACGGATTTCTTGATTTCGCCGGAACCGCAGAATCCTTTTTCTAGTAACAGCAAGTCATCGTACTCTCTTCCAAGTCCACTACTTTCGGAAGCCAATATTCAGTACCGAAATAACGGCCACCGTTTAATTAAGCGACCGTCGGTTGACAGCGGCATAAACATGACGGGAGGTCAGTCCACCGACAGCTTGAAGAGTCGGAACGTAAAAAATTCGGGCGGAAACAATCCCAAGTTATCCAGGTAAGTCGCGCGATTGTCAGGTTTAGCCGCTTTTGATGAGTGTCAGTCAAGTGCAATTTTGCTTTGTTGGTAGATTTGACAGAAGTATGTCACTTCCGTTGAGTTCTCCCTTATCAAATCAAGAACATTCTTTTGATAGCGAGATCTCTGATGGTACACATTCCAGGAAAATGGATTTTGCTTTGTGTAAGTATCGCCGTTACTTTTTTCTATCTTAACTGTGGTATGAGCGTAAATCCCTTTTTCCTTGCATATTTTCAAGAAATTTTTTTAATTGCACAATATTTGGATGTTTGTGATCAGTGTTTATCATACCAAAACTTTCTTCCAAGCACAACCGAAATTTTGTCTTCTGAAAATTGCCTGTTTAAGGTGGGGGCATCTGTTTTTACTTGCAACTTTACGAGTGGGAGGGCGCAACTTGCACACACTAAAACATTTTCTTGTTTTTTTAAATTTTAAACTGACTTACGCTGTTTTCAAAATACCACACTTAAGATAATAATAATTATTTTTAAATTAATTATTGAGACAGGTAAGTTTGAAATTTGATTTTAAAATTTTGATCTTAGCATTTTTGGTTTTGAATGCACGTAAATTTTTTATTTAAAAGCTGTCGGGACTGATTTTTTATATTAATTAAACTAATTAATCGTCTGTTTTATTCAAGTTTAAAATAAAGAAGTTCAATAAATTGTTGAATTAAGAAAGAAGTATTATTTGACTTGTTAATTTTATTTATGTTGCGCTGATTTATGTTTTGGTTTTTGACGTATATATAGGCGAAGTGGGCAGTGGGCCCCGCAGCAATAGCCCTCTCATTGATGTGGAAGCCGTGTCTGATGATGAATCGGACACCCACAACAGTGTCGTAGGTCAGTGTGCTCTAATAACTAATACTTCTTAACTGTTGTCTGTCGATGTTGTCTCACTGTTGCATCTGACTGTTCTTACTGTTCTTGGTGTCTTAACCCTTACTTATTAGTTCTTACTAATCAATAGATGATAATTTTAGTGATAGACAATTCAAATTTTATAATATCACTTCAACATTTTTACGAATTGTGGTTTGTTTAACTGGTTTACATTTTTTAAAAAGCGCGCTCATATTTTAAGTTACTGCATTTTAACGTAGGTTTTTTCGTAACAATTTTCATCAATTCATTCAAAAAAACCTCATCACTAACCGCATTCTCGTTATCTTCGATTTATATCGTCACCTCCACCATGTCGCGATTATTATTGTCACCTTCACCATGTCGCGATTATTATCGTGACAATAAAATTTTCTTTCAAAGTGGAACTAAAATATCATGCAATTTCTTTCGTTCAGCAACACATTAAAGATAACAATTAGATTGTTAGATCCTGCAGATGACCATCGTACCAAATAAAGAGAAAGCAGTTCGTAGTTGTAACTCTACCATCAAACTAACATACCATCATACAGTTTTCTTTCTCTCTCTGATTTGTACGGTCGTCATCTGCAAGAAATAATGCCTTTCTAAATCTTGCAGTAAATTTTCCCAACAGCCCAAAAATCAATTTCATAAAAATATTACTTAAAATGCAGTACCTTTGAATTCCCTTAAAAATCAAGTTAAAAAATTGATGTAACCGCACGCTTTCGTTGTAGAAAACGATAATTTGCCCTATTTTTTAGATTCTGTTACGCAATTTTTAAAAAGTACGACGAATAAAAGCCTGGTTTACCAGGTTCCTACAGGAATAAATTATCAAATCGGAAGTCAACCTTGAAATTTACATCAGGACACAAATCAAAACAAATCAGGTCTTGTTTTCCACCATATCTTCCGACTCCACTTAATCTTGATCCAGTGTCGTACGCAATTAAAAATATCGTAACAATTAAAAATGTTTACAGGGCGCTTTTAAATTTTAGAACCACAATTTATTTTTCTTTGCATGTCTCATTAGGTGGTGTGATTTTAGACCCAAACTTGTATCGCTAAAAATAGAGCAAACTAAAATTTTGCAAAATAAACAAATGAACATCGTAATTTATATTTCACATGATCGCTATTCTGCATGTTTAATCATATGCTATGTTCTTACTTGCATACTTTTTCGTTGGGGCTTTAAATTACTTCGGGTTTTCTTTGTGTTGTAATGCAGAGCGTAATTGAAATTCAAAACTTCGCTTTACCACGGTGGCATTTTACTTTGTTTTAATTACGCTCTGATTTTCTAAGTGTCTCCAACTCCAAAGATAATAAAAATACATCAAATTACTAATTTTTTATAGGGGAACAAGACGCTCGCGTTTTAACGCTAGCTGAGCAGATCATAGCGGCGATGCCAGATCGAATTAAGGTAAGCGGGATTTTTAAGATCTCCAACAAATGTGAAATCATTTGAATTAACAGAACGAAAGCGAGGAGATGATGTTGGATCACAGTCCTAGTCCCGCCGAAACCATACAATCCAGCGACGCGTTATCAGATGTTTTCATGGAACCGCTACTCGATCAATCCGCTTCCAGTTTCGAACCCGTGGAATTTAATTTTGAATTCTCCGACCATAACTACAGGTGAGAAGTTGAAGAAGCTTGAAGAATGGTCTTAAAACCCTTGTTTTTCAGATATTATGACGTCAGCACGCCGTGCTCAAGTCTCAGTCCGGCATCTTCGAGCTGCTTACCATCGCCATGCTCTTTCACCTTGGATTCTCCATCTCCACCACCAACAACCGCAGATTTCTGTGAATTTTTCCAAGCGTCCGGAAATATGTTCGAAAAAGACTTTTCAAATTTAACCCTTTCAGGTACTATTTCATCCGGGTTTGCACGTTACCGTACTGACAAACAATTTTTAGATCAAGAGCAACGGGAATTGTACGAAGCCGCTAAAATTATACAAAAAGCTTATCGCTCGTACAAAGGACGTCAACAACAAGAACAGGATAAGGAAAGGGCAGCTGCGGTTATCATCCAAAATTACTATCGGCGCTACAAACAATACGCATACTTCAAGCAGATGACCCACGCAGCCATGGTTATACAAAACGGCTTCAGATCATATTGCGAACAGAAGCGGTTCAAGCGAAACCAAGAGAGATCGGTCGGACTTCAAAATTATTTCCGAACTTACAAGGAACAAAACGGGAAGGGAAGTCGGGAGAGTACGCCAGCTTCTGGGTTAAAGTAAGTAATTTTTTTAACGAGATTCGAAACCCAAAAAATGTTTGTTGCGTTTTTACAGGCGGACTTACTCCCAGAGGCGGCAACATCAAGCAGCGCGGAAGATACAGCAATTCATGAGGCAATCCAAAAATAAGTAAGTTCACATTGAATTTTTAACCTTCCCCCTCCGATTGTCATTATTATAACCGTTATATTTTAATTCATAATATTTTCTCGCTGCATTCGTAGCACTTGGAATGAGAAATTAAAGACAGGGGTGAGTCGAAACCGTAACAATTCTTTTAGAATTTTTTGTTGATGTTATGGGTTTTGTTTTGGTTAAAGTGATTCCAAAATTTTAATTTTGTTTTCGTTTACAGATTACAGAGAGAACGAGCAGAAAAAGAGAAGCAGGTGGCCCAGTCAGTGGATGTCCTTCAAAAGTTACCGTCTCCAGGGGGCAATTCCATCACAGGCCCAAATAACAGGTGATAATTTTGTTATTTTTTTTTGTAAATATCCTGTTACCTATTCGCTGGGTGCGAAGTGCATAGTGGGGGTATTAAAAACGACGCCAGCGTCCGCTGCGGACAAATTGTGCAAAAAAGGTGGTCAGATGTCACGCACCCATTGGCTGGGTGCGTAGTGCATAATGGGGGTATTAAAAACGACGCCAGCGTTCGCTGCGGATAAATTATGCAAAAAAGGTGGCCAGATGTCACGCACCCAGCGAATTAGCCTCACTATCGTTTCCAAAAATCCCTACTATTGAAATAAAAAGTTCTGACCCCTGAGTTTGATGTCTTATATTTAAAAATAACTACACTTTCTTAAACATTTTTTTAAATAATTTTTAAACGGCGTTAGTTAGAAGTATAAAATTTTAGTATGATATTTAGAACTAATCAATTGATATCATATATTTTTTTCAAATTTTTTCATTGATAACTTTTGATTTTATTTGACTTCAAACTTTTTTATTGCGATAGTAGTGCTAGTAGGTATTAGGGCGATCGTCCTGAAAATATTATTTTAAATATGAGAATAACGTTAATAATACTTACAGATTCGATAGCAGCAATACTACATCTTCAAGTTATAGCTGCAACTAAAGGAAAATTTAAGCAAGAAAGTGCTTATGAAACTTTTACTTTAAATTCTTAATGGTTAATCATATTTTTAATAAATTGTATTATACACACACAACCACTCACACTCACTTGAATACTTAAAGCTATTTAGAGTGGTTTTAAAGACACTTGAGTCGCGAATTTGCGATCTCTATCCACACTATCTAGTCCAATAAGCTTTGTTGCTTGTTATATTACAAACGTTTTACCAAGTTTGTAATTTACTTAAAAAATGTTGTAGTTATCAATTTTTCTCCTACAGTGTCTAATTTGGCTGTTAAATACTATAATTATAATTATCAAGCATTTAAATTAATGCACGGATCGACAAAAAAAGTGAGATGTTTAGATGTACGACCTAATTACTTCTGGTCATATGATACAGAGCTGTGATTTTAGTTTAGTCAAGTTAAAATTATTTGCAATAATTTACAGGTTTTTTGGAACACTTCTTTTAGTAGTAAGTCGACGGTTCAACCACATATTACGTAGTTAGGCGGCTCGGTTGCGGTAACTGTATTGTCCATTGTTAAGTAAATAAACATTGTACCGCCGGTCGCGAACAAAAAATTGTAGATATATTGCAAATTTTTTTTAAATTGGAAAACTTGTAGTGGAGACCTAGTCTTATCGTTAGAATAAAAATTTACGTTAGTTTTTCGTTCTACTGAAAGTTTGTATTATATATTTCGTCTCAACATTTTACGCAAGTTTACAACTATTTTCCACTGCCATTTTAGAATAGTAATTTATTCAAGTAGAGAAAAAATATTCTACTTTTATTTTCAAAAAAAAGAACATAATAAATCGAACACAGTTTTTAGTTTGTCACATTTTTGGAACAGTTATAGACTCCCCCCTTAAGATCTTAGCACTTCGCATTTGCTCGACGCTCGGCGGACGCTTCAAAATGTGCCGAACTAAAAAGTCCTCACAAAAGCAATAGAATTATCATTGTGCAATTTTAAGAGCGTATTATTTTTGAAAAAATGTTTGTAGATGTTTTGAAGTAGTCACAGTTCTCTAATAGTTAATTCTGCTCATACATATCAGTGTAGAAAAGTATATGTATAATAAGTGTAGGTTTAATCATTTGTTAAAGGTAAGGTTAATTAAACGAAATATAAAATAATGCACCCGCTAATTAAACAATACTGAAGTTTTGCAATATTCTTTACATATTGTAAGCTTTTTTCAAGTATTGCGTTTTAGAAATAAAAATAATCACTGGTGCTCAAAGATAACGTTGCATGGCACAATATAGTATCGATTTTTTTCAATATTTCAAAATGGCGGCAAATCGAAAATTACGGGAATTCCCCTTTAGGGATTTTTTTTTGATTGTACATCCAGCCGCTTAAAAATTTAGCGAACTTTTAATGTCGTCAATTAAGGGGGAAACGGTAGATTTTGTTTATTTTAATTTTTTCAAACGTTATGATGTACCTGCAAATTTTTTAATTGAGTAAAACGTATTTTTAAAATTTGAAAAAAATCACACGAGAGTCCCTCCTTGTATATAGAAAAAAAGCTGTTGTTAATTTTAAATATTTATTCTTTATGATGTTAACTTATTAACTTAAAATGTGCAATGTAAATAATACTATTGAATTTACATACACTTACACATAATATATTAATCCTGTAATATACACAATACATAATATACAGCATATTGCAAAATAGTTAGGCCAAATTTAAAAAAAAATTGTAGGGTTAGAAGATAAATGAAAAAAATATATTATATCGAATTTTTAAAAATATTTTTAAATCTTGTCCAATGTGGTAATTGTGAAAAAAAGGAGTGTATTGTAAAATCTATTTTATACTATAGATATTGGACCTTTTATGATGTAACCGTAATTTTCTCGTTACGTTTTTAATTCTCAAACACTGTAGTGTTTCATTTTAACGTCTATTCGAAGGCCTAACTTGAAATTTTAAATTTTTAGGTGCCCATATAATCAATTATAAAACAATCATAACTAAACAATCCAATACCGTAACGTTACGGTCACGTTACGTAAACTATACGGTGACGCCATAACCACACTTTTACTACAAACGGTTTTTGTTTTTTAGAAACGCTTTGAAGATATTTAAAAAGTTTTTTAAAAATATACAAGGTGCTACGAAATTACCGTTATTGTAGTATCCACCCTGTATATTTTACAGTAGAATAAAACACATAAACAACACCAAAAATATCAAAAATGTATTTTAAATCAATATCTATAGACATAAATTTTATTATTAAATAATAATAATAACGATATATTCAAATTAAATTTTATAAAATTACTTACATACCCCTCCCCTAGAAGTATAAAGTATATAACGTAGATGTAGAAACATTTAACACATACCTACTTTGTTGTATAAAAAAAAAGTATAAGGTAAACAAAAAAAATAGGTTTATTTACGAAAAATATATTTCGAAATATTTGCTCGCTTAAGAATCTTATTCAATCCAGCAAACTTTAACTTTCAAGTATTCATTTAGTCGATAGTTTTAAATTTAAAGAAGAAAAAAGGCGGGATACGATTTTACCTATTTTTGAAACGACCTAAGAGCAAGTGGGTTTGTAAAAATGAATCGTATCCGCTGTATTGGCACACCTTGTAATAATATGCAAAAACTTAAGGTGAAAAAATTACTGCACTCTGTTTATTATGTAGTAGTTAAATTAATGTTAATTTAAGTTGTTAGTTTATTAAAAAAATTTATTGTACTTAACTTGTTACTACCTGTTTACATAATATTTTACATTGTTATTTAAGAAAATTTTTTAAATCGTAGTTACCTCTCATTCCATGAGAACATTTTGATACTATGGACCGTATACAATTAGTTGAAATTATTTCCAGTTTTTAAGTTTTGTTAATTTAATATTTGAAAACTATGTACCTGCCTCTTTCTAATTGTATATTTTTGAGTGCAGTTTTTGACTGTTGGTGATTAACAAATGTAATTATTAATAAACACTTTTCTCGATTTACATCAGATTTTTATTTTTCTTCACACCTGCACTTTTTCAGAGCTGCTGTACCCATCCCGAAATTCTTCATTTGTTTTACCATGGTAAGTACCACGAGATAGTTTTAATGTCTTCCTGAGTAACTTACACATGGACAACATGATAAAATGATAGAAATTTTGTACAATTTCCCTGTTTGGAGAGTGCAAATTTTTCCAACATTCAAAATTGAATTTTGTTTGAAATTAGAATGACGGGATGACAATTTTATAAAACGATTTTCGCTTTTTATTGTGCCAATGGATTGCTAAAGAAATCCCCGTGTTAAAATTTTAATTTTTGGAAAGTTTAGTTTTTTCAAAAATTTTTCAATTATTTTTCGTTAAAAATTAGAACAATTTTTTAAAACTATTTTTGCTTTTAGTAGTGCAAATGGATCGATAAATCAATATCAGCGATAAAACTTCCATTTTTGGAAAGCTTAAATTTTTTCAAAATTTTGCAGTTATAATTTGTTTTTAATAGGAATTCGGATGACGGGATGACAATTTTTTTTAAAAATTTTCGCTTTTTACTGTGCCAACAGATCGCTAAAGAAATCACAGTGTTAAAATTTCAATTTTTGAAAAGTTTAATTTTTTCAAAATTTTGAAATTATTTTCAGTTAAAAATTAGAACAATTTTTTAAAACTATTTTTGCTTTTAGTAGTGCAAATGGATCGATAATAATCAATATCCGCGATAAAACTTCCATTTTTGGAAACCTTAATTTTTTTCAAAATTTTGAAGTTATAATTTATTATTAATAGGAATTCGGATGACGGGATGACAATTTTTTAAAACGATTTTCGCTTTTTACTGTGCCAATGGTTCGCTAAAGAAATCCCCGTGTTAAAATTTCAATTTTTGAAAAGTTTAATTTTTTCAAAATTTTGAAATTATATTTCGTTAAAAATTAGAACAATTTTTTAAAACTATTTTTGTTTATAGTAGTGCAAATGGATCGATAAATCAATATCCGCGATAAAACTTCCATTTTTGGAAAGCTTACTTTTTATCAAAATTTTGAAGTTATAATAATTTATTATTAATAGGAATTCGGATGACGGGATGACAATTTTTTAAAACTATTTTCGCTTTTTACTGTACCAAATGGATCGCAAAAGAAATCCCCGTGCTAAAATTTTAATGTTTCGAAAGTTTAACTTTTTCAAAATTTTGAAATTATTTTTCGTTAAAAATTAGAACAATTTTTTAAAACTATCTTTGCTTTTAGTAGTGCAAATGGATCGATAAATCAATATCCGCGATAAAACTTCCATTTTTGGAAAGCTTAATTTTTTTCAAAATTTTGCAGTTATATTTAATTTGTTATTAATAGGAATTCGGATGACGGGATGACAATTTTTTTAAACTATTTTCGCTTTTTACTTTACCAAATCGTACGCTAAATAAATCCTCGTGCTAAAATTTTAATGTTTCGAAGGTTTAATTTTTCAAAATTTTGAAATTATTTTTCGTTAAAAATTAGAACAAATTTTTAAAACTATTTTTGCTTTTAGTAGTGCAAATGGATCGATAATAATCAATATCCGCGATAAAACTTCCATTTTTCGAAAGCTTAATTTTTTTCAAAATTTTGCAGTTATAATTTGTTATTAATAGGAATTCGGATGACGGGATGACAATTTTTTAAACTATTTTCGCTTTTTACTGTGCCAATGGATCACTAAAGAAATCCCCATGCTAAAATTTAAATTTTTCGAAAATTTAACATTTTCAAAATTTTGAAATTATTTTTCGTTAAAAATTAGACAAATTTTTTTAAAACTATTTTTGCTTTTAGTAGTGCAAATAGATCGATAAACCAATATACGCGATAAAATTTCCATTTTTGGAAAGCTTAATTTTTTTCAAAATTTTTAAATTACTTTTCGCTAAAAATTAGAACAATTTTTTAAAACTAGTTTTGCTTTTAGTAGTGCAAATGAATCGATCAATCAATAACCGTGATTAAACACGATTGTCTCGCGACAGTAATAAGTAATAACCTGGCTGTGACTGTGGCGCCAACTTCACAATGAGGTTATGCGAAGTTGTGTTATGTTTCCAAGCATGCGCATTTGGTGCTGTTTGTAAAATTTTTAAAATTATGATGTAAAATTTCGTTAAAGTACATTTTTTATTTTATTATTTAAATTTTTTCCTTGTACAATAATAGATCATAAACAGTAATACTACTATTTGTTTATTAGTTTCAGTGTGAAATTTGTGATTACAAAAAATGTGCACATAATAATAATTTAAAAAAAAATCATTTTAAAACTCATACAGGCGGAAAACCGTTGAAGTTTATAATTTGCACATATTTAAAAATAAATGTGCACATAAGAGAATTTAAAAACTCATACATTATAATACTCATATACAACAGTTTTACTTATTTTACCTTAATATTAATAGTAATTAAACATTGAATAATTTCATTTTAAGGTTATATATTGAATTTAAGATAATTATTAATATTGAATGTGTTTTTTAACACGTTTTAATTAATGATCATTATTTTTTTTAATAATTTATTCAATAACTTAAATAATAATAGAAGTAGAGTAAAAATAACATGACTAGAATATTCTTAACGTAAAGTAATGGTATTTCATGTAGTAAGTTCATTACAGAAATTTGACATCTGTCAAAATTAAATTTGGTATTCCCCAAGTACAAAACAGCACCAAATGCGCATGCTTGGAAACATTACACAACTTCGCATAACCTCACTGTGAAGTCAAATTTTCTAACAGTTATATCACCGCATCACAGATGGCGCCACAGTCACAGCCAGGTTATTACTGTCGCGAGACAATCGTGATTAAACTTCAATTTAGCTTAATTTTTTTTTTAATTTGGCAGTTATAATTTGTTATTAGGAATTAGGACGTTGAGTCGGGCTGACAATTTTTTAATACAAATTTTGCTTTTTACTGTGCCAATGGATCGCCAAAGAAATCCCCGTTCTAAAATTTAAATTTTTGAAAAGTTTCATTGTTTCAATATATTGACATTAGTATTTTCGTGAAATTCATCAAAAAATCGCAATGAATCCAGAATAACCTTAAATCTCAGTCAATTTGCGGCTTATAATTTTTTCCTTATTTTTGCCGTGTTTATCATAACAGTATTAGTATTTTCGTGAAATTGCAGAATATTTGAATAAAATTTAATTTTTGAAAAAAAAATTCAATCGAAATCGCAATAATGAATCCAAAATCACCTTAAACTTCATTCAATTTGCGGCTTAGAATTTTTTCCTTATTTTTTCCGTATTTATTATAACAGTATTAGTATTTTCGTGAAATTGCAGAATAATTGAACAAAATTTAATTTTTGGAAAAAAAATGTCATTCAAAAATCGCAATGCATCCAAAATAACCTTAAATCTCAGTCAATTTGGGGCTTAGAATTTTATCCTTATTTTTCCCGTGTTTATTATAACAGTATAAGTATTTTCGTGAAATTGCAGAATATTTTAACTAAATTTATTTTTTTAAAAAAATTCCATTGAAATTCGCAATGAATCCAAAATAAACTTAAATCTCAGTCAATTTGGGGTTTAGAATTTTTTCCTTATTTTTCCCGTGTTTATTATAACAGTATTAGTATATTCGTTAAATCGCAGAGTATTTGAACAAAATTTAATTTTTTGGGAAAAAATTGCATTCAAAAATCGCAATGTATCCAAAATAACCGTAAATCTCAGTCAAAATTCGGCTTAGATTTTTTTCCTTATTTTTACCGTGTTTATTATAACAGTATTAGTATTTTCGTGAAATTACAGAATATTTGAACAAAATTTAATTTTTAGAAAAAAATTTTATTCAAAAATCGCAATGAATCCAAAATGAACTTAAATCTCACTCAATTTGCGGCTTTTAATTTTTTCCTTATTTTTGCCGTGTTTATTGTAACCGTATTATTATTTTCGTGAAATTGCAGAATATATGAACAAAATTTAATTTTTGGGAAAAAATTGCATTCAAAAATCGCAATATATCCAAAATAACCGTAAATCTCGGTGATTATTCGGTTTAGAATTTTTCATTTATATTTCCAGTGTTTATCATCACAGTATTAGTATTTTCGTGAAATTGCAGAAAATTTGAATAAAATTTAATTTTTGGAAAAAAAATTCAATCGAAATCGCAATAATGAATCCAAAATCACCTTAAATCTCATCAGTCAATTTGCGGCTTATAATTTTATGCTTATTTTTCCCGTGTTTATTATAACAGTATTAGTATTTTCGTGTAATTTCAGATTATTTGAACAAAATTTAATTTTTGAAAAAAATTTTATTCAATAATCGCAATGAATCCAAAATAACCTTAAATCTCAGTCAATTTGGGGCTTAGAATTTTTTCCTTATTTTTCCCGTGTTTATTATAACAGTATAAGTATTTTCGTGAAATTGCAGAATATTTTAACTAAATTTATTTTTTGAAAAAAATTCCATTGAAATTCGCAATGAATCCAAAATAAACTTAAATCTCAGTCAATTTGGGGTTTAGAATTTTTTCCTTATTTTTCCCGTGTTTATTATAACAGTATTAGTATATTCGTTAAATCGCAGAGTATTTGAACAAAATTTAATTTTTTGGGAAAAAATTGCATTAAAAAATCGCAATGTATCCAAAATAACCGTAAATCTCAGTCAATATTCGGCTTAGATTTTTTTCCTTATTTTTGCCGTGTTTATTATAACAGTATAAGTATTTTCGTGAAATTGCAGAATATTTTAACTAAATTTATTTTTTGAAAAAAATTCCATTGAAATTCGCAATGAATCCAAAATAAACTTAAATCTCAGTCAATTTGGGGTTTAGAATTTTTTCCTTATTTTTCCCGTGTTTATTATAACAGTATTAGTATATTCGTTAAATCGCAGAGTATTTGAACAAAATTTAATTTTTTGGGAAAAAATTGCATTAAAAAATCGTAATGTATCCAAAATAACCGTAAATCTCAGTCAATATTCGGCTTAGATTTTTTTCCTTATTTTTGCCGTGTTTATTATAACAGTATTAGTATTTTCGTGAAACTGCAGAATATTTGAAAAAAATTTAATTTTTGGAAAAAAATTTCATTCAAAAATCACAAGAAATCCAAAATAACCGTAAAAGTCAGTCAATCTGGGGCTTAGAATTTTTTCCTAATTTTTCCCGTGTTTATTATAACAGTATTTTAGTATTTTCGAGAAATTGCAGAATATTAGAACAAAATTTAATTTTTGGAAAAAAATTTCATTCTAAAAAATCGTAATGAATCCAAAATAATCGTCAATCTCAGTCAATTTGAGGCTTAGAATTTTTTCCTTATTTTTCTCGTGTTTATTATTACAGGATTAGTATTTTCGTGAAACTGCAGAATATTTTAACAAAATTTAATTTCTGGAAAAAATGTCATTCAAAAATCGCAATGAATTCAAAATAACCTTACATCTCTGTCAATTTGGGGCTTAGAATTTTTTCCTTATTTTTGCGGTTTTTATTATAACAGTATTAGTATTTTTGTGAAATTGCGGAATATTTGAACAAAATTTAATTTTTTGAAAAAAATTTCATTCAAAAATCGTAATGAATCCAAAATAACCTTAAATCTCAGTCATTTTGGGTCTTAGAATTATTTCCTTATTTTTCCCGTGTTTATTATAACAGTATTAGTATTTTCGTGTAATTGCAGGATATTTGAACAAAATTTAATTTTTTCAAAAATTTCAAATTATTTTCATTGTAGTATGTTGCAATAACAATTTTCTAAAACTTTTTTCACTCCTTGCGGTATAAAGAGATCATTTAAGAAATATCCGTGTTAAAATTTAAATTTTTAGAATGTTTAATTTTTACAAAATTTTGAAATTACATTTTATTAGAAATTAAGATTAACCGATAACAATTTTCTTAAAATTTTTTCACTTTTTGAGACGTAAAAGAATCGGCGAAGAAAACTCCCAGTTAAAATTGTAATATTTAGAAAGTTTAATTTTTTTAAAATTTTTGAAATTTCGTTGTGTTAGAAATTAGGATGTTGAAATAACAATTATCTATAACTTTTTTCACTGTTTGCGGTATAAAGAGATCACTAAAGAAATATCCGTGTTAAAATTTCAATTTTTAGAAGTTTTAATTTTTTCAAAATTTTGAAATTAAATTTTATTAGAAATTAAGATTAGCCGATAAAAATTTTGTAAAACTTTTTTCACTCTTTAAAACTTTATCCGTGTTTAAATTTGACTTTTTGGAAAGTATGATTTTTTCAAAATTTTGATATTAGTACATTGTTAACACATAGGAATTAGGATAATGCAACAACAATTTTATAAAACTTTCTTCACTTTTTGCGGTGTAAAAAGATCACTAAAGAAAACTTCGAACCAAAATTTCTGTTTGGAAAACTAAATTTATTCCAAATTTTGGCTTCCCCAAAGGTGGAGATGACATCAGTATTTTTAAATTTTCACTTTTATAGTGTAAATAATTCACTAAAAAATCTCCGCTCTAAAATGTCTTTGTTTGGATAGTTTTATTTAGTTTAACGCGCATGAATTGATTAACGAGATTCCACAGATAATTCCTTTTCTTTTGTTTTATTTTGGCAAACGGGTAACAATCTATTCTCACAGATAAAAGAGGTACATTTTTTGGTAGCTTGGTAAAAATTAATATTTTATATTTTCTTTCCCATAAGTTTTAATTTTGGAGAGGTCCTCGAAAGTATCATTTGTTTCGGCTTCACATTTTTTTTTAAAGAATGGCCAACTGCAACTTCAAACGATTTTTAAATTGTCCGATGGATGAACAGACAAAGATCTGCTCACAAAACAAATCTGCTCATGCAGTTAATAAGTTTCAAACTAAATTAATATAATACTTATAAACTTTCAAGTGCTCACGCACCCTTCGTCAGAATAATGTAACATCATTAAAATATAATAATTAATTTATTCCAATTTAATATAATTTTATGTTTCTTTCTTGCACGAGAGAATTTCGGTAAACCAATGATTGATATTTTAATAGTAAATTCATAGTAGAATATCTGTGCTGATACGCCACTGGTTTTTAAGTTATTCGATCTAAAACAGTAGTTTGTTTGAACTACGAAGCAACGAGTTGGTCCACGTTTGACAGTTGCAAGTAAAACGATAAACATTAGCAGGAAGTAAATGGTGGAAGTTTTAACTTCTGGTAGTTCTTATCGGTATATTTTTATCTTATCCAAGTTTGAATCGGGGTCCCGCATGAAGGTTAGCACTTCAGCGTTTATATTTTGTTTTTTTTAAGGATTCAATTGTTGTAGGTTTGCCTTTACAAAAATGGAAGATTCAAAACGTCGTATTTCAAATGTTGCCATGGAACAAATAATAGGAAATGTAACTTCCTCAATACATAATAACAATAACAACGTTCCCGAACGTCAGTACTCCCAATTAAATTACAATCTTCCTCCCAGTCCATCTGAACAACAACAACAGCAAAATTGGAATGTACCTAATGCAGTGCCAAAGAGTCCTTATTTACAGCAACAATATGACGTTGTTTCTATGCAGGACTCGGATCCTCGCACCATTTATTCTTTAAATCAACAACTGCCTTCTTACAATCCACAATCGCTTCCATTTAATTACGTACAGCCATCAAACATCTACCCAAGCAATTGGTATGGTAACCAAACGAGTTCCAATTACGTGGACTCCATACACCCCAACCCGGGGTACAAGTTTTACGCCAACAATTTCGTCTGCAGTGACAACAATATGGTGGTCACGAATCCCTCGCGATCTCAATCCAACCCCACACAGCTGATCGAAAACGTCGTAGGTAATTGGGTCCCTAACACAAACGGCACTTACTCACCCTTTGGAAATTTTAACGTCAACAACAAACAGGCTTCCACTAAAATTTTCGAAGGCCAACTCGACGCTTCCGACCCCATAATATCTGATCAACAGACCATCAAACTGCAGGAAGTGGAAACTTCAAACGACGATCTTTTGAATTTCCATTTCAACCGTGACACCAGGAAACCTCGAATAGTGGCCGAGGTAAAACCCATGCGGCCCACCTACTCGGACGTCCTCACCAAGTCTGCACCTCCGCTCATCATGAAGACGAACAAATCCACCGTGAAGGACGTCAAACTCAAGAAGGAGAGTAAAAAATCGGCGATCAAAGCCGAAAAGTTGCAGAAGACGGTCACTCCCCCACGCCAGAAAGTCGAGAAGAACGTTTCCAATACGAAAACCAACGAGAGGATCATAAAGGATGAGAAAACTTACCGGTTGGAACAGAAGTGGTCTTCGTTGGAGAATTTAAGCGCTACCGAGAACGACTCCGTAGAGGAGGATCATAAGAAGAACAAGAAGGATTTGTTTTCGAGTAAAGTGTACCCCAAGGTAGTGCAACAGAAGGTCGGGAAGAAGGGGAACGATTTTAAGGAAGTGGAGATTACTAAAGTCGATGTTTCGGTTGGGAAGAGTTGTAGTAGCAGGAAGACCTCCAAAACCAATTCTAAGCAGAAAAACGATGCAGAAAAGGTTAATAAAAGGAATGTGAGGGGTCGGAAACAAGAAAATAAGATTCTTTTTGGTTTGTATGTTAATTTTGTGTGTTGAAATTGTTCTAAAAGGTTTATTTTAGGTTTTATTGGTTCACAAATTAAAGAATATGTGCCTCGTTGGTGGAAATTTATCGTCAACTTCCTTCTTTGGTTGTTCCATTTGATAATGGATATTTGCAACCTTAGCATTCATCTCAGCACGGATTTGTAAGTTGTTGTTTTTTATCTTGCTGGGTTTAAATTGAAGTAAATAATTTTTTGGTGGGCAAGGAAATCAAAGCAAATTTAAAGGGCTCTTGATACCATGACTAAACTGGCCGAGTTGGTGCGGCCTAAAGGCCGCACTGGAACTATATTACTATAAAATGTTGGTAAAATTATTAACAAATTATTTTTTAATTGTCCATTAATTACCTAAGGATAATTTTTGTAATTTTTTACCCCCTCCCCCACGTAAGGGTACGTAAGATTGTGGTAACCCCCACATCTTACGTTAAGGCCGTGTGACACAAGCACAAATTTGTTAACAAATCTAATAACAAATTTTTTTTAAATTTAAACAAATCAATGGTAAAATTATTTTAATTAAAAAAAAAAAGTTTGGTAACAAAAATTTATTAACAAATTCTGTTAATCTGGGTCTGGGGTTATATCCCCGGCAGTAAGTAAATAACCACGATTTTTCAAGAATAAAATATACGTGATATCTATTTTTGCTTTTAGTAGTGCAAATGGATCGATAAATCAATATCCGCGATAAAACTTCCATTTTTGGAATGCTTAATTTTTTTCAAAATTTTGCAGTTATAATTTGTTATTAATAGGAATTCGGATGACGGGATGACAATTTTTTTTAAAAATTTTCGCTTTTTACTGTACCGATGGATCGCTAAAGAAATTCCCGTGCTAAAATTTTAATTTTTCAAAAGTTTAACTTTTTCAAAATTTTGAAATTATTTTTCTTTAAAAATTAGAACAACTTTTAAAAACTAGTTTTGCTTTTAGTAGTGCAAATGGATCGATAAATCAATATCCGCGTTAAAACTTCCATTTTTGGAAAGCTTAATTTTTTTCAAAATTTTGCAGTAATAATATGTTATTAAGATAGGAATTCGGATGACTGGATAACAATATTTTAAAACAATTTTCGCTTTTTACTGTGCCAATGGATCGCCAAAGAAATCCCCGTTCTAAAATTTTAATATTTGAAAAGTTTGATTTTTTCAATCGAGAAATTGCAGAATATTTGAACAAAATTTAATTTTTGGAAAAAAATTTTATTCAAAAATCGCAATGAATCCAAAATAACCGTAAATCTCAGTCAATATTGGGCTTAGAATTTTTTCCTTATTTTTCCCGATTTTATTATAACAGTATTAGTATTTTCGTGAAATTGTGGAATATTTGAACAAAATTTAATTGATTTTTGGAAAAAAATTTCATTCAAAAATCGCAATGAATCCAAAATAAACTTGAATCTCAGTCAATTTTCGGCTTAGAATTTTTTCATTATTTTTGCCGTGTTTATTATAACAGTATTAGTATTTTCGTGAAATTACAGAATATTTGAACAAAATTTAATTTTTGGAAAAAAATTCATTCGAAAATCGTAATCAATCCAAAATAACTTTAAATCTTTGTCAATTTGGGGCTTAGAATTTTTTCCTTATTTTTCCCGTGTTTATTATAACAGTATTAGTATTTTCGTGAAATTATAGAATATTTGAACAAAATTTAGTTTTTGGAAAAAATTTCATTCAAAATCGCAATGAATCCAAAATAAAATTAAACCTCAGTCAATTTGCGGCTTAGAATTTTTCCTTATTTTTCCCGTGTTTATTATAACAGGATTAGTATTTTCGTGAAATTATAGAATGTTTGAACAAAATTTAATTATTGGAAAAAAATTTCATTCAAAAATCGCAATGAATCCAAAATAACCTTAAATCTCAGTCAATTTGCGTCTTAGAAGTTTTTCCTAATTTTTTCCGTGTTTATTATAACTAGAGTACGGATTTCTTGCAAATTTGCTATACATAAATATTGATAGCAAAAGCGTAATTGTTATAAATGTCCACGAATTTGGAAAAAATAAGTCACTTGGCGCTATTTTTTTTATGCTTATATGCTTTTTTTTAACAATTTTAACATTTTTATGCTTCGATTTATCTTTAAGCATTTTTAGTGCTTATTTTAGCACATTTTCGATAAATTAATAAAAAAATTGCAGTAAATACTTACATAAAAAATACCTAAAATTTACAATTTGGTTACTTTGAATTTAATATTTAGTTGACAACAGGTTTTGTTTATATAACAGAAATCTTAAAGTCGGCAAAGACTTGATATTTGGAAAGTATGAAAAAATTTTAAAATGCTGCAAGCAAACAATAAACTTTATTTGAGTCAATCGCTGGTTCCAGTTCATCACAAGACCAGAAAACGTTTTCGCTAGATTTAAATATCGCGTTATACATTACCGGAATGGACTTTTTTTTTTGGGGGGGGGGAATTTGCCAAATTAATTAATTCAAAATTGCAAACTCTTTGTAATTGTCCATTTTTCCTATAGGTTTAGCGGCTTTTGCCAACTTGACAAAATTTTGAGTGATTTTGCCAACTTTTTTCCAATTTCCTAAAATTACTTGGGGGGGGGACTCCCCCCCCCCGTAGGCCCGTCCCTGTGTACATATTTTATTGTGTTACTTTTCAAATAAATTTTATAATGCATATTTTTATGCATATAATGGCAATTTTTTGTGCTATTTTAAGCGCTATTTTCGCGATTTTTTATGCTTAAAAGTCCGTACTCTAATTATATCAGTATATATTTCGTTAAAAATTTGAACAATTTTTTAAAACTATTTTTGCTTTTAGTAGCGAATGGATCGATAAATCAATAACCGTGATAAAACTTTAATTTTCGGAAAGCTTAATATTTTTCAAAATTTTGCAGTTATAATTTGTTAGTATTAGGAATCAGGATGACGCATGACGGGATGACAATCTTTAAAACTATTTTCGCATTAAGAAATATCCATGTTATAATTTCAATTTTTAGAATGTTTAATTTTTTCAAAATTTTGAAATTGCATTTTATTAGAAATTAAGATTAACTGATAACTATTTACTAAAACTTTTTTCACTTTTTAAGGCGTAAAAGGATCGCCGAAGAAAATCCCCAGTTAAAATTTTAATATTTAGCCATTTTAATTTTTTTGAAACTTAAAATTTCGTGGTACTATTAGGATTTTACAATAACAATTTTCTAAAACCATTTTCACTCTTTGCAGTATAAAGAGATCACTGAAGAAATATCCGTGTTAAAATTTCAATTTTTAGAATGTTTAATTTTTTGTCAAAATTTTTAAATTACATTTTATTAGAAATTAAGATTAACCGAAAACAATTTTCTAAAACTTTTTAAATTTGACTTTTTGGAAAGTATAACTTTTTCAAAATTTTGAAATGACATAGAAAATACATAGAAATTTGAAAAGTCAGACCCCCCGGTTTCCCCCAGCTATAAGGATACAAAAAGGCGATTCTCCAAGAATCAATTTTTAAAGGTGGTCGTAGGGGTCGTCCATAAAGGACATCCGCAATTTTTTCCGTTTTTTTGACTCCCCTCTCCCACCTAGTTAAAATTGGTCACAAATCAAACACCCCCTTATTCCTTAAAATTCAACTTGACGAAATATTCCTTGAAGGGTGCGATTTTAAGGACTGTTTCAAAACTTAATTTACAGTTCAAGATTGGTTGTAGATACAGCAATGATTTTCTTTTTAACGAAAAGATGAGAATTTTCTAAAGGTCGAATTAATATTTTGATTATGTTCATTAGCGATTTTATATCAAAAACGCACAATTCGTTAAAATTGTTTAATTTTCAATTGCTGTAAATGAAGTTTCGTTTCGACCATAATTTAAATGATTTCAAAAGACTTTTGAAACCAAATATATTTAATGTCATTCTCTCCAATCAATGAAAAACGTAATTTATGATAAAACTGTAAATTTAGGCAACTGCGCCACCTGTTGAAAAAGTTCTCGTCTTTTTTCGTCAATTTTCTGGGATTTTTATGCAGACATCGCGTCGTAACATTTGGCTCGCTCCCCCCCTCCCAAATTATCAAAATTTTTGTTAATTTTTATTATTATTATCAAAAAATTAACAGTTTTGGATTAAGATCTATTATTCTATGGTTTTGGTGCTATAAAAGGTAGAAATTTAAAAAAATTACCTTATTGGGAGCAACCCCCAAAAGCAGAGGAGTGTAAATTTAGATTAAAAAAACTTCTTAGAAAATTTGATTTCTTTGACCTGTTAATTTAATATGTTAAAATGTGTCATTTAAAAATAGCAATTCAATGGAATAAATTACCATTACAATTTATTTTTTGTCAAAGCGTTTGCGGACCCTGACCCTATAAATTTAGGTTCCTTCTATTTCCACTTTCTCTCCTCGCCCGCATTTGAGAATCACTGGCACTGAGCCAATAAAGAGAAATACAAATTTCAGAATCCTTCAAAAGTTGGAATTTAAAAAAACAAATTTTGTTGTAACATTTTATTGGGCTGTACAGCGCTAGCGATTCCTTGTGAGCGGAGAGTCAATTTTGACAACGCAACCACATCACATCTGAGGATATAATCACCAAGGGATGATATTACCGGAGGTGAAATTACCACGGGTCAAATTGCCAGGGATCAATTTAGCTGGGGGTGAAATTATCGGGAATAAATTTGCTGGGGGCCAAGTTATCTACTGCCGAAAAAGCTACCCTTAGATGTAACAAAATACTTAAAAGTGTGTACGCATCTGTTAAGATCCCCTCCTAAATTTATATATTGTTTGAAGGAAAAATAAACTTGAATATCTTGTAATTATAATGCTTTTTTACTTGCAGGGTGTTTAACTGTTACAAGTGGAGCACCAACCGATGGGTGTTGCTCATGGGGAGTACTTTCGATGTTTTCAATTACTTCAAGTTTGTGCCTTGGGTGTGGGATAAAATTCGAAGAAAAAAAGCCATGGAGGAGGTTGATAGAAGACACGCGGGTTTGACGCACAATATTACCATGCCTACAACTGGCGACGAAGCAATGAAGCGGTTGCTGGCTTGCAAAGGAAAAGATCCTTACAGTATATTGGGCGTAACGCAGACTTGTTGTAACGAAGATATAAAACGATACTACAAACGCCAAGCGTTTCTAGTGCATCCCGACAAAAACCATCAACCAGGCGCAGAGGAAGCATTCAAAATTTTGGTTCACGCGTTCGATATGATCGGAAAACCAGAAAGAAGGGCTTCCTACGACCGAGGTGTTGCAGAATCTGTACAAGTAGAACAAGCCTGGACCGAATTTACGGAACTGTTAGCCCAACTTCAAAAGAAAGTTGAGGTAGCGGCAAATACAATACGGTGCAGCGCTTGCGGGCTTAGACATAAAAGGATCAAAATCGACAAACCAAATTACGCGGCACGCAACTGCGCAACGTGTAAAATTCACCACGCCGCAAAAGAAGGGGACATATGGGCAGAAACCCAAATCTTCGGCTTCCTCTGGCATTACTTTGCTTGCATGGAAGGTGGAATCTACGATATAACGGAATGGGCTGGATGTCAGAAAGAAAGTTTGAAGCATATTCGACCCAATTCGCATCAAGTCCAGTACCGCATAGCGTTAGGTAAACAAAATGGCCAAAGCAGAAGACGAGCGCCTTCGCCACGAAACGAAAAAGCTCCTGACCTTGAAAATTTACTAAACAGCTTGTATGGCGAAAGGGGTGATAACCAGAACGTGAAAAGAAAAAACAAAAAGGCTAAATAACTTCTTGCTCACCTTGATTGAATAATAACAAAATAAATTGAACAAAAAAATGATTTCATCCAAACTTATCTTTTGATTAAGTATAAAATTATTTATGTATAGGATTTTTTAGTTCTTGATTTTATCAATTATAAAATAATTGAAATCAAATAAAGTGTTTACAAACGCGCGTTCTTGTTTAAAATTTTTCTACATTTTTTTCAGCTTTAATTCAGAAAGCGTCAATTGTGGTTCATATTAGCCTTCCTGCCTCATGACCGCCTATTTAGATGTCTGTGCAAGGCTGAATACCTGCAACATTGCAGAGCTAGCAAGAAGAGTAACCCTGAGGACGGATGTACTGGTTAATCTGTTTTTTATTGGATGATGGATGAGTGAAAATTCAGTTAAAATCGGTTCAGTATTTCACGCTGTAGACCAGTGGTTTCCAAACTTTGTTACTATGACTCCCTAGTATTTCTTAATCTCCCCCCTTTAAAAATCACGCTGTTTTATTTAGAATTTGTTCATTATTTTTGCAGTATTTGCAAGTACAACAGTAATACAGTTACCACTTTTCTAAAATTAAAAAAAAAAATTGTTACTGACCCCTTTAAAAGTCAGCTCTTGTGATTAGAATTTTTTTACTATTTTTGTAGTATTTGCAAATTTAACAGTGACTTATTTGCCAAGTTTCAAAAATTTTAAACAAAATTTGTATCACTTACCCCCCTTAAAGTCGCCCGTAATAAGAACTTTGAATTTGTTCGCTATTTTTGTAGCGTTCTCAAGGTCAACAGTAACATTAACTTACAAACTTTAAACAAAATTGTTATATTACCCTCTGCCACTCAAAAATCGCATTTTTTCGTGTAGAATTTTTCATTATTTTTGCAGTGTTTGCATGCAGGTTTTAAACAAAACTTTTGTTGCTGACTATCCCTCAAAAATCACCCCTTGCAATTAAAATTTTTTAAATACTTTAGCAGCATTCATAAATTTAACATTAAAAAAATTTTAGACAAAATGTTACAATTTAACCCCCTTAAAAACTAGCCCATTTTCGCTTAGGTTTTTTGTTATTTTTGTAGTATTTGCAGGTTTAAAAGCCAGTTCACACTATATGATTTCTCATATGACTTAGTCATATGAGAAGTCATTGCTAAAGTCATACCATCATAACAGCCAATCATAAAAGCCATAACTTCTATAATATCAAAAATCATATAGTCTGAACCTAAAAATATTTCTCATATGAGAAGTCATATGACAAGTCAGATGAGAAATCAGATAGTGTGAACCGGGTTTAACAGTAATGTATTTACCAAGTTTCAAAAATTTTAAACAAGATTTATATTATAGCTTATCCCCCTTAAAGTCACCCCCTAAGCGCTTTGTATTTTTTTCACTATTTTTACAGTGTTTACAAATTTAACACTAATTTATTTACAAAGTATAAAATGAAAATATCGTCCAATTTTCCATTGTTACAACAATGTCGATTCTCTCCCTCAAAAATCACCCCTTTGCGATTAGAATTTTATCTAAAAATTTTAGAAAAAAAGTTACAATTTAACCCCCTTAAAAACTAGCCCAGTTTTGCTTATTAGATTTTTTTGCTATTTTTGTAGTATTTGCAGGTTTAACAGTAATGTAACCCCCTTAAGCATTTTGAATTTTCTTTCACAATTTTTGCAGTGTTTACAAATTTAACACTAATTTATTTACAAAGTATAAAATAAAATTATCATCCTTTAGTGCAAACCGGCTAATCTTCAATCCCCCCCCCCCCATTGTTAAAAACAATATCGATTCTCTCCCGCAAAAATTACCCCTTTGCGATTAGAATTTGTTCACTATTATTGTGGTATTCAAGGATTTAACATTAATAAATTTACAGTTTCAAAAATTTTAGAAAAAATGTTACAATTTAACCCCCTCAAAAACTAGCCCATTTTCGTATACTCCCCTTAAAGTAGAGCTAAGAGATTTGAATTATTTTGCTATTTTTGGAGTATTCACTCGAATTTTACGAACTTAAAAGTTGAAAACAAAATTGTTATTTGTTTTAACCCCTCCCCCCTAAAAAATTACCCCTTTTCGTTTATAATCTCTTCACTATTTTGTTATTATTCGCCAATATAACAGTAATATATTTGCCTGTTGCTGCCCCCTAAAAAATCAGCCCTTGTGATTAGAATATTTTCACTTATTTGGCAGTCAACGCAAATTTAACATTAAAAAAATGTTATAATTTAACCCTCTCAATGACTATCCAGTTTTCGCTTAGAAATTTTTTACTATTTTTATAGTCTTCACAAGTTTAACAGTAATTCTGAGTTTCAAAAATATCAAAGAAAACTTTTATCTCATATCTCCCTTAAAACCACCCCTAATTGTTTTGAATTTTTTCGCTATTTTTGCAGTGTTCACAAGATTAACAGTAATTTACAAATTTCTAAAAATTTTAAACAAAATTGTTGTTTGTTTTACCCCCCCTCCTCAAAAATCACCCCGTTTTATTTAGAATTTGATAATCTTTTGTATAATTTTTTATGTTTCTTTATTTTATAATAATAATTCCTAATTTTTCCAAGGAGGATGATATCGCCCCCCCTCCTGAATCCGCCTTTGATTGGTGCTTAAGGAATTAATTATGGCTTCAAATTTAGTAGTGCCATCTGTTGATAATTTTCTGACCTACTTAGGTAGAAAATCAAAGGTAGAGGCTAGAAAATTCTGTGTCGTTTTAAGCTACGTACAGAGTGGAGGCTGGTCGCCGAAACCTGATTACCGGCTTGGATGTTATGATTAAAAAAGAAGCTTCGTTTGTCCTCGATTACATTAATTAATAGGTATAATAATAATCTCGTTTATTTAGCCATAGTTAATAATTAATTAATGCAATTGAGGACAAACAAAGCTGGTATTTCAATAAAAACATGCAAACCGGTAAGCAGGTTTCGGCGACCAGCCTGCACTCAATGGCTACCGTTACTGTTCTAATTCAAAGTAGAATATTTTATCCTTTAAATTTAGAAGTCTAATTTTTCACGACAAAATGGGAAATTTAAAAAAAAAACTTACTCTTAAAATTTACAAAAATTATAATTAAATATCGATAATTAATAAACAACTTAAAATTCTAAAGCCCCATCTAAGAAACACAATCGTGGGACTTCCCAAATGGCACGCTGGACATCGCACTTCAGTAAAGTCTTCCGTTTCTCTGCTACTGTACTTTTGTACGACTCTTTACCCATATATTCCAAAAATAATTCCTATATAAACAAACAACAAATTAGCGACATTTAAAAAATAATAATAATACAAATTTAATACCGTCGCCTTTGTTATGAGAAATACGGAGTCCTGACTGAAAATTTGGCCTTCTGAATCGACCTTCATGATATGTTTTACTCGGGCCAATGGAAGTTGAACTAACCGCTTTTTTTCCTCCTTCTTTGTTGGTTCCTTTTCATCTTTCGCCGAAGAATTCTGTTCTTCGTGTTCTTCAGTGCTAATTTCCATTATTTTCTTTTAAAACTTACTCAAATTTTATGTTCTAACCTAACTTTCATGAAACCACAACAAAGTGACACTTCCGTCATTTGTTTGTTATATACAGGGTGTAATTTAAAAATGCTACATTAAGATCTAATATTCAGATAGCAGCGCCACTGTGGTGGAACCTTCGAAGGGTGGAACCAACTATTTTTGGCTGGAAAGGAGGACGCCGTAAACTTTTTGGAATAACCTTGTCTTTTTAGCTCTTCCACCTCTTTTTTATAAATTTTACAAAAAGTTTTTATTAATTTTGCTTTAGCTTTATGCCCGAGATTATAAAGGTTTTTAAATGTGTTTAAAATTCTCAGGTGTTAGGTATAAAGGGGTTAAGTCATAAAACGTAGTTTTGAGATAATGAAGAAAGAAATTTGTAATGCAAATTGTAAATCGGGTAATTAATAAGTCAACTTACGCCTTTTATACCGAATGGAATATGTAGCGGAATACGGAATATATAGTGTTCTCAGAAGCATAAGTCAACTAACGCCCTTTATACGGAACGGCATACAATTATTTTTGATTTAATATTTTTATTTTCAGACCATTACTGCGCTAATAAAATAAAATTTACTAAAAAATTTATATCAGTCGAAAGAGCATTCAAAATAGATTTCATTCCAGCAATAAAAAAAATTTTCCATTTTCTGACTTAACCCCTTTATACCTAACACCTGAGAATTAAACCAGGTGGCATTTGAAAATTAACTCTCATGTGTCAAGGTCATAATATGAAAATCAGAAGTATGTTTTATTATTAATAAATTACGAATTAATGAATAATTATAATGTTATATTTGAGCTTTCGATCTTGCATTAAGACCTTCGTCAGAAAATTACAAATAATAAGTTTGAAAATCAGAAGTTGCACGATAACAATTTAAAAAACTTTTAGTTTAAAGAACCTTTATAATCTCGGGCATTAGACTAAAATGCAAAAAAAGATGACAAAAGGAGGACCCTTACGCTTATCAAAGGAGAACAGTCCATAAAAAAGGAGGACGGTTGTCACCTTACTATAATACGAAGTTAAAATTAAAAGCTGTGTCTCCTGCTCAAGTTCTAAATTCACCGACGTCTTTCTTGGCTGGATATCCCATATTGGGATCTCGTATCCTATCTCGTTGATGATCTCGTTCCAGGCCCGTAGCCAGGGGGGGCACTTGGGGGCACGTGCCCCCCCCCCCCCGAAATGTTGAAAAGACAAAGAAAATGGAAGGGGAAAAACCGAAAATTTTACATTTTACAAAAGGTTTTTTACAAGTGCCCCCCCCCCCCGAAATGAAATCCTGGCTACGGGCCTGTCTCGTTCCCTTGTTCTTCGCAAAAAGAACAACCCACATCTTTGTATAGTGCGGTTATACCACTACAATAAGGCAAGTGACAAGTGATTATCGTAGGATATGATACCGTGGTTCGGATTGCACGTTAAATCCTAGGTCTCGCAAGTTAATCTTAAGCTCTGGAAGGTAGAGTCCACGACGCGACGACGTCCTGGAACATTCTGGCAGGCGCGTAGGAGCAGGGGGCCATTATTGGGCCTCTAAAATTTTTAGGACCTGCAAACGAAATTTATTGGAAATCCTAATTCTTGTGGTTGCATTACACTAATGTAATGTAAAGGGTGGCCTTAATTTCGATTTCAATTGTGCAAAATTAATCACAGTATCGCAAAAACAAAGAAAATGGTATAAAATTGGAAAAATGAATTTTTAAACCAACTTTGGAATTTAAGGGGTCGGTCGCGGTCGTCTATAAACAATAAGGTGACCAATTAGTTTTGGTACATAAAAAATACGAAAAACCAACGCTGTAGCTAGACATTGATCAGCGGGGGGGGGGTCCTGAAAGTTTTTATGATTGACCATTTCTTTAACCCTATTTCATAATTTAACAATCTGTAGCCTACATTTGCTCCGAGCAACATGTGTCACTTATGCCATGGGAGATTTTCCCGAAATATTTTTTTAATTACCTTTTTTTAACCCTATTTCGTAATTGGAGAATCCCTTGCTTACAATTACTTCGAGCAACATCGTTAGTTTTGCTATTGGGGGGGGGGCTCCCTAAATCCCCCTAATTATAATGGTCTTTTGGTATAAGAGTAGGGCTGGGAATTAATTTCGATTAATGTTTTTGAAATAATCGAACAATCCAAAAATTGATTGTTTTCGATTAATCAATTTTGCGATTAATCAAATAATCGATTAATTAATCGATTGTTTTTACACACTCGATTTTTGATTGTTAATTTTAACAATCACCCAAAATCTAATATTTTTACGAGGAGTAAAAAAAATTGCAAAGTAGTACACGAAATAAATCGAATAAAACATGAAATAAATACGACGTAATTGAGTCTTCAATCACGGAGGCGAGTGCGCGTAGGGTAGAAAATTTTTGGGAAGCACCTGTGGTGCTTCACATCATAGGACTCCCCTTCTACATCAATATCAGGACCAAGGTTCAATGCCATCCTCGGGATAATCCCCAAAAATGTCTTTATCGTGCAACATTATTAGACAAAGGAGATAAGCGGGCTTTGCCCGCACCTGCGAAATATGCTACCGCTACCTAGTCTTCCATCAAAACTACTTTCCATGGTGAATATGAAGATCTTATAATATGATTTTAATTTCCTTGTTTCTTTGTTCTAAACACAGTTCACCTGAGTTTATTACATTTCTTAGAACTCAACTTCCGTTCTAGTTTTCTCCCTATGTAATCTGATATATCCTGTAGATATATTGCCAGAGATCTAAATTCTAAAGAATTGCTGTCAGTGAATCTGCAGAGGATGCCCCCTCTTCATAGTTTCAAGCAAGGAACGCTAAACCCCTTAAGGGGGCGGGACAATCTCATTTTTGCAGCAAAGAAGCAAGAATGTCCCACAAGAAGGGATGCTTATAATATTATTACGGCCGTTTAAGATATTTTGATATTAGCAATAAGTACCTAAATTAAGACGTAATCAAATTCGTCGATTAGTCTATTGTAAAACAATCAAAACAGTTAATTTTTAATTTTAATTTTGCCCCTTCTGAAAAAAATCTTACGGACGCCCATGAATTTACCATCATCAAATCGAAACGTTAGTTTGAAACAAATTAAAAGTATACCCGAAAAGTCCCCGTAAATCAACAAACATTCAATAAAATAATAATTAAATAAATTATTTAAATATTTCCTCCATTGTGGACTTGTGGTGGAGGCAGCGCCCTCGACAGTTGGAAAAGGTAGTTAGAAGGGCTGCTATATGAGAGTATTGCCATTTTGATGATCTCGAAAATGAATTAATCAATGATGTTTACAATCAAAGTTAAGTTTTCGCGGTGTAATTGTAATTAAAAAACATGGTGAAGATACGAAATGGTGGTTTGTAGTGGTGCAAAAAGCGGGGGCTTGTTGTGTATCAAAGTGTCATGGAGTGAAGTAATTTAATAGGTTGAAAATCAAACGCGAATATTCGGTGGTCGGTTACACCTAAGTTATTCTGGAAGCAAGCAAAGTAATCTCGAGTTTTATTTGTGTGTTTAATTGAAAGTGATTAATGAAAATAAAATGTAATGTTTACCCTACCGGTTAAACAACTTCTGCATGTGGCGGGTAATTCAAATGTTCCTATTGTTCTCGTCCTTGGTTTATTGTTCGAAGCGATCACGGATATGGAATCCAGGTAAATTGATAACCTAAAACGTTATTTGTTTATCTTCTTCTTAAACGAAATGGAACCGATTTTGCAACACTTGGGAGACGTCACAATACAACGCTTGGATAAACCAAAACCCAAACCTCAAAATGAAAAAAATAATTTGGAAAAGGAAAAGGTCGAGACGTCGGACGTTTCGATTAAAGAGGGGTTGCAAGGTTTGAAAAGGAATTTTGAGAATTTTCGGGCTGATGTGAAGAATAAGAAGTTGAAAGTTGGGTCGACTGAAGTGTCGATTGCTGAGGCTCCGAAGGTTTCTTCTGTTGCTGTACCTAGTGAGGAGGAGATTTCTGACTATGAGACTGAATCCGAGTTCGATTCGGAAAATGAGTTGGATGCCGAGATTGCTGCCATTAAAAGAGAAGCTGCTAAAGAGTCGGGTTTTGATGGTGAGGCGTCGTTTTTGGAAAATTCATCGCAGGATAAGACCTCGAAAAGTGAGACAGATCGGTCCGATGTGGAGGATTACGAGTACGACATTAAGGAGAAGCTGAAAGAGATGGGGGAGATCAGTTTCGAGACCGTCAAGAAGGGGGAGAAGACGAAAAAGGTTGAGTCTGCGAGTGAGAATGAAGTTACGGTGCTGCCAGCTAAGAAGGGTAGTGAAGACGACGTTTCGGTGGAGAGGAAGGGCGCCATTGCAAGTAGCATGATGCGACGTAATATTAGGGAAGTTATGGATGAAGCGAAGCTGGATGAGTCGACGTTGGCAGCGCAGAGGTTGGAAATGGAACGTTTACAGAGGGTGCAGGAACAACAACGGGTGATTCGCGAATTTCAGAGACAAGTTGCACAAGAAAGGATGCAGAATAAAGTGTTTTCGTTATTACAAGGTGGCAATCTTTCGAGACCAGGTAAGAAGGCATTTTTTGACTTTGAAAGTAACCAGTTGGGTGCGAGTACTTATTTTATTTTGATGTTGACCAGTATATTTTAATTAATGTACCGATTCCTAGCTTTTCAAATTTTTCCTTACGATGATGTGTTCGTATTCTTTAAAACATTACCGAATAGATTTTTCATAATTGCTAGTAGTGACACGGGTCACTACCCTCAAGGCCGATCGTCTAAATTATTTAATTTTAGTAAAACATTATAAGAGTAATTATTGAGCAAAACTTAATTCATCTCTCCAAATTTCCTCCACAAATGCATTTTATGATTATTATTTTTAATGTGTATATAAAGGGAATAATAAATTACAATAATTATGTCTGTACAAGGTCAACCATACGTTAAATAAATCATATTTTACCTTAATACCATAAAGGCACTGAGAAGTACCAGAGCTTAGCCCAATTCTGCCCAGAGATCTTCATTTGGTTGTCTTTCACGAGAAAAAGATTATGGCATTTTCTTGGGAGAGAAAAACTTATTTCGGAAACTGCATGTAAAGCTTTTATAGGGGAGGGGGGAGATTTGTTCTTTTTGATCTTTTGTTATTTACAATTCTAAAGAATCTCAACACAAGACAGTTGTAAGACGTAAATGTAGTGGTTATTGGACGATCAGTGAAAATATAAGGCTAATAAGGTCAAAAAAATTCAAGTGGTTGATTTTATGTTTTTTTTTATCAATATCTGCTAAGCATTTCGATGCTTTCATTTTTCTAAAAGACTAATTTTGGGTTGTAGAGTGTGAAAAACGCTGAAGAATGGAGAGGAAACGCTGGAAAGTCATTCAAAACCGCTTTCTCTTGCTTGAAAAGGAAAATCTAGCAGTTTCACTTTAAAGGGGCCCTTGATAAAGAAACGCCGACAAAATCCTGTAGAGGCGCTGAATCATAAAATTCTAATTTTAATAA
The DNA here is from genome assembly GCA_958510855.1 of Rhagonycha lutea. Lineage (NCBI taxonomy): Eukaryota > Metazoa > Arthropoda > Insecta > Coleoptera > Cantharidae > Rhagonycha > Rhagonycha lutea. The sequence continues at coordinate 27,744,780 of OY294041.1, read as the reverse complement.
ATAAGCAGAATTTCCCATTTCTTTTTTCTAGTAATTTATGCTATTGAAACATAGATGACGCTCTCATAATCAAAAGAAATAGTTTATGGTTTTGGCTGCCCTGTGATTCGGCACCCATATGCAGCGCACACAGTGCATCCATGACCCCCCCCCTGAGTTACAAGAAATAAAATAGTTAAAAAGGAAGTTTATATTTTTGGCCACCCCTATGATTCGGCGTCCATGTGCGGCTTTAACAATGTACCGATAAACCTTAATTACAATAAAACAATTTTTCAAAAAACAATGCATTTCGTTAATCAACTCACGCGCGTCACTCCCACTCTCAAGTTTCCGTGGACCGATTTCAACTAAAATCTAATCAGCTCTAAGTCTCAATATAAAAGTAGTAAATATAAAATTTGGTTGAGAAATTCTTATTGGTTTGAGACAAAATTCGATGACATACAGACATTTCTTTATGTTTGGTCTCTTTCAACTCACGGACCTCAAGGTCCTCAATTCCACCAATCGACACCAACATAGAACCAAACTAACGAATATTCATTTCTGCGCATTAGCTACTCGCAGTCACTATGGAAAAAACAAACTCTACTTTGTTGTACTGGGGGGTATTCCATACCCCCCAGACCCCCCGGTTTCGCGCCCATTTCTTCACAAGAAGGTTTCATTTAGCGTTGTTTTTAATTGCATCGGTGATTGTTGAAAGGGATTCATAAAAGTAAATTCTCAAATATTTCAATTAAACTGATTTATATCTGATGTATTTGGGTTATTGATAAAATGCAATCAGTGTTCTGTAGAAAAGTTAGTTAGGTATCGGTTCCCTTATAGAAATAATTTTTATTATCACTTTTTTTACCAATTTAAACTTTCTCTATTGGTGAGTTATGTTAGGGCTTTCCTAAGTCCGATCTGTTTTTGCCTAACGTTCCTGTGTCTAATAAATAATAATATAGTAACTATGGTAACCGTGGTATCTACAGGTAGAGTATTGGAATGGTAATTATTCATACAAAAAATCCATAAAAATTTTAAAATTCCGATAATAAATTGCATAATTTTCAAGGAAAAAAGTTGCCTAATAAGAGGATCGAACTCAAGACCTACGCATTGCCATTCCAATACGTTAAATCACCATGCAGTCCTCATTGCAATTTACTATGCAGGGCCGTAGCTAAGCATTGGTCATGGGGGGGGGGACCGTATTTCATAATTGATTCCCTATCCTGCATTTGCTCCGAGCAACATGCGTCGTCGGTCGATATCTCTACCTATATTTGCTCTGAGCAACATATGCGTCGCCCGTGCCATGGAAGAGGGGTGTTCCCCCAATATACGGATAATACATGAGTTATTCTTATTAGTATTTCCAGTTATCTGCCTGAATTAATTTCAATACAGTAGCGTAGCTAGTGGAGTTAGGCGGTTAGGGCGGACCGCCCCGGGCGGCATTAATTAGGAAATAGGGTTAAAAAAGGTCATTCAAAAACTTTTAAATGCGGAAATTTTAAAAAAAGTTTTGATTTTTTGATTTCTTTTTTTGGTTGGTTTGGTGGAAAAATATCCCACTGTTACAATGGCCAAGGAATTCTCCTAATATGAATCCCATAGAGAGTTTGGGAGCTGCTAATGAGGTGATTTTCCAAAGAAATTATTACAGTCAAGGTGCAATTGTTGCAAATATCATTCATCTTTGGAGTCATGATGAAAATTTGAAACAAATGGATCTAAACTGCATTGACGGCATGCCCCCTAGAGTAGCTGCACTCGTTGAAGCAAAAAGGGCTTTGACAAAATATTAAAATTTTTAAGTTTTCTTAATTTTTTTGTAAATTTTTTGTACGATAAATATATTATAATACAATAACTTTTAATTTACAAGCATGGTCATTATCATAAATTGAATAATTTTACCAAAAATCAAATTTTGTACTTGAGTTTAATAATATGGCCAGGGACTGTAGGATTAAAAAAGCTCATTCAAAAATATTTTCGGAGGGGGCGGCAAAAATACTAGCTACGCCACTGTTTCTACACCAAACGATAAGAGACAATTTTGAATAATAATAATCTCATAAAATAATTTCATTCAAAAAGTGAACTTAATACCTTTCAACAATCACCGATTCAATTGTATAAATAAATATTTAAAAATCGTTTGTTTGGACGGCCGGGGGGGGGGTTAGTGCAAATTAAACCTCTTGCCACAGGCGCTTTTTATTAAAAGCTTTTATTTAACTTGGTGAGTCCGTCCCTTGGACTTTTTCGAGGCCGTTTTTAACCAACTTCCCGAAGTCCTAGAGAGCTGAAATTTGGAACATAGCTTTCACTTGCAGCGAATTTTCATATATTAATTTTGTGTCCCAAAATTCCGCGAAAAAACTGAAAATAATAAAGCGCATGCGTGGCTGCGCATTGTACAGTTTTACCATACAGGGTGAAAAGTTACATTACTAAATCGCATTCGCATTTTTAAGGACCGCATTCAGGGTGAAATTTTTTGTCTTAATGATGTATACAGGGTGAAGCATCAAACATCAAAAACACATACCAGAGGAATTCTGAGGTCCATTTCCCCGCCCCTCCCCCATTTCGAATTTTGGAATTTTTTTTGTGTCATTCGTATGTGCGTCGTTTGTGTAAGTTTGTGCAAACATTTTTTTCGTTTGTGCAATCTCCGTTCGCGAATTATTTAAGAAACAAGTTTGGGGGGCTGGGGAAATTCCAGCCCCCTATTTCGATTTTTGGATAAAATTTTATGTTAATCGTTTGTGTACGTTTGTGCATTCAAAATTTTCGTTTGTGCAAATACCGTTCGCGAAATATTTACAATTTAAGTGGTGGGGACTGGGGAAATGCCAGCCCCCCCCCATCGCGAATTTTGGGTCAAATTTGGTGTCAGTCGTTTGTGCATCGTTTGTGTACGTTTGTGCATTTATTATTTTCGTTTGTGCAAGCACGGTTAGCGAAATGTTTGCACAAACGTACACAAACTTGAGTTATTACACAAATTACACAAAAATTTCCAAAATTCGAAATGGGCTGGGGAAATGGACCTGGAATTCTGATAGGATGAAGCAGGAGCTGTATTTGACAAACATGACTAAAAAATTAAAAATAAAAAATTAAAAATTTTTAAAAAAAACCTTTTAAGGTGCACTAAAAAATAAAAAATAATTTTAATAAGAATAAACAATTTATTTAGTATTTAGTAACTATTTATTTAGTAACTATTTATTTAGTAACTATTTATTTAGTGGTAAGTAAGCAATTGATAGCCTCACGCTTTTATATTGATGTTTTCAAGAAGTTTTGTTTATTCTTATTAAAATTATTTTTTATTTTTTAGTACCTTTTTAATTTTAAATAAAAGGTTTTTTTTTAAAAAATTTTAATTTACCGTTGCGAAAATACAATTTTTTTGAGCTAAACTTTTGAAGAGGCGTCAGACGGCAATTTTACCCCCAAAATTTTTAGGTCCTGTAGGTAAAATTCATTGGAACCCTAATTGCTGGTCAGGATCAGGACCATACGGTAGATTTTCTCAGTATGATGAAAGTTTTCGAAATGAGGCCCACATAAAACCGTTGCCCGTTTTTTTACTATTTCTATAGTTTTTCCCTTTGTTCCAATGTTATTTAAAATATATATGCTGACGCACTAATTGCATTGTTTGACCCTCATCCCGCATGTACCGTTCGATATCGTAAGAGGACAGCTGGCCTGCAATAATTAACATTTTTTTCAAAACGTAATAATTTTTCCCGAAAAAATGTTTAAATTACCCTTTTTTACCCTATTTCATAATTGAACTTGTTTCGTCCCTCACCTACATTTGCTCCGAGCAACATACATCGACTCGGCCCGTGGTAGATACGCCACTGTTTGAGATATTCAAAGAACATCAACGACACAGACGCGCATGATTGGATGATTGGATTAACGAGATTCTCAGTAATGCATATAGCATCCTCTTCTTCTTAGTTCCATATCTTCTTTAGACGTTGGCTAAGATCCTCCTGACTAAGCCAAGAAGTCTTTATTAGGGAATTGTTAATGGAGTGGTTTCCCGTTGCCTTCCCTATAGTCCGCAGATCGATTTTGGACTTCTTTTAGATCACAGCTGCACATATCCGACGCAAAATCAGGATTAGAACCGCGGTTTCCCACTCTCTAGTCTATCCGTGTTTGATTAACGCCAAACTGTTGGCATATAGCATAGGTTCTAAAACTCTTTTTCGGATCACCGCCCACTTTCCTGAGCAAAATTTTTATAATGTTCCCCATTTACTAAAATCGGGCTAAAAAGTCATTCATATTTCTTTTTATAAAAGTTGCACCATTATTACAAGAAAAATGTCATTCGTATTTTTTTGTATAAAGAAAGAAAAGGAACGCTCTCCAAATTCTTTCATATCCACTGTTGCCCCCCCTAGAAGTAAAAATCGCCCACTTTGAGAACCACTAGCATATAGGATTAAGTTTTTGCTTTTATTATGCATACAGGATGAAGTATGATACAGGATACAGTAGAACCTGTCTTATCCGACACAAACGGACCCATTTCACACACACAAAGTGTCAGTTAAGTGACATGGAGGCAAATTTATTTAGAGCGAACTATATACTTACTACAATGCGATAATAATGTTGTAACTAAAACTTTCATTTTCAAGTTTCAGCGACCTCTCTTAGAGAATTGCTTCCCTAAGGCGAATGCCAATTATCGGCTATTTTAACTATCAAAATTGTTTTAATAGTAGCACGCTAGCCGGGTTCAGAAGATATTATATATTTATTAATGAAAACTCAATGGGATTTGATAGATAACATTATAATGAAGCGTTTTAGATGTAGAGGAATATGGGAATGAAAAAATATCGATTAGTTTCGCCAAAAATCGATTTTAAATTAATCTGTTTTTACGCAAATTTCGACCTTATTGAGGCATTCTATTAAATGTACTTTTATCTAGTCTTGTTACGGGACTTGGCTAAGGACCACGATTGCAGTAGTAGTTCCAACGCCGTCGTAGAGTGAACATCTAGCAAATATCACGGTTTAGGAGTGCTTTTGGCTTAAATTTGTCGATTTAGGTTATTTGTTGGCTCTGGGACATTTGTTTTAAATGAGTTGGATTGTCTCAGATATCCATATTTTCTAAGATTCCGGTTGGAGCGGTAGAAGGCGCTCAGAGATATTTTTAATGAGTGGACTAGAGAACCTGGTTAATTAGTTCTGTGCGTTAAAAAGATTGCAATATAACTAAGAACTATTTGAACGTTGAATTTGTCTTGTAAAGTACAACTTAACTTTCTCATTTTTTAACTCATTTCTATGAGCGGAACGGTTGAGCTCCCTATCTGTCGAAGTGGGCGGAGCTAACCTTTTAGCTACAGCCAATTCAATGTCGTTAAATGCCAGTTGTATGTATTTTTTTGTTTTTTGGCAAAATTTTACCTATTTGGTAAAAATTTGGTCTATTTTCAATGATGATGGGTTGCCATAGATACACTTTTCTTCATTTTTAAAAATATTCATTTTACGATTTCCAATCCAATAAATAAACAATAGGTAATAAAACTATAATAAAAAATAAATTTTTTATTAATAAATAAAATTTAAAAAATTATCGACGCATGTTGCTTGGAGCAAATTTAGCATGGTTGCCATAAATACTTTTTTTTTACGATTTCTACACATAAAAATTTCTTGATTTTGCGATGATACTTCTTCTATATCGGTTAATATTTGCTCATGCTTATGTATTTGTTGAAATACGACAATATTGTTTCGAAGGAATAAACCACTTCATTATCAAGTGCACAAAACTACAAATAAAATAAGTAAAAGTTCAACATATTGTCGGATTTCAACAAATACATAACGATGAGCGAATATTAGCCGATATAGAAGAAGTATCTTTGCAATATCAAGAAATTTTAACGTTCAATGAATTTGCTATATTTTAAATACAAAATCCTCTTAAGTTGTTTATAAAAATAATAGTTAGTGGGCGTCATATTTTGATTCTGGTAAATTCAAGGGCCCTTTTAATAAAAAGATTACCTACAAATTTAAATAATATTGGTTAATATTGCAAATAAATAATGTAGGTTTCGCATCCAAACACTCTTGCATTCAAAATGTCCTGTTCCCGTTTCTAATATAAAACTTTACTGTGTAGGACCATCCAGTACAAAAATAGGTAGCACAGTATTAGTAAAATTGCCGAATGGCGAGACGAAGCCGATGACGAGAATCGGAAAACGACCGTTCGAATTGGTCAAATTACCCAAAGCGACGCCGCCACCTCCGGTTCCGCCAAAACCATTCCCTCCACGAAATTTTGTATTATCAAAGAGATTACCACCAAGTCAAGGTCAACTCACACCATCTGTTAGCATAGCTCCGGTAGTCAAAAAGCCCGAAACTAGTAGTATGAGACCACCGAGCGATACCGACAGCGAAAACGAAGACTTTAAATATCAAAAACCTCTAATTCCTAAACCAAGAGGTAAAGAACAGTCGCATGTTACGACCATCGATCTATCTTCCGACGACGACTGCATTGTTATCTCGGAGAATGAGGGCGAACCCAACTCGGAAGAACGAATATCCGAGGAAGATACAGCTAATTCGGGCATGCACACAAACGACGAATTTAATCAACCAGACGAACAAGGTCGCGTTATAGTCAACATAGGACATCCAGACGGCGAACCGGACATTTACCTGGCACCTCAAATCAGTCGCATAATCAAACCGCATCAAATCGGCGGCGTACGATTTTTGTTTGACAACGTCGTCGAGAGCATGAATCGATTTGAATGTTCGACGGGTTTTGGTTGCATTTTAGCACATTCCATGGGTTTGGGCAAGACACTTCAAGTCGTGTGCTTTAGCGATGTTTTCTTGAGGCATACGTCCGGTAAGACAATTTTGTGCATAATGCCGATCAACACGCTGCAGAATTGGCTGGCTGAGTACAACATGTGGCTGCCAAGAGCGGAGGATGCTGCTAACAGTCCCCTCAATACGTACGGGGATGTTCGACCGCGAAATTTCAACTTGCACGTTCTTAACGACAGTCATAAGACTTTAGCAGCCCGGGCGCAGGTAATTCGGTTGTGGAAAGCGGAAGGGGGTGTTTTGTTAATCGGTTATGAACAGTACCGGCTTTTGTCTTTGAGAAAGCAACCAAAATCTAGGAGAAAACCGCATTTAATCCAACCTGAAGATGAGGATAAAAATAGAAAGTTTTTTGATGGTAAGTTTGGTGTTGTGTTATTTGGAAGGTTTCAAATTTTGGTTTGTTTGTTTAGAGGTGCACGAAGCTTTGGTGATGCCGGGCCCTGACCTTGTGATTTGCGACGAAGGTCACCGGATTAAAAATTCTCATGCGTCAATTTCCCAAGCATTGAAACAAATGAGAACGAAACGGCGGGTGGTGTTGACGGGTTACCCACTGCAAAACAACCTCATGGAGTATTGGTGCATGGTGGACTTTGTGAGACCCAATTATTTGGGTAGTAAGACTGAGTTCTGTAATATGTTCGAGCGGCCGATTCAAAACGGTCAGTGCATTGACTCGACGGAAACGGACATCAAATTAATGCGGTACCGTGCGCATGTTCTTCATTCGCTCTTGTTAGGTTTCGTGCAGCGACGCTCGCACGAAGTATTGCAGACTGCCTTGCCGCAAAAGGAGGAGTATGTTCTTTTGGTGAGAATGACGACATTTCAACGAAAATTGTACAGCACCTTCATGAATGAAGTCGTTCGATCCCAAACCGTGCCTAATCCACTAAAAGCATTTGCGGTCTGCTGTAAAATTTGGAACCATCCTGACGTTCTTTACAACTTTTTGAAAAAGCGCGCAGGGGGCGAAGCGGTGGATATCGATTTGGAAGAAGTATCCAGCAATTCGAGCGCAGTTGTTGGCGAGTCACCAGGTAAGAGGCGCCCTGCGGCAAGAAGACCTGCCGCGCGTAGTCGAAAAGGTACGAAACCTGCCGCTTCCGTGACGCCGTACAATTCTAACACCACAAACGACGAAATTATCCCAATTTCAAGTATTAAATCTGAACCACATACATCGCAAGTCGACTCCCTACTTGACGCCCAGTTTTCTACCGACGCAAACGCGCCCCATTCATTTTCCACCCAAAAACTGGACAATCCGCTATCCCTCAGTCAAAATTTATCGTCGTTCTTCGATCTGAACCAACAACAAAACACCGAAACTCAAAAACCTAGCAATAATTATCCTACTTCCGATATTCCAAATTCTAACTTTTCCTCCAACAATTTCCAGCAACAGAACTTCTGGAATCAACCAAACCAGAACAATTACTACCCCAATTTTTCTCAAAACGACAATTCAAGAGAAGACAAAAAATGTGTAATCAAGAGCGAATTTGGAAATCAAAGTTGTTCGAGCGAAACCAAGCCTAAAATCAACATCATAAGCGACATTAAAATCGGCAAATCTTTCCTTAACTTTTCAAACAACAAAACGTCGCCTTTGGATACCAAAAAAATCAACATTATCAGCGATATCAAATTGGAAGTCAAAAAAGAAGAATCCAACGAATCCAAATTTTCATTTGAGAGCATAAAAAATGAAATGAAATCCATTCAAAGCGTCCCAGATTCAAACATGCCTCCGCCTAAGTTTGACATGAGGAGGGACGAACCTCAAGACGGAATTCCATACGATTGGGTAAGAAATTCGTTAGCACCATCGGGAAATGCTAAGGTTTTTTTTGTATTTTCAGGCAATTGATCTTCTGAAAAATTATTTACCAGGCGTCATAGAAAATTCCGCCAAGATGGAGATCTTGTTTTGTATTATACGCGAAAGTATTGCATTGGGCGACCGTTTGCTGTTGTTCAGTCAGTCATTGATTACCCTTGATGTGGTGGAACAATTTTTACAAATGAATAATGTGCCAGGCGAAACGGAAAGATGGTTCAAAAATCTTAATTATTACCGTAAGTAATTTTATTATTACTATTGTTTCTTAGTGAGGAAGGCTGCTTTTTCACCACCCCAAAAACTCAAGGTTTTATTTTATTAATAAATTATTGTATTAATGCAGTTTTTAACATTTAAAAATGTATGTATTTATGTGTGAAAACAGCGACTTTTTCCGAAAATGCCCGAAGTTCTACCATTGAGCAAATTATTCCGGATAGTTATATTTTCTGCGCATGCGCATAAACTATTTAATAATTTGCATTCCATTTCCATTTAATTAATGGAATTAAATTAATATTATATGTATGAGCTTTCAAGTACTATGGACCCTTCATCAGAATAATACATACTAATGTTATGTATTATTATATAATATTCTGATGAAGGGTGCATAGCACTTGCAAGCTCATAAATAAAATATTAATTTAATTACATTAATTCGTAAATTATTAAAATATATATTAATTAATTTATAATCACTAATTAACAACTAACCAATTTAAATAAAAAATTTAATACTATTTTAAGTATTATTATTCATTCAATCCATTGTTACAAATTTAATTGAGCATACACTAACAAATTAATATTATAGTTAGCATGAAATTAAGAATTGATAAATAAAACATGTAAATTTTTGATGAGTAAGAAATTTATATCTCCAAAACGGCACATACTCCCACTTTTAAATTTCTACCACGGTTACCTGTCTTTATGAGCTAAATATCTTATAAAGGGTCTGGCCGGTTAAGTATGTTAAAAATGCCTTTTTTGAATTTCATGATGGCAATTTTTTTTAAAGTTTGTTATGTAAAAAGACAGTCATGTACAAAATTTCAGCTTTTCAATTTACTTCCTGTGGATTTTAGAAGGAAAAAACTGCTTTTTCACATTTCTTCATTTTTCTTGTACTAAAAGATATCCGAAAAATCTCAAAAAATTCAGAAAAATCAAAAATCACCTAAGAAATATGAAAATAATTTTTGGAATTCCTTCACAGTTAAATTCAACGAAATACGAATTTATCAATTTTAAAAAAAATTATTTAACCATGGGGGAATTTTCCGACTAGAACAAGAAAATTTGACAAAATTCTACTTTGGAATCCCTACAAATTAAAAAAAAACATCTCAAAGTTGTGACGTGATTCAACGAAATACGAATTTATAAACTTTAAAAAAAATTATTTAACCATGGTAGAATTTTCCGATTAGAAGAAGAAAATTTGACAAAATTCTACTTTGGAATCCCTCTACAAGTTAAAAAAAAAAAATTCTCAAAATTCCACTTGCAACACTATCAAAAATGCAAAATTCCTCTCAAAGTTGTGACGTCACACTAATAGAGTCAATTTACTACATTGGTAGCTGTCAGAATACTATAATTTATAGAAATTTTACTTCAATAACTTCAACTATGGCTGCTTTTCACGGTGTTTTATGATTTGAAATGACAACCTGTATATTTCTAGATGATCCATGAAAACTATTCATAGTGACCGGGTAATACCGGGTCATTTTAACAGAACACCTCACAAACCCAATAATTTCTGTATTTTCAAATTTTCGCCAAATACCGCGTATACTATCAATACTTTACTGGATTCGCGCCCAATCCGTCGACCACGGCGGACGTCTAGTTGATGTGCTCACGTTATATGAGAATCAATAAGATATAAGCGAGTAAAATTAATTAATTAAGTTAGTTAGTGAACCTATTACTTCAAGTGAAAGTTATCACCAAGTACATTGATACTACAATATCAACTCAACCACATTGTCCGGCTGGGCTGATAACCAGCCTAGCCATATTACCCAAAAGGACAGAATAATACGTGCGAACAATGAATAATATCAATAACCAACATGAAGACCTAGAAAACGATGCCATTATAGTAGATGATGATGATAGCAATATGCAAGGGTATGTAGAACCTATCATAATTATTGAAAAACATGATACCACCAAAAACAAGCGCGGTTCAGAAGTCCTATCACCAACTGAAATACAAAAACGTTACAAATGGGGTAATGAACCAGAAATCTTAAAACAAAATAAATTTTATTTGCCCAAACATCTAGAAGAGCAAATCAAAAGTACAAACTCTGCTAACGTCAGCAAACCAAACCCCAAAAACATCCTAACCCAAGGAAAGGAAACAAATATAAAAATTCCTCCTATATTTTTACATGAAGCAAATAATCATATTGCCATTGTGGAAGATATTAAAAAGTTTGCCAAATCAACCTTCACAACATCATACAGTAGGAATCAGATCCGAATAAATTTAACATCAATAGAAGATTACAGAACAATATCCAAATATTATAAGGATAATAAGCTACAATATCACACATACAAAGACCCACTAAATAAATTACTATCAGTAGCTATAAAAAATGTGCCACAATCGTTATCAGAAAAAGAGGTTCAAGATGAATTACATTTAGTCAATCCTAAGTTACCCATTGTAAAAATCACAAGATTACTAAATAAATACAAATATCCAACTGGAATATGTTTTGTAGACTTAACTGCTAACGAGATAGCCAAAGAAATTTTCAACATTAACAATCTATACTACAGTGTAGTTCATGTGGAACCCAGGAGAAAATCTAATGATATACCCCAATGTACAAGATGCCAGCGATTTGCTCACACGAAAAATTATTGTAACCTCGAACCCAGGTGTGTTAAGTGCCAGGGTAACCATCTTTACAAAGATTGCAATAAACACCAAGATGCAAAACCGATTTGTGTCAACTGCGGTCTTGACCATCCGGCTAACTTTAGAGGATGCAACTACTATCAAGAGATAAAGAACAAAATGAATTATCAAAATCAACGGCCATTATTATCGACGAATGAAATCAACCAAAACAACAACACCCTGCCAAGGTTTGCAGGCACCAATGAAAATAGTAGTACTAGCAAAACGTATGCACAAGCAGCAAATAAACAAAATGAAGAAACTAATAAACAGCAAACCCCGGTAAACAATTTACTGTCAATTATTTTTAATATGTTATCTCCGTATCTTGAACAGATAAAAAATTTTATAGTCACAAATGTTATCCCTCTGCTTTTTAATGTTAATGGTTAAAAAAAAAAGATCAATGTATCAAAAAATTATCAATCCTAAATTGGAACGCAAATGGTATCCTACGGCAAAGATCGATACTTATAGATTTTCTTACACGTAATTATGTAGACATAGCTTGCATAAGCGAAACACATTTAATAAGGAATCAAAAATTTAAAATTCCCGGATTTAATATATACAGATTTGATCGTGAAACAAATCATGCAAGTGGAGGATCAGCTATCATAATTAAGAAAAGCATACAACATACTCATCTGGACACAATAAAACCAACTTCTCTAGAAGCAGTAGCAATACAATTGGGGGATACCAGCGGAAAAATTTTAAAAATAATAGCAGCCTACAAGCAACCAAATAAGAAGTTGAATTACCAAGATATCGAATCCCTTTTTGACGGCAATAATGCAACAATAATGTTGGGCGACTTAAATTCTAAAAATAAAGCATGGAATTGTAGAACTAATAATCCAGCAGGCATACTCCTGTATGATACTACTAACAACAACGCTATACACATTTTAGCTCCAACCGAACCCACATATTATCCAACTAGAATCGATTATCAACCAGACATATTGGACATCGTGTTGATTAAAAACTTTACAGAGGTCATACAGCAGACGGTGCTTACTGAGTTGGATTCTGATCACTTGCCGGTGTTAGTTACGTTCTGCAGCCAACCAATTGTTAAACCACAGACCCCTTGCTTGATTCAGGGAAAAATCGATTGGGATCAATTTAGAACTGAATTAGATAATAAATTTAAGTGTCCATACAACATTACAAACAAAAACGATATCGAAATTGCAATTAGCGACCTTACCAGTGCAATAAAGACATCAGTTCGGAAAGCAACTCGGCATAATGCGCGAAGGCAAACACATAATCAAGTAGCAACGCCTCTACATATTTTAACATTGATTAAAGAAAAAAATCGAGAGCGCAGATTATGGCAAAGAACGAGAGATCCAGCACACAAGCAACTGTACACGCAGTTATCACATCAAGTCAAGCTTCATCTCGATCAGCATCACTACGACAATTATAACAAATATATTCAAGATCTGAATACTAACGATCCAACCTTATGGCGCACAACAAAGCGAATCTTAAATACACCAGAAATAATGCCCACACTAAGAGTTGGCAACCAACTGTATACTACAGAATTAGAAAAATGTAACATACTGGCGAATCATTTAGAAAACGTCTTTAAGGATGACAGAAATAATAACGAAATACAGCATGAAATTCACGAAAGTGTAAAATCATATCTGCTACAACCTAGTGACCAGAGCGACTTCGAACCCGCATCAGCTATTGAAATAGCAACGTACATCAAGCAGCTTAAAAACAAAAAAGCCCCGGGTCATGACATGGTTCCAAACATTGTACTAAAACATCTGACTAAAAAAACATTAGCTGCACTAGCAACCATCTTCAATGCATGCTTTCGATTGGGTTATTTTCCTAAAACATGGAAGCGAGCTCAAATTATCACATTCCACAAAACGGGAAAACCAAAAGCAGATCCCAGTAGCTACAGGCCAATTAGCTTGTTACCTACACTTTCTAAAGTCTTCGAAAAGGTTATTAAAACCCGTCTTCTTAACTTTGTCGAATCATATCATGTAATACCACCTCACCAATTTGGATTCAAATCACACCACTCTACGGTACACCAGCTTCACAGAATTACAGAGTATATAGTAGCAGGCTTCCAAAAGAAACAATATACATTAGCCGTGTTTTTTGATGTGGCCCAGGCATTTGATGGAGTGTGGCATTCCGGCTTGATCTATAAGTTAATCACACTGGAAGCACCGCGGTACCTAGTCCACATAATAGCATCCTTTCTGAGAGATCGCACATTCAATGTTAAAGTAGGAATAGAAGCTTCACCAATTAAGATAGCTGAAACTGGGGTACCACAGGGATCTGTCTTAGGACCCCTGCTGTATAATATTTACACCAATGACATACCCCAAGATGACACCTGCTTCACAGCAACTTTTGCAGATGATACTGCTAAGCTATCACAAAGTGAAAAATTGGAAGACGCTCTAGAGGCGCTACAACAAACAATTTGCGATCTTGAAGATTGGTGCTTAAAATGGAAGATCAAGCTAAACCCGAATAAAACAAAAACAAAGATTTATACTTTAAAAAGATATGCAAATCCGCTAAATATAAAAATCGGTGATCAAGAAATAGAATGGACGGATCGCAGTACTCCAGTCAAGTACTTGGGAGTATATTTGGACAGTAGACTGACGTGGTCCTATCACATTAACAAAAAACTAAACGAAGCATACTCGAGACTGGGAATGCTTTATCCAGTAATCGCTAAGAAGTCAACATTAAAAATTGAATGTGGTTCGCTGATATATAAATCAGTAATAAGACCAGTTTACTCGTATGCCAATATCATCTGGGGAACATCATCAAAAACAAACATCAATAAATTACAGCGTCTACAAAATAAAATACTGAGAATGATCTGCAACGCCCCATGGTTTGTAAGAAACGAACAGCTTCACGAGGAGCTGCAAATTCCTACAGTAAAGCAATTCAATGAAAAATGTGCGAAAAACTACTTTAACAAATTAGTGAATTGCTCAGGTGCGATCCATTATAACATTGGTGAAAAAACGCATAATTCCCGACTTAAAACGAAGCATTTGCCTCAGGATTGCCTTATTTGACTGAGTTGTAGTTTTGTGATAAAATTGATTTGTTAACTTTCATTGTGTTGATATGTATGTTATATGATTGTCATAAATATTGTGTATAGCTTGTAGCTGAGCCAATATAAAATAAATAAAAAAAAAAAAAAAAAAAAAAATACTTCACTAAAACATTAAAATTGAACAAACATTTTTTTTAAATAAATTATGTTTAATTGAGCATACATGTAAATTGTGTTGATAGCCACACTTTCGTTATTCGCTGTTATTTTGCTTATTACTCAAAAAATTTCATAAAAGTAATATTAATTAAAAGAGTACGCTTGGACACAGACCGCATTGTTTTTGGGAAAGAAAAAGTATTGTGCAATTTTTTAAGTAACAATCAAAATAACAGCGAATTGGAAAAGTGTGTTTTCCAACTTTGAGGATTCAGTCATTGCATAGCCTTTTAATTGAAGCCCAATCCACATTAATCTTCTTCACTGTCACTGTTAATGACTGCATTCACTTTTTCTACACCGAACAGTCTGGTGAGAATCGCGACTGGCCTTATATAAATTCTGGATAAATATCGAGAATTTGCTAAATAAAAAATCACGGCTACCATTTGCGAGCAGCATCCGACAGTGTGTCGACTATTTGGACAATCACAAACGTAAAACCGGATTCCTGAAGGACCTTGTGAATTCCGAGCATAATCGATGTAGCATTTATATGTCTCGACCTCACGAGAATCTGAATGATAGAATTACTCTCATTTTTTAAGTTTTTTTAAATAACTCATGATAATATTTTCATCTTCATCCATCATTTCGATCAGATATGATACAGCTTGAGGTAGTTGGAAGGAACCAGTGAAGAGAATCTTCAATTACTGATCTGGTAATTCTGGGAAATCGAGAATTTCAGCTGATGTTAATTTGCGAAATTGAATTTGAAGAGAATTTTGCATTTGCATTTTTGATAGTGTTGCAAGTGGAATTTTGAGATGATTTTTTTTTTAAATTTGTAGGGATTCCAAAGTAGAATTTTGTCAAATTTTCTTGTTATAGTCGGAAAATTCTACCATGGTTAAATAATTTCTTTTAAAGTTTATAAATTCGTATTTCGTTGAATCACGTCACAACTTTGAAGAGAATTTTGCATTTTTGATAGTGTTGCAGGTGGAATTTTGAGATGATTTTTTTTTAAATTTGTAGGGATTCCAAAGTAGAATTTTGTCAAATTTTCTTGTTCTAGTCGGAAAATTCCCCCATGGTTAAATAATTTTTTTTAAAATTGATAAATTCGTATTTCGTTGAATTTAACTGTGAAGGAATTCCAAAAATTATTTTCATATTTCTTAGGTGATTTTTGATTTTTCTGAATTTTTTGAGATTTTTCGGATATCTTTTAGTACAAGAAAAATGAAGAAATGTGAAAAAGCAGTTTTTTCCTTCTAAAATCCACAGGAAGTAAATTGAAAAGCTGAAATTTTGTACATGACTGTCTTTTTACATAACAAACTTTGAAAAAAATTGCCATCATGAAATTCAAAAAAGGCATTTTTAACATACTTAACTGGCCAGACCTTTTCATGGATTTGCAAAGGGACCGCGGGGGTAACAACCGAACTTATATGAAAATACGCAAAAATTTTGACAATAAAAAAAATTATTTCTCTTCATATAAGTTTGGTTGTTAGTAACAACAAAGAACCTGGGGGTAACAACTTGTTACCCCCAGGTTCTTTGCAAATCCATAAAATTTATAAGGTATTTAGCTTATAAAGGGAAATATCTGTGGTAGAAATTTAAAAGTGGGAGTATGTGCAGTTCTGGAGATATAAATTTCATGCGAACTATATTAATTTGTTAGTTGATGCTCAATTATTTTCGTAACAATGGATTGAATCAATAATAATATTTAAAATTATTAAATAGCTTGTGCGCATGCGCAGAAAATACAACTATCCTGAATTATTTGCTCGATGGTATAACTTCGGGCATTTTCAAACAAATTTGTCGCTGTTTTCACACAGCTGTTTTATATTAAAGTTCGGAAATCACTGTTTGTCCTGCAAGTAGATATTAGGGCGGTTTAGCCTGAAAAAATTTTAAATAGCGTGGAAACTTTTATTTTCTTTCTGGTAGTCAAAAAAATGACACGCTGGAGGAGCAGGAAGTTCAAAATTATTTCGTAATTTTTCTGTTGGTGAAAAATGTAATACAATGTTTTTAATTGCAGGTTTGGATGGTTCGACGAGCGCTTTGGAACGCGAAAAGTTGATCAATGAGTTTAATTCAAATCCGAAAATTCATTTATTTTTGGTGTCGACGCGTGCAGGATCTTTGGGAATCAACCTGGTTGGCGCTAATCGTGTTGTGGTTTTAGACGCTTCATGGAATCCTTGTCACGATACTCAGGCCGTTTGTAGGGTCTACAGGTATGGACAAAGGAAACCATGTTTTGTTTATCGGTTTGTTATGGATCACTGTTTGGAAAAGAAAATTTATGACCGGCAAATTAACAAGCAAGGTAATTATTGCGCATATTTCCTTTTTTGTGATAGTTTGTTACAAAGTAGGGTTTTTTCAGGTATGTCTGATCGAGTCGTGGACGAGTGCAACCCTGATGCTCATTTAACGATGAAAGACGTTAGCACGCTTTGTTTTGACGATGCAGAAGAAGATGAAGAGCGGGACTGGTCGTGTGTGAGGGACAACTACATCGATATTGTCTTGCAGAAAGTGTTGGAAGTTTATGGTAATCGTTTCACTAAGAAACCATTCCAACATGAGTCGCTTTTGGTGGACAGGAAAGATAAGCAACTTTCACTGCAAGAGAAAAGACTTGCAAAGAAAGGATACGAACGCGAAAAGCAGGCGGCGCGCGCACCTGCTTACAATGCACCTTCAGCTCGCAGTCACCGACCGGTTGCCTCGGTTCGCCCCATGCAACAAGGTGGTGAACGAACATCCAGGTGGATTCCAGCAGAACACTGGCAAAGGCAAGGAATGACGGCGGAAGAAATGACGTTGCCATTAGACGTCGTCATCCCTACCAATCAGCCTGATAAAGGTAACATAATTTTGAAGGCGGGGCAGAAGGTTCTTGTACTTAAATCACCCAAGGGGGTTTACATGCAACTTGAAAGTGGAAAAATTGTGGCGATTAAAACCGCAATAAAAGTGAGAGGAAAGGCGGAAGATGACGCACACAAATTAATGAAATCCGCCTTCCCACCTCAATTAAAACCTCCTCCACCCATCGTAACCCACATGGTTGCGGGAGGCAAACGCTTAGTGCGACCACTCAGTCCTGGTCTGGGAAAACTGAGCCCCCGTGGTATTCGACCGAATGTGCCAAGCCTTCAAGCACGACTGCAGAGCATCAGTCGTAAAGGCACAATGGTTAAAGCTAGCAAATTTTACCAGATGGGTTCCGAAATGTCGCCACCCAGCAATCATTCCAGAATAAATTTTGATGGGTTGCTAAATAAAGATGAAGAATTTGATGGCCTCAATGACATTTCGTTTTATAACAGGAAAAACGAAAATCCACGCTTGCCTCCACAAGCGCTCTCTATTAAAAACGACGCCCTGCAAAATCCACAAATTTCGATTTTAAAAAGCATGCAAGCGGCGGGACCCGGTCAAAAGCAACGGAAAGGGCCGAGCTCCGCCATACAACAATTGGAACGTTCTACATCAGCTATTATTTCGGAAACGAAACAAAGAATACAGGTGAGTGCAGTTTGGGGTGATTGTTTTAGGTTAGACGCGCATGAACGGATTAATGAGTTTTATAGGTGACAGTTTGAAAAAAATCTTTGTAAGTATAACTTTTAAGGCCATAGTTAACTTTGAATAATTTTAGGACATCACGGATGTGGCGGGGTCATATCAAGAAGACGAGAAGCTACAATCGTCATCGGAAACTTCGAGTTTGGCGCCTTTAGAAGGGGAGAGTTTGCAAGATTTGGACGCAGCCGTAGAAGATATAGAAGAATTGGATCAGCAGTATCACGAAGAAATGTTGGCTCACGACCCAAACGCTTCGGATTCGTCGACTTCGGTGCAGGTCGACTCAATTAAGACTGAAGCCGGTTCACAAGATTACAATTACAACGGCTACTACGCGGGATATAACAACATGCAGCATTATCCTCCTCCACAAAATTACGGTGCGTATCCTCCTCAACCGCCTCCGCCTCCCCCTCCGTACGATTACGGATATGCACAACCTCAACAGCCTCCGCAATACAATTATGGAATGTATCCTCCACAAGGTTACGCCACCCAACCTCCCCAGTATCCTCCTCCACCTCCGCAATATGACTACACGACTGCCGCACATCCGGTTTACCCCCCCTACTACACGCAACCGAATCCATATCCACCACCTGCATCACCTTATCCGACAAATTACCCAGCCACAGAGTATCAATACAACACTCCACCTGCAAACTCAACCCAAAATCAAGTTCCTCAGTCCAACACATCCTACTACCCCAACACGTAAAGGAATCTCTTGACATTCGCGTGCAATAAGAGTGTGAGTGTGTGATACACGAACAATATAAATTTATTTTGTGTGGCCCAAACGGAAAGTTTGAGTAAATCTAACTATGTGTCATGATGATGTGTATGAATCAACGTAGTTGAATAAATATTTATGTTGTGAGATGTACATACAGTTTTTTTTTATATTATAAATTCCAACGTAAATTATTATTGTTAATTATTTTCTTTGCGTTCGTAGTCGTGTAGGAAAATCTTACTTGTTTAGTTAGCCAAATATTTTATTTAATTATTATTAATTTGTAAGTATTTAATGAAACAAAATAAATTTTATCTTGACGGAGTCATAATTTGCAGTGCAGTTCTTCTGAAGGCCGCCATATTTTTGACATTATTTATTGTGTCACTTCCTATGGCCAAATTATTGCAAAAGTTGTGGATATTTCAACTACAAGGATTGTCAACTCTTGGTAATCTTCAATGTTCAAGGTGTTCTTCCGTTTATTGCATTCAACAGAACCTAGAAGTAGTAGTGGAATCTATTGTAAAGGGAAAGTTATATTTTGTGTTGTCACCTCAGATTTTTTTAATTTAAATTTACAGTATTCCACAAGCTTTCAGTTGAAATCTGAAGATGCTGTTCATTGCTAGTAATTACACCGCCAGATGGTGGTACAAACATTTTTGAAAGTTATTCTATTAATTTAATTTGCAAGTTTCTTGAGAATCGGTTCGAGGAAACAAAAACCAGTGCGGTAAATGTGGAGGAGGAGCGTGCCAGTGAAAATTTAACACCCCCTGCTTGCAAACATGGACTCGTCCTGACGAATATTCGTTTCTGCACATTAGCCTCTCCCAACCACTAGGTAAAAAACACGCTCTACTCACAGACAGATAAAGAAGTTATCACAGAGCCAAACTTGGTTCAAGATTTCATTAATTTGTAACTTATTTAAAATAATTCATACTTGGCCAATCCAATTAATGATTCGACACTGGAAAGGTTAATGGGCGTAACCCTCATAAAAATTTCTCCACATTTTTAGCCAGGAGAAACTAAATTAATTATTCATGTATGCATTGTTATGGTTAAAAACTTCAATGTTGTTGTAAAACAGCTCATTTTAGTGAATTTCCAAGAAGTGCGGCACGCACTGATCCCCACCTAACATTTTTGGCCCTCTTACAACAAAAGGTTGCCGACCCCTGCTCTACAAAATTTGTTCAGACTACTTTAACCGAAATTTGCATTACAAAGGAGATATATTATGAGAAAAACTAAATTTTGACTGGTTTTCAAGATGTGCCAGGGTTGAAAGTTGGGCGCAGTTGCGTAACTTCAAATTTTGGGCCCGAGAGCAAAAGCTCAATATTGAGAGGTGTGCGATTTAAAAAATCAAAATTTGGTTGCAATTTAAGGGGGTCCAAAGCATTGGGTATTTATGCCACTGTGCATACCTCCCCAGACCCTCTCTTGCACGCTAATTTCTTCACATTTTAAGGTGTTTAGCAGGCTTATCCCCCCCCTAGAAAATCGAAAAAAAAACACTTACAAATTAAATAAAATTAAGTATTCTATTATTTCTGTTCCTGACAAAAATATTTCCCCTGCCTGGAGGGTACCTTTATAATTATAACTTATAAGTAGAGACAGGATAGTTAGGCAAAATAAAACCTCTAAAAAGGCAGGCAAAAAGGCATTAAAAACAAGCAAAAAAGGTACAAAAAAGGCAAAAACCCTTTTTCAATAAAACTCATACAAATTCAAATTAATTCTCTTTATAGTCCAGTCAATAGAGACATTCGTTATAGGTGTGACTTTGCAAAAATTCTGCACAGCATTGTTATTTTCAGGATCGTTAAGTAGGCTTATAAAAAGCTTAAATGAGAATTATGAAACATCGAGCGCTAGCCGCCATCTTGGAAAACGCCTTTCGTATCATATCTCGGAAACGGCTTACTTTAGGATGAAAAACATAGAGACCTTTTTTGTAGATAATTGAATTTCCCATCTTTTTTGTTCGAAACTTTTTTTGATTCAACTTACCGTTTTTCAGTTACAGCTCGTACAGCGGATAACAGGAGATTTGCGACATTGAACGAGCTGTAATTGAAAAACGGCAAGTTTAATCAAAAAAAGTTTCAAACAAAAATGGTTGGGAAATTCAATTATCTACAAAAAAGGTCTCCATGTTTTTCATCCTAAAGTAAGCCGTTTCCGAGATATCATACGAAACGCGTTTTCCAAGATGGCGGCTAGCGCTCGATGTTTCATAATTCTCATTTTTGAATTTAAGTTTTTTATAAGCCTACTTAACGACACGGTGTAGAAACTTTATAGGAAAATATTAGACCCTGATTTTAATGGTATTTTAGTTGTAGGATTTTCTTAAGATGGCGCTGTTTCAATAGTTATTTAGAAAACTAAACAATAACTTAACATAAAT
This sequence comes from Rhagonycha lutea, assembly GCA_958510855.1. NCBI lineage: Eukaryota > Metazoa > Arthropoda > Insecta > Coleoptera > Cantharidae > Rhagonycha > Rhagonycha lutea. The sequence goes on along the minus strand of OY294041.1, from coordinate 27,723,052 downwards.
CATAGAATATCCTATAAGTTGGAATTGTAAGACGATTAATAAATTATAATAGTGAAAAATAGTTAAATTGAATGGAAATATAGTGGAATAATTTAGTTTAGTCAGATTTAGTTGACCCATGACACCCAGGGGGCGCAACGAAAAGACAGTATAAGACTGTCTACAATTTTAACATGGAAGTTTCCCTTCCAGGCCCGTAGCCAGGATTTCATTTCGGGGGGGGGGGGGCACTTGTAAAAAACCTTTTGTAAAATGTAAAATTTTCGGTTTTTCCCCTTCCATTTTCTTTGTCTTTTCAACATTTCGGGGGGGGGGGGCACGTGCCCCCCCTGGCTACGGGCCTGTTCTATTGTAATCTTTTATTCTATGCTTAACGATCCTGAAAATAACAGTGCTGTGCAGAATTTTTGCAAAGTTCATTTCTCTATTGACTGGACTATTATTTTTGTACCAACTTGTTACCAGAAGTTTTTCGATATTATCTACAGTTAAATTTGTTCTCCTACACTCAAAATTTGTTTGAATGTGGAGAACGATCTCTCCACATAGCAAGACGTGATAAGGGCAAATTTCAATGAACTTATCTGATCTGGAGTTAGCTCTAAATCAATATCGTCATTCGATATTCCTTGATGTATTTTAGAAATTTCCTGTATAATTTTATACGATGGATTTTTTCTAAAACATTATATTAATTTTTCTTTAAATTTTTTCCCTAGTGTCGATTCTCTGCTTCACCGGAGAAAGCTAATATAACAATTACATCCAAGTCAGTTTGGAATTCGTCAAGTAAGCATAAATAAAAGTAAGCACGTCGCCGAATCGTAGTAATTTGATAATGCGCGCTTCATAATCGAATGGAGACAGGTTTTGTTTTACTATTTACGTCTAGCATAACCGGATTATTTCAAGAATCGGATTCTACCGATTAGTAAAATTTGAATTTAAAAATTTTTATAATTAAATATAACATTTAGAAATTTTTAAATAAAATTAAGAACTAAATTTTAAAAAAGCAAAAAAGAAATATTTTGGTTTAAAAAGCATAAAAAAGGCAAAAAAAACCTCAAAATAGGTTAAAAAGGCAAAAAAGACTGGAATCCCCCCAAAAAGGCAAAGCAAAAATTGAATTTTTGAAGAGTACATGCTCTGAAACGGATTTTAAATTGGGTCTGCCTGAAATATTCAATTTAAAAAAAAGGCATTTTGCCTAACTATCCTGTCTCTACTTATAAGTAGAGATGAGATTTTTAGGTTTTTACCTTTTTTTTATTTTAGCTCCTATTTCGATGTTATTAGTACCAAAATTCGTTTCATGGAAAACTACATCATATAAGCCCTATTTGTTTTTGCCTTTTTTACCTTTTTTGCCTTTTTTTAATTTTTACGACCTTTTTTGAACTTTTTGGATAATTTTCTTTAATTACTAGTGAATTTATTGAAAAAATGTTATTCTTGACTATAATAATTTTACTAAAAATATTTATAAAAAATATTTTTTATTTGAAAAAAAATAAATTTTTATTAAAAAAAATAAATTTTTATTTAAAAAAATTAATTAGTTAATAAATTAAGGCCATTAAAATTTGAATATCTAATTGGTGGGTTTCGAAACTATGAAATACCAACCTAAAATAGCTTTTTTAGTGCCTTTTTAGGTACCTTTTTTTGACTTTATACGACCTAAAATAGCATTTTTTAGGACCTTTTTAGGTACCTTTTTTTGAATTTTAACGACCTAAAAATCTCATCTCTACTTATAAGTAAACAATTGAACAACCGGGTGCTATGGATTACCCCCCCCCCCGCCAGTCGTAGCAAACTAAGCTCAAAATGTATTCAGAAGAATTGAATTTGCGTCTTTATCAATTTTGAAGTCTTCTCGTTACTTCCTTGTGGTAAGCCTACCCAGGGACGTGCCCAACCAATTTTTTTGCGGTGGGGAATTTTCCAACTTAATTGATTAAAATTTTTCTTATTGTCGGTTTTACGGATTTTGCCAACTTAACCAAATTATGAGTGATTTTGCCAACTTTTTTCCAAATTCTTACAATATTGGGGGGGACAGCTCCCCTACCCCCTTAGGCACGTCCCTGAGCCTACCCTAGAAAATGGAATCAGCATTTAAAAAATGTGATAATACTGATAAAGTTAACTACATTATGCAGGTTATATTTCTAAAAATAAATTCCCTAAGAATATAGGGGGGGGGGGTAATTTTCTCACTATTTATACATGGGAAAGCTGTACAATCGCGTAACAAACCAAAAAAGTCGCACCTCCTATGAAATTGTTATGTAAAAACTAGGAGTAATGGAGTATTCAGTCCCTTAAACTGTAGGTCAACATACATCTACTCTATATATATAAAAAGATAAGACAAAATATGCAACGTTTTTATGCAACGTTTTTGTGCAACGTTTTATGCAACGTTTTTATGCAACGCTGAGAACAGCTATTGGACGACACCAAATCAACATTATAATCACATCAACGGATGAATCAAAGCAAAGCAAAAGCAAAAGTAAATGCAAAAGCTAAAGCAAATGCAAAAGCAAATGCAAAAGTAAAAGCAAAAGCAAATGCAAAAAAGCAAAACGTAAACGCAAAGCAAGGCAACAAAACCATGCGACGCAAAAACACAAAGATTGAAAGATGTATGTAAATGCAAAAATCCGTTTGGTGGCAAATTTGTTATTTTAGGTGGTGACTTTCGTCAAGTTTTACCTGTTATAAAATACGCTTCACCTGTGGAGATAGTCAATTATACTTTAAAGTCAACATCAATTTGGCCAAGCAGCATTATATTATTGAAAGTACCGAATAGCTGGAAATCTATAAATATAATTCAGGACATTTACAGCAATTCAATTGCTTCTAATGCCGATCTCTCCGACTGAATTATATTAGCCTGCCACAATGATGATGTTCGCACACTTAACAATAAAATATTAAATTTGGTCGAGGGCGAGATTCATACCTACTTAATTGAAGATACAGCTAAACATCAAGGAGTCGATCAAACTGATGAGGACATTCGGTTGGAATATGAAGTCGAATATTTAAATTCGTTGAATTTCCCTGGCTTTCCGGTACACAAATTAAAACTCAAAATAGGATCTGTTGTTATGCTAGCAGAGCTTTAACAAAGTTGGTTTGCTGTCGTGTAATTTTTGGAATAAGGAAATGGTTTGCTTGAGTTTTTGTAAATAATTTGAATTTAGTGTTTCGCGGTTTCGGGGAAGCCTAGAGAGCGCGAGCAGTGAAGAAGAAGACTTGCGTACGCCGTCCAAGTCGTGGACGGTCGACATTTTGATATCTGACGATTTTTAGTTGTAAAAATTTGACTTATTTGAGAATAAAAGACAAGTAAAGTTTGAAGCAGTGTTATTTCTTTTAAATTGAGAATTTAGAAGAGAAAATTTTGTGAATTATACTAAATGCAAGTGGAATTATTTCGGAAAAGGTATACAAGGTCGCTTGATAGTGGGCGATACTGAAAGATAACCGATTGAGCCAGCCGGGTAAGAAGGTGATTTCTCCGCCCGAATTGGAATTTTACGAAGAAGATTTGAAAATTCGATATTTAATATTTAAGGGTGGAAAATAACACTTCAACTTGGCTACCCGAACGTGCGGTATTTGGTGAACATTTTTTTGAATTCAATTTGGGATGATTAGTTTATGGTTGTAAATGTTCACCGCAGAACCGGCTGTTACCCTGAGATTTTTAGTAAGAAAGGTTTGACCATGGCTACAGGCTGGGATAAAATCGATCAAATTGAGTGGAGGCTTCAACAGCTGATAGAGCAAATGGCTGAAGACAGGAGAGAGAGGAGAACGAATAGAATAGAAGATAAAAGAGAGAGGGAAAAGAATAGGATCGAGGACAAAAAAGAATGGGTAAAATATTGTGAAGAATTGAGCAGAACAATCAGCAGTGCCAATTATGAAAAAAATGAAAATGAGGAAGAACTAGAAGATAAGAAGGAAGAAATAAGTTTAATAAAAGGAGAAACTTTAGCAGAAAAAGTGGAACTATCGGAAGAGATTGAGAAAAATGAAAATAAAGAAGACTTGAGAAATGAAAAAATGGAAGGAGAAGTAAATAAAGAAACGGGTCATATCGACGGCATTAATAAAAAATCCCGGATATTCACCAGAACACAGATGCGACGAATGAAATGGCGAAAGATGAAACATGGACGAAAAAGTAATTTTGAAAGAAGGTATAACAATAATTATTGTAAAAGGAAGAAAAATAAAATTAATACGAACATGATTACTTCATCCAAGATGGTTTCCGATGGAAATGATGTTGGGGAACGGGGGTTCAGCAATTTGGAAGGATGAAATAAAGGATGAAGAGGATATGCCGTCCAACAAAGTAATTTGGTACTTTGAAAAAGAAGAGTTGGGCTACAAGAAGAAGAAAATAAAGAAAAAGTGGTTTGGTGAAAAGAAGCGTATTTTTAAAAAGGAAGACGTCATGGAAAACAAAATGAAGGTCATTTTGGAAAAGTGGCAGTATCGGCGATCAAGATGGAGGGTGGCTAATCTAATCAAATATGAAAAGTAACCACGGACGAATAAAGAAGATTGAACAAATTTAAGGATAACCGCGATTTAAATGGAAAATGAATGGAACTAAATGTGTTTTGATAAAATTAAAAAAAAGTTTGTAAATATTAAAATTTAAAGAAGGAACTACACATCATGATAAAACTGAAAATCATAATTAAATAAAAGGCAATAGAAATTCGAACAAGTTAATAATAACCAATGTAACAAGTGAAAAGGACAATCTTCGAAAGATAAGCAGACGAAAAGTTTATAAATTGTATAACAAAATTTGAGAAAGTAAAAGTGTTTCCAAAAATTGAAAATTTGAAAAATGGATTAATTAATTGCTGCATTTTATAATAGTAAATTTGAAATTAGCGTTTATGGCAATCAAATGGAAAAATTTAATTTGAAAATTGATGGTTATTGAAGGAATTTGTCACTACGAAAATTGAAATTGGATGATTAGTAAAGAAATAGGTAAAAGAGTTTTAAATGATGTGTATTGCATATTTAAAAAAATTTGTATGAAGCTACAACTTTAAAGCAAAATTGATGAAATTATTTAAGGAGATGAAATTGTTAGTTGGAAATTTTAAAAATTAAGTAGTAGTGAAGGATTTTATTAAAGACGGGTCGATATGAACATTGAATATGAAAATGAAATTGCAGAACACTAGAAGAGAATCGAAATTATGAAAGGTCCGTAACGGAAAAAGAAGGAGCTTTGAAAAATTATGGAATAAAATTTGGAAGGATAAAAAAAATTTGCAGTTATTTTGAAGAAAGTTTTGGATCGAGTTATCTAAGAAATTGTTATTATTGCAAAGAAGTTTGGATGTCATTTATGAATTGTTTAGTGATCATTCGTCAAGATAGGTAGTTCGGGATGTTGATTAATTAATTAATTTAGGTGTGTAAATTAGATTGCCGCATTAATTAATTATTATTTACTTTTGAAGATGTTGATTTAGAGAATTTGCTACTTATTCCAAAAGCACGACGTTATGTGTCTTTCTTGAAATCCCTCCTGGATTTCTGCATAAGCCAGGATGGATTGCTGTCGTGTAATTTTTGGAATAAGGAAATGGTTTGCTTGAGTTTTTGTAAATAATTTGAATTTTGTATGTTTCGCGGTTTCGGGGAAGCCGAGAGAGCGCGAGCAGTGAAGAAGAAGACTTGCGTACGCCGTCCAAGTCGTGGACGGTCGACATTTTGATTTCTGACGATTTTTAGTTGTAAAAATTTGATTTATTTGAGAATAAAAGACAAGTAAAGTTTGAAGCAGTGTTATTTCTTTTAAATTGAGAATTTAGAAGAGAAAATTTTGTGAATTATACTAAATGCAAGTGGAATTATTTCGGAAAAGGTATACAAGGTCGCTTGATAGTGGGCGATACTGAAAGATAACCGATTGAGCCAGCCGGGTAAGAAGGTGATTTCTCCGCCCGAATTGGAATTTTACGAAGAAGATTTGAAAATTCGATATTTAATATTTAAGGGTGGAAAATAACACTTCAACTTGGCTACCCGAACGTGCGGCATTTGGTGAACATTTTGTTGAATTCAATTTGGGATGATTAGTTTATGGTTGTAAATGTTCACCGCAGAACCGGCTGTCACCCTGAGATTTTTAGTAAGAAAGGTTTGACCATGGCTACAGGCTGGGATAAAATCGATCAAATTGAGTGGAGACTTCAACAGCTGATAGAGCAAATGGCTGAAGACAGGAGAGAGAGGAGAACGAATAGAATAGAAGATAAAAGAGAGAGGGAAAAGAATAGGATCGAGGACAAAAAAGAATGGGTAAAATATTGTGAAGAATTGAGCAGAACAATCAGCAGTGCCAATTATGAAAAAAATGAAAATGAGGAAGAACTAGAAGATAAGAAGGAAGAAATAAGTTTAATAAAAGGAGAAACTTGAGCAGAAAACGTGGAAATATCGGAAGAGATTGAGAAAAATGAAAATAAAGAAGACTTGAGAAATGAAAAAATGGAAGGAGAAGTAAATAAAGAAACGGGACATATCGGCGGCATTAATAAAAAAGCCCGGATATTCACCAGAACACAGATGCGACGAATGAAATGGCGAAAGATGAAACATGGACGGAAAAGTAATTTTGAAAGAAGGTATAACAATAATTATTGTAAGGAAGAAAAATAAAATTAATACGAACATGATTACTTCATCCAAGATGGTTTCCGATGGAAATGATGTTCCCCGTTCAGCAATTTGGAAGGATGAAATAAAGGATGAAGAGGATATGATATATATGATATGAGGATATGAAAGTAATTTGGTATTTTGAAAAAGAAGAGTTGGGCTACAAGAAGAAGAAAATAAAGAAAAAGTGGTTTGGTGAAAAGAAACGTATTTTTAAAAAGGAAGACGTCATGGAAAACAAAATGAAGGTCATTTTGGAAAAGTGGCAGTATCGGCGATCAAGATGGAGGGTGGCTAATCTAATCAAATATGAAAAGTAACCACGGACGAATAAAGAAGATTGAACAAATTTAAGATTTTAATTTAAGATTTAAATGGAAAATGAATGGAACTAAATGTGTTTTGATAAAATTAAAAAAAAGTTTGTAAATATTAAAATTTAAAGAAGGAACTACACACATCATGATAAAACTGAAAATCATAATTAAATAAAAAGCAATAGAAATTCGAACAAGTTAATAATAACTTAATAACCAATGTAACAAGTGAAAAAGACAATCTTCGAAAGATAAGCAGACGAAAAGTTTATAAATTGTATAACAAAATTTGAGAAAGTAAAAGTGTTTCCAAAAATTGAAAATTTGAAAAATGGATTAATTAATTGCTGCATTTTATAATAGTAAATTTGAAATTAGCGTTTATGGCAATCAAATGGAAAAATTTAATTTGAAAATTGATGGTTATTGAAGGAATTTGTCACTACGAAATTGAAATTGGATGATTAGTAAAGAAATAGGTAAAAGAGTTTTAAATGATGTGTATTGCATATTTAAAAAAATTTGTATGAAGTTACAACTTTAAAATGTAGCAAAATTGATGAAATTATTTAAGGAGATGAAATTGTTAGTTGGAAATTTTAAAAATTAAGTAGTAGTGAAGGATTTTATTAAAGAAGGGTCGATATGAACATTGAAGATGAAAATGAAATTGCAGAACACTAGAAGAGAATCGAAATTATGAAAGGTCCGTAACGGAAAAAGAAGGAGCTTTGAAAAATTATGGAATAAAATTTGGAAGGATAAAAAAATTTGCAGTTATTTCGAAGAAAGTTTTGGATCGAGTTATCTAAGAAATTGTTATTATTGCAAAGAAGTTTGGATGTCATTTATGAATTGTTTAGTGATCATTCGTCAAGATAGGTAGTTCGGGATGTTGATTAATTAATTAATTTAGGTGTGTAAATTAGATTGCCGCATTAATTAATTATTATTTACTTTTGAATATTGTTATTTATTTTTGAAGATGTTGATTTAGAGAATTTGCTACTTATTCCAAAAGCACGACGTTATGTGTCTTTCTTGAAATCCCTCCTGGATTTCTGCATAAGCCAGGAAGGATTGCTGTCGTGAAATTTTTGGAATAAGGAAATGGTTTGCTTGAGTTTTTGTAAATAATTTGAATTTTGTATGTTTCGCGTTTTCGGGGAAGCCGAGAGAGCGCGAGAAGTGAAGAAGAAGACTTGCGTACGCCGTCCAAGTTGTGGACGGTCGACATTTTGATTTCTGACGATTTTTAGTTGTAAAAATTTGATTTATTTGAGAATAAAAGACAAGTAAAGTTTGAAGCAGTGTTATTTCTTTTAGATTGAGAATTTAGAAGAGAAAATTTTGTGGATTATACTAAATGCAAGTGGAATTATTTCGGAAAAGGTATACAAGGTCGCTTGATAGTGGGCGATACTAAAAGATAACCGATTGATCCAGCCGGGTAAGAAGGTGATTTCTCCGCCGATTCGATATTTAATATTTAAGGGTGGAAAATAACACTTCAATATACATCGATAGGCCTTTGTTTAGTCATGGACAGTTGTATGTAGCATTATCAAGATGTCGAGCGAAGGATGGAATACAAATTCAAAGTGAAAGCGACATAAAAAATATTGTATGTAAATAAGTTTTATAACTTGAAGTTATTAGGGCCGCAAAGCGGCCCTGGGGGGTTGGGCCGCGTTAGCGGCCAGGGGGGCGGAGCCCCCCTAGTAAAATATAAAGAAATGTATGAGAAACCGGGGGGGTCTGGGGGTATGGAAAGTGGTAAGCAAGTAACCAGGCAAAAATCAAATTTGCGTGGTTCTGATAAGTCGTCTGGTTACTTATAATTATAACTGGGGGTATTCAATACCTGGGGGGTTTCCCCCCAGCTGTAAGTAACAAGACGACTTTTCAAAATTGATACCACGCAAATTTGATTCTTGAAAAGTCGTCTGGTTACTTACTCATAACTGGGGAGTATTCCATACCCCCCAGGCCCCCCGGTTTCTCATCCATTTCTTCAAACTTTATACGACATGTGATCCTACAGTAAAAGGCTCTACGCTCAATATTTTCAATTTCTACGTAAAAATTTTATATCATCTGCAGAAAAGTTTATGCGTTGCGTAAGTCGTCTGGCTACTTAAAGCTGCGGGTATCTATGGAACCCTCGGGTCCTCGGATATATGAGTTGGTTCCTGTGGTGCGTCGATAGTGAAATGATAATCTTCAGCCGGTTCTTTTAGTCTTTTGCTTAGAGTGTTTGTTATTTTTGAGTGCCAATTTGAGTGTTTGGCGTTTAGATTCCCAGCAACTAAGCTCTACTGCTACCAGCTCTGTGCGTGGCTAAAGAATTAACACGTATGGCACTGGCCTGTTTTGGTTTTGGCGTGTGAAGCCTCTACATTTATGTCGATAGGCAGGATTTTATCTTCATTGAAGATATTGCGGTTTGCTTCGGTTTTGTTCATAGTGACCATGATGAGAGGGGGGGGGGGTTCTCCCGTCCCATTCTCTTCTCATCCAGGCCACCATGATGCATTCGTATCCTTTGTTTGCCAAGTCGTCTTGGACCAGTTGGATGTCAATATCGCTAGGAATGCCCCCAATAATCACTTTTAGGGTTTGTCATCTTTTAATTGGTGATAATACCATATCCGCCTGTTTCTGGGGTAAGCGAAGTGCTTATAGATCGCCTGTTCGAAATTTAAATTAAAACTATTGCATTTTTTAATATATTGTGGTGATATTTTCGGTCATTTAGGGGTGCAAGCGAACAAATAAGGGAGTAATTTAATTTTATTTGATTTTTGATTCAGTAATCAGTTGATTTGGCTGATATGAGAATAGAATTTGCATCAAATTTACAAAACAATTTTACACATAAAACAAAACATTTCTGAATTTATTTGTGAGGTACAAAGTTTGTGACACGCCTTGTGTATGATTTTCATTTGAAATTAGCGCCAAAGTCCTAGAAAATGTAAAGTGTGAATAACAGTTCAGTGCGTACGCAATTAACGACGTTGTGTTACCTGTCAATAGTATCAATTTTGGCTAACAAGGAACAAAATTCCCACCATAAAAATTTGTTTTTGAAAAACTTTGAGAGGGACAGAAAGTCAGCGAGCAAGAAATGAGGCCAGTCTCTTGGTGAAACTCAAGCAGGGAACACGTGAAGTTCTCCTGTGAAGACCAAAGCAGGAACACGTGCTTGCCAGTTCTTTGGTGGTCTTGAAAGGAAGTACTCATAAAAACTTCTGGTTGATCCAGGGATCAAAGAAGTGAGATTTCGTGATTTCACTAAAAAGTGAATAATTTGCGAGGATCAAGTTCTCGCGTAGTTACTAATTATTATCCATAATTAATGAACAGTTGTGTATTTCAAACGTAATAAGGTATTAGCTAATTGAATACCTGTAAATGAAAAGTGATTATAAAATTCCACACGTGCTCCTGAAATTGGAGATTGACTTCAAATTTGGAACATAGCCGGAGTCTGGAACATATGTTGCTCTCAGGACATAAGAACAGGAGGAGATTACTGACGACTCGACTTGTAGTGACACAAAGAAGCAAATGAAAAATTACCAGTTTATAACAAGGTAGAAAATTTGTCCTTTATTTTTAATGAATCCTAATAAGAACAACGATTTGTGTTGTCATTGGATTAGTTAAAAAATTATTATTAATTTGATTTATAATTTTGTACGACACACAAATAATGAGAAATCCAAATTTAACACCTGAATTTGACAAATTAAATGTAATTTCGGATTTCTTGATTATTACACCCTACACATTTGGTTTAAGACAAATTTATTGCCTTTAGAAAATTGATGCAAATTTTCACAATTCATTTTTTTGGTTTAATAAATTATGTGGTTTTCGAATTACTCTCTTTTTATTTTGTCCGTTGAATCCATCTACCCTGTGGAAGAGAAAAACTCTACTCCGGCGTAACGTTAGTTTTTGGGGTCTTTTTGGGGTGAGTATTCGTTTAAAATCAAAATTTTGGTTCTTACAGATGGCGCATTTTTAAATTAAAAATTTAATTTAATTGCCGATTCAAAACTGAAGGCCCCTATTATTAAACATTTTAAGTTTTTTAATTTAAAAAAGGCACCATCCGTAAGAACCAAAATTAAAATTTTACAAAATTTTAAATTAAAAAATCACAATGATTAAAAATAGGCGCCGCCTATTTGAAACATTTTGACTTTTTATTTTAAAAAAGGCACAATCTTCTGCCGTTCTTACGCCGAATAAAAAATGAAGGCGCCTATTTTTTTACATTTTTATTTTTTAATTTAAAATTTTAATTTTGGTTTGCTTGGCAAGCTCCCCCCAACCCCCTTGGGCATAATAAAATAATATGCATTTATTCGGTAATTTAAAAGTGTAGATTTTTAACCTGCAAAGTTTTCTTTTCAATTATTTACGCTAGTCGACACATTTGAGCGTTTGAATTTGGCGCCTAAGCACAACTAACGGAAGTGTACGGTTTTGGCGCCACAAACAAGCGGAAAATGTCGAACATCTGTCAAATTATAATTAAGCATGGGCGCTAGTTAACGAGTCGTGGATCACCGGTGTTGTTACGTTAATAATAAATTCGTTTGTTTAACTTTTAATTAAATAAGAATAATAATTACTTGATACGTTCAAAATTTTAGCAGCATGGGTTCATATTTGTCGGAGCCCGTGGTTGAAAAACAATCGTCGAACGAAGCCAACGATAAATTGAGTTGCGGTGCCAGTTCTATGCAAGGTTGGCGGGTTACTCAAGAGGTAAGTCCGCGTTTTGCTTCACCGATCTTTTTTTAACCTTTTCCCATTTCTTAGGACGCTCATAATTGCATTTTGGATTTCGATAAAAATACGGCATTGTTTGCCGTTTACGATGGACATGGGGGCCACGAAGTGGCCCTGTATTGTTCGCAAAAGCTTCCAGAGTATATAAAAAATACCGAGGCCTACAAGAACGGCGATTTCGAGAAAGCCTTGATTGAAGGCTTTTTGGGATTCGACGCTACCATAGCGTCGCGCGAAGTGGTTGCTGAATTGCAGATATTGGTAGGGAAGAAAGAACCTCAAGACAGTGATTGTAGTGATTTGGAAGATAATGTTAGTAATTTGTGCGAGGAGGCTTCCATGCCTTTGGAAAAAGTGATTGAAAAATACACGTCGAATGCGAAAAATCCTGGTCTTTTAAATGTGCAAAAAGATGGTGAAAAGCTTCCGGGATCTCCTTACTTGAGGGCACGAAAAGATGGGGAAAGTTCTTTAGGAGCGGGTTCTTCTGGAATTTGCAAACCGGTAGTTAAAGCGGTGGAGGAAGTCGTTCAAGAAGGTTCAGGTATGTTGATCTATTTTATTTTTAGTGGTTGCAAAGTTTGCTTCATTTTGAGGTTATGTGCGCATTTTAAATTAGCGTCGGGTTCATAATTGAATATTTGCATTGTAATAGTGAAAAATTTTGGTTGGTGATATTTTTTCGCTATTTCGCCAACAGGATTGCCACGCATTCGCTTTTTTAAAAAATTACTATACAGAGTATTCAGCATAAGCAGGGCCGTTCCTAGGGGGTATTGCGCCTGCATGCAAGAAAGTTTTTCCGCCCTTTATGCTAGATGGGCTATGAAAAATCAACCGGGAAATTGTCTGATGAGCAAAAAAAAAAGTCAAAGATTTAAATAAAAAGCCAAAAAAGACCAAAAAGTAGTCTAAAGCAATTACTTCTCTTAAATTTCGTCCAACATTTTTAAAATTTTAGCAATTCTAAATTTAACAAATTTTCTGTGTATCTAAAAAAATTCTTATCTCTCTCCAAAATGCCGCCCCTTACTTTTGCCGCCTGCATGCGGGGCATGCACTGCATACCCGGTAGGAACGGCCCTGAGTATAAGAATGCCAGAGAAGAGGAAGAATTGTTAACCATTTTATAATTACCTCTAGATGCTGAAATTTTTCTTAGCTTTCAATACAGACAAATTGTTTTTTAGTTGTCACTTTGTAATTATCATTTTTTAATGACACCTTTTTATGCTGATTTTTGATACATATTTCAGACTTTAAGATTATACTTAGTTGCTTTTGAAATTTGTAACGCTTTTGTTTTGTTTAGTTCACTATTTAACCACGAATCATTTACCCATTTTTAGTTTTGCGAAACAAAATTATTGTGTTTGATCAAGGGCAAAGAAGCCAAAGAGAATTATTTTAGTGTTTGAATAAAATTTTCCTGTGAACTTCTCTGATTTTTGCCTTGCAAGTAGATATTGGGGCGATTTACCCTGAGAAAATGTTAAATAGCGTGGAAAATTGTGATTTTTTATTTTTTGAAGGTTGTTTCCTTATTTCCTAAATTAATTTTTTTTTTTAAATAATCCTTACGTAAGATGGGGGGTTCCACAATCTTATGTACCCTTACGGGGGGGGGTAACAACTTGCAAAAATCGTCCTTGCGTAATTTGGACGCTCCCAAAGTCATTTTGTTACTTGTGCTGGGGGGTATTGGTTTTTTTTTAGGGGATCTAACATGCTTCTGCCCTAGAATATAGAAAAAGCACTTAAAAATTAGATGAAATTAAGTATTTTATAGTTGATGTTCATGAATAAATCTCAGCTTAAGAGGGAACTTTTTAAAAGTAAATTATCGAAAATCTGGGGGGAATACCCCCCGTCGTAAGTAAGAAAAAGATTTTTTGTCAAGAAATAAATTTGCGTCTTTATCTAATTTAAAAAATGATCTATGAGTACTAGGGGTATTCCAGACCCCCCCCCCCCCCGGTTTCTTCACATTTTGTTGGGGGTCTAACGGGCTTAGCCACCTTGAACGAGAAAATGGAAACAAAACACTTCAAAAATGAGATAAAATTAAGTATAAAATTTCCCCCGACTTTGAGGGTACTTTCAAAAGTAAACAATAGGGGGGTTGGGGGGTAATGGAATCCCACAGCCGTAAGTAAGAAGAAGATATATTCTCAAAAATTAAACATTTTAGGGGGGGTCTAGCGCGCTTAGCCAGTATAGATAAGAAAATAGAACAAAATTCTTATAAGTTAGATAAATTTAAGGTGCTAGAAAGACTTGGTAAATATATTGCTGTTATTCTTGTGAACATTGCAAAAATAGTGAAAAAAATCTAAACGAAAAGGGGGTAGGTTTTGAGGGGGTTAAATTGGAAATTTGTTAATGTTAAATCTGTGAACTTCAAAAATAGTGAAAAGAATTAATCACAAAGGGGTTATTTTTGAGGGTGGGTCAGCAACAAAATAGATCTAAATGGGCCGTTTTTTAATTACGTTTTGGGGGAAGGGGTATAGGAAATCTTACGGACCCTTACGTGGGGGGAAGGGGGTCCGACTTATTCCCTACGTAAGTTTTTTAAGGGTGCGATTTTAAGGACTGTTTCAAAACTTCAATTACATTTCAATATTAGTTATAGATACAGCAATAATTTTTTTTTAACGGAAAGAGGAGAATTTTTTGAAGGTTATGATATAATTTTTAATCGGTTTTGATAACAGATTAATATTTTGGTTACAGTAATTAGCGACTTTATATCAAAAACCTACAATTAATTAAAATGTTAGTTTAAAATGGTTAGTTGTTAATTCGTGATATTAAATTAATTGATATATTTTATAAGTTATTTGTATTATTCTGACGAAGGGTGCATAGTACTTCAAAGCTCATAAATATAATACCTATTAATTTAATTCCATTCCTTCGTAAATTATTAAAATATATCAATTAATGAATTTCAAGTATTGTAACACGTAAATGAAGTTTCGTTTCGACCATAATTTGAATGATTTAAAAGGATTTTAAAACCAATGAAAATTTACTTTCATTCTTTTCAACCAATGAAATAAAAAACACCTGCGCCACTTGATGAAAAGTTCTCATCATAATGATAGATCGGGCCCTTAAAATATTTTTTTTAAATTAAATTTAAAAATAATTTTGTTTTAAATAATCCTTACGCAAGATTTGCGGGTGGAGGGGGTTGCCACAATCTTACCTAATGAGGGGGGGGGGTCTGGCAATTACAAAAATCGTTCCAATTATCGGGATATTGACTAAAATTATGTTTAAAATGTGAAAAAAATACAATTTTATGGGGGGGGGTCAGCAATAAAAATTTTCTTCAAAATATTTGCAATTTTGTAAATGTATTAGTGTTAAATTTGTGAATATTGGCAAAATAATGGAAAAATTCTAAACTAAAAAGGGGCACGTTTTTGAGAGGGTTGGTTTTAAGGCGCTTCTCTGGTAGATAGGGGTTAAACAAGTTAAGATTGTGCTGTTAATAATTGCCTGTCCAGAAAATTTTTGTGAAGAAGGTAAATGACGTCATCAAAATTCAAATGCAATTTTTATTGATAAAATAATTATTTATTATCAATTTTGTACCGAAAAGAGAATAAAAAGTTCTTCTCAATTGACTTTTCCGCTAATAAAGTTACAAAAGGGGTCACTTTTTTAAAAGTGTCCTGAATAGCAATTTTTTTTTTCAATTTCAATTTTTTAATTTCAGGTTCTAAATCCAAGGATTCTAAAGCAAATGGTTCCGGATCGGCCGAAATTGAACCGAAAAAAGAAGAAACAGAAATTGAGGTTAAACCAACTCTCAACGGCGAAGCTGCTGAGCATGCACCTGAAACAGAGTCGAAAGAAAACGGTCAAGTGAGTCCTAAAAAGGGTAAGGCCATCATGAAAACTAAAGGCGTGATCGATCAATCAAATTTAAAACAAACTAGACCCAGAAGGAGCGCCCAACAGCTTTACGATAATTTGCTCGATCTTGGTTCGGAAAGCGAATCTGAAGACGAAAACGATCAGACGTTTCAAGGACCCAACGGTAGGTTTAAAAATTGTGTTTGCTTTGGTAGACTAAAATGTGGGTGAAATTGTAGAGGACAGTTCGACTGACGACGAAGAGGAGGGTAACTTGAACAACGTCGATGACGAAGAGGAGGACATTGAAGAAGAAGAAGATGAGGATGATGAAGACGATGATGAAGTTGACGAAGAAGAGGACGACTGTGAGATGGATCTTGAGTTCGCAAAAAATATGTGTGAAGAGCCTGGTTCCGATAGCGGATGCACGGCGGTTGTCGCTTTGTTGCAAGGAAATAAGTTGTACGTCGCGAACGCGGGGGATTCCCGCTGCATAGTCTGCAGAAATGGTAATTTACCACCTTTTCTCGACTTCTTTTCATTATTTTTTTGGTTTACAGGAGAAGCGGTCGAAATGAGTATCGATCACAAACCCGAAGACGACTTGGAGTGTAACCGAATCATCAAAGCCGGTGGAAAGGTGTCATCCGACGGTCGCGTTAATGGAGGACTCAATCTTTCCCGCGCAGTCGGCGACCACGCCTACAAACAGAACAAAGAGCTCACCGATCGGGAACAAATGATCACTGCTTTACCCGACGTCCGCACTTTAACCATCAATCCAAGTGAAGACGAATTTATGGTGCTCGCTTGTGACGGAATCTGGAACTTCATGTCCAGCCAAGAAGTTGTCGATTTTGTCAAGCCAAAACTTGCTGAGAACGCAGAAAAGTTGTCCCACGTATGCGAGGAGGTATGTAAAATTCAGTGAATTGGGGGAGTGGCTTATATTACTATTTCTTTTGTGATTGGTTTACTGCATCTTGTTTTTTACAGCTTTTTGATCACTGCCTAGCACCGAACACTTTAGGAGATGGAACGGGGTGTGATAACATGACTGCCATGATCATCAGGTTCAACAGCAGTTTGAGCAAGAGGCCGGCAAGTGACGAGGAAGAGGAATCTTGCGTAAAGAGAATTAAAGTTTCCGAAACTGAGGAAAAGACAATTTCGACATAACTTGTGCGTCAAACTTTTTTGTACAAACAAAAGTTCAAACTTGTGTATGTTGTGTGAAGAGGGAGGTTATTATAATTTCAAACTTGTAACTTTTTTTTAATATTAGCGGCATTTGCATTAAATGTTCAAAATTTCAGTTCCTGAGGATCTGTTGACTCGATAATAATTTGTAGTTCGTAGTTATATTATGATTTGTAATTAATTGTCTTGGTTTGCTGTACCACTAGAAGAATATTTTTTTATTATGTTTTCATTACTGGGGTGCATTTTTGTGCAACTAAAGGTGGTCACTTGTAAATAATTGTCTTTGTATGTTTATGTGCAAATGCTGTACATTTGCTTTCTTACCCAGAAAAACCGTGCTACAATTTTTATAATTTTGATTTGACCCCTTTCCCTAATTGTACTTCTTAATATTATTATTACAACTTCTACATTGTAACCTTTAATTTTTATGTAAAAGTAAAATGTAATTACTTTTTCCACATTTTTTATTAGTACAGTAATTAAATTATTTCATTAAATTGTCGCCGTTTTATTGTGCATGAGTTAAACGATTTATTATTTCATGCTGTTCCATGTCCGTCTTTTGCAAGGACGTCATTTGAACTTTTAACCTTTCCAATTCCATCGACCTTTCGATTATTAGCGCCTAAAAACACACCTAGCATTAATTCTATTTTATTCTTAAGTCCCAGTACAAAAACGCACCTGCAATTGTTGAACTTTCACTTCCTTCTCCTTAGCCATGCTTTGTAGAATATTTCGCGCACCGATCGCCTTAATTTTTTGTTTTTCCACTTCCTGGGACAGTTTTTCCGTTAAATTGATAAAACTGTCCGTTATTTTTTGAAATTCGTCGATTTCTTAAAATTTGGTGTTTACTTTAGTGTAACTTTTGTGTTCGTACTTACTTTCCACGTAAATCTTGCACTCGTCGTTGAGATCGCTTGTTTGCTTTGATGCCTCTGGTTCTAAAATTCGAATCTTGTCCACCTCGTCAAAGAAAATTCCTGCAGCAGTAAGAGAATCCATCTTCTATTTAAATTATGTTTGCGTTTTGAGTGTTGTCATAGTTACCATGTATGACTATTCCAGCTGAAAATTGATCCAATCAGAAAGACCGAATTTTCGCGCGCAATATTCAATTTGGAATGTTGCTCATAAATCTATATTAATTTTAGTTTAGCGGGCTTATCCACCTTAAAATATAGAAAAAAACACCATCTCCCCCCCCCCCAGAGCCCTAAGGTTTCTTCACATTTTAAGGGGTCTAGCGGGCTTAACCACCCCCCGACGAGAAAAAAAAAAACACTTTGAAAATGAGATAAAAGTAGGCATTGATTAGTTTATGTTCCTAAAAATCTTCTCTTGACCTGGAGTAAATAACCGAAAACTGGGGGGTATATGAATACACCCAGCCAAGGAAGTAAAAGATATTTTCTCAAGAATTAAATTTGAGTTTATATTAAATTGAAAAAAATCATCTTGTTATTTCATTCCATCCCCCCCAGACCCTTTACATTTTAGGGAGCATATAGCGGGCTTATCCAGTATTATTAGATAAGAAAATAAAACAACAGTCAGCAACAAACATTTTTTAACATATTTGGAACACTGCCAAAAAAGATGAAAAAGTATGTAAGGGTTTGGGAGGAAGGGGGTTAATTTGCATTTTTATCAAATTTGAAAAGTCATCTAGTTACTTGTTCTGGGGGGTATTCCAGACCCCCCGGTTTCTTCACATTTTAGGGGGTCTAGCCGGCTTAGCCACTACAGCAGCGCCGGATTTAACCAAGTCGCCGCTGTACGCACAAAATTTTAGCCGCCTTCTAAAGGGAGTTCTAATGCGAAAAAAAAGCATACATTTCTGAGAAATATAAAAATTTTATAATGTAAACACACGCAATGATTTGCAACTTTTACAACAGAATGTACTTGAGAAATAACTCAACGTTCATTGGTTCAAACAAATATTGTTTCTGTTTACTTTTTTTCTACGGGGGGGGGGCGCCAAATTGAGATATCGCACCACCTAAAAATCTTGCTAGAGCCGCCGCTGACTACAGATAAGAAAATACTATAACAAAACACTTAAAAATAAGATAAAATTAAGTAATGATTAGTTTATGACAGGGCCGCAGCTAGACATTGGCCATGGGAGGGTTTTCTCCGAAAAAAAAGTTTTTCTATGCCATGGGAGGGGTTTTCGCGCCAAAAAAAAGTTTTAGACCCTTTTTTTAATATCTCGCTCACCCATGGTGGGGGGTAAACCCCCCCCGTATATACGGCTCTGGTTTATGATCCTAAAAAGTCTTCCCCTAACCTGGAGCGTTGAAAGTCATCATCCTACAGTCGTTTTGCTTCTTAACAGAAGCGTCGTGACCCTGACATATTGGTGGGGTGATTTCCCTTACCCATAGTCCACAGATTAATTTTGGACTTTTTAGATCATTAACATTTAAGGATTTTCGTGGCATAATTACTCTTGGTGGGTTGCCATTGCCTTCCGAGGGGAGAACGGTCAGAATAAAGTTCTTAGTTCATTCGGATTAGAACCGGGTATTTAGAGTTCATAGTCAACTCGCGTTACCATACTGTGCTCCTACCGTCTCCAATACGGAAAACCGGGGGGTCTGGGGGATATTCCGATAATATTCTCAAGAATTAAATTTGTATTTATATCAAATTTGAAAAGTCATCATGGAATTCCATATCTCCCAGAAGCGTCGTGACCCTCAAATATTGGTGGAGTGGCTACCCTTCCTCATAGTTCACAGATTAATTTTGGACTTTTTAGATCCTTAACATTTAAGAATTTTCGTGGCATATTACTCTTGGTGGGTTGCCATTGTCTTCCAAGGGGAGAACGGTCAGAATAAAGTTCATACTTCACTCGGATTCGAACCGGGTATTTAGAGTTCAAACCGGGGGGTCTGGGGGGTATGGAATACCCCCCAGCCATAAGTAAGGAAAAGATAATATTCTCAAGAATTAAATTTGTATTTATATCAAATTTGAAAAGTCATCTCATTTATTCCATACCCCCCAGACCCCCCGGTTTCTTTGCATTTTAAGGGGTCTAGCCACTATAGATAATAAAATAGAACAAAAGAAAGAGATGATTTTTCAAATTAGATAAAAACGCAAATGAATTCTTGAGAATATATTATATTATTCTTCTTACTTACGACTGGGGGTATCCATACCCCCCCCCCCCCGACACTCCGGTTTCACGCCTATTTCTTCATATTTTAGGAGTATACATTTGTCTAGTTGAACTATGTTTTTATTTGTGTAAATAAGTGTTTAAAAAAATCTTTTGTTCAAACTGGCCAGGAGAGGGGGTAGTGCAAATTAAAGCGCTTACCACAAGCGCTCTTTACCCTTATTACGGCTCTGGATGAGGGGTAAATACAATTTGTTTAGCACATTTTTTCTAAACAACTAAAGTACAATTTTTTAATTTGTAGTTTTTAGCCTTTTTTTCGATTTTTTGTAATCTATAGGGGGTCATTGTAATTACTCCCCTTGGTAGCCACTAAAGAGTTAAAATTTTCAAATTCGAAATTTTCTGTGACTAAACTTTTGAGCATCGCCTCCGCTGTCCTGGATGTTATTGTACAAAATCAGGTGCATATAGGAGCGGGGGGGGGTCAGACGGCAATTGCGCAGGCGAAATTTATTAGAAATTCTAATTGCTGGTCAGGATTGTGCTGTAGCTTTTTTTACTGTTTCTTAAATTTCTATAGTATCTTTTCCCTTTTTTTAAAAGCTTTTATTTAACTTGGTGTGACCGTCGTCCGTCGTCCGTCCCTTGGACTTTTTGGAGGCCGTTTTTAACCAACTTCCTGAAGTCCTAGAGAGCTGAAATTTGGAACATAGCTTTCACTTGCAGCGAATTTTCATATATTAATTTTTTGTCCCAAAATTCCTCGAAATAAGCGAAAAATCGGGAAAAAACTGAAATACTAAAGCGCATGCGTGGCTGCGCATTGTACAATTTCACCATACAGGGTGAAAAGTAACATTACTAAATCGGATTCGCATTTTTAAGGACCGCATTCAGGGTGAAATTTTTTGTTTTAATGATGTATACAGTGTGAAGCATCAAACATCAAAAACATCATCATACTAGAGGAATTTTGATAGGATGAAGCAGGAGCTGTATTTAACAAACATGACTTTTCTTCTTTAGGTGCCTATCCGATTACGGATGTACGGCGATCCCCCCGACTTAACCAAGAAGGCTGTACCAGGGAAATGTTAATGTTAATGGGATGGCGGTTTGCCTGCCTCTTAGTCCACAGATCAATTTTGGAGACTTATTTAGATCATTAACATTTTAAGGATCTTTCTTGGCATATTACTCTCGGTGGTTTGCCATTGTCTTCCGAGGGGAGACGGTCAGAATAAAGTTCTTACTTCACTCGGATTCGAACCGGGTATTTAGCGTTTATAGTCAACTCGCGTTAGCACTATGCTACGACCGCCTCCCACTTATAGTCTGTTTTTTTAAGAAACGAGTAAAAAATTTCTATTAACGTGGATAACGTGAATGTTAACCAATGACATTGGTCGAAATTAAATTTCAAGCAATTTCATTGGTTAACATTCAAGTTATCCACGTGGAATAGAAATTTTTTACTCGTTTCTTAAAAAAACAGACTATAGTCAATCATGACTAAAAAATTAAAAATAAAAAATTAAATAAAAAATTAAAAATTTTTAAAAAAAACCTTTTATTTAAAATTAAAAAGGTGCACTAAAAAATAAACTAAAAAATAAAAAATAATTTTTTTATTTATTTTTATATTTAAAAAGCGTGGGGCTATTTATTTAGAGGTAAGTAAGCAATTGATATAGCCCCACGCTTTTATATTGATGTTTCCAAGAAGCTCTGTTTATTCTTATTAAAATTATTTTTTATTTTTTAGTTTATTTTTTAGTGCACCTTTTTAATTTTAAATAAAAGGTTTTTTTTTTAAATTTTTAATTTTTTATACCTCTATTTGAAAATCATACATGCTGACGCACGAATTGCATTGTTTTCATCCCCCCCCCCCCTATACCACATTGTACGGTTCAAGAAAAGGGAGTACCGCTCAATAGCGCAACAAGTCATAAAAGCGGATAAGAAGAAATATCTAATTATCGTTTTACATCGCTTCGAATTTTCATTGCCCATACGGCGGTTATCGTGCGACCTTACAATTTTCCAATGCGAATTTACTTTATTGCACAATTATTAATAACTTCCAAACATCTTCTTTTTGCTTTGACATTCAATGATGCTACGACTGGGGATCGAACCGGTCATTTGCGCGCTGAGTATAAAATAAAAATAAGTTCGACGCCCGGCGCCCAAACAAAAGTCCTCCCCCGAGGTTACTTTCCAACCCATCTTTCCACCCTATATGGTAAAACCGTTCAATGCTCATCAACGCATGTGCTTTATTATTTTCAATTATCCCGATTTTTTTTGCATATTTTTCAGAATATTAGAAAAACAAAATTAAAATATGAAAATTAGCGACAAGTGAAAGCTAAATTTCAGCTCTCTAGGACGCGGACGTTGGGAAGTTGGTTAAAAATGGCCTCAAAAATATCATAAAGGGGCTGAAGAAACTCTTCAATCAACGCCTAAATGCAGGGTTGGGTTTTGCTGTAGTTTTCATTATTTTGGTTTTATCCCCATTACTTGCAATTTTAAAATCTTAATAAGAGAAACGAAAGCTATGAAAAAAATTAGGATTCCAAAAAATTATTATTGAATTATTTCTCTAAATAAAAATTTAAATTGCTTGATTTTTGCGAAATGACATTCTGAATATAAATTCAATAGAAGTGGACAAAGACCACATTATAACTTTTCAAGTTTCAATTTCCCTCAATCATTTTCTGGAGGTGCCGAAATCATAGTTGCCCCCAGACGGAAAAGTTTGATAGTAACCAACGAAATTACAGAACAAAAACTGATAGTTAATTTATTTCTTGTTAGATGGCAGTACCACAATTGTCTCGTGAGAACTTACTCGTGATTAGAAAATTAGGTTAACTTTTGTGACAGTTTGGTGTGGTTTGGTGTTTTGAAAATTTTTCATCGCTAAAGAAAAGGTAAAATAATGGTTGACGTGTTTATACATTCTGTACGCGTACCCCGGATTTATAAAGAAGCGTCAAAATTATTACAAGATGTTACGGAAAACGGTTTGGGTTTTAAAGAACGCCTTTTCAAATGCAAACATACCGTGAGTAACGCAAAGTTAGGTTATAAATTCTTCATTTCTCAAATTTTAATTTTTCAGAATATTAAAGCCATTAACGCAATCGTGGCGGAAACGATTAAACATTTTTCACAAATTAACCTAATAATCGAAAAGGTGAATTTGTTGGAAAAAGAACCAAGGTTGGATCTTTGGATGGCACGAATTTTAATATCAGAGTTGTTGTGGCGGAATAGGGAACTCGGGGGGGAGTGTAAACCAGTCAAAACTATTTTAAGTTATCGGGATGAATTGGCAAAACATAAAGAAACTTTGAATTTTCCTGAAAGCGACACACGAGGTAATTATTTGTTTTTATTTTCCAGATCATTTCATGCGTACACTCTGCTTCCTATACTGAGGTTTGATTCTTTAAAAAAATGGCTGACGATTACGACGGACCTTGGATACCAGAACACACCAAGCAAGCCACCAGGGCTATGGTTTGGTTGCTCTTTTACAGTATCCTCATGTTTACCTTACCGTTTGTGGTATTTTTTGGAACAAGGGATCTTTTGGAAAATAAATTTCATATAGATGGATATGCTAATACTGTGTGGGCGGTTGCAGCGTCTGTTGTTACAGTAAATTTGATCATCTGTGCTTATGCATATCAAGCGTATCACGAAACCGAATATGATGATCAAGGAAATCCTATCGATATTTTAAAAAAAGACTAATTGTGTTTCTGTTTTATTGTATTGTGAGATATTCATGTAATTCATGTAAATTCCATTAGTATAGAAGCAAAGTGTACGTTAAGGTAATTCTAAGTTTGTAATAAAAATGTTGATATTTTGTGATCTTTTTCTGCTCAATTCCTACTAGGTCAGTGCAATTAGGGGTTGCGATTGTAATTATTCTGTTAAATCCAAGTTTTATACTAGTGCGCCATCTTGAAAAATTAGCCGAATTCACAGAAAAGTATAATTTTTCCCATATATCTCATTTGAAGTGCAAATTTGGTTAAAGTAGACTTAAGCAATTTTATAAAACATAAAATTTCCTACAACTTTTTTAATTCTTCTTCCACTTTCTAGAAGCAGTTCTAAGAGAATCCTCTTCTAGTAGGCTAAAGCCTTTTATTTTCCCAACAACTGCGTCGTTTCCTTGGCAGTGTTAGAAACTTTGAGCATATAAATATTTTACATCCATTAGGTAGATTGTTAGACAAGCCTTCATATGTGCCTGTATCCTGTTTTTTTATTATGAATGGTGGCAATTGAGTAACCCAGGGGACCACCAGCTTAACGTGCCCTCCGAAGCACGGAGACCAGTCATAAGATAGTTTGACTCCCCCCAGGTTTGAACCCGGTACCCCGCATTCGCATCCAACTGCGTTAGTTGCAAGGCAATGACGGTCTCTTTTTTTTGTAAAAATTTTTAATTTTATAAATAAATATTAAAATCTTTTGTTCGAATGGCCCGGGAGAGGGGGTAGTGCAAATTAAACCCTTGCCGCAGGCGCTTTTTACTGGCTCTTGGAGGAGGGGAAATTCAACTTTTTTAAAATAAACTTTTGAGGATCACCTACACAGTCATGGATGGTATTGTACAAAATCGTACAAAAATTTGGGTTTATATCAAATTTGAAAAGTTATCTTCTTCTACCTCCCAGACCCCCCGGTTTCTTCACCTTTTAGGAAGTCTATCGGATTTAGTCACCCCAGATGAGAAAATAGAAACAAAACACTTAATAATGAGATAAAATTAAGTATTGATTACTGATTAGTTTATGTTCCTACAAAACTTTCCCCCGACTTGGAGGGTACTTTTAAAAGTAAACAATCGGAAACCGTGTAACAAATTTTTGCACTTCATTACGTGGTACTATTACTTTATCATTTAATTTCAATATTTCTAAGAACGGCCCATGCATTTTATTTTAATGCAATCGTCAGATTCAATGCATTTTGCAGCAGATGGTTGATAGGTGAACCTCTGACGTAGGAATACCTGAGGCGGGAGTCTTGCAAGCTCAACCATGGCAAACGTACGCGGTTTTTCACGACGATTTTGTTAAGTGTCTGTAGTGCGCGGACAAGTATTTTTTTTGGATTTATTTGTGGTTTACCCGTATGAAACAGTAGTAGTAGTAGTGTGGTGTTCTTGGCTCCTGTTTGTAAACATCTGGAATATGAGATGCCTCCAGTCGCAAAGTTGATCAAGTGCTACTGTACATAGGCGCAACTAGGGGGGGCTAAGCCCCCCCAAAGTTCTAGTTAGCCCCCCAAAATATCCCAATTTTTCGTTATTTTTACCCCCTCCTTAAAAAAATTGTTTGAAAATATTTTTTTAGCCCCCCCCAAACTTTTGACCCTAGTTGCGCCAATGCTACTGTATAAAATTATAACAAGTTACAGATTTTCATCTTTGAACCCACACGTTGGGAAAGCGGTTGGAGGCGAACACCTGTCACCATTTTCTTTTTATCTTTTCCAATTCGTATGAATCGACGTGGTTCTGGGCTTTTGTATTTCATATTGTTTATATTTGAGTACTTGTTTAATTTGAACGGGGTGCGCCTTTTGATTATAACACCGTGATCATTGATACTGTGCGTGTTAGCGCAGCCATATAAATTGCAATTGTTGGAACTGTGATAACATCTCTCAAATTCTGTGTGTCAAAGCATTTGTTTACTATTTGCGTGTTTTTGAGTTTTCCCAAGCTACCGGTCATTTTTTCCACGACCCATGCCTTCGCATGAATACGAAGTTAGTCTATTAACGTCGCGTCGTGGCAAACAAACTGGAGAGGTTATCTCCGGATTGTGGCGGAGTCAGGGTAGTTTTTGTTACAAACGGGGGGGGGGGATAAGAAAAGATATTTTCTCAAAAATTAAATTTACGTTTTTATCAAATTTGAATAGTCATCTCATTTCTTGTACTGGGAGGTATTCCAGACGACTCCCCGGTTTCTTCACCTTTTAAGGGGTCTAGCGGGCTTATCCACCATAAATAAGAAAATAGATGATCAAAACACGTAAAAATGAGATAAAATTAAGGTGCTAAAAAAATTTGATAAATATATTACTGTTATACTTATGAACACTGCAAAAATAGTAAAAAAAATTCAAAACTAAAAAGTGGTAGTTTTTGAGGGGGTTAAATTGTAACATTTTGTCGAAAATATTTGAAACTGGAAATTTGTTTATTAGAAATTTTAATGCATTCTTCACGTCAATCAGTCTAATTCGCGCTCAAAATCTTCATAATTCTTATCCATATAAACTCTTCCAAACATCAGCAAGATTCTCATCTTCCATAATTTTCAAAAATTCATATTTTCCTGTTGTGAATTTTCAATTCTATTTTTCTTTCTTCGTACCTTCGTAATATCTTTACCATCTTTATCAAATTTACTCTTTTAGTTTTAATCTTTTTCCGTTTACATCGCAGTTGTCCTCATTATTATAGAATTTTCCCATCCTTCTCTATTCACTATTGGGGGTTGGTGACTTCAGCGGCCTTCCATCTTGCACTCCGGAATTGCCATTTTTGTAAGGTGTGAAATGAAAACTACCTTCTGAAACGCAACCCCTAATGAGAGGGGTGACCCAAACATAGACCGGAGTCCGTCACAATCCTGAGATTACCTCTCCAGTTTATTTGCCACGGAGTTCATAGACCAGCTCTTGTTTTATGCGAAGGCGTAGGTCATGGATTCTGAAAAAATTAACGGTGGCTTGGCGAAACTTCAAAAAACGCAAATAGTAAACAAATGCTTTAATTGACACACAAAAGTTGAGAGATGCCACCACAGTTCCAATAATTGCAATTGAGAGAGCACCCAATTCAGTGGGTTGACTTTTCCTTTCCAACTTTATCCAAACTTTAATTTTCATTATTTCTCAGTTTTCTCCATCTAACAGTAATATTCTTTTGTTGAATTTTCGTAATAGTGACGCCGTTATGACACTTCTTCTTCCATATTATTTTTCTTTTTTAATTCTTCTCCCTCATTTTCATTTTTAATGATTTTATCTTCTCTATATCCAAGAGCTTACTTATTATTCTATTTGTCTCTTCAAAAATGCGTTAGGGGTCGACTTATGCCGCGATCGACCATAAGAGCCTTAGCGAACGACTGTTTGAGCACCACTGGAGTATTAAACAATTTTCTTTCTTGGTAATTTTTAATTTTCCACCGCCCTATCATTCGTGCAGTGTTGCCAATTTAGCGGATTTCCCGCTAGATCTGACTTAGGAAGTTGCTTTTGCGGTGAAAAACTACCATTTAGCGGCTAGCGGAAATTCTAGCCAATTAAAGAATATCTTGACGATTTGTAAATTGCTTTTATTGTCAAATTTAGAGATATTTGGCTAAAATACCAAGAGTTGACGGAATGGTTAGTTTACGTGGACAGTACTAATGGAAGAATTGCAAAATACAAATCCCCCCGCCTTGATATCCAGGCGGATATGACCAACCCTGATATCTGGCGGAACCGGAAGTGTCATAGATTACCCAAGTTAAGGGTTAAGGGTATAATCCGTGGAGATACTCGCGAGAAACAAAACCTAGTCATACATTTTACAAACTTACACGCATTTTTTTCCCGGTATCCATTAGAGATAGAAAAAAATTATAAATACGAAAGTTGTATAAAATTTTAAGTTCTACAAAATTTGTTTAGACTACTTTAACCGAAATTTGCATTGCAAAGGAGATATATGGGAAAAACTAGATTTTGCTGGGATCTCAACTGGTTTTTTCCTAATGGCGGTGTGCGCACTTGCGCGCCAAGGCCGAAAAGTTGGATTTTATATCAGGAACCAGTTTATAATGAAAAATATAATTAAAAAGTTGAAACTACCAGAAGAATTACGATCGGAATCGCTAATTGTACTGGAAGGCAGGGTTGCTTCCCTTACATTTTGCGCCATTATGCGTGCTTAAAGTTTAGCACCGCCCCTGATTATCATAATATTTTTATTTTAGAATTCCAGAAATTGTCTTTTTTTATTAACCTTTTATTAGTGACTTGAATCTTTCCTACATACATTTAAAATGGGAACATTGCCTCGGAGGCGCCCACGTCACCAATTAAAGGTTAAATGAGTCGTTTGTAGAAACTGCCAAACTATACCTGGTAGCATTTAAAGTACTTCTTTCACGTCACCCAGAAATTGATGCTTAGGAGTTTTATGATCAGGAGTTTCTTTCCTGGCTGCCCTTACCAAGCAATAGCTACATTGCTGATTAAGGGGGGAGTTCCATGTAAAACGCAAAAAATAAGATAACTTTAAAATTTTGTTTGTAGCTAAAATTCACTAATCATTTCTGTTTAAAGGGAGCTTTGTTTCAAAATGGGTCGGTTGAGGGAGATCACTAGCGGTAATAGGATGAATTTACATAATATGTCCATATGTGGCAACCTGGCAACCCTGTAAAGATCAATTTATCCGAGACATTGCCTTGCGGGAATGTCTTGTCAGAAAACCTACTTAACTGCAATTTAATTTCCTTTTCAGTAAAAAATATAAGAAAACCGCGTTTTGCTCGCGTCAACACCCTCAAACTGTCGGTGGAAGACGCCATACAGGGGTTTTGCGATGAGGGTTGGAACTTCTTGGATTATCCAAGCGCTGACCACGAAGAATTTTTATCCCAAGTTGCTTCTCTAAATTATGACCAATTTATGGGCGACATTCACATAAAGGAATTGCTTATCTTTCCCAATAAGACCGAATTTTATACACACATTTCATACCAAGAAAAAGCAGTTGTTCTACAGGATAAGGTAACAGTTTACTGTTGTATATTTTCTTGTTAATTTATATTTTTAATCAGGCAAGTTGCTTACCAGTTCATTTGTTGAATCCTGCTCCGAACAGCGTTGTTTTGGACATGTGCGCAGCTCCCGGAATGAAAACGTCTTATTTAGCGGCGTTGTTGAAAAACGAAGGTGTGATTTATGCGATTGAGAAGAACAAATCTCGTTTTGATTTGTTGAATTCACACTTGGAAGGGATGGATGCGACGTGCGTTAAAACAATCAACAACGATGCGTTAAAAGTTACCGCCAAAGATTGTCCCAATGTGGAGTACATTTTGGTAGACCCAAGTTGTTCAGGTTCGGGTATGACGGGACGTATTTTATTTGATAACAATGAAATAATAAGTAAAGACCGTTTGAAATCTTTGGCGGGATTCCAAATCATCATTCTTAAGCATGCGCTCACTCATTTTCCACAAGCAAAGCGGGTTGTTTATTCAACTTGTTCGATTTATCGAGAAGAAAATGAAGAAGTGGTTGAGGATGTTTTGAAGAGTACCAAAAATTTTAAGTTGGTTTCTGCCAGACGTTTGTTAAACAAAGAGGACGATGTAAAGGTAGAGGATGAGTCGATAAACGAGAAGTGTATCAATTTTAATTATAAGAATGATTTAACCAACGGATTCTTCATCGCTGTTTTTGAACGAATTGAAAATCAACCCTGTGAACCTTGTGAAGCAGATCCAAAACTGAATAAAAGAAGACAGCGGGAAATTAAACGAGAATTACGAGCAAAAGCAAAGCTTGAAGATAATTTGGAGGAATGCAAGCCTGAGGAGAATGAAAGGAAACGAACTGAAGAGGAAGAACCTGATCAGTTGAGCGAATTGCAAGAAGAATCTAAACCTAAGAAGAAGAAAAATAAGAAAGCAAAGGTAGATTTTGATGAAGAAGACCATGGAGAGTCGAGCAAAATTGAAGATGAAACAAGTAATCAAGAGAAATCAAAAAAGAAGAAACAAAAGAAGGAGAAAGAATCACGAGCAAAGGTAGAGGTTGAAGATAATTTGGAGGAATGCAAAGCTGAGCAGAAGAAAAGGAAACGAACTGAAGAAGAAGAACCTGAACAGTTGAGCGAATTGCAAGAAGAATCTAAACCTAAGAAAAAGAAAAATAAGAAAGGAAAGGCAGATTTTGATGAAGAAGACCATGGAGAGTGTAGCAAAATTGAAGATGAAGAGAAATCAAAAAAGAAGAAACAAAAGAAGCAGAGCAAAGAATTACAAGCAAAGGTAGAGGTTGAAGATAATTTGGAGGAATGCAAACCTGAGAAGAAAAAAAGGAAACGAACTGAAGAGGAAGAACCTGAACAGTTGAGCGAATTGCCAGAAGAATCTAAACCTAAGAAAAAGAAAAATAAGAAAGAAAAGGCAGATTTTGATGAAGAAGACCATGTAAAGTCGAGTAAAATTGAAGATGAAACAAATAATGAAGAGAAATCAAAAAAGAAAAAACAAAAGAAGGAGAAAGTAAGTGAAGCAGTTCCAAGCGAAGAACAAACAGTAACTGAATCACCCTGCAAGAAAAAGAAGAAGAAGAAGCATAGTAATTAAGGTGCAAAAGAAGAACTTTTTTTTGTAGATTTGTTATTTTGTAATTATAACTTTTTACTTACATTATAATGGTTATTCCTTATTATTTCACATTCCTGGTAGCAGAACCGTCGCTAGGGTGCAAATTTAATTTGGCCGCCCTTGTAGCCAACTTTTTTGGTTGTTTTAACACAATTTCCTAAATTTTTGCTACTTATTCCCTGGCGTAAAGTAAATGGCCTTTTTTAACCCCTATTTTTGGGATTTTGGCCGCCTCTACTTTTGGCCGCCCGTGTGTTTGCACACTGTGAACAATAGGGCGCGACGGCCTTGCCTGGTAGAGTCTTATGTCGATTAGTGGGTATGCAATTTCAATATATTCGGTCTAGGATTCAGATTTAACGATGATGAATCCGAGATTTGCCGTGGTTGTGTTGTCAAGATCGACACTCCGCTCCGGTCCCCTACGCTTCGGAAGCTCCGAACCGTTTTGACTAACGCTGTACTAATTAAAAATATCCCCTAGACCGGTCGTACTCGGCAAAGTGTGCTACTAGGAAGGAGGTGAATCTTTTTTTTGCGTTTTTCTAGATCTGCGTCTTTATGGCTGCGGGGGAGGGGGGTTACAAAAAGGCTTTTACAGGTCTGGAACTGCCAGGCCGTCGCTATGACCCTGTATTCCTATTTGGACTTTTAACTTCAATATTCAATTTACAAAATTGATCTTCCTAATTTCATAAAGCTAGCTCAGTCGGTTCTAATCCAATATTTTTGAAATAAGCAAATTTTTAACAATAAAAGCGATTAAATGAATATTTTAAATTTAGGTGGGCCCTCCTATTTTTTTACTTTAATTCCCTTGTTAGGTAACTCCTCTTTCTAAAAGCTTTTATTTAACTTTGTGTGAGCGTTGTTCGTCGTCTGTGTGGGTGGACTTTCTTGAGGTCATTTTTAACCAATTTGTAACATTTTCCATCTTTAAAGTTCTTATAAATATATCTTCCTATCCAAATGCAAAGAAGCATTTTGATTCGCTGAGAATCTGAATTATGCGGATGGACAGATTATTAAACTTATCAACCTGATCCTCTCGATAATTTTCTCAGGTTTAGCAGTTGACAAGTGATTGATTATTATAAATTACATCTCTAAATCAACTCGGCTAATAATGGGTCACGTGATTCGGAAAAAAAGCAACGATTAGTACGTGGAAAAAATTAAAGAAAACAAATGCAAAAATTATAATCGTGTTGATACTAATTACACTTTTTGTCTGAAAAGCACGACGAAGTCTAGGAAATTTAATTTTGATTACCTTATTCAAAGTTAGAAGGAAAAGTAAGGCGCAAATACAGAAAAACGATTTGCGTGACCTACAATCTTGTAAACAGTTCGTGTAAAAGTTGCGATAAAGAAGTTGACCATGCCAAATTACTGTATAGTTTACTTTCTTTTACAACAGACGACATTTAATCACTCATTTTTATTCCCCAACTTTTTCCCTAGAAATTTGCATTAGCGAAGTGCAACGACCAATGTTGGTTTAGCCCGCTCAAATTTGTTTTGAACAAAAGAGCAGTTCACGTCCGTGGCGTGATAATAATCAGTGCATGTCGATTAGGGCAAGAAAAAATGCCAAAGGAATCGATAAAAGAAAAATTTGATAAATGAAAGCTGAGATAAGAGAGCGCCGCACAGTAAAATTAGCGAATCCCTCCTGGTACGTAAATATTCATGACTTGCATTGCACATTCAAGGTAAGTTTCGATTAAAGCTTCACAGCTTGGTCAAATCCAATTCAAAATCTAAGGTCAAGGCAGATTATTTTTCCTGAAAGTGAAGGTGAAAACCGCCTGAAAACAGTGATTCATGTATTACAACTGTGCAATTATTCTCACGTAAGAAAAAAACTATTATTTTTTCCATTTAACTGTAACAGATAATTTATCGAAGCTAACGAGGTAAATTATAACGCAAATGAACGATCGATTAAGATAAAATATGTTCCCGTCAGTTTCGGCTATGATAATGCGTTATGATATGATTGGAAAGGAAATGTAATTATTTCCAAAGCATTTTGAATAACGTACGAGGGGGCGTCATATAGTAAATTTATTTTTAAATTACAGTCAACGTGGCATCCAAACCACGGGACAACAATTCACCTCTGCGGTTCACACTTCGGTGATTTACGGGCCAAAATAAAATTCATACTTCGCTCGGTCGCTTTCGAATACCTAACCGGGTTGTTCCGGTTATTAGAGTCCGTGGCGCCATCTGATGCATTCTTGTTGAAACCGAGCGAAGACGTAACAATAAATACTTGAAAGCTACATAAATGTGAAGTATTCCCGAAAAATATAAAAATTGTAGAAGTTAATTGTTATACCTTGGTTTCGTTCCAATAAAAATCCGTTAGAGGGCGTATCGAACCGTAATAACCGGATCAACCCGGTTAGGTATTCAAACGCAACCTTTTCAAGCAGGTTAAACAAATTAAGATTTTTGCTCTCTTTAAACTGAGAAATGAAAATACCTCCCCTACTTATTATCATACACGTCATTGGTTATCCTAACGAACGCAGCTTTTAATTCGCTCTTCATTTCGGTTTAAAATTTCAAGCAATCAATTTTTGTTGAAGTCATAAACTATAAAGAGTGGTTGCTACTCACGCAAGAATCTAGTAGACATTTTACAACCCAATCGAGAAAGTAAAGTTCATAAAATTTCTGCACGTGAATTTTTAATTTGACCTATTCAACTTTGTGTAGATTTTAAATTGTTTAAATAATTGTGGGTAAGTACTCACAATTTCTTCATTTCATTTTAATAATAAGAATTATCATATCAGATAAATTCTTTTTAAATAATTTTTAAACCCTAACTTAATCGTAATTTGAAATAAAATTAATCGGTTGTTTGGTTTTTTAATTTTTTTTTAAATTTACCCCCCTCCCATATAACGTAGAAAGCCTTATCTCCAAATAACAAAATTTTACTTTTACCGAAAACGACCTCAAACTGGAGTTAGGGCCAATATAAATTCAAATTCATCATTTTATTGCATTTGAGCTTTCTAAAGGCTAGGATCACCAAAGTCAGTTAGTTTATCCTCCTGCTAAATAATTGGATATAATAATTGTTATCGTGTAAGTGGGACTTTGAATAAATTTGACGTTTAATTTCCAAACGCCATCTGTTATCTGTTACAGTTAAAACAGTAAGCTCAAGTAAATTATTTTCTAATTTACACGAGATTCTACGCTAACTTTCAGTTCTACAGATGACAGATGGTGTTTGGAAATTAAACGTCAAATTTATTCAAAGTCCCACTTACACGATAACAATTATATCCAACTATTTAGCAGGAGGATAAACTAACTGACTTTGGTGATCCTCTCCCTAAGTGTTATAAATTCGGAAACGCTACAAAAAGTCATTCAGAAAAAAATTGGAGTTAGGGCCTTCTAACTTATCAGGGTAGACATAGTATGAGTATACACAGGAAAAAATTTACAATTGGCCCGACGGTTGGCAGTACCATTGGCTCAACGCTGAAATGCCTCTATCCTACGGTTGCGGTTGGGGACCAGCGTTGGCGCAACGTTGCCGATACTGGCTCAGCATTGGCCAATTACTGTATGCCGCTCCTCAAGCTGAGCACCGGCAAACCAACGGTAAATAGCATTGGCACCAGCGTTGGGTGCCAACGGTTGGTTTGCCAGTGCCCCGGGCTAAACGACCGCTCTCTCACCCAGTGAGGCCATAGGCCGGACAACCACGTCCAATATTTTAAATACAGTGGGTTGTACCACCGTCGGTTTAACCTCGTTCAACTTTGAACTCAGTTCAAAAAAACCCGTATTTCGACGTTGGTACAAACCACCCTAAGTCACCAAGTACTGGAGGGTATTCCATACCCCCCAGACCCCCCGGTCGCCAAAAATTGTAATTAATTGGGTTCGCTAGGTCATTGAATGTTTTTCTGTTACCATGTTAGAACCTTCTCCAGATTTTTAGTCGCTAGATCAGATTAAAGTATTTTTTGCGGGGGGGGGGAATAATTTGAAATCGGAGGTAGTACAATGGGTCCCATTTAGAGTCCTAAGTGCATGCGAGCTTATTTTACCCTCCACAATAAAATCCTGAATTTTTCTCCAGATCTTTAGTCGTTAGATCAGATTAAAGTATGTCTTGCGGGTAAGGGGGGGACAAAAATAATTAGAAATCGGAGGTAATACAACGGGCCCGATTTCGGAGCCTAAGTGCGTGCAAACTTATTTTAACCACCAGAATAAAATCCTGAATCCTCCTCCAGATCTGTAGTCGCTAGAATAAATTAAAGTATGCCTTGCTGGGGGGGGGGGGGATTAATTAGAAATCGGAGGTAGTACAACGGGCCCGATTTAGAGACCTAAGTGCTGTATGCGAGCTTATTTTATCCTCAACAATAAAATTCTGAATTCTACTCCGAATCTTTAGTCTTGCAGGGGGAGGGGGGACAAAAATAATTAGGAATCGGAAGTAGTACAACGGGCCCGATGTAGTGGCCTAAGTGCATGCGAGTTTATTTTACCCCCCACCATAAATCCTGAATTTTTCTCCAGATCTTTAGTTGATAGATCAGATTAGAGTATGTCTTGTCGGGAGGGGGGGGTACAAAAATAATTGGAAATCGGAGGTATTACAACGGGACCAATTTAGGGGCCTAAGTGCACGCGAGCTTATTTTATGATCCAATATAAAATCCTTAATCATTCTCCAGATCTTTAGTCACTAAATCAAATTAAAGTATGTCATGGGGGGGGGACAAAATTAATTTGAAATCGGTGGTAGTACAACGGGCCCGATTTAGAGACCCAAGTGTATGGGAGCTTATTTTACCCTCCTCAATAAAATCCTGAATCCTACTCCAGATCTTTACTGGTCAGATTAAAGTATGTCTAGCGGGGGGGGGGGGGGGAAATAATTATAAATCGGAATTAGTAAAACGGGCCCGATTTAAAGGCCTAAGTGCATGCAAGCTTATTTTACCCTGCACAATAAAATTCTGAATTTTTCTTCAGATCTTTAGTCGCTAGATCAAATTAAAATATGTCTTCGGGGGGGGGGAGACAAAAATAATTAGAAGTCGGTGATAGTACAACGGATCCGTTTTTGAGGCCTAAGTGCCTGCGAACTTATTTTACCCTCCACAGTAAAATTCTGAATCCTTCTCCAGATCTTTAGTCGCTAGATCAGATTAAAGTATGTCTTGCGGGGGGGGGGGGCAAAAATAATTAGAAGTATTTTGGTGGACTCTATTTATGCAATCTGGCAAAGGTTCTAACATGATATCAGAAAAGAACTGGCTTAGCGAATCCAATCTATTATCGTTTTTGATAACCGGGGGGGGGGTCTGGGGGGTATGGAATACCCTCCAGTACTCGCGGCGATTTAACCGTTTAATTATTTTAAAATTGTACCGCAGCTTTAGCATACCATTTTCTAGAGAGTATTCCATTCTCTCCGGCCCGAGTCACTAAAAATTGTCCTTAGTTGCATTCGCTACGTCATTGAGCGATTATCATGTTGTTAGAATCCACTCTAGATTTTCAGCCACTAGACCAGATTAAAGTATGTCTTGTTTATGAATGAATTATATTTTTTTTTGTCTTTAAATGGAAACTCGAACTGCAACGCAATTTAAAATCGCTTTTCGTCGTAATCGTAACCACGAGAGCTCAAGTATGAATCAGTTCAGTTTTTCTCCAATAACTCGAGAACGGAAAACGATAGAAAAAATTTTGAAGAGACCAAAAATGTTTAGCAGAAAATAACGAATATTTTTTGTTTTAAATATTTTGCGATATCTTTTACTATTTTAGAGTTATTGACCTGGAGGTTCTGTAAATTTCTCTAATTTCTACAGTGCTTATGAGGAAGTCTAATTTTTTATCGAGCGGCAAATAAAAATTTTAATTGAAATCCAGGGTTTACTTTAAGTTCTCAAGTGTGACAGAATATTAATTTAATCTCTTTATTTATTTTCTAAAAAGGGTGGGGGAATATCAGGGAGTCATTAGATCAGAAGGGGTACCGCTTCTTGTCTACTATCTAGCGGCATTTATCATATTTACTAATTGTTCTAACAGCCTTAATTAAAAAAAAAAAAAATACAGGCAGATGGTAGAATAAGGGTAACAAATATCAATCGAAGTACCCCGTGTTATTTGATGACCCCATTTTGTCCCGCCCTCTCCTACTGATTTTCCAAAATTCAGTATATCAAGAAGCTGTACTTTATCTTATTGCTTAATAATTCAAAAAATATTTAAACATCTAAATATTTAATGCAACAGTTAAAATTGCTTAAATTCTGTTTCATTTTTTGGGTTCAAAATAAATTTTAATCAATGCACCTTTTCAAGTTTGGAATTTCTTTCGATCAGTTAAAAATTACTCGAAATATAAATAATTTCATTTAAATGTTAATTTTTTGAAATTTTCCAATATCTACAATGCTGAACCGTGACAAACACGCAAATATCTGCAATTGCTTTAATTAAACGTAATAATTAAATGGATTTGGAACGAATTTTTTGAAAAAAAAATGAATAATTTTTCGATGTACAATGTACATTAATGAGGAAAATATTTTGAACGAAGCTTTATCAAAAGAAAAGTAATTTGTAACAAAAATGACAAATTTTGCGTCATGCAACCGCGATAAATCCAAAAAATGGGAACAATGAGACAGAGCGTCTGCACTTACGGGTAAAGTCATATTATAACATTCAAGGTTTATTTCCAATCGTTCAATAGTGAATAATATATTTTGATAAAAAATAAATATACATATAAAACCGCGAATTAAAACATGCGATTGCAGATTTGGCCAAATAAAAATTTTATGTTACCTTTAATGTAGGACGTGCGGTCTATTTTGGTAAATTATACCACACAAATATATAATTATGAAAATAAAAAAGTGTGTTAAGAATAAATCAAAAGTTATTAAAATATAAATAATTGGTAGTAATACAACTGCTGCGATACAATCTTGAAGGGTGTTAAAAAATTATATTAATTGTTTTAGGACCTTTTAAATTGTAATTAACAACAAACATTACTTCTTAATTTAAAACGACCTTGTCTACAACTTTTTGTTATTTAATTCCGACAAGGTAAATCGGGGATATAAATTTAGAACTTTCTACCCCCGTCCTACATCTCAGTACACACCAGACCATTTTGGTTTGATCGATAAAAGTTAGAAAATTGGATTTAATTACTTTTGCTTGAATTTTAATTGATTGGCTGATAATACAGATAAAATTCATTAAATAAATACTTAAAAAAAGCAATTTAGCATCGAAAACTCCATCATCTTCTGGAAAATTATCGTTTTAGAACCATTACAAAGTACTGAACAGGAAAATATAACTTGACATACTTAAAATTTTTTTTTAAATGTTAAGTACTTGAATGTAAAAGTTAATTTCATTTGTGCATGTAAACAAAATTGCCTTTAATAGCCCTTTAGAATGTATTTATTACAAGTTTACGAGGTTTGCTTACCCTTCAAGGCATTAAAACAACATTTTTAGGTGAAAAAGGAAAATATTGATTTAAAAAATGGATTTGCTCTTAATTTTTCGAGTTCCCGAGATGGTCAAGATGCGTTTAAGGATTTAATTTCCCTAGAATAAATTACAAGGGGTACCGAGATTAGGGGGAACTTTTTTTCGTTAATTAATCGATATCTCTTAACGTTTTCGAGATCGTACTTCAGTTTTTGGCGATAAAAATCTCCCAAACTTTGTAAAATTTTTATTTTTACTGAATTATAGGGACTCCAGCTTTTATATTTAATTTCCCTAGTATAAATTATTATAAAGGGTTTCAAGTCTAGGGGTAACTTTTTTCATAACTAAACGTTAAAATATTGGAACTTTTTTGTTTTTTTTTGTTTGATTTTCCTTGATGTAATAATTAAGATTGCTCTTAATTAATTAAAAGTACATTGCCACCAATTCATGTATTTATTTGATTGAACCCCGAATAAACTCAATAATTTTGTAATTTGATAGACGCAGAAATGATAGAAAGCGCAAGATATTGAACCTAAATTTTTACACTAATAAATTTTTCTCTAATGAGAAAACAAATAAAAGAGTTTTGAATTTAAGTTTTACTTCAGTTTATTTAGAATTAATAAATTTAAATATTACAAACACAAAACAAATAAATACAAAAATAGATCCAGTTTACATAATTATAAATTATAATTATGTAAACTGGATCTTTTTTTTTATAATTTATAATACAAATTTATACTTGATTTATTGAGAATAATCAAAGTTTTTATGGTTAAATAAAAAAGTTAACTTATGGTAAATAAACTTGATGCATTTATTTGGTTGTTTACTTCCAAAAATTGATTATTTCGTAATATTATAGCTTTTTTGTAGAATTATTTCACCATTCGAATGTAATTTATGAATTATGACTATTTGCTCCCTTTTATTTTAATTAAAAGTATTAAAATATTTTCAAAAGAAAAATGTAATATAAAATTACAATGTTAAGAATTTTAATTAGAAACTTTTATTTTAATTTAAGATTTTATTTGTTTCTTCACATTTTTTAATTTATATAAAAGTTCAACGTTTCTACTTATTTTAAACTAAAAAGAAAATTAAAGGTGTTTTACAACAATCAAACTAAAAAGTATCTACACAGGACCGGCTTTAGAAATATAATTTTAGAATAATAATTTGAAAATTGTTATGAATTTCGATTATTTTGTATTAAAATTTAAATAAGTGAAAAAAACTATATTTCTAATTAAAAATAACATAAACGAAATGCTACATAAATTACAAGGGGCTTGAAGTCCAGGGGATAACCTTTTTTTCATTATTTTATCGATATCTCGATATTTAAGTTTTAGTATTATTTGTGATTTTGGCATTAAAAATCTCCCAAATTTTGTAATATTTTTATTGAATTGGGGAATTAGGGAGGTACTGTAAATTATCAGGAAGGATGAAGGGCGTGAGGTGCAGAATCTGCCTGTTTAGGGCAGAAGGTTGTGTCTTATATTATAGAATATTCCTCAGCCATGAGAATCCGTTGAGAGAGAGAAAGATCGGTTGACGAGAAGTGAAGGTAAAAAACATAAAACAGATCTTGTGGTACTGGGGGCTATTCCATACCCCCAGACGCACACTGGGCTGAAAAATGATGTAAAAATTTATTTTCCAATTAATGTTTATATAGTAAATTTTTTTAGTTGGTAATATTAAAAAAATCGCACATTACAATCGCAAAATTCGTTATGTTCTGGTGGATTGTTTTGCGTTTAAATGCTTATGAATATTAAATATGATTATATTAAACAGATGATACTCATAGCAATGCGTTTATTTTAAAATTTATAGGTAAAATAACGATTTTAGGGTTTATCTTAACTTGAACTTTTCGAGCGTTCTATAAAATTGAGAACTTTAAAATTTAGACCTGCGTTACTGTTACCTAAACATCTATATCGTGTATCAATTTCTCGCTGGAATGTTTGCCTATAAGGAAGATATTGTCATTTCAAGTTTTAATCTCTTAATTTTATGTACCAAATCCGCTCATTTTCATCATAAAAATATGAAAAAAATGAAAATATAAATGTATATCAAATATATTTGTAACACGTAAAAGGAATTAGATTAGTAAATTATTAAAATATATCAATTAATTTACTATCACGTATTAAAAACTAACCAATTATAGTTAGAAAATACTATAATAATTTATTATTGTTGCATTGATTATACATAGCGTAAAAGAGTTACCTATCAGCGAAAATTTAAAATTAGTTTTGTTACCAGAACCCACCTAAACAAATTTATATTTGATTTAAACTAATTTAAATTAATTTTTATTAATATATGAAAATAAATTATTAGTAGCTACATAATTATTAATTTGTATCGCTTTCAGTAGCGTCTGTTAATTCAATTTCTGGAGTTAATTCCAGTAATTCCAAAGTTTCGGGTAAAAGATTTTTTGTTTGTCTTTTCTGAAATGGCCGAATACTTGATATAAAAGGATCTGAAGATATTAGCATATTATGTAAAATATCTTCGTTGGATGCTTCCCTGCAAAACTTTCTAGATCGGGTTTCTCTATATTTTCGAAAATCCTTATTTCTTGCTTCGGAAGCTTCTTCTGATAACTGGCCAATCGGAAGAAGAGCGTGTTTAATAATGCCTTCACCATGAAAAAGTATTTTGTGAAGTGAAACTGGCATATAATACCACTCATATAGTGAAACATACAAATTCGCTGTTTCTTTTGCAAATATTTTGAATTTTGTCAGATTAATTTTTTCACCGGACGCTATTGCATGTAATATTGTACGAATTCTTTTTATAAGATCAACATCTATACTAGTTATTTCTGCTGATATTTCTGCATTTTCAAAAAATTTTCTAGCAGTGTTTCCATCATTTGTCGTGCCATGTCCTTGTTTTACTATATCGACGAGTAAGCCAAGTCGAGTTTTAAAAAGATTTTGAACTTTTCTTTTTTTGCTTTCTTTCATTTCTTTTTGTTCTGCAGTTTTAGCCGACCATTTCTTAAATTCGAGATTATAAGAAATGTGTAGTAAACACTCGAAGCTTCTAATCCAAGCATGCAAAGGAGAAATTCCAAATTTATAATTATCTTCGTTAGGAATTTTATCTTCTAATTTTTGGAAATTGTTCATCTCGCTTGGTTTTGCTTTACAAATATAACATACCATTGAGGAAGTAGTTTCTGTTAGTGTTTGACATACTTTGCCGTCTACCATAGTGAAACATACTATATGCCTGATTGTAATATTTTCTTTGTATTTTGTCAATATTAACGTATCAATTTGTCTTTGCAAAAATTTCATTTCGTTCTTTATAACTTCTGTACTTTCCTTAATAAATTCAAATTTAATTGGGCGACAAAAGAAAGTTGAAGATGGTCGAGAATTAGTCCAAATGATATCAGATTCATCTTTATGATAAAGTTTTAGGGGAACTAAAGCTGTCATAAAAATACTTGAATCATGAGCAGTTTCATCTGAAAATTTTTGTTTGTATGTATTTTGACCGGAAGCTCCATCAAAGCCGCATTTACTTATTAATGTGAATTCGCCACTTTCATTTGTTTGCACATATTTTAAAATTCGGCTAACAGTGTGATCTAAAAGTTCTTGCAAATTAATTTGTGCAACAGTTTCAGTCACGGTTATGGATTCTCTCCTAGGATAACAATCATTTTTTGCTTCTTGAATTTTATAATATGAGGGAAATAATTGAAGTTCTTCTTTTGAAACCGAGTCTCTAAGTATTATATATTGGGACTTGGACAAATTCAAAGATGTGTATATAGACAACGCCTTTTCTTTCGAGTACACGACAGGTTTAAATTTATCATCAAGAATTTTTCTTATTTTTATAACAAATTCAGGATTTTCTTGTAAATGTTCTAAAATCCTTGCAACATCGTTAAGTCCATTGTTGTACATACTCCTGATTGTAGAACACATGAGCTCCTGCGTATCCTTATATTGAATAAATTCGGTCTTTTCTACCATATCTTTAATTTTCAGTCTTATACAATGAGGCCAATTAAACTCAGAATGCAACCATGAATTATTGTTCTCCAAAAAAATTTTTTCAGTACGGTTGGACTGTTTGAAACAAAGCATTCTAATACTATTTTTTAAAGTATTCAGTTCTGATTCACAAAAATTGATATCAAGTCTGGAAGTAACCATTTCAAAAAGTTTCTTGTAATCATCAAGATGTGTGTCAGGGGAGCTTTTAAGTAATAAATAAAGATCATAATTTGTTCTTAAATTATAATTCATCTTGATTTGATTTGCTTTTTTTCTAATTCTCTATTCTATTTCCTTTTTTATTTATATTTTCTCGATTTTCAAAACCTTTATAGGCATATTATCTCATCGTATATACGGATCAATGGATTCTGAAGCATGAAAGCTTTCATATTTTAGCGAAAATGAGCGGATTTGGTACATAAAATTAAGAGATTAAAACTTGAAATGACAATATCTTCCTTATAGGCAAACATTCCAGCGAGAAATTGATACACGATATAGATGTTTAGGTAACAGTAACGCAGGTCTAAATTTTAAAGTTCTCAATTTTATAGAACGCTCGAAAAGTTCAAGTTAAGATAAACCCTAAAATCGTTATTTTACCTATAAATTTTAAAATAAACGCATTGCTATGAGTATCATCTGTTTAATATAATCATATTTAATATTCATAAGCATTTAAACGCAAAACAATCCACCAGAACATAACGAATTTTGCGAATGTAATGTGCGATTTTTTTAATATTACCAACTAAAAAAATTTACTATATAAACATTAATTGGAAAATAAATTTTTACATCATTTTTCAGCCCAGTGTGAGACGCCCCGGTTTCATACGTATTTCTTTACGTTCCTAACTCGCTTGAAGAACCTGGATTACCTGGAAGAGTCAGAATATTTGAAAAATTCCTAATTTTATTATGCAAAATCACGGAATTTCTATTTTTAAGCTAAAGTCACGAAGATGAATTCAAAATAATAAAGTTTACGTATTGCGGAAGTGTTTTTGGGACCCAGCCATAATTAAGTAACAAGACTTCCTTTCAATAATGTAATTAGAGTCATAATGCAGACTCAATGCCAAGCTTCTTTATTTTTTATATAGAATATTCCTCAGGCATGAAAATCCGACGAGAGAGAGAGAAAAAGGTCGGTTGCCATTCCATTCCATACCCCCCCCCACACCCGCCGGTTTCGTACCAAT
Organism: Rhagonycha lutea; assembly: GCA_958510855.1. Taxonomy (NCBI): domain Eukaryota; kingdom Metazoa; phylum Arthropoda; class Insecta; order Coleoptera; family Cantharidae; genus Rhagonycha; species Rhagonycha lutea. The sequence continues at coordinate 27,679,724 of OY294041.1, read as the reverse complement.
TTCTTTACGTTCAACACATAGTTTATTGCAACAATGGAGCCCTAGCCCTCTGTGCCAGCTACGCCTATGGTGGCAGTGACACCATAATTATTACAGGGTTCCTACCACTTACTCTTTTTTTAGCGTTATTTTTAGTTTTTATTTTTAGCTAAAGTCACGAAAATTAATTCAAATTCTTTTGATATAAATTTAGTGTTATCGATCTACATTTGGTTTTTTGAATTCACAAAATTACAATAGAAAGGAAAAATTTCCAATTTTTGCCATAAAAAACCTAAAAATTAAAGCTTTTTTTTAATCGCCCCCCCCCTCCGTAATAAAGCCTGATCAATACACCAGGAGATCTTATACCGGGTGACCAGCCGCCGATGTGAACATAGGAAATTAACATTGGAAATTAACATTGAAAATTGATTTTTCTTTAATTTCTGCTTCCCGTCATAACGGATAAAATTGAAAAAAATAGTATAAATTTGAAGAGATTTTTATTCCGCTTTTAAGGATATCTAACACTTAATATTTTGTTCTATAATTTCTGTTAAAAAATCACTAATAAAATGCAAAATTGCGTATTTAAAAAATTTTTAATTGCTTTGTTTGAATTTTATTGCAATTGTTTTTGCTTGAAAACCGATAATTTCAAACAAGTTACTTTGACATAATATTACAATAAATTTTGTTAATATTGAACGCAAACACAAGTAATTCTTAACTTGTTTGAAATTATTGGTTTTCAAGCAAAAAGAATTGCAATAAAATTCAAACAAGGCAACTAAAATTTTTTAAATTTCACTTCTTCTTCTTCAGGTGCCTATCCGATTTCGGATGTACGGCGATCCCCCCGACTTAGCCAAGACGGCTGTACCAGGTAAATGTTAGTGTTAATGGGGTGGTGGTTTGCCTTCCCCTTAGTCCACAGATCAATTTTGGACTTATTTAGATCATTAACATTTTAAGGATTTTTCTTGGCATATATTACTCTCGGTGGTTTGCCATTGCCTTCCGACGGCAATTTTTTAAAGTAAATTTCACTATTTTGCATTTTATTAGTGAATTTTTAACAGTAATTAAATAACAAATTATCAAGTGTTAGCTATCTTTAGATGCGGAATAAAAATCTCTTTCAATTAATATCCTTTTCATTCTTATCCGTTATGAAAGGAAGTAGGAATTAAAGATATATCAATTTACCATGTTAATTTCTAATGTTCACATCGGCGGTACACCTACTATAGTTCAAAAAGTAGCCGCTCGACGTCTAGAGACCGGGTGAATAAGCACGTAATTTTGAAAAAAAAAGTTCTTAAAAAAGCACCAAATAATACTAAAAAAACACCAACTTGATCAAAAAAAGCACAAACTTTTTTTAAATAAAAATTAAATAAAAGCATACACAATAGCACTTTTTTGTTTTTCAAATTATTCAAAAGCATTTTGCAAGTTTTCAAAAAAAATTAGTTAATTTATTGCTGAAAAAGAGCCAGGGGGGGCACTTGCCCCCCCCCCGAAATGAAATCCTGGCTACGGGCCTGGTGTCTCCTATCGTTTAAATTTTAAAATATGTTTAAAAATAAAAATATCTTTAAAAAAATAGTATATTTTACATCTTAGCAGTTTAACAGGAATTTAATTGACTGAAATTATGATAATTGATAAAATAAGTCCTAAACAAGCACTAAAATAAGAAATAAGCGTAAAAAAAGCAAATAAGCAAAAAATCAAGAAAAAATCAAAAAATAAAGAAAAAATCAAAAAATGCATAAAAAAGTATATGTCAAATTACTTCTTTTTATGTAATTCGTGTAGATTTTAAATTTCAAAGAGTTGCTTATAAAATTGAACATAAAGAAAAATGCTTAAAATCCGGTCTCTAGCTCATCAGTCATCAGCTAGAGAGCGGATTTATATGCGATAACAGACGGGTCTTAAGGTAACGCACCATAAACAATTGGTTAAGAAAAATTTATTATAAATTTAAACAATTTATATTGGTTATAAATTTTTCTTAACCAATTGTTTATAGGGCGTTACCTTAAGACCCGCCTGTTATCGCATATAAATCCGCTCTCTAGTCATCACCATAAGTATTGTATGATCCCGATCATAACCTATAACGTAGATAATGAAAATCTAGGAGATCTGGAATACATTCAGGCCTCTTGTAATAGGAAAAATATGCAAAAAAGCATTACATAAATAATATTAAAAAACTTTTTGAATTTTCCAAAAATTCTAGAAACTGGAATGATAATTATCATCTAGCTCAGTGGTTCTCAAAGTGGGCCATATCGCCCCCCTGTGGGCGATTTCTAGTCCTAGGGGGGCGATAGTTCGACATGAAAAAATTTGGGGGGCATTCAGGTAGCCTGGGGAGGGGGGCGATGGCTATGTAGTATGTAGAATAAAATATTAATATTAATTTAAAATTAAATTTCTTTTCTTTCGAAAATAAAATAAAATTGTCTTTAAACACCACGCTAGAATTTAAAAATTGAAAATTCTAAAGGCCTTGTGTCACTTGTACTAATTTTTTAACAAATTTTAAAAAAAATTTGCTATATATCAGCCCAAAACATTAAAAATTATTTTATCTATTGAATTTTCTTCCTACAAATAAATAATTATTTTATTACCAATAACCTTTTTTAGCTATTTTTTATCAAAAAATAACAGGGAGAGGGAGCGTTATAAAAATATATGCTCGGGAAAGTGGACGATGGTTCAAAAAAGTTTGAGAACCTATGATCTAGCTGATCCATTCTATCCCCCCCCCTCCCGCCGATCCTAATACAATGACATGTTGATTGTTTATTTAAAGAGGTTGCGATTTAATAATATCAAAGACAGAACATACACTATGTTGGTCTTTGTGAGCGGGGGGTTTGGGGGAATGGAATACTCTCCAATAATAATAGACGAAGTTTAGGTTTACTAGGCATAATTAAAATCTGAATTTGCACGCCCACTCCTTATTTGCTACTATTACTAATATTAACTGCAACGCAAAGAGTTCTCACATTACATTAACAAGACGCCACCACACGGAAAAATTTTAAACTAAAAATTGGACGTATTTTGTTAGTTATGTTATGATGGCGCTACCAACGGTAAAGAAACAAGATTTCAGGAATCTAATTAAAGCGCTGATTGAACAACTTAAAAAAGATACGCAGCCTTACGAAAAAAAACGTGTCGAAAAATGGGTCGAGATGTAGATGACGTTATCATTGATTGGTAGAATAGAATAATTATAAATATTCATTCAATCAACGCTGAGCTGAAGGAATATTTATAATGATTCTATTCTACCAATCAACGCTAACGTCTACATACATCTCGACCCATTTTTTTCGACATGTTTTAGTTCGTTAGGCTGCGTATCTTGTTAAATTCTTCAATCAACGATTAAAGTCATAATGTAGACCGGGGGGTCTGGGGGGTATGGAATACCCTCCAGTCGAAAGTAATCAACTAAATGGTCTTTCAAATTGATAACAACAAAAATTTGATTCTTGTAATGTCGTCAATAATAATCATTGCTTACTTACAGATAAAACCTAAAATCTATAAATTGCGGCTTAAGAAACTGATGTGAAACAATCAGGGGCCTGGGGGGTATGGAATACTTTCTAGCTGTAGGGAATCAACTAAACGACCTTTTAAATTGATAACGACACAAATTTGATTCTTGAAATGCCAATTGTTGTTTACTTACAGAGGAAACCCAAAATCTCTTAATTACGGCTTACAAAACTGATGTGAAACCGGGGGGCTTGGGGGTATGGAATTCTAAGCTGTAAGGAATCAACTAGAAACCGCGTTTAGAAATTGCTAACGACACAAATATGATTCTTGAAATGCCAATTGTTCCTTTACTTTCAGAAGAAACCCAAAATCTCTCAATTACGGTTTACGAAAATGTTGTGAAACCGGGGGGTCTGGGGGTATGGAATACCCTCCAGTTGCAAGGAATCAACTAAACGGCGTTTAAAAATTGATAACGATCCAAATTTGATTCTTGAAATGTCGTTGATTGCTGCTTACTTACAAAAGAAAACTAAAATTTCTCAATTACAGCTTACAAAATTGATGTGAAACTGGGGGGTCTGGGGGGTATGGAATACCCTCCAGCTGTAAAGAATCAACTAAACCGCCTTTCAATTACCCTGCCAGCTGTAAGGGATCAATTAAACTGCTTTTCAAAATTGATAAAGACACAAATTTACTTCTTGAAATGTTTCCGATTGTTGCTAACTTACAAGAGAAACCTAAAATCTTTCGATTATGGCTTACGTAACTGATGTGAAACCGGGGGGTCTTGGGGGTATGGATTACCCCCAGTACACCATTCTCAATGCCAAGGTTCTTTATGTTTCATATAGAATATTCCTCAGCCATGAAAATCCGACGAGAGAGAGAGAGAAAGGTTTTCCCCCAGCTAAATTCACGTTTTTTGCACTCTACTCATCCAAATCAGCAGGGATCTAAAAATTTTAGTGGGATATCGGAAAAAAACGTAAGGATAGCCCTTTTTTGTTTCATTTCATAAATCCACAGTGTTTTATATCCCTCACGAAACCGAAATGCCATTTTTTTAATTGCAGTGCGTTAAATCAGAATTTATAACGCAGTGTGAAAAACAAATTAGACATGAATTTAAATAATATTTTGCAATAAATGGGTTTACCATTCTTATAGCATATATTTTTTGTAAAAAAAAAGATAAAATAACAAATTATGTATTCACCTGAATAGAAAATTAAAATCCCTTTAAAATGAGAGGTCACACGACCCCGATGCAATTTGAGAATTTCGATTTCATTTTGGAACTTACGAATTTTTTTTAGACTGATGTATTTGTAAAATATTTTCTTCTGTTTTGGTATCAGTCCGTCATTATTGAGAGTTTTCAAACATTCTTTCGGTCTAATAGAATTTAATCTCAATTTGAATTAAAAATCCCCCTTCGAAGCAAATCACCGATCTAAAACGTGGCACTCTTTAATGCAAATATGTTAATTATCAATTTAAAAAATTACCATATTATTGTCACGTAACCGTTCAATTTTCCTGTCGAAATTAACAATAAAATGCAAATTTTGATACCATAGGCTGCGCTTGACGTAAATCAGAACACGTTAAATTTTTATTATTAGTTGTTAACCGTTTCGTTACCGATCAAAAAATTTTCGATAATTTTATAATTAAGTATGATTTTTTTAAGGGAATTCCCCGGTTTGACGAGCTACAGGTAGAATTTGAACCGCGACACTTTGTAGCCCGGCAGACAACCAGAAGCAAGATTTTTATCATTTAGGAAACAGTTTTTCCCAAAATATGTTTGATAATAACGCTAAAACATTTTTCTGCACGAGCCCAATTTAGATAAATTTTTAAGTGGTTTTTTATCGCGCTGACTTTCCACAACGAAAAACAAGGTTAACAAGGGCACTTAATTGAACTTGATGGCTCGATTATGTTAATTAGAGCTTTAACAATTCATTAAGGAACCAATAAAGTAAAATGGCGCATTCGTTAGGCTTTTCCATGCTTTTTGTTAATAAATTTCACAAAATTGTGCAATGTTTTTCTGAAAATTAATTTGTGGACGTGAATCAAATTTCCTAGTAGGAAAATTTATTACTCGCGTCATTTTCCAACAAATCACTTTAGAAAAAAAAATTGATTTTCTAATTTAAAAAATAAATGGTAGTGCACATTGTGCACTAATACCTATAATTCAAGTTTTAATTGTTGAATAAAAATTTGGTTATCTTAATCATTGCATAGAGCAATAAATGGCATGCGCGATTAAAATCTGTCTCTCGTATATTGCAGGTACGGATACGCCGGAAGCGACCAATGGAGGGTTGATGGGGTGGTTTACGAGGGGTGCATGGGGTAAACAGAAAGAGGGCAAACATGGAATGGGACATTGAAGCAAACTTCCACTTATCGCATTGGTCGATGACATTACACTAACCGCTTGATCCAACCAATAAGCTACAACTCCGGTACGCCAAACCCCGGAGTCAATACTCCGGGTGTCGAGCAACAAGTTCAGTTCAAAGCCGCTTGTGTGGCAGCACCACAATATTGTTTTCTTCTCAAAATTTTGATTTTCAAAAATACGCAAACTTCCATTCACTTCCAACGCGAGCAGTAAAATGTTACAAATTTTTCAATAAATTAAGTGAGTGAAATTTTCTCGTGGCAATTTCGAACTAAAAGTTTTTCATCAGTGAAAATGTGTTTTAGGATTTAATTGTTAACCAAACCGTTATGGTGAGTCAAAATTTCCAAAAAGAAAATCTCTTCGGGACCAAAAAACCCAAACTTAAATTTCGTTTCATCAGCAATTTTGCGAAAATTGTTTCCAAAAATAATTTTATAACTAATTAAGCTTTTCTTCCAAAGAAAACTTTATATTTTGAAAATTGCCATTCGAGAAAATTAGAAAAATTGTTTGTGATGGTGCAAAAAGTTAACGTTTTTTGTTTTCTCGTCCTTTCAGATGCCTGTAGCCCAGTCCCGTTCGAGTAGTAGAATGCAGCAGTTTGATGAAACTCAAAACGGAGATGATTCCCCAAATACGGAAGAGGGCGCCATGAACGGCGGCGGTGGTAGTGGCGGCGTCGGCGTGGTTGAAAATGGTTCAACAACGCCACGTGCCGATAAAGTGACGAACCCAATTAGTGCTTCGGGAGCAATAGAGAAGAACGGCGCTAATAAGAGCGATTCGGAAGAAGAGGAAGACGAAGAGCGCGAAGAGCAATCGACTGTTAATAATCTTGGACCAAACGGCGGTGGCGGTGGTTATTGGCGCCAGGTGGCGGCCAGCAGGCCATCTAGTCCTGGAGTTACCACCATGGCTGATAATGCCAGTGAAGCATCTTCGATGGTTCCACCGGTCAGATCAAAAAGTCGTGTAGAAATAGCAGCGAGTAGTCGGTATAGCAACTTATCGTATTGGAGAGCCCTTAGGGTTATTTTTTACAAAAATGGGGATCCATTTTTTCCAGGAATTGAATTTAGATTCAAACCTGGACGAGATATAGGAACATTGGATTCCCTTTTAGATAAATTAACACTTCGTATGGATTTACCGCGAGGTGCTAGATATATTTTTTCAATGGATGGAGATCGTAAATTTAGGATAGAAGAATTAGAAGACGGTGCTTCCTATGTCGTTTCATCTTACAAAACATTTAAGGTAAGAGATTTTCTATTGTTTATCGAATTTATGTTGTGGCCCAAATAACATCCATCCATCAAGGTCATAAAAAAATGTTTGCTTGACATATTAACTTATATTATTTCTGTGTCCCGATTTTTATCGTTTAATCATTTTCAAAAATAGCGCACTGTTTTTATGTAGGGGAGAGTTGTTGTCGTGATTGTGGTCAGTCATGGTCCCTTGCGCCACGTGACCTCGAAAGAGGTCCAAGATAAGAATAAGTTTGCACGCACACCCTCAAGATGTAAACATTGGGAAAATTGTTACCGGCCAGTAATCGTAATAAAATCGAAAACCTCAATTTTTACCATTTTCCGAAATTGGCTTTTTAATGATGACTAATTTCCTTGTAATTTGTCTTAAGATCGATACTGTATAAATACGTAGTTTACTTTTAATGTAACATAAACGTCACACTTTCCAGAAACACAAAGAATTTTTACAAATTTTATTATACAGTCACCCTCTTTGTTGAAAAATAGGAAATGATAAATTAAATTTATCAAATTTCTCTATCAAAACTTGAAAAACACTTAAGGGTTTATTTTTACATAATATTATAATGATTTTTGACTTAATGAAAAACTTCGGTTCACATTTGACCGCGCCGCAGAAGAACCACCTAAACCTTAAAACAAATACTAGCAAAATTGCTTGTGGTTTGCACTTGGATGGGTGACTATATGGTGATCGGTTGCTATTTTCCTCTTAGTCGCTTGCATTGCTAGGCTTTCCATTAGATACCTATGCGACCCTCTTTTCAATTGTTGACAGAGAAATACGGAGAAATTCATAAGAAAGTTAGATTCTCTCCCGAAAATTAACGTTGATTATTAGCCCAATGAGCGCCTCTAGATTTATTCAATTTTTGTAGTAACGTAAAAGCTTTCCATTTTCATGGTTATTGACATGAAAACATAAAACTAGACAACAACCCCAAGCATAATCCCGAAATATATTGCGTTAATTACTGGCCCAATGAGAGCTCTAGGTTTATTCAATTTTTATAGTAACATAAAAGCAGTGGCGTAACTACCAGTGTGTGCGGTGTGCGAATGAACACGGCTAGTAAAATCTTAGGGTCCCGAAGCAATGTAACGTAAAATATAATTGCACCATATCATAGTAAAAAAATGTCGGATGTGGTTGTTCGGCCTACGGCCTCACTGGTTTTGTGATGTGGCCATCCCATGACTTTACCATACATTAATGATATGATATTTATATAAATAGAGGCGGTCGGAGCTTAGCGGTCACGCGAGTTGACTATGAACGCTAAATACCCGGTTCGAATCCGAGTAAAGTAAGAACTTTATTCTGGTCGTCTCTCCCTCGGCAGGCAATGGCAAACCACCGGGGTGTAATCTGCCATGAGAAACCTTGTCTTAGGGTAAAAAAAAAGGACTTAGTACGAAACATATAAAGTACATAAATCGTCCCCAAATTAAAAGGTTCACCAAACCCTCTTTAGGGTAAAAGGACCGAGAAAGAAAGAAATTTATATAAAAACAGTGGCATCTCGTTAATCCATTCACTCGCGTCACCGTCACCCCCACCATCAAGTTTCCGTGAACCGATTTCAACCAAAATCTAATCAGTTCTAAATCTTAATATAAAAGACCTAAATATGAAATTTGGTTATGAAATTCTTATTGGTTTGGGCGCTAGAGCGCACACAAAATTAAGTGACACACAGACATTTGTTGATGTTTGGTCTCTTTCAACTCGTCGGACCGCAGGGACTCTAAATCCGTCAATATCTCAACTTTTTTTTTTTTTTTTTCGATTTTATAACTTTCCCATACTATATGGTATACTACGTATACTCATATTTGCTGTATGGTAAAGTAAAAAGTGCGCATTTAGAATGCACACAAAATTGAATTACGCTTGGGGCCTCTCAAGTGCTAGATCCGCCACTGGCCGTCTGACATTCCTGCTCTTACGTGTCTGATTTTGTACAATAATATCCATGATAGTGTAGGTCAGCGGTTCCCAAACTGTGGTACGCGTACCACTAGTGGTACATTAAGCTGAAGCAAGTGGTACGCTCAGGCTCAGCCGCAATAGTATATTTATTATTTTTTTATTAAAGTTTCTAAAAATAAAGATTAACTGAAAATTTGCCCATTCCACAATGGTCCTTTTTGTACAAGAATTTTTTTATTTTAAGTTCGGTAAGAATGCTTCGAAAGAATGAAAAAAAGAAATGTTTGGTAGTGAAAGTAGCTTCTCCCCGAACATAATAATAAATTTTTTTTCAACGGGGAGAGGGATCCCCAAGTAAAGGCATTTCCCTTTCAAAATTTTTACTGCTTTGGCCAGTGGCCATTTTTGGCCCACCGACCATACATTTCCCGGAAGATTTTTGATAGCCCATTCGCCCCTGGCGTGTAGCAATACGAATAAACAACCTTTCTTAAACCGCGTTGACCCTGAAATTTAAAAAATTTTCGCCTGCGGCGCTTATAGAAAATCCCGCTAACTCTTCTCGCACCCGCAATGCTAAAATTTGCCCGGCCATACAAACCGTTTGCCCTACCTTCATTTTTGATCTGGCTGCGATACTGAGTTGTAGTGGTACATGTATTCAAGAGAAGTATATTGGTGGTACAATAAAGAAAAAGTTTGGGAACCGCTGGTGTAGGTGATCCTCAAAAGTTTAGTCACCGAAAATTTCAAAGTCACAAATTTTAACTCTTTCTGTTGTGCATATAAATCCGCTCTCTACTAATGACACCCTATGGAATACAACAATCGAAAAAAAAAAGACTAAAGACTACAAATTTTAAATATGTACTTTAATTTTTTAGAAATGTACTATAAAATTTGCAATAAAAAATGTATTTACCTCTCCCCCAGAATAGTAACAATGGTAAAAAGCGCCTGTGGCAAGCGGTTTAATTTGCAATACCCCCCGGTCCGTTCAAACAAAAGATTTATTGAAATATTTATACAATTAAAAGTATCGTTAAACCGAAACAAAATGTGAAGAAATGGGCATGAAACGGGGGGGGGGGAGTATGGAATACCCTCCAGCTATAAAGAAGGATAAGATGACTATTCTAATTTGATTCCTAAAAAGTCGTATTGTTGCTTATTTACTGGTGTGTACTGGGGGGTATGGAATACCCCGGTTTCGCAGCCTCTTCTACGCGTTTAACACACAACGCTGTACATTTTCCCTAACACTTAGGACTAGGTACATCAGTGGAATCAGTCGAGACCCCCCCCATGTATCCAAATAGCAAAGCGACTGTTAAAGAATCAAATCAAGAAATCAAAACAAATGTATCCCATAAAATGTAAAGAAAAAATAGGTGTGGAACCGGGGGGTCTGGGGAGTATGGAATACCCTCCAGCTATAAAGAAGAATAAGATGACCATTCTAATTTGCTTCCTAAAAAGTCGTATTGTTGCTTATTTCCTGATGTACCTGGGGGGTATTCCATACCCCCCAGACCCCCCGGTTTCGCAATCTCTTCTTCACATTTAACACACGACGCTGTACATTAAGGAACTATTTTAACCCCCTTCCCTAACATTCACTATTAGGTACATCGGTGGAATAAAAAAGACGCCCCCCCCCAGATGTAAGTAAACAGCAAAGCGACTGTTAAAGAATCAAATAAAAAAATCAAAACAAATTTATCCCCTAAAATGTGAAGAAATAGGTGTGAAACCGGGGGGTCTGGGGGGTATGGAATACCCCCCAGGCAAGAAGCAACAAAGTGACATTTGAAAATTGAAAAAGACGCAAATTTAATTCTTGGGAAATTATCTTTTTCTTACTTCCGGCTGGGGGGTATTCCCCCCACCACAACGAAGTAACGATAGTCCTGTTCAAAATTGATATAACAGACGCAAATTGAAATCTTGACAATAGATATTTTGCCTAGGTTGGATAAGCCCTCTAAACACCCTAAAACAGGGGTCGGCAACCCGCGTCCCCCGAACGGTCTTGGTGCGGCCCGCGGACTCTAAAATAAATGACCTTTTTTTTAAAAGAAATGCTCTTTTTAGCAAATTTACACTTTTTTTTAAGAAAGCTCTTTTCAGTGGATTTTCCAAGAAGTACGACCCGCACTGATCTCAAAGTAAAATATTTGGCTCCCGTACTACAAAAGGTTGCCGACCCTTGCCATAAAAAGTTTAAAAAAATTATCATGCAATCGAGGGTCTGGGGAGATATGGACAGTGGTGTAAAGACCGGGGGGAAGGGAAGAAAGAAGAATGGTCCCGACCCAATATTTTGGACCCCCCTAAACTGCATTATATTGCGACCAGATTTTGTTCTTTTTATTTTTCTCTTGCTCACGGGCCCAAAATTTGAAGTACGCCACTGCATAAAAGCTTTGCATTTTCTCATTTATTGACATGAAAATATAAAACTAGACAACAATCCCAAGCATAATCCCTAAATATATTGCGTTAATTCCTAGCCCAATGAGAGCTCTAGATTTATTCAATTTTTATAGTAACATAAAAGCTTTGTATTTTTACGTTTATTGACATGAAAATATAAAACTAGACAACAACCCCAATCATAATCCCAAAATGTATTGCGTTAATTGCTAGCCCAATCAGAGCTCTAGATTTATTTAATTTTTATAGTAACATAAAAGCTGTGCATTTTCATGTTTATTAACATCAAAATATAAAAAACGACAAAAATCACGACGAAAATTAGTCCATTCGATGATAAAATAGGAAAAGCAATTTTTTCCCAAGCAAAGAAACGTCAACCATGTCCATAGTCAGGGACGTGCCCAAGAGGGATGGGGGGAGCATCCCCCCAATTTTTCCAAATTTGCCCAGTTGGCAAAATCCGCTAGACCGACAATTACAAGAAGTTGGCAATTTTTAATTAACTAAGTTGGCAAATTCCCCCCCCCAAGAAAGTTGGTTGGGCACGTCCCTGTTCATAGCTGCACTCCATGACGCATTCAGATTCGTTTGTTGTTTAAAATTAGTTTAAAACAGTCTGGACAATCTAGCTATAAATAGTAATACAGTTGTAATCACGAATAATGAAGCTTACGTCACAACCATCTGAATTAAGTACCGACAACCTTTTTTTAAAATTAATTGTAGTAACATAGGTGAAACAAAGACACCCTATATTAAATTATTCTTAAATGTCTGATTTTAGAAATCTTATACGTCGAAAATTATCTGACACCCAACGTGTGAGATAGAAAGAGATAGACACAATAGTTCTTAGCGTGCATAATAATTTTAATGAAAGTAGGTTTTATAGTGACTGATGCGATAATTTTAACAAATTAGTTTGTTTTTAGGTTATATTTCCATTTAATTAGCGCAGAGTTTCTTAAATTTTTTGATTTCCCAAACCTTTTTTGATATGAATTTTACCGTGGACCCACTTATTTCATAAAAGTCATAAATATTGTTAAAAATAAAATTTTAAGCTTATTAATTATTAAATTTTATGATTTAAATTTATTATATCAAACACTTATGTGACTCACAATTCTCGTCTTATTTCATACAAATGCCGTTTATGACGAAGCTTCATTATTCGTGCAAACAACTGTATAATAAAAACTCATTTAAGATTGTAAACAAACGGCATTGTTGCTTAGCAACGCACGAGAGCTCTAGCTATTTTTGTTTTTTATAATCTAAAATTGACAGTATTGTGAGGTTACGTTATATTTGCGAACAGAGTGACAAATCGTGCCTTTTTTTAATAGGAAGACAAAAAAAATTATATTTACTTATTTAGCGAATGAAATTTAATTTCTTAATTAAGTTAAAAATCTCGGGTTATTAGAAATTGCAAAAAAACTAAACGTTTGTTAGTCAACTGTTTCGGTCATTTAATATGAAACACTTCGATGCAAATCGAGACCTGATGTATAAATATTGTTTTATTTATGAAAAATTTCATCTAAAGAGTCAGAAAATTTTAAAATAGGTAAATTTTTGTAGAATCATTGAATAAACAATTCTGCATGTAATTTTCTGAAGCTTTGAGGTCAAACTTAGTAGGCATTGCATGTTTTATCATGAAGTGATTTCTTTAAGCTCTAATTTGGAAATATTCTAAACAAAAAATATTAGTGGGTCAGAAAAGTGTTGTTTGCGGGCCATATTTATAATTCAAATGATTCAACAAAATTAAGGCAAATTGTAGAAGGTACAAAATTTTAAATGTATTAGAAATAATTCCTAAATCTGGATAATAATTTTCAAGGCTCCCCCAACACGCATATTAATATTTTTACTTTTTAGTGGTCAACACCACGTCCATTATTATTGATCTTATATAATTGAAACTATTTTTAAACGCTTCGTGGCACTCAGTTTCAGAATCACTGTTCTAGAACGTCTAGAAACCACTAAATTGTTTATTATAGTACTTTACATATTTTACCCCTCCTTTACACCCACATAAAATGGGATAACAGAGCATTTTCAAATCCCTAACAATTATGGCCGACGTTCAACTGTTTGGGAGGTAAACAAACATTATTTTGTACAGAGATATTTTGAGTTTATCCTACAATTTACCACATTCCGAACGCTAAAACGGTTTTTTTGTCACCATAACCTTACAAAACCGCACCAATCAATCAAATCTCAGCTATTAAAAATTTGCAAGTTATAAGATCGCAAAATGTAAAAAGTTTTTTGTCGTGACAAGGGAGTTGACACGTCATTCTTATCAAGAAATTTTATTATTTCGTTTTTATTTTATATTTTTTTATACCTGCGCCAACTAACCGGGGAATTTTTTTTTTTTTTAGAAATTTTGAACTATTTTTATTTGCGTAATAAAAAATTTATGGTTGGGCGTGACTTTGCTTCTTTTATTTATTTACTCGATAAAGTGGGATGTGGGAAGTAGGTACAACTAAAACTTTTATTGCGACTTAAAGAAGACAAACAAAAAAATATTTTGAATAATGAACTTATTATTTTGAATTTATTTTGACTTAAACGTGGAGTGCGATAACGTCGACACGTCACACGATTTCCAGTGACACAATTTTATGATTAAATTATAGTTATAGCAGGAACATGTTTTGATTCTTATTTACATCTAATTTAGAAGAATCATTAAAAGAATGCACGAGATTTTTTTATTTGCGTGTGTGGTGGACTCACGCATTGGTCCTTCACTTAACTGTTGGTTATTTTGTAATACTTAAGGGTGGAGGGTTAGAAAACCGGAACGTGCATATAATATACCCAACATGACCTATTTTTTAAGTCATTACGATCTCCATATTCTGATATCAACTTAAATAAGTCTTTGTATATTCATACCACAAAAACTTAAATCCTCAAAAATATTTATTATAAATTGCCAGTTAACTTTTTCATTTATATTTCCGAATGACACGCCACCGAAGGATTTACCTTAAAATAGCATAACATTTTAAATTTAGCGCCATTTGTAAAACACTTCACTTTTTGTTATTATAATTTCGTTTGTTTTTTAAATCCAAAAGTAAAATTTACCTACAACAGAGAGAGCGCAACAATTATTATTGTTTGGTCGCCGTGGCAACCGCGGACACGTGTTCGTAGAAAAGAAGATGGCGCAAACTACACGTGCATTAATTTGGTGTTAAGACGCCATCTTTTGTTGTTTAAGAATTTAAATAAAAACAAAAGTAACTTTTTATTATTTCACCGAAAAGAGAACAAATTAGCAATTCGAACTAATTAAATAACATTTCAGAAATTAAAAAACACCACAAATGTTTTAATTTTATTTGTTTGAATAATAAAAACACGCACTAAGAAAAATTAATATGCATTTAAAAAAATATTCTCTTGAGAAATAAATCAGAAAATAAAACGATAGTGCTATTAATAGTATATTGTTTAGCAAGGGATGAAACCAGATGATTTCAGACGAGGGTGGATTGCCTTCCCGAGCGAAAGCGAGGGCTGGCATCACTCCGAGTCTGAAATCGTATTTCATCCCGTGCCCAAACATACTATTTTTCATATTACCTGTAATGAATCTGAGAGTTTTCATAAAATATAAGAATTGTCAACTGTCACATTAATTGTTTACAATTAATAAATTCAATTCTGACAGGTTTAAAATGAAAGCAAAAACTGAGTAAGCGGGCAGAAACTTGACGCTTTCTTTCCTAGGGCAGAAACCAATTTAGTTTCTGACCAACAGTCGCATTGATCTGCAATTGTCGTGTTTCGACTGTCTCAACATGCAATGAAACTCGTAGTTTCATGACAGGTAATATGAAAAATAATTTACTTAATTGAAATAGCATGCAAATGTTGTGTAAATTTCAAGGTAAGATTATCACCCGAAACGTCCCAGTTTTTTGACACCGTCTTGGTAAAAAATATGTAGGTTGAGGGGTTGAAAAAACTTTGCTCAATCGTTATGAAAAATTTGGTCACACGTGATTGATTTGGTGTGCATTATAAAAGTAAGACAAAGAAAGGGACACGCATGCACTTGTTAGAAAATGATCAAGGGTATTGGGGTAATAGGACGTAGGTCACCAAGTGGACATGCAATAAGTCAATTCATGAATCTGCAACTTTGATTTCTAGGTGTGCCTCACTTATGCTAATGATTTAACGTCCAATTCGTCTGAGATGGAAGGAAAATGGGGATATTATCCGATTTTAATCTTGTAAATGGTTATACTTATGGATTAAAATGAAAATATTCCTTATTTTACATTTCTTACATACATTAGGAAAAAAAATCAATATTCCTTACTTCACTTTAGCATTAAATTATTACAAAGCTTAATTTTGATAAACTATGGACTTTTTTATAATAACTTCTTGCAAACCAATTGGGGTAACTACCGGTGTTCCGGGGGTTCCTAGTTCCGCTGAATAGTGACGTTTTCTATGTTCTTTCGGGCTTCAAGCAAATAATTCATCAGACAATTATTTCATTCTAAGTTCCTCGGTAAAATTAAATTTGCATTAAAGCATCTTGCGCGTGCAACAATTCTAAAATTTGAAATTTCATGGCCATCTAGTGACAATCGATAGAATTAAAGGTTTTATCAAATGTACCTACAGAGGGCGCTAACTCTTAAATTATTTCACTTCGCAGGATGGCCGTTAACATTTTAACCAACATTGTTGGTTCGAATTTACTTGATTTAAACACCAAATCTTCTTATCCCGAACAATAATTTTCCTATAGAACTTTTGCGTGGACTTGTGGAATCTTTTTGGTACTCCGCTGTATTATTTTTGTACATAATTTTTAAATACATAGGTTCCAGAGCTAAAACCACTGGAAATCCGAACAAAAATTGTTAAAATAAATTAATCACGGTGTTGTCCTCCTGGGATTCAGACGTCCAGCTTTCCTTCCATCTTTTTGGGGGTCATCCCTCATCCGGGGGTTTCCTGGTGTTAGGTCTTTGCGTCATCACTATTTTTGTGATCCTTTCTACATGGTTTCTGCAAACCTCCTTATCTCTCTGATTTGATCACATTCATCTGATTTGTCATAATAATTACTCCTGATGGCTGCAGGCCAAACAACTATGGCCTTCATCCTACAAGACAAACAACCATTTTATTGGCGTTTATTGGTTACATATTATATCTGATCCAGCGGCGTAACCAGAAGATTTGGGGCCTTGGGAAAAGCATCAATTTTGCACCGTAACCAAGCAGAACTTTGTGCAGCTAATTTAAAAAATATGCCTATATTTTGACCGACCGACGGACCGATTTTGACCAACCACAAATTAAGTATAATTTCTAAATAAAAAATAATAGTAAAGCCAAGTAACCTATATTTATCAGGAAGAAAACGGGTGCAACTTTTGTAACAATGTAGTAGGAGGATGCGACAAAAATTACTCTCTGAATCGCAACCCCTAATAAGAGGGGTTTGTTTAGCCACGATGTTAATAGACTAGCTCCTTATTCATGCGAAGGCATAGGTCGTGGATTTCTGAAAATAGACCAGTAGCTTGTGGAAACTCAAACAACGCAAATAGTAAACAAATGCTTTAATTAACACACATAACCTGAGAGATGCTATCACAGTTCCAATTTGCTATGTAAATTACTGTGGTAAACAGACACGCAGTAATAATGAATGATTACGGTGTTATAATCAAAAAGTGCACCCAACTTACACTTATCGTATCTGGTGACATACGTCTCCTTCTACTTGACATACGACGGCTGGCTTCAAAAGGCTAACTCTGGCACACCTGTAAACTTTACACCGGAAGCACTTGAACAACTTCCGCGAACACATAACACTGCTTCAGATTCGTAGCTGGACCTTGAGAGAGAGATATTGTTGGAAATGTTACGAAACGCTGGACCATCCAGATGACGAAAGAATTCCCTAAGTGATCATCTAAAACAACAACAATAGGACGTTGCCAACTGGAGGAAATCCAAAATGGTTCCGCAACTTGCGCACCAAAAAATGCGTAGTAGGTTGCGCATTAAGAGCCTCTCGTATCAATCACTTTTGCTCGAACACGACAGCTGAGCTACTCATTTCAAACGACTGGTACGAGAAAAATAGTGACATTGGACCAAAAAACCATTTGTCCAAGCAAAATATCGGAAATTTACAAAGTCGCTTTGAAATTACGTACTCTCGCCGTCGCGTCGCCGTCGTAGCTATTGCGAAACTTCAGACCCAGCTATTCATACGCAAACGGTTCACTCTATCAACCATCTGCTAGAAAAATTCATTGAATTTAAAGATTGCATTTAATTAAAATGTATGGGCCGAACTTAGAAATATTGAAATTAAATTAATTACAAAAATCCGTTACAACAAGGTAATCGAGACTAATTTATTTTATCCCGCCTTAGAAAATAAGGAAAATATTTTAAAAATATGTCTAAAGTGTAGATTATTTTTCTCAATCAATATTTCACAGGAACTGGAGATGGGGGGGAGTCTTGGGACCCAGCTGTAATTAACAACAAAATTTCTTTTCAGGAATATAATTACTAATTAGTCACAATTTAGACCGGGGGGTCTAGGGGATTAGATTTCTCTTCGGGAACTTAATAAGAGGCACAATACAGACCGGGGAGTCTATTCATATTATTATATTCCATACCCCCCAGTACACCATTCTCAATGCAAAGGTTCGCTATGTCTTATATAAAATATTCCTCAGCCATGTGAATCCGACGAGAGAAAGAAAGATCTGTTGATGAGAAGTGAAGGTAAAAAGTAAAAACCATAAAGCAGAACTTCTGGTATTGGGGGGGGGGTATTCCATACCTGAGTTTCTTATTTTCTATACCCCCCAAACCCCCCGGTTTGTGCTATTTCGTTTGTGCTTTGTTTGTACTTGTTTGTGCAAAAATTATTTTCGTAACCTAACCCAAATAGTTTTCGAGAAATTTCAAAATTTCGGTGGGGAAGGGGAAAATTCTCATTTGGAATTTTGGATCCAAAATGAGAAGAGACAAGCTTTTTGAAATTTCGAATTTAAGCAGTCGAGATCGTTTGTATTTCGTTTGCGCTTGATTGTGCAAGTACTATTTTCTTTAACGAATTTAACGATTATATTTAAATATAATGCATGGGCCGCACTTAGAAATATTGAAACGAAATGAGAAAGTAGTACCACGTGACGCAGTGCAAAAATTCGTTACAAGGGGCTAATGGAGAAAAATTGTATCCAGCCTTAGAAAATAAAGAAAACAATTTAAAAATATGTCTAAGTGTAGGTTATTTTTCTCCTAACAATATTTCACAGGAACTGGGGATGGGGAGGGGTCTTGGGACCCAGCTGTAATTAATCAACAAGATTTCTTTTCAAAAATCTAATTAGAGTCACAATTTAGATCGGAGGGGTGTTGGGGATTATGACCCAGCCGTAATAAAGTAACCAGATTTCTTTTTAGGAATATATTTAATTAGAGGCACAATGCAGACCGGGGGGTCTGGGGGGTATGGAATACCCCCCAGTACACCATTCTCCATGCCAATGTTCTCTATGTCTTATATAGAATATTCCTCAGCCATGAGAATACGACGAGAGAGAGAGAAAGATCGGTTGACGAGAAGTGAAGGTAAAAACCATAAAACAGTGAACTTCTGGTTCCCCCCAGACCCCCCGGTTTCATACGTATTTCTTTACGTTTAACACATAGTTTCTTGCAACAGGGAAGCCCTAGCCCTCTGTACTAGCTACGCCTTTGGTGGCAGTGACACACCACAGTTACCGGTCCACATTTGGTTTTCTGAATTCACAAAATTATATTAGCCAGGACAAATTTCCAATTTTTGCCATGAAAAACCTAGAATCAAAACATATTTTTTTTAAATCCCCCCCCCCCCGCCGTAGTTAAACCTGATCCCTACACCGGCGCGGCGCCAATTCAAAAAGTAGCAGCTCGACGTCATCTTCATACGTTTTGTATGAAGCCGATCATAACCTATAACGTAGATATTAAAAATCTAGGAGGTGTTGATTACACTCAGGCCTTTTGTAATATTCAGAAAAACATTACATAAATAATATTAAAAACGTTTTTGAAATCTCCAAAACTTTTAAAAACTTTAATTAAATGAAAGACAGAAGAAAAGAAAAAGGACAGTTGGTCTTTGGGACCGGGGGGGTTTAGGGGTATGGAATACCCTCCAATAATAAACTCCTAATTAGGAGTTTAGGTTTACCAAATGCCTACAATAGACTACTCTATTATTTAGCGTTGCTATTAGTCTACTGTATTTGGGTTTAGTAAGCATAAGTTACCCCCTTATTTACTGCTATTATATTACTAATATTAAAAATATTAACTGCAACATTCAAATTCAATATAACTATTAATAATCATTATTATTATTTATACATAAGCAAAGAGTTCTCACACTACATTAACAAAACGCCACCACACGGAATAATTTCAAACTAAAAATGGGACGTATGTTGTTAGTTATGGTGGCCGCCTTGTCGAATTAATTCCTATAATTTGTAAATCGTCATTTTTCTCTCGTAAAATGTTTCCATCTTTATCCAGAGGTTTCAAAACATCCCACGTACTCAAACGAATAAGTTGGTTCAGTATGGTATATACTATATATTTCATATGTACTTATTTTGATTATTGTGAAATAACTTCAGAATTAAATTTCTATTTTTGCAAAATATTAAAAATAATTCGAAAAATATTTGCTATTTCGAAATAAAATACAAATTACAAAAATGCATGTAAATTTATTAGAAAATATCTATAGAAATTTGAAAAAACAAGCATTTCGTTAAATAGAAGTTCCACCGTATTTCCGATACAAGAAGTACAATATAAATTATGATTTTTACTTTTAAACTTAATCAATGAACTTTTAATTAAATGAAACAGTTGAAACACTGAACTATGGAATACAAATTCGACCCTAAATCAGAACTTTTAATATACAACAAAGTATCATCACTCATAGGGGACCTACAGTTTAATTTCGGAATATAATTCATATATCGTTCAAAATCAAACTGAGTATCTCGACATTATTTGTTAAAGCACTTGACCTCTAAGTTAAGACAATCTTATCTTTACATATCGAGAAGAATTTCTTTAGTACTAACATCATCTTGCTAAATTGGTGATCCTCAACCACCTTCTGTTCTGAAATGCAATGTCTAAGAAACCAGAACGTCTAACTGCGTTCTTCTAAATCTAATGTATTGTTAGCATTCATGCAGGGTTAAATTTGCTTTCTCTCCTTCGTAACCATAGCGACGCTAAAGCGTCGTTCACATCGATGTTCTTGTCTTGTCCTGCCTTGTCTGGCTAATACAGAGATCCCGGTTCGACTTCGAGCGAAGTAAGAATCATATTATGTTATTATGGTCGTCTCCCCTCGACAGGCAATGGTAAACCACTGGGGTGTAATCTGCCATGAGAAGTCTTTGTTAAAAAGATTCACCAAACCGTCTTTAGGGTAAAAGGACCTAGAAAGAATAATTTTCTTCTATCATTTTCTATGATTAAAAATTGTTCATTTTGATTGGCTCTTGCCTTGCTTCGGACCCAAACACCAACTTTCTTGTTAACACGGCTTAATACTAATAATTTCACAAACGACATCGTTGATAGGAGATGGAGAAGAAAAATGGCTAAAACTAATGGTTAGATGCAAACTAAAATTGGTCATCCACATTTAGAAAGTCTGCATTTCTAAATCTGACAGAGTGATCCACTTCTCTAGGGTTATTTTCCCATAATTAAAGTAATATTTAATAATTCTATGTTAAAAAAGTTGAAAGGGTTAGCAACTTCTTAACTGCGCAACCCAATTATTCCCAAAAAAGTGGAAGTTTTTGTAAGGGACCATTACGAATTTCCTTAATTTCTCGAAATTATCGGTTTTAGATTTCCTGTTTCCTCCGTAGTAATGATTTTATTAAGTTAATTCGAAGGTTTACAAAGAATTTCGTTGTTATGAGATTTTAAGTATTTGGTAAATTGTTTCAAGGTCATTCTATGTAGGGTAATGTTTGCATATATATGGTCTAATGTCTGAAATTTGGGATTTCGTCTGCATTTTCTTTTTAGGGCAAAAATTTTAAATATCCAATTATTTTTATGAAAATTAACTGCAAATCTATCTAACCCAATTCGTTTCAATTGCTTGGCTGTTTGATTACTTCATCATTAAAAAAAATCAAAGTTTAGGAATGATTTGATTATTTTATACCTTATTCATCGGAGGTGGGGACGAAGAAATTTTCCTTTCATTTTTTAAATCTAAATAGTAAATTATATCATTGTATAGTATAAATCTTCTAACTTAGTTGTGACGTCATAGCACGTAAACGCCGCCATTGGTTACCCAATCAAACCAGCCGCAGCCCCGTGATTAGTTAGGTTAAGATGACGTAAAAACCAAGTTAGAAGATTTATGTTATACCTACAAACAAAAGCAATTACAGCTAAAATGCATAAAGGTTTCCTTCTTACGTCGACGTTTAAAAAAGGAAAGTTGAAAGAAAATTGATGATTGATGCTTTTAAGCAAAGCGGTTGTGAAAATAGCGTGAGCTAGGTGTGGTGTTGAAACTTTTCAATTTTAATTATTCAAGACAAAAAAATTGGACAGAAACCTAATTTTCTTATCCTTGATGTTAATTTTCCGAAAGGACATTATTAATTGTCGTAAATTTACAAGTTAAACATTTTCGCAAATGTTTTCGTAAACGTCACGTCTGATATTAACAAAAATCTGCATTTTAAATGAAAATTATGAATTATTTGAGCTAAATTAGGTTAGTGTGACAATATTTGAATATCGTCGGAAAAATGAAGGAAAACTGCCAAATCAGTTGTGACATTGGAAGTTAATTGCTTTTGTTAAACGTTGCGTTTCCCTTTCTTAAATTTTTTTCTTGCAGGCTAATATACCACAAACATATTTCGCCAACCAGTGCTCCGCAGAGCGACTATTTCATTATTGTGTTTCCAAATATCAATATCAAAATTGCGTATTATATTTGACCAAATTGTCTTCATTAAAGTCGTGAATAAGAGAAAGATTGTATAATATTATTTTATTTTCTCATGTAACATGCAAACCTGCCATTCATAAAGACCTTGCCTAAAACACTTAGGAGCCCCTTTAGCCAATATAATCGGGATATCGATTTCATTTTCAGTTCTAAAATGCACATAAATTAATTTTTTACGTTGCCCACAAAGAATGCGAATTAATTAGGGGGAAATTTTTTGGTGAAAATGCTTTTCTTTACGTGCAGCGTTGCACCAGACCTAAAAAAAAGCGATCTCTGATAACAATTCACGTCCTAACGGGTCAACCACATTAGGTCACGTTATCCACTTCTCCCCACTCTCAAACAACCCTTAGTTTTCGACCTTGAAATCCCTTCCAAAGCTCATTTGCACATTCAATCATAAATTATTTATCATACAACAAATCATTCGCGTCAGAGCTACTTTTGCCCTCATTCCAAGGGTGAAATTTGTTTAAGACAGTTGAAGCAGCGAGAGTGCCGCGATTTTAATCGTTTTGTGTTATTTTTTATTACTATAACTTCACTGATGCTTGATATCGATTTCGAAGACGAAGACACCCCTTTCGCTGTAGTTTCGCTACCAACAATGGTCCGCTCTATTAACCACTCGCATTTTAATCAAGTTAAAGTTTTTTGTTTCACTTTCAGCCTGCCAGTTATGGAAAAAAGAACGGCATTTGGTATGCCGCTCCTGGGGGTCAAGGTTGGAGTAAAGCTGCAAGTCGAAAAGCCTCCATAGTGGAAGCGGATGCGCCTCCACCGGGTGGAGGAGGTTCCGTTAAACCAAGTTCGGGACGAGTTATTAGGATAATTAATAATATGGATCACACGGTTCAGGTAAACCTCCAAATTTGTCTCGAGAAGCTCTTCCAACTGTTTTTCTTTAGTGTCGAGTTTTGTTAAACTTGCGAACGAGCCAGCCGTTCGAAGAGGTGCTGGAAGATTTGGGGCAAGTTTTAAAAATGAGTGGTGCTAAAAGAATGTTTACCGTGTCGGGCCAGGAAGTGCGAAGTTTTTCGCAGCTGAGGAACGAATTTGCAGACGAAGACACTTTTTATTTGGGAGTTGGTCCCATCGGCCAGGCTGCGGTTATGCTGTCTCCAGCCAGGAGATCCCGTTCTCGAGGCGCCCAACCTGCCGCTGTGGTGGAAGACATCAGCAAACAACGAAGAGCAAGGAGCAAAAGCCGACCACGGGCTTTATACGCACCAGAAAACGAAATCATAAGAACGAATGGTAAGTTGACGTTTTGCATACAATTGAACCAATTTAACCGATACTCCAGACTACACCTTATTAGAAGTTTTAAAAGAGGAACCGGTTCGAGTTACCATTAGAGGCCTTAGACGGACGTTTTACCCTCCGATTCACCATTCCCCGATAGACAATACGCCACCGGACAAGAAAATGCAGCTTGAATGGGTGTAAGTTAATTTCGATCGCGTGACAACAACCTACTAAAATTTTTCTTAAACACAATCAGATATGGCTATCGCGGAATCGATTCGAAAAGAAATTTGTGGGTTTTACCCACAGGAGAAATACTTTACTTCGTTGCCGCAATTGCAGTTATGTTTGATAGGGACGAAGAAACCCAACGGCACTATATGGGACATACGGAAGACATCCAGTGGTGAGTTAATCGGCCCGCCCCACGTTGGGCGCGCCAATTTGTTACACTTTTTTGAATTTTTTCAGTATGGATGTACATCCGTCAAGAGAAATGGTCGCGTCTGGTCAAAAGGCGGGAAGAAATAGGAAAACGCAAGCACACATCCGAATTTGGAGCACCGAAACGCTGCAAACTTTATACGTTTTTGGAATGGGAGAATTTGAAATTGGAGTTGCTGCAGTAACATTTTCACAATTGGTACTTTAACCCTTTCTCCTTCTTCCCGCATGGTGGTCCAAACGTAACTGTTTTAATTTTTCAGAACGGTGGTAGCTACGTAATGGCGGTAGATGGTGGACGAGAAAGTATTCTGTCGGTTTGGCAATGGCAATGGGGTCACTTGCTCGGAAAAGTTGCTGTGAGTATAATATCAAAAATTTTTTTGTTTTTAACTCATGCAAAGCAATAATAATTGTTATTATTTTTTAATGCAAATTTTTTGCTATTATATGCGAATTTGTATTATTTCGTGTGAAGATAAAATATATTCCAAAATTGTAGATATTTAAAATAATTATACACGCAGTGTAAATTGCGGAAAACTGTTAGTGAAAAACATACTAATTATACTGCAGACGATTTAGCACCTTGCAGTATGCATTCACGTCATGCACAGAAAAGTAGTCAGGGGAATTCCCCAAAAAATAAAAAACGTGCTAAATGTTGATATTTTAACGTTGTTCTTTGAGATAAAAGAACTTTTAAATCCTACATTTTAAGAAATAAAAGAAAACTGCAACGTTGGAAAACTCTCGTCATTCTATGTAAACATCGCGTTTTCTTTAATAAATTCAGATGAAATTTGCATAAATATAGGGTAGACGCGATGTATTACACTCACGAATGGCATAACAGCTCTACTTTCCTGAAGAAAAAATACCTTGAACCAACGTCGATATTCATCACTTAAAAAAAAAACTTTATAAATTCCTAGATTGTGCAGGATTGCATTTGAAATTAAACAAATTTTTATAAACATGTCGGACATAATTAGCATGCAATATTAAAGTGGTCCCTTCGAAGCGCAGTAGTTGGTGCGCCATAGTGAACAATAATTAATGGAAAATACCATAGGAAGTTATTAAACTCAAACGCTGATGAACGCTATAAATTTTCCATAAATTTCAATTTTGGATTGTAAATTTTTATTGTTAAAAATAATTGTGGGCCTGAAAGGGTTAATTCGTCCCAATACAGGATATAATGATGAAAAGAGGGCACTAAATAAGTTATAGGGGCTTAATTTGCAAGTTAAGTAAATATTTTATCATTTTTATGCAATTTCCTTTTTTTAGGGAAGAGGTTTAAGCCCTTACAGATTCGCCGCCACTGACTTATCCACTAAAAGGTGACTTTCCGGGTTTCGGTCACATAATAAACCATTTAACAACAAAATATTGAGGTGGAATGGGGTGGTTATCATGTCTTTGCATGCTATTGTGCTGACTTGTGTAATATTGCAATTAACTTTCAAATTTCCCGCTTCAATTTCCTAAATTTTTATTTTATGATATAAGATTTAATTTTTTTATAATATTAAAACATAATGTTCGTTCTGTATAATATAAAACTTAACCCTACACATCCATCACCTCAAAATTGAGCGGTTAATGTTTATCTCCAGGAAACTCATGAACTTAGTAGATAAACTACAAGGTTTCTACCGCAAAAGTCCATAAGATTAACGTTTCGAATTTTCTTCCCAATTTAACAATTATCTTGTTTTTCAGACACTTCAAGAAGATTTATCCGGTGCAGCATTCCATCCATTAGACGACAATTTACTAATCACCTACGGAAAAGGACACCTAACATTCTGGAACAGAAGAAAAGACGGCTTCTTCGAACGAACAGATATTCTCAAACCTGTAAGTTTTCAAACCGCACTTCAAACACAGTAATAACGATTTTTTTTAGCCCACCAGAACGCTAATAACAAGTCTCCAATTTGAACAAGACGGGGACGTCATCACAGCAGACAGCGACGGTTTTATAACGATTTACAGTGTAGACAGTGATGGAGCCTACTTTGTCAGGATGGAATTCGAAGTAATTTATTCTTCCTGATCAATTTTCGAAAAACTAACTCTCCGTCTCATTTTAAGGCACACAACAAAGGCGTCAGTTCCCTAATTATGTTATCCGAAGGAACCCTACTCTCAGGAGGCGATAAAGATAGAAGAATCGCGGCGTGGGATTCCTTGCAAAACTACAAAAAAATAACCGATACAAAGTTGCCGGAATCGGCAGGAGGCGTGAGATCAATTTATCCACAAAGGCCTGGTCGAAACGACGGAAACATTTACGTAGGAACAACTAAAAACAACCTAATGGAGGGTTCGCTTCAGCGAAGGTTTAACCAGATCGTTTTTGGACACAGTCGTCAACTCTGGGGCCTTGCAGTTCACCCGGATGACGAATTGTTTGCAACAGCTGGTCACGATAAAGTCATCGCGTTGTGGAGGAAACACAAACCAATTTGGACCACCCAAGTCAGTTACGAGTGCATTTCACTAGCTTTCCATCCGTTTGGAGTTGCTCTAGCTGCCGGAAGTACGGAAGGCCATTTAATCATTTTGAACGCTGAAACAGGAGTCGTCGCTGCCACCATTCGAGTTTGTGGTTCACCGTTAAGTTGTGTCGGCTTTAACCCATGTAAGGTCCTACTGTGATCCACTTTTATATAGTTATCTTGATGTAATTTTAGCTGGAGACTTAATCGCTATCGCTTCCCAAAACGGCAGTATTTACCTGTTCCGTGTGAGCAGGGATGGCTTTTCTTACAAGAAATCCAATAAAATCCGAGGATCTCAACCGCTGATTCAGTTGGATTGGAGTTCCGATAGTAATTTCTTGCAGACGGTGACAGCCGATTACGACTTGGCATTTTGTAAGTCTTCGGGATTCAAATTGCGCGTTCATTACGATTCAGTTTTTAGGGGACGTTAAATCGTTATCTCCCGAGAAGAGTCCAGTTGCAATGAAGGATGTGAAGTGGCACACCCACAACTGTTCCGTTGGATTTTTGGTGTCAGGTAATTTTTGTGCTCCTGTTTGGTAACTTACAAAATAATTGATCTTCTAGGAATCTGGAATAATCGTTTCTATCCCATGACTTCGATTGTAAGCACCACGAATCGATCTGCAGCTCATGATCTCCTGGTAACCGGAGACACCGATGGATACATTCGAATCTTTAGGTAATCACTGACAACAGTGAAAGTCCTTTGGGGTTCTATTAAGCTTGTTTTATTTTAGGTATCCTTGTTTGAGTCCAAAAGGAGAATACAACGAAGAAAAAGTATACAGTGGACAGTTGGCAACAGTGCGATTCCTATTTAACGATCGAAACGTCGTAACAGTTGGAGGAACTGACGCTAGTCTTATGCTGTGGGAGCTCACTGATGAATAGCAAACGGCCCAAAGTTACTTCCATTTACCGCCGATTATTGCAAGTGATTGCAATTATTACGAAGAATCTGAGAGTGAATCAGAATTGGATACGCCATTTGAAGTGCTTAGCGTTCGTTACCATTGATAACGATTTTTTGATATACCAGAGCACAAAACTTCACTTTTCTAAAAAGAAAATTATAATCTATCCATTCTAAAAGCATTTAGAAAAATTATTCACTAATTTATTGTTAAAATAATTAAAATGTAAAGGGTAGGTGCACATAACAAAATCTTGTTGAAAAACACATTTTCGTGAGGTTTACCCAGTCGATTCGTCTGATTTGTTAGAAAGAATTTCCTGTCTGGATAGAATCGGCTGCGTAGAGTCGTCCTGCTCGGAATTTGAGAACGTAATTAATTTTTGTACCACCACCTGTAGTTATTTTAATCAAAATAATGAAGATCAAAGAGCAATTTAAGTGTTTCCCTTGGAAGTACCACCATTTTTGTACCATAAGTTTTTTCAAAAAAACTAAAAATAGAAGTAGGAATATTGAAATAAAATAAAATGTAGATTAAACCATCGATTAAATATTTTTTCAAGCCGCTCAAAATGAGAATTTGATGGCTACTAAATTTTAACTATTGAGTTTTTGTGAAAAGTGTCTTTGTAAAGTTTAGGGCCGCCCGTAAGCATAGCACAGAAGGCCGATTTCGATTTTTGTTATTTCGTGGGTTACCACTGTAGGTTTTGCAATGCTGCGGGCGGTCCTGGCAATATAAAAAATATAGAACAAACATTTATTGCATTTTTAAAATAAAAATTTTGAAATAAATTGATAAAATTATTTTTCTGCACAAGAATAATTATAAACATGTGACAATTTGTTACACTCAAAACTGCCAGTAGTTTTTAAAAAATGAATTGATATAAATTTAGTAACACTGATTATTGCATGAATCGCTTTAAAAAGATTGTAAATTTTTAATAAAACTTTCCAAAACCGCAGTTTTTGTTTTTATTTTATTAGTTAATAAATCTAAAATAATAAAATAATTACTGCATAAAGTTTCATCAGTCGATGTGGACCTATAGTTTAAAATTGTTTGCATATCAAGATCACAATGAAAAATATAACTTGCATTAATTACTTACCATGTCTTCTGTAATGACAATATTTTGTCGAAGGTGGCTGGATTTATTAAATTATGTAGCAGTCAGATTGAGCATTCTTTAATTTTTTTCCCTAATTGTTTAAAAACATCCCCCACAGCTGCCCAGGGACAGCAGCAATATCGATCCCGTAGAACAAAGTTTTCTTTTTGATGTTATTAATTTTTCTACTTGTGTTTTTAGGCGACAAATAACTTTAAAATTTAAATATTAGCTTACAGACACATTGAAGGACACTGTTCGTTATAAATTGCGTTTTATAAGTTCAAATCCCATAATAATTGAGGTGTTGATCTTTTTTCTCAAGAGCTAGCCGTGGTAAATAAAGATTTTCTTTGCTAATTGCTAAGAATTTTCCTCCGTTATTTCTTTTATTTTTTACAATAGCTTTAGTACTTATATAAAACTATGTTTCGTATCAAGAGCCAGGGATACCGCCTTTCACTTATTCACGGAAGGTTGGACTTTCGGCGTTCATAGAACCAAAACAATCCATACGAATACATCCGAACGAATTACGTAGAAAATTTCACGACCTTTCTTTCAGCCTAAAAAAGATAAAATACACCCCTCCCCCCTCGCTACAGATGTAGAGCACCCGACTCTCTGATGCGGCATTACTAAACAAAATACCAATAATGAAACTTCGGCAAACTCGCACACAGTGACTGCGAGATAGACTCTCCTACTATTTCCTGACACAAAGCGTAATGGAAAGAGTTCCTAACATAAAGGACGTGACCTTGGCCCACAACAAACACTAAGCATTTATTGCTTTCAAGCTATCACCGGCAAGACGCTGTTAAAAATATTTTCAGCCCTGCGTGGACCAAAACTATCAGCTCTTTTAAACCTCTGAGACCAAGGGAAAGCCGAATGCACCCCAAACTGCTGGCTCCAAGCGCTCATCAGTTAAGATAAAGATTCTTGCTTGTTCGCGCCAATCCAAAAAGGCACAGCCACAGAACTCCAATGCAGGAACAGGGATCCAAAAGGTCAGTATACAACTGCAGTTGGTAAAAGCGTCAAAGTACTTTGTATCACCCCCTCCACTAACAGTGCTTGTTCTGAAGCAGTCGGAATTATCCCTTTGAGGTTCAAACCAAATCTCAAAATTCCACCAATTTCATTGGCAGGAAAACAAAAATGACTTACACTAACTAACTTCGAGAAAGCAAAGAATAGAAAAAGCATAAACTCCGTCAATCTCAGAAGCAATCACCCCCTCCCCCCGCATACCTCCAACTCAAGACATGATGGGCCATGATCCAACATATGGATGGCTTCACGATCCATGTGCTAGTATCGAGTGATGGGGAGTGACCGCTCGATACAAATGGCTTGATAGTCCAAACCTAGCGACATCGTTATCAGCGCGGGAGGGAGGTCCTCCTTTCCAAAGACCCATCTGCACGTGTTCCCCTCAATTTCTTCTTTTTCTCAATACAAGATTGCAATGTCTTCTTCTTCTTAGTTTAAGCCAAGGCTTGTTATTACCAACATCTGCGTCGTTTCCTTGGCAGTGTTGGTTCTGTGAGCATATAAATATTTTACATCCATCAGGTAGCTTGCTAGACTTGCCGTCAGATGTGCCATGTATCCTGGTTTTTATGTTAATGGTGGCAATTCACTAACCCAGGGGACCACCGGCTTAACGTGCCTTCCGAAGCACGGAGACTAGTCATAAGAAAGTTTGACTCTCCCCATCCAACTGCGTTAGCTGCAAGGCAATGACCGTCTCTTGATTGATTGCAATGTAAAGCAAATTTGTTTGTCCTTTTGCTTTTCTTTCAATTATAAGATGGAAATGGAAACCCTTTTTGCATCAGTCTCCAGATATAGATGAACTTCAGAAAAGATTGGATCAAAAGGGGGCCCAGATACGGATAGGGTCTCCGGATAGCAGTCCGGCCAAAACAAAAGTTGAGATGCCCTGCAGTGATAGTGAAGATAAAAAGTGGCTTTTACAATTCACAGATGGATTAAAGGCCATTGAGCAGGTTATTGGTGTTGATACCAAAGCATCCATCCGCTGGGTGAGGAAAACCAGGCAAGGCGATGTACTAGTAGAACTAGAAAAAGGGGGAAAAGACCATTTGAGCAAAACAAAAGAAAAACTGGAAAATAGCCCTTGTGGCTTTCGGATTTCGTTACTTCCTCCAGTAACACTGTTCCGCAACCACCACTTTCCAATTTAAATTTGATTTTCGATTCCAATTTTCCTTTCTTATCCAAATTTTTCTTTGTTTATTTCTTGTTGGGATTCGCCCAAACTTTATTACCCCTACCTCCTTGTAAGGACAAATTTCCACTTTCACACTGGCACTATAATTTGGAACTTCTTTCCTTCACACGCACCTTCACGTTGGATGGATAAGATCTGACTTATCTACCAATTTCTTCTTGGAAGGATCAAACTTAACTTTAACACCACCTTGGAAGCGCAATTATGGACTCGACCTCTCCGTTAGAGAGGCAACTTTTAACTGACAAAAGTTGTCCTTGACAACTTGGTCTCTGACCTTCACTCACATCTTGTCATTCTTTGATTCTTGGAAACATGCTGTTCTTTGCAATGAAAGCATGTCCTCAAAGACGAACCCTTTTCAAAAGGCTTCTTCTATCTTTATTTTGAACTTTTCTAAATCATTATGTTAATTATAAAGCCTTTATGTGATTGGCGCTTCCTCTCTCAGTCTTGCAGATGTGCACGAGATGACCTATGTTTTGATTGTGGTCGCAGACCCCCCATTTGGTCAGTTATCATCGCAATATGTAAATTAATAAGGTTCAAGGTTCAGTTAAATGTAAAGTTAGTGTCGGATCTCGTACAGTACCGCAAGCCCGTAGCCAGGATTTCATCTCGGGGGGTGGGGGGCACTTGTAAGAAGCTTTTTGTAAAATGTAAAAATATCGGTGGTTCGCAATTAAATTGAATACATTTCGGGGGGAGGGCACGTGCCCCCAAGTTACCCCCTCCTGCAGTATCGTC
Source organism: Rhagonycha lutea (assembly GCA_958510855.1). Lineage (NCBI taxonomy): Eukaryota > Metazoa > Arthropoda > Insecta > Coleoptera > Cantharidae > Rhagonycha > Rhagonycha lutea. Next base: position 27,647,745 of record OY294041.1, on the reverse strand, counting down.
TTAAATATTTATGGTTTGTGGGGACTCCATTCTTACAGTTCGGGAAACCGAGTTAAGATCTTATCGCAGTTTATATCTGTCACACTTTGGTGTGTCTTTTCCTTTCAATTACCTACGTAAATGTTTTGTAGTGCGGCCGCAGTCGGATTTAGCTACTATACTTTGTTTATCCAACATAATGCACGTCTAAGCTCCTCCCAAAAATAGAATAGAATTTTTCTATTGCTCGAATTTTGAAACTCCCGTTTACAATTGGCTTAAATACATTTTGGGGAGGAGCCTAGGTGCACATGTTAAAACAAACACCCGAGTTAGACCGAGCTAAAACCTCGGGCATGAGCAATCGACTTTGGCACCCTTGTCCTTTCGATTTGAGATAATTTACCGTCATCATTTTGTAACCCGCATCAAGCTAGCGCCGCCACTTTCTCAAAACCTAAAAAAAATATGTTGAGAATTTGTTGCTAATTTGATGCTAATTAGTTGCGGTAATCGCGAATTTGTTGCTCTTACCGTTCGCGAATTACAGCCAATTAAGTGGTGGCGGCGCTAGGTTGATATCAACCTCAAAAATTTACTAAAATAAAAAAATAAGTATATGGGAATTTGTTGCTAATTTGATGCTAATTAGTTGCGGCAATCGCGAATTTGTTGCTCTTACCATTCGATAGTTACAGCCATTTAAGTGGTAGCGCACATGACGCACATGAATGGATTAACGAGATTCCAATTTGTTGCTAATTTAATTAGTTGCGGCATAGCTGCGGCATGCATAGCATAAAACATAGCACGCCCCATATACGGAATGGCAAAAAGGATGCCCTCAAGAATACAAGTTTTTGAAATTTTTCTACTTTTCAATTAAACACAGGGCTGCACAGAAATTAAAGTAAACAGTTATTTATAGAGAGCGGATTTATAGGCCCAACAGACCGGTCTTGAGGTAACACCCCATAAACAATTGGTTTAGAAAAATTTATTAGCGCTAATAATGTTTTCTGTTGGCAGCTATTGGTAACAAATGTTTCTTATCCAATAGTTTATGGGGGTGTTACCTCAAGACCGGTCTGTTGTGGCTATAAATCCGCTCTCTATAAATGACTGTTTACTTTAATTTCTGTGCAGCCCTGTGTTTTATTGAAAAGTAGAAAAATTTCAAAAACTTGTATTCCTGAGGGCATCCTTTTTGCCATTCCGTATATGGGGCGTGCTATGTTTTATGCTAAGCATGCCGCAACTAATTAGCAACAAATTGGAATCTCCAGATGGAATCTCGTTAATCCATTCATGCGCGTCATGTGCGCTACCACTTAAATGGCTGTAACTATCGAACGGTAAGAGCAACAAATTCGCGATTGCCGCAACTAATTAGCAACAAATTCTCAACATATTTTTTTTAGGTTTTGAGAAAGTGGCGGGGCTAGCTTGATGCGGGTAATTTTGTAACATTTACTTGTTTTCCTTTTACCATCCGACCCCCCCCTATTCCCGCGAATTCAGCTGACACCCTTGACGTTTGCTATGGGTGAGCAAATGTTCGCTTTGCGTGGTTAGCCCGTAACAATAAACATATCAGAATGGAAATAATAAGTGTGGTTGGAGATTATGGTCCGATGTCCATCAGAACCACGCAAGATGGAACAAAGACGGCGATAGTTCACCTGTATGTGTGTAGCGGTGAGTCTCTCCTGTCCATATCGAGGCTAACGGTAGCTTTGACTAGGAAAATGCAGAATGAACAGAGTGGTCACTTGCAGAAGATGCTGGGCTGCTGGTCATGAAGTTAATGATTGCATGGATCAGAACCGAACTGCCAAATGCTGGAGGTGTTGTCAGGTTGGCCACCATACAGAAGCTTGTACCCAGAAGGACTCGTAATGTGAAGTGTACGTCCTGGAAAAGAAGCAGAAAGTCCCGAAAAGGCGCAGAGTTCCTCTCTTCTTCTTCAAGTGCCTATCCAATTCCGGATGTTGGCGATCCTCTTGGCTAATAAGCCATGTTAATGGGGTGGTTTTCCTTTCCCTTCCCCATAGTCCACAGATCAATTTACGCCAGACTGTTGGCGTAAAGGATAATGATTAATAATTTTAATAAATAACATCATTTGTTAGGAACGAAAAAGCCTTCTAGGGTAAAGCTTTTTCAAAATATGGAATACGAGAAGCAAAACAACATAATAACATCCCCTTAGCTGCGAAAATAATGCCCAACAGCGGTTTACTTGCGGCTAAGGAGGAAGCTTTTAGTCAATGAACTGGGTGTCTGTGTCTCAGACGAGATTTTCTCCTTTCTGAATTTATGGAATGCAAAAAAAAATATTATATAAATAATTGTTCTGTAATGTAAGGGAAAATTTGAACGCGAGAAATTGCACCCTCCCCTGACTTATGACCAAATTACCAGTAGCACACTTTGCCGAGTTAGATGGCCCTAGGGGATATTTTTAATTGGTATTGTGTTATCAAAACGGCTCTGGAGCGGAGGAGAGCGAATCTGACACCTTTAAATATTATAATTTATAATAATTGAACCATGGATCGCAGATTCAATCGAATAAATACTGATAATCGGACAGAGGTACATTTACTTCTGCGGAATAATTATTCGCCCTAGCACCAGACGTATTAGGAAGCTCTAACAGCTCTCTAGGACGTCGGGAAGTTGGTTAGAAATTACAAGTTAAATAAAAGCTTTTACAAAGATGAAATTTTATACTCTACAAAATTGGTGTTTATAAATTTTTCCTGAAATTGCCTTGGAAACGAGATACTCACAAAAAACTAAACCTGGTCGTGAATTTTGCTTGCTTTTGCCAACTTATATGCATTCTTATCTCAGTATCTATTTGAGATAGAAAAAAATTGTAAATACAAAAGTTGTAGAAAACTTTATGCTCTAGAAAATTTATTAAAGATTCTTTAATCAAAATTTGCGTTAGAAAGGAAATATATGGGAAAAACTATATTTTGCCGCAATTTTCGAAGATAACGGCGCACGCACATGCGCGCAGAGGTCGAAAACTTGGGTGTGTTGTCAAAATGGCTCTGGAGCGTCGAGAGCGGAGCGAAACCAACTTCAGTTTATATAACATTGATAAAAAAATTGAAACTACCAGAATAATTAAGATCGCAACCCCATTTTAATAATTGCACTGGCTTATTGTTCCACCTTAATTATTTATGTAAATAAAAATATTTATAGTTTTTATAAACTGTTGTAATAAGTCAAAATTAAATTTAATAGCTTTCAAAAACCAATTATTTCAAAATTCGCGAGGATAAAATAAAAAATTGTGGAACTAGCATTTGCCTGATCTATGGAGCTAAAGAAGGATAAACCACATCAGTCATCACTCATCAACAATGTAAACAATGGGAGTTATTAACAAATGGAATAATTTATTTATTAATTTGTATTATATTTTTTACAAACAATCATAGAATATACAACAAAAGTTCAATTTTTTTAAACTCTTTTTGAAGGAATTATACAAAATTTACAAAAACAAAATTTAACAAATAAAGATACATCGCTTGAAAAAGCGACCATCCACTCTATAAACTACTTATCACATTTGTTTCTTTGTTTGTGATGTCATTAATTGACTCTTCATACGCTGGTGTATTTTTATAACTAGAATTTTCGGATCTCTCACTTGCAGCAAAATTACTTTTCGTGTAAATCTGAATGGGTCTTTGGAAACCTTTCGACATATGATCAGGCGAACCCAATATTTCGCTTTTAGCAAAACCAACTTCAGATGAGAGCAAATACTGGGTGAAGTTGTCAGGAAAGAATTGAATCGAATTAAAATTTTTGTAAATAGTTTCCTAAAACAATAAAAAAAAACATTAAGATTAGTCCATAAAAAAATTGGGGTGGTGCAACTTACGGTTAACTTTTTCTTTCCTTTGTAACTCGCCCAATTTTGCGGTTCCAGGATCAATTTACCACCAGGCCTCAACTGCAGGAACATTCGACGAAAAGCTTGCTTGATACCCGTGTCGCCCCAATTCAAATGCATCCATTTGGTGACGCTCAGGCATAAAATTACATCAAACTGGGGTTGTTCAATGCTCAAGAGTGTGTCGTCGTCCAGGATATAGTTCCCCTATTAAACAAAAGTAATTAATGTTTCATGTACTTATATTAAAAAAAAAAAAAAGTAGTATAATAATAATTGTGGAGCCAAGTCAAGTTTTTTGTTAATTTAACCATGTTCCCGGGGGTGGAAAAGGATACAAAATCGGATTTATTATTTTTGTACCTCCTCCAATGTTGTCTCAAAATTTGAAAACTTTCGGTATTTTTGGTGCCTTTTTTGCTACAATGACTGGCCTATTCGACCATTTTGGATTCAAATTTCGAAATGGGGGCTGGGGACATGCACTTGAGGAGCGGACTGGTGGTGCAAGGGTGGCGCGAATCACTTGTCTATCCTAATATGCTACTCATAGACAAAGGAGCTATGAATCAGAGAAATTTATTCATTATTTTAATATATCAGGTGTATGCATTGATTTCCGTTTTTTTAAAATGTTATTTTAAGAGAAAAACTAAAGTATTTTCCATCGCTAGCTACACATTTTTCCCGTTTATCGGGCAATTTATGGATGTCACGCCAAAAAAACTGTTTGTCCTTTGAAGAAAACCATTCAGATACCCAATTTTCCACTTCCTTGATTGTTTTGAAGTGCTGCTTTTTAAGCGCTTGTCCCATTGATAAAAACAAATAATGGTAATAATTAGAAGGAAGAAGGAACAAAATCTGGTGAAAAAAGCGATTGGGGTAACAAAGCTCTGATAAATTTATCTCTAGTTTAAATATTTAATAAACTTGTTGTGGTGTACGCTGTGCTTTCAAATTAACTTGACATTTAATATCCCAAAATTAAATGATGGCGTTTGGAAATTAAATGTCAAGTTAATTTCAAAGCACAGATTACACCACAACAAGTTTATTAAATATTTAAACTAGAGATAAATTTAATTTCCAAACGCCATCATTTAATTTTGGGATATTAAATGTCAAGTTAATTTGAAAGCACAGCTTACACCACAACAAGTTTATTAAATATTTAAACTAGAGATAAATTTATCAGAGCTTTATAATCTCGGCTATTAATGTAATAAAAAAATATGTTGGTGTTTGCAACGCGTTCTTCTATCAACTAATTTTTATACAACGTCATAGCTGTCAAATGAAAAAAAAAATGCAGCCATCTTTGTTACCTACATTTGTATTTTGTAGCTATGATGTAGATGTAAATCTAAATGTAGACCATCATAATAATATATTGTCGTATTTTGTTTGAATGAAGAAGCAGAAAATTTAATTATTGCAAGTATTAATTTTGTGTATCATGAAAGTATATTTTTGAATGTTTCGAGCGGCCACTAGGGGTCTCGGCGAAACCGGCGGGGGGCCGGAAGGAGAAGGAGTTTGCGCGCCGACCACCAAGTTGGGTGGTTACGGTTTGGCTATTTTTCGATTTTGAGTAATGTTAAAGCGATAAAGTTTTTTTTTAATAAATAAAGTTGATTGGATATTGTAGTTGGTGCTTATTTCTTTTTAGCAGTAAAAAGTATTTTTGGCTGAGCAGCTGGGTGGCGAAATTGGTGGCCCGGACCGGTGAATTAAATATTTTGAAAAGTAATTCCGTTTTCAGGAATTATCGGTGGGCCCAATTTTACGTCAATATAAATGTGACTGATATTGTGGCCGAAATTTCTTTAAGCAATCTTCTAGAACAGCGGTCGGCAAACGGTGGTCCGTAAAAAAATTCTGATATTAAACTCATTGGTACAAGAATTGTCAAGGTTCATTACGTAAAACAGTTAAAAATCAAAAGAAAACGACATTCAAAAGTCGATGAGGAATTTCTAGTTACCCTAGATCATTAATCATTCGTCTCACAAACGAACACACTCGGAACGCATTCGACATCTATGCATATTCCCGAACTTTCCCCGCCCCGCTTCGCTCCTCGCATGTTGCTCGGAGCAAACGTAGGTTCAATAAGTTTGGTTAATTATGATACAGGGTTAAAAACGGTCATTCAAAAAAATTTAGTGATCAAAGTGAGCAATTAAACAGTTAGTGGACCGCAAAACCTAAAAGGTTGCCGACCGCTGTTCTAGAACATACGGCAAATCGCATAGTACTATTATAAGTAGAAGTTATAATGCAGCTCATGGAATTATTGTTGGTTAACACGAAATGGATGCCGAGATGCATTTTTAATTGAGCATTAATTTAGCTACCAATATTTTCGTTTGAGCCACAACCGTCGCGGAGTAATTTGTGAAAACTTTTGCAGCATGTCTCCCCCCCCCCCTCCAAGTGGAATTTTGGGATGAATTTGGTGTGAAACGTTTGAGCCTCAATGAGCTTTCAAATTTTTTATTTGAGCCTCAAAACTTATTCGCGAAATTCTTTGGGGGGAGGGGGCATGTTTTCCTATTTTCGTTCTTATTTGGTTTTTGGTGTGTGAAATCAATATCTATTGATAGTCTAGCTCTAGCATCTAGCAAGTCCCGTACAATCACCCGCAATTTTAATTCAATTTTATCAGAATAAAATTTTTGATCCAATTAAAAAACCCAAATCCTGCTTAAATTGGTAAATGATCACCATCATTTTGATGGAATACTACTGGAAAAATTAATTTACAAAAATAATTCTAACTAATGCGGTTCTTACTTAAATACTTATTAAATATTAAAAAAAAAAAAACTAATATTGTAATAGTCCAAGAGCTACTGAGAGTCAGTTAGGTACAGGTAGTTTGGTGTAGTGATTAGAGAGTATTAGAGCAATAGATCTAAAGATCATAGGTTCTGTGCTGTGTTTAGGATTACACGTTAAACTATCATCCTACTATGTCGTTCAGTCAGTACAAGTAAAAACTGCTGACTTGTAATTTGGTCTTGGCCTTCATGATATCATGATTTTAGTAGGTTTATCCCGTGTGTATTCAAAGAAACGTCGTTAGATGTCGCGTTTAACCGAAGAGGGGACGCGGACAACTCGGCATCAAAAGATCGGATTTTTAAGAAAATTTCCGGCGCATTTTTTAAAATCGTTCACCTAACCTCTTAAATCGTATACTTTCGGGTTCAGTTCGTTATCCCGGACCAGATAGTTTTAAATTAAAAACAAAAAACTCAACGGATTTAGACAGATAACATTAAAATGAAGCGATTTGGATACGGAGGAATGCCGTATATCAATTAGTTTGGCTAATAATCGATTTTAAAATTTCTAATTTTCGCTCGATTCTCGATCTTATTCGACATTCTATCGTCAGTCCATGTTAATTTAGTAGGCCTTGAGTGCAGAGAGTGGGTGAGTGACGCAGCACTTCTAGTTGTACTTACACCGTCGTACAGTTAATATCGAGCTAATTTCACTTTTTAGGGGTATTTTTTGCTTAAATTTACAGTAAAATAAAGAGAGATCCACGCCCCTTCCCGGTAGCACAATTTGCCGAGTTGGAAGGCCCTATGGATTATTTTTAATTGGTTGAGTATTGACAAAACGGCTCTGTAGTGTCTGGAACGGAGCGGCGCGTAGCGGAGGCGCGGAACACACATCCACATGCAATATTTCCGTTCGTATTTGATAGCCCTCATTATATGGGTACATGTGCCCCTAGACAATTAAACTTATAGGCACACCTTGACTTCAACTTCACAAGCAGTGAAGCAAACATAAATGACGTCACTGGTGGGATAAATGCTAAGAAAAACCTGAATATAGCAACTATTATTATAAATGAAAAACTAGCTTATTTTAGTTCACTACTAACATAAATCTCGATACTATCCCACATCAGGGACGTGCCCAGCCAACTTTTTTGAAGGGGGAATTTGCCAACTTAATTAATTCAAAATTGCCAACTTTTCGTAATTGTCTATTTTTGCTATTGTCGGTTTAGCGGTTTTTGCCAACTTGACAAAATTTTGAGTGATTTGGTCACCCCAAATTTGGGATGAAATCCGTCAGTAGCTCTCCTTCCATAAATATAAATTTAACAAAAACTTAAGTAAAACGCTAAAATATTAGAATTTTAACTGTAAGTGAAGAATACAAGAAATTTCAAAAATTTTTTTACAGAAATAACTATTTTTATTCCTTAGTGACAGAATAGGACCAAAAATATTTGAAAAATATGTGGAGTTTTTACGAAAAAGTTGTAAAATTATTAGAGAATCTATTCGCTATGTGCGTGGGTAGAGAGGGGATACGAAAACCTATCGAAGCGTTCGGAGTGGCGGCCGTAATGGAAACGAAACGGGACTCATTTATCTATTAATTATTATTATCTATGCTTTATGTGATTAGCATACACACCAATACACCACGGACCTCTTAAACAAAGTTTAAATTTCCGTGAAAAATCCCTAATTAAAACAGTTACTATTGCTAAAACAGTCCCATTTCATTTTATTTTTTGAGCCACCAGAGGGCAGCAGGTGGAATGCACACAGCGAATAGTGATAATGCGATATAACTTTATTTCAAACTTATTGGTTTTACAGTTCTAATAATTTTAGTATATTTTCAACTTTTTCGTAAAAACTCCACGCCCCCCCCCCCGGTTCTTTTCCTTTCTTTCATATTTTTCAAATATTTCTGGTTCTATCCCGTCAGTAAAGTATAAAAAGTAGCCTCTCAAGTGTTATCCCAGTTATTCTTCACTTACAGTTAAAATTCTAATATTTTCTACTTTTGAAATTTCATTTTTAAGATTTATATTCTATATTAGAAATAAACGAGCAGATATTCCGCCGGTCAACCCGACACGTGATAAGAAAAATTGTTTAGAACCAATAAATGATAAAACTGATAAAGACAATAAATAAAAAACAACATAATTATTCTGCTAGCAGTGGCGTAACTAGAACTTTTGTCGCCCCCTCGCCCCTGAAAATATTTTTGAATTACTTTTTTTAACGAAAGTACCCTTAGTTATATTTGCGCCGAGCAACACGCGTCAACAGGTCGATTTTTTCTATTTTTATTTTCAGTGATTTTTAAAAATTTGTTTTAAACAAAATTTTTTATTTAAACAGATTGTACACATAATGATAAAATGTTAAGTGCTTATATATTTATCTTTCTTGGCATTTTATTTGCCAGGTCTTGAAGGATATCGTCAAAATGTATCCTCTGTTAGTTATTTTTCTATGGAAAGTATCACTACATTAGTTGGAATTTAATCCGTTAATCTGAAGTGCCATCTATAATAATCATTGATTCTATAATGTAGAAAATAAATACAGCTCAAAAATTTCGCGAATAACCCCGCGACGGTCGAAGCTCAAAAGAAAAATTTGGTAGCTCACTGAGGTTCAAACGAAATTCTGAAATTAAGACACTAATTTTACCCCAAAATTCCATTTGGGAGGGACATGTCTACAACCCCCCCCCCAAGTATTTCGCGTATAAGTACGCGACCGTTGAGGTTCAAATAAAAGATTTGCTCAAACGTTTTCACACCAAATTCATCCTAAAATTCCACTTGGGGGGGTCCTCAAGTATTTCGCGAATTGCGAAATTGCGGGCTAGTGAAAATATTTAGAGTATCAAAATTGAATTGCGCTAGGGTCCTCTCAAGTGCTAAATCCGCCACTGCCTGGTACCCAATACATAAAAAGTTCTAACACACGGCAAACAAATTTTTGAAAATTCTCTATTACCGGTTGGTTATTTTTGGAAGAGAGATCTGAAGCGAGAAATAAGTTACATAAACAAGATCGACAATTTCACGCTAGAAAAAGCAGTGGAAAAAACAACCGAATATGTATTTTTAATAGAGCTATGGACACTTCTGATCCTATAATTTCAACAATAAATTTACAAACATGTATAAATCGTCAACGTAAATTAAACTTTCCTCCGGAACTAATTCATATGCTGACAGAATTAAAACCATTAGAAGCTCCGCGGTTAGAAGAAAATGAATCTGAGCATAAAGAAATTGATCTGGGAGAAATAATACCTACTGATCAATTAGATAATATAATCGAGTTAGAGAACGAATTTTAATACATGTAAAACACCAAATCAGTAATTTTTATTACTTTAAAAATACTTCCTCAAGTTTATTTGTAATTATGTTAATTCAAGTACAGTAGAACCTGTCTTATCCGACACAAACGGAAACCATTTTTTTGATTGTTGATTCAATGATAACAAAAAGAACTAAAAAAAAAGAAAAAAAAAGGTAAGCTTCCCCCACTTCTGTCGGATACAACAGTAAAATTCTGAGAAGTGTCGGATAAGACAGGTTCTACTGTCATTTATTTAGCTTTGGCCAAGAAATCTCCCGATCTCACAAAGCATAGTAAATAGTTATAAAAATGAAGCAAACGAATTAATAAGAAGTAACTTACATATTTAAAGGTGACATTGTTGGGAAATCGTCTGCTGGTGCTTTCTTTACTAAATCCTGGAATTTTAATAGGCCCGTATAATATAGGCATGGATATTGGGAAAAACTCACTACTTTTTTCCGTATTATTGTCCGTTAGTGTGCCATCGTCGCTATATGGCGGCGTTTCCGAACTCTTAACGTAATGTCGCACGTTTTTCCGTGCTATTTTAATCAACTTATTATCAATGTCGATTCCTATCACACTTTTAGCTTCAAAATCACGAGCTATCGATAAAGTTATGTGGCCTATATTACAACCTATGTCTAAAATATCTTTTCCTTCGAATAACTCCCTATGATTCGAAAAACACAACAACCTGAGATCAACTTCACTGTGTTGATTACGATAACCGTAATATCTGGAACAAACAACGCACATAAAAAATGCACTCCAAGGCGCCGTTAATTAGCATCCCGGCTCCCAAAATCGAAAAAAACTCACCTGTTGTAATTACCGTACTGAAAAGTTTTGTGTTTGTCTTTAAAACTTGGCATCTTCTCGTTAACTACGTTTTTATTTTGATGTCTATCGATCTCCCCCCTGTGGTGATACGGATGAATCCTACTGTTGGAACGTTTGAACCACGATCCCGGTTGAGGTATAACAGGACTAACGATTTTATCCATAGGAAAGTACTTAAATTTTTTCGCAAGTCCGTCCTTGGGATGTTCGTCCGATTTACGTTTATTTTTATCCTTTTTTTCTTCTTTCTTCTCCTCCTTTTTAACTACAGACAATAAATCCAAAAGAAGCTCTTTATTTTCTTTAACTTCGACCACCACGTTGTCGGTTTCCTTTTTTATTTCGGGTATTTTTGCCGAATCAGTGTTCGTTTCGGGGGTTTTTGCTTCTGTGCATTCGCCGTTTTCCTCCGCGTCCGCCACCTCCGACGTTCCCGAACTCGTCCGTTTTTTCCTGATGCGTTTTTTGCGACATTTCTTAATGGGCGAGCATAATTCGCGTTCGTATTCCGCATCGTCCGCGCAATCTAAGTTTAACGGATCGTTGATGTTGGGTGGTATTAGAACTTCTACTTTTCCGCGACGACGTGGAGGCGTCGGCACCGGAGATGATTTTGGTGTTACCGCGTTCATCGCTCGATTTATTTCTTCGTCTTGTAAACTGTTTAAATTGAGTGGATCCCTTATATTTCCACCTAACAAAAAACGGGTTGGTAACACTGGTCGCATGTTTTTCATTTTACCCAATCCGCCGCCCGAGAAACTTTTCGAACGTTTTCGGGCTTTGTTGGTTTTTTGCTTCTTTTTTTGATTTAGTACTGAATCCGGTGGATCCTTGCGATTATTTTTTGCATTATTGTGTTGCTTGTGATCGATTATTGATATCGTTTGAATTTGCGACGACATCTATAAACAAAATTTTGAATTAATTGTGGTTTTCACCACTTTAAATAATAATATATTTCAATTTCAACAATTTAAAGGAAACTTGAAGCATACAATTATTTTAAATTATTGTAAACTAAAGACAAAAATAACTCGTAATTACAATAATTAGACCACCTATATTGATAAGTAATTACTGAGGCAAATTATTATTATAGGAAATCTAATAGTTTAAAAATGCTCCGCATTAAATGTGTCACAATTAATTTTCGATATTCGAATATTCCTATTTTCTAATTATTTAAAAGTTCATTCCTATTTTTTCGACGGCCGAAGCACCGTTACTTACAGACAAAATCTTTTTGTAGAATAAAGACAGGAAGAAAATCCAGGAAAAGAACAGGGTAAGTCAAATGAGATTTGGTGCCAAATGTCAGAAAAAATATGAACATTTTTCATACTAGAAAATCGTAAAGATAACAAAGAGAGTCTATATATGAAAATGGAGTTGAAAACATAGCATGTATAATAATAGCGCACATTATAATGAACATTCCCAAGCTTTTTCTGCTTTATTTAGTAATGCGTTTGAATTATTTACATTTTAAATATGTTTTGTTGTCATAAACAATGTTATAATATAAATGATGAACTGCGGAATCTGAGCACTATCAAACTTTAATAAATAATAACCCAAAATATTACCGTTACGACCACCAACGTAACTAGGGCAGGGTGCAATTCGACCAGAATTAAATTAATGATATAAAAGGGTTCTTTATTAGCCGATATGCCACATCTACAAAAAGTTATAGATTTGGCTATAAAATACCCAGTTGATAAATCTAAAATCGTTCGGATTTTTGTACTAAAAAAAATTGTTCTACGTTCAATGCAAGATAAACATCCAAATATTATGTACTACGATTGCACTGCAAATATTTCTCACCTCGTCTGTGAAATGAAAATTAATCTAACCATTAATTTGGCAATAGAAATAAGATTACAAATAAATTATTGATGAGTTTGCAGCAAGACCGACTCGTAAAATAAAAATATAAATTATTTATACTCAACAAATATAAATTATTACATACAAAATATTGTTTGTAAATTTTTGCTTGATTTGATTGTATAATTTTGAAAAATAAGTTATATATTTTTGTTGCCTAACTTCAATAAAGAAATTTACAAATTTTCCTATTTAAAAAAAAGGGGCCCCCAAATGTTCATTGCCCTACGGTGCTCTATGCGCTAGGTACGGCCCTGGACGTGACAATCATAGCCGACCGTTAATTAATAGGTGAAATTAATACCATATCAATGTTTTAATTACCTATCAAAATTAAAAATTTAACGTACGGTTTGGAGACAATTTTCAATTCAATTTTAATCCGCCTTCGGAAAAACGTTTGTCGTGTCTAGAGCGACGGTTCTCAATCAGGGTGCCGTGTTTAAAATTCTTAAATGGAAACATTGCAAATACTAGAAAATTCTTCGTCGAAAAATGGTCTCGCTAGGGGCATTCAAAAAAGAACTAAAATTATGACATAGTACTCGAAAAAAAGTTTAGAACCACTGTTTTAGTAGATAAAAGACCGAATTACTCCCGCATACTCAAATCGAATGTATGATTATGCACGACGTCAAACTATTTATGGTTTAACAAACCATAAATTTGTATGGTACAAGTAAAACTACCATGCAAACCTTGGGCTCGCTCCATCTTTTCTCCAATAGCTCGAAAACGGTCTTTTTACGCTGAATACTTTTGGCCTCTTCAATATTTTTGATACCTTTCACAATTTTCGAGTGATTGGAGAAAAAGTGGATTGGGACATATTCATATTTTGCATACATTAAGTGTGGACATTTTGATATAGTTAACCCATTTAAACAATAACTTTTTTTATGAAAGAGATAATAAACTTGAATAAACAACATAAATTTAGTAATACATAATTAAACACTTTTTATACAAGAATATAATGAAAACAAAAATAATAAGCCCCTCCACGCAAAAGCTCTTAAAACAAAAGAATTGTCATAATGGCTCGGCCGTATTCCACTATGCAATTTATCTTGGTAGAGTAAATTGTTTTACTTTTGATAAACTATTCAGTATTCCATTTATTTTAGTACAGTAAACTGTGCTAAACTACACTTTATATTGTAATTATAGCAGGGGATCAAGCACATCCAACTCCTTACGCTAAAATCACCCCCCTCCCACCTGACAGCATTTCAACATTTACCTGGTATACATGCAGTGGATAGGTCGCTCTAACTCGGCTCGAACTTGTTAGTCCTTTCATATAAACATTCACGTAAGCCGACCTATAGCCGAGATTATAAAGCTCGGTTAAATTTATCTCCTAGCCTAGAATAATTTACTCGCGATACGCAAACTTTCACAGTTCAACAGATGGCGTTTGGAAATTAAATGTCAAGTTAATTTCAAAGCCCCACTTACACCAAAACAAGTTTATCAAACATTAATCAAGGAGATAAATTTAACCGAGCTTTATAATCCCGGCTACTAACGGCTACTTTTAATTTGTATTATTGTGTTTGTCTGAACCTTAATTTTGTTGCGGTGCCGGTCTGCAACCCGCAACATAGATTAAAGATCATGAAAAAGAAGATATTGCGATCGACATTTTTGAAGATATTGATGTGACGGTTCCGCGTGTATTTCAATTCCAAAGTAATAAAAAGTAAAAAAAAAACTTGTATGTTTAATTACATTTACCTATTACTGCCGGGGGGGGGGGATCCAATAACACAGGGCAGGAAAAGGTAGTAGAAAAGCAAAGGTCATTCAAAAAGAGGTCCCCACGCTGTTAATTAATCTGGCGACCACTGAAAATAAAAACTGGCAGCACTGAGCAGTTTTAGTCGTTACTACACCAACGTACAGTTAACATTGAGCAAATGTCACTGCTTAGGGGCATTTTTGGCTTAAATTTGCCGAAAAATGATATCCATCCCCTTTCCAGTAGTACACTTTGCCGAGTTGGATTGCTATAGGGGATATCTTTAATTAGTATAGCGTTAGTTAAAACGGTTCGTAGCGACTGGAGCGGAGGGGACCGGAACGTAGGGCACGGAAAGTCGATTTTGACAACGCAACAACGGCAAATCTCGGATCCGTCATCGTTAAATTAATTTAAACTCTTTCCAAGTATTTTTGGTTATGATATGAATAGTAGGGGCTGCTGAATTACGACTTTCCCGTGTGCATGCCGCTTAGCGGAACCGTTTCGCTTCCTTCTAAGTCGAGGTGGGCGGGGCTTACCTTATAGCGGGAGCCACATCATGTAAAATTTTGTTTTTTTATAAAATATAAGCCCTATTTGCAATGGTTTGCAAAATTTTTGTTTTATAATTGCTTTTTGGACCGTTTTCTATCATTCTATAAAGTAGAAATGTTTAATTTAGCAGTCAGAATTACGTACCTACCACCAATTAACCAATAGAATTATGTATAGCCATTTATTTTAAGCGTTATGTATGTAATCATTGCTTAATTCTCTTAAATGATAAATGTTAAAATTTTGAGTATTATTCGACCATAATTATGCATGTATACGCAGGTACGACAATCTTAAAACATATCTATCTTACAAGGGGAAGGCGAGACATTCGGGAAACAGATTTTGTTTATATTAATCATACTTAATTATCAGTACCCCGACTTTATTTTGTGAAAGTAGTAAATCGCAACATTCAGCCATTTTCGAGAAAAAAGCGTTTCAAATAAAACGTCGATCGAATCCCGATAGAACCAATTTTTTTCTTCTTTTTTTTTTAATTTTTTTCTCTTTGTTTTGATACATACTACACTACATACAAAGATAAAATACACATAATTAATTTTAGATATATTTTACTATGCGATAGAGAGATTTTTATGAATATGAACGAAGTATGTTTGAAATTAGCATATTAAAAAAGTTTTGCAGCATAAAATAGAAAAAAAATTAATAACGTGTATTTTATTTTTGAATGTAGTGTAGTACTTATGTACCAAAAAAAATTTTAAAAAATTTAAAAAAAAGTAGCTTCGTTGTTCTCAATCCTCTGTTCCTAACCACCTCGGCCAACTCGGTTATTGCATATTTTGTTATTTTGCAAGATATATAAGTAGCACTTTTTATCTTGTAATATACTGAACTTTGTACACTCCTTTTTCGACAATGGCTGAATTATGCGATTTACTACTTTCACAAAATAAAGTCGGGGTACTGATGTATAAGTATGATTAATATAAAAAAAAAATATGTCTCCCGAATGTCTCGCCTTCCCCTTGTTAGGGTATCCCGTCACTTGGCCGAAATTCAATTGGCCGACACATCATTTGGCCGACAGTCATTTGGCCGAAATATTATTTTTATTACCGAAAGTGAATATAAAAATAAATCTTAAATGAAAAGAAAAAATATATTGACGGTGCGTCAAAAAAAGCGAGATTCGCCCCCTTCCCAGTAGCACAATTTGCCGAGTTGGAAGGCCCTAGGGGGATGTTTTTAATGAGTTTAGTGTTGTCGAAAAATGGGTCTGTAGCGTGCGGAGCGCAGCGTAGCGCGCGAAAGGCCCATTTCGGCAACACAACCACCCCCGCCAGAGTTTCAAAAAAAAAGCGAGATTCACCCCTTGCTAATAGCACAATGTGCCGAGTTGGATCACCCTAGAGGGATGGTTTTAATGAGTTTAGTGTTGCCAAAATGGCTCTGTAGCGCTGCAACGCGGAGCGGAGCGGTGGCGCGGAAGAGTCAATTTTGGCAACACATCCACCTACGACGAGTTGCAAAAAAAAAGCGAGATTCAACGTCGTTAAATCAGTAACCAATAATAAGAGTCTATTTTGGCAACACATCCACCTACGACAGAGTTGCACAAAAAATCCGCGCGCACCGTTAATATAAGAAATTTAACATATTATTAAATTATTTTTATAGTCACTTTATCTAATACTAAAAATAAAATTTCGGCGAAATGACTGTCGGCCAAATGATGTTTCGGCCAAAAAATTTCGGCCAACTGACAGTGATTCCCTTGTTAGATCGCTATAACGTTAAGTTCGAGCTAACGACTGCATATATACGCGGTAATTGTTTATAAACTCTAGCAACCGAAGGCCAAGAGTATGTGATTGAAATCTGAAATCTATCCGTGACACTTATCAGGTATCAGGATTGGCTGGTTTATTATTACCGACCTAGCAAAAATTCTAGTGCGGCCTTCAGGCCGCACAGACTGGGCAATAGGATCATACATAAAGGACGTCAATGCCTGCGGGGGGGGGGGGTCTACAAAATTGACTATCCCTGCGTTCGGTTAGAAGCTAAGTTACCAAGCATTTCTTTTTTCCCCTTCTTTCGAGCTTCCAGTCGCTTTCAAACGCTTTGGCTCCCCACCTAAATTCTTGCAGCGTTTTTAGCGACTGAAAGTTGCGGAGCCAAAGCGCTTGGAAGCTTAAAAGAAGGAAAAATAGAAATGTTCGGTAGCGAAAGCACCTTCTAACCCATAGATTCTCAAACTTTTTCGGAGCACCGCCCACTTCCCTAAGCATAAGTTTTATAACGCCCCCCATTACTAAAATAGGGCTTAAAAAAAAGTCATTCATATTCTTTTTAAATAAAAATTGCCCCAAATTACTTAAATAGGGCTAAAAAAAAAGGTCATTCGTATTTTTTTTTTATAAAAATGTTTTTATTTTCATCGCCCTTGAGCCCCCTTAATTCCTTCATGCCTACTATCGCCCCCTTTGAACTAAAAATCGCTCACAGGGGGGCGATATCGCCTACTTTGAGAACCACTGTTTTAACCGAACGCAGGGTATATAAAAATTTAAATTTTAGCCATAACAATTTAAAGTTTTTAAAAATTAATGAATAGTTCAAAGAGGGGAGGGCGTTGAAAAAAAAAGGTCTGAAAAAATTACGGGCGTCTAATTTCTACCCTAAAATTTTTTTATGCTTTGTAATTTTAGTTCGATAATAATTTCCTGTAAGGGAGCATCCATTAATAATTATTACGTAAAGACGAGTTTTGAAATTGTTGACCCCCCCTTGCAAGGGGTTGTAAAATCTTGATAGACCCCCCCCCCAGTCATTGTAGCAAAAATGGTATGAAAAATTGCAAAAGTTTTCACATTTTGAGACAACATTGAAGGAGGTAAAAAAATAATAAATCCGAATTTGCACCCTTTTCTGCCCCCCGGAACATTGTTAAATTAAAAAAACCGAAATTCCGAAATTTATGCAAACCTTGGAGAACATTTTAATATTTAAAACACATCTTCAATAAAGTTTGCACCCTGCTACAATGACCGAAACATCGCAAACAGTAGCTTATTAATTTTTTTTTGGTGTATCCTGTCGAAAAAAATTGCAAGTCATGCAAATAATTCCTTAATACAACCCTGTATGCAAATTAATAATCACAACTATTTGCAATGTTCCGGTCCCCTCACAGAATTTGAAATTTATTAAAACAAAATTAAAATTTTTTTTTAAATATTTCTTCTCAAGTTTACAATTTTATTTTTGATATAGAATAAAAAAGGAGTAGAAAAATTATTGTGTCTGAAAAATTTAATGAAAACCTTTTTTTTTAATAATAAAAAGGTTTAATAATAAAAAAGTAATTTCGATAGCCGAAATTGCAAAAAATTAATCTTACGTAAGGGACACTTCCTTCCTGAGGGGGTCGTCCATATCGGGGGCCACAAAACGTGATTAATTATAAGTGTGACCAGGGCGGGGGGGGGGTAAAAATGTGATGTCCTCGTAAAAATACCATGCAGGATTTGCAAGAAAATTGTTCGTAAATATTCTGATATTTTATAAAAAAATTAATTTGGACAATTACTAATTAGTTATTAGAAAAATAAGGGGGCAGTTTCTGATTTGTGACCATCGGACATGTCTGGAGGTAGGGATCGAAGATTTGTACCAACTGTGATCAAATAAAATTAACCCCTGATTTGATAAAACTTTTAACGAGCCGTTAAAAGTAACGGATGAATTCTATTGGACAGTTAAATTTAACGATTTGTTAAAAGTTTTCGAAGAAAAACTTGGAAATATGGAGTATTTAGTACTTTTTGCGTTACTGTAAAGGGGACAATCGAGAGATACCTCAAATTGAAAATAAAAATTAATTGTTCAAGAAAATAAAAAATTAACGCAAATGTTTGTGGTAATCAAACAAAGAGTGGGAAAAGTAAAGCGTACAGATCATAATTATTATGTTTTCTTTATCGGTGTAATTAGGGAAAATTACCTACTATATTATTAATCAGGTAGCAATTATTTTAAATAAATTATTGTGTTTGTGATTGATTATTGAATTTGTGACATCTATAATCAAAATTTTGAATTAATTGAGATGTTCCTCACCTTAAATCGCTGGAGTTGTCAGATTGGAGTGCAAGAGAGGGGGGGGGGGTTACACACTTCGAAACCGGAGGGGTAAAAAAATGTTACAATAAAAATTCGTCTGTTATATTTAATTTTACTCTATATTCTAGGTTGGGTCAAGACTCCCAGGCTTTCCTAGCTACGCCAGTGCCTTAAATAATAAACAAACCCAAGAACTCTAATTTAATTATTATAAAATTCGATACCACTTCCTTCTATTTCTCAACAAATAAACAAAAATTCAAGAAGGGGTGGTTCGTTAATGCGTATGCGATAACCAAACAAAGAGGTAAAGAAACGTTAAGCATGCAATTGTTTATCCTAACGGTCGAAATTGCCCCTTATAGGAAGAAACGTCGGAAAATTAAATAAAAAAAAGTATCCCATTCCATAAACCTGTCAAATCACAAAGCAGCATTAACGTTTTAATTTAATTGCATGAATGCTGATTGAGTACAATCGAACCTAATGAATTGAAAAATCGTTAAGGATGGTCGTGCACAATTATTTTTCAAACTGGGAAGGAAATAATTGAAAACGAAAAAATGTAGTGGTGCGTAATTTTGAAAAGAAAATTATAGAAGCAATAAATTAAATTGGTACGTATCTGTTCAAAACAAAAGACTTTATAAACGTCAAGTGAACGTTTTCAAATTTTAACCTGGTACTACGCCCCTAACCTAACTTAATTAAACCGAGGAGTGTCAAATACAAACAATTAAGAAAGTTAACAGCGATAATAATTAATTTGGAAACAAAATCATTAATTAATATCCGAAAGAAATTAAATTTACCTCCAGCTAACATAAAATGAAGGCGCATGCCCAGTGATCACCAAACATGCATTCGATGCATCGCACAATTTCGTCAAATTTACCGTTATTTTCCAATAAATTAGCAACATTTTAGTATTTTTGGCGAGCACTTACCTTTTCTAATTAATATGGATCGGAAAAACACTAATAAACCACTTCAGTCCGCACTAAAACTTACAAAGTGAGCTCTCACTCCACAACCATCAACGTTCACAGATCTACAGCTGCAAAACGTTATTCGCTTTTCGTTCACCGCCATTTTATTCCCCTCTAATAAGTTACACGATCGCTAACGAAATTAAGCGAACGATTCGCATTAAAAACAATTTTTTTTATCAAATTACGGTTCAACAAATTTTGTTCCAACAATTTTAATTTTCTTTTTACAAATTTTATAATCCTAACGCCCTTTTCGCAAGTAAAAAAAAAACAAGATTTTGAAAAATACCTGAAGGGCCGTTAAAAATAAATATTTTCTTTGTGGATGTCTAATAAAACCGTGACGTTTTTTGAAGCGTTGGTTTATTATAATTTGCGACAGGGTCGGCTTTACTTTTAAATGTCAAAATTAGTACCTAATTTTTTTAAAACTTAACGCGGAGAGTGACGCAACGCCACGATCCTCAATTCTGATTGGATGCTCATGTTACAGCATTGTAGAGTTACGGATGACCTTGGATGGAAGGTCTACTTGTTTTGCAGGCAATGCGTAATTTCTGCACAAGAGTCCCATAATTCAAACAGGGGGGGGGAATTAAACACTTGATGTAGTTTAAAAGGTTACCAATAGATGGCGCAACTAAAATGGAGGGGGGGCGAAATGAAATGTGACGTAATATTTGAATGAGGAAAGGGTAAGTGCTTCATAAAATGAATTTTCTGGAAGTGGTTAAATTTGTCTTTGCTTACATAAACACTTTTGCTAAAAGGATAATCAGAAAATCGTGTTGGGATTATAAAGTTTGAAACTAAAACACTACAGCCGGCTTTAATGTTATAATTATGTGCATATTTATAATATCAAATTTTATAGTTACATAATCATATATAAATATATTTAAAATTTGATTTTATCACATTACATAATTATGACATTTTAAAGATAGTTGACCTAATTTTAATTTAATGGGAATTAAAATATTGTTGGGGAAGCAAATCAGACATAGATTCACACAAAAAAATTAAATTTTTGAATAATTTTTTGCTAATTTTTCAATTATTGGCACTGATTCTGGATGCAGTCCTGACCATAATATTGTTTATTTTGTGATGATACGTTTTAAACATCCATAATCTACCATGTAGATTTCCGCTTCCTCGACAATATTTTTAATTATTGAGATCATTTTGTTATCTGAATCAATGCCACTTCAAAAATTACCACGAGAAAATTTATAAGATTTAAACGCTGGAACACACAAGCGGATCTAACTTTTTTGAAAATCAAAATCAAAATGGTATGAGGTTCCTATAAAATCTGATAGGTCACAAACGACTTAAAAAAATTTAATTCATTTAATATTGAATTTCTGGAGAGGAGGGCATTACAATTGTAGGGCACTTCCAGAATAAACCAAAGGTCGACTCAAATCCACAAAAAATTACTTATTTGAAGTTCAAATTTTAAAACCTGACCTACCCAAATCGACCAAACTGCAGACGACTTGAATCCCAAAATCTGACCTACCCTAACATCTGACATAGCACTAAAATAGTGTATAAATGTGAGCCATTATCTAAAGATTCTTGCTTCCATCTTGGACAGATTTTGACCCCCTCCCAAAATTTAATTTGTTTTGCAAGATATAAATATTTATTGCTCTTTGGGTATCTGTAAACCGCAAGAACAATAAAGAGCTTAGAATTCTATGGTGGGGGGGGGGAGCCACTTACAGTAGGGCGCGGGGGCCGCGAAGCTTGTAGGGAGCAGTGTCGGATTAAGCCAGAGCGGGGTCCGAAGCAAATGTTGTCGCGGGGCCCTCCTATTTTTTGAGGCTAAAACAGGAATAACTTCTTTGTTTACTACCATTTCCTTATAATAAAAAATAAATGCACTTTTCTACCTGGCACAGGCCCATAGCATTTGCTACTTCCGCTACTGTGTTAATCCGGCACTGATTGGAAGTTAAACCGGGAGGTCTGGGGGGTGCGGGGTACGGAGTACCCTCCAGTACAGTAAAAAGCTTTTTGAGAAAAACAACCTCCAAATTACACTAAAAAAAGTTGTCAAGGTTGTGTGGCCTGAAGGCCGTACTGGAACAATTTTTATATTGATAATAAATTGATGAACCAATCACGATTGTGTCATAGATCGAGAGCAATAGGCAGATCTATATAATTTCTAGCTTTAATTCAGAATATAGTTAATGCTTCCAACCAACCTTGTAGTTGGCTCTATGAGCAGATAACTTCTGACAAGTGGAGAACAGAAAAAAGTATTGATCACCCCCCCCGCCCTATCCCGATTTGACAACATAGGCATAAATAAGATTATGCCCTTTAGTATTACCATATAGGTCATAGGTTCTCAAACTTTTTTGAACCATCGCCCACTTTCCCGAGCATATATTTTTATAACACCCCTTTCGCCCTCATCCTTTGTTTTTTGATAAAAATAGCTTAAAAAAAGGTTATTGTCATAGGAGCAACTAGGGGGGGGGGGGCTGGGGGGAGCTAAGCCCCCCAAAATTCAAGTTAGCCCCCTTTCCCTCCCTTAAAAAAATTGTTTGAAAACATTTTTTTAGCCCCCCAAACTTTTGACCCTAGTTACGCCAATGGTTATTGGTAATAAAATAAACATGTAATTGTAGCAAAAAAATTCAATAAACAAAATAATGCTTAATATGTTGGGCTGTTACCAAAGTTTTTCAAAAATTTGTTAAAAAATTATTTAATGAGTGGACTGTAAGCAGAGTTTCCTGTTTTTCTAATATCCACATTTAGATTATTTTTTGGCCCTGGCAAAGTTTACTTGTTGGATTACTGTCGAACGTTTTTCTTTTGGCGCAGTAATTGTTAATATTTCTTATTGAACTCGCGCCGTACCGGACCCGACCCCACTCCGTGCCACCGACCTCCCGGTTTCCCAGAAATTTCTTTAAAATTTTTACTCTGTTTCTCCCTCCTCCGCCTTTTTTGCTACATATACCAGTGTGTTTTGAATTTTTATAATCTCAGTTTTAATCGAAACTGATCCGGCTTTTCTTCGTTTCAAATTTTCTTTTTAATACGAGGCAAAACCGGGGCCGTAGCAAGGCATTGGTTAAGGGGGGGGGGCTATTTGAGGAAATTTTAATTTAATGGCCCTTATTTTTTTACTCTATTTTATAATTGAGTGAATTCCTCGCCTATATTTGCTCCAAGATGCGTCGACCGTGCCATGGAAGTGATTTAACCCCTAAACTCCCCCCCCCAACGGCGCCGGGCAAAACATTGATTTACTATAATAATAGCTAATTGAAAATTTTAGGATTTCTTTTAAGCCATTTAACTTTGAAAAAAATTAAAATATAAATGTTTGTGGCGGCTATTTGGAACTCCAGTCAATCATAAATATTTCAAAAATCTTTTTGCATAAAATATAGTAATTCTCTATGGCCCTCTAAATATTTTAGACGCTTGTACACTCCTAATCTTGGAACCCACTCTAATATTGACTAGGCTGGGTGGACTGGGAGCTTTAGGACAGATGTATTTGATATTTATTATTATACTATCGACGTTAAAGTAATTTATTATTACTTCCAATTTAAGTTAAGGGGGGGGGGGCAGCCACTTACTGTAGGGCGCCTCGCTGCTTGCAAAATATAACGGATTGGGAGTTAAACCGGGGGGTCTGAGGGGTACGGAGTACCCTCCAGTGCAGTAGAAAGCGTTTTGAGAAAAACCTAAATATTACACTAAAAAAAAAAGATTTCCAAAGTTGTGCGGCCCGAAGGCCCCACTGGAACAAGAGAAACAAGAAACGTTATCAATTAATAATTTTTTGAACTACACCAGGTATTTTTTAAAAACTACTGCAGATATTGTATTTTGAACTACCTCCGCATTTCAGCAGTCTTCAAAATTTTATGGTTTAAAGATAGGTACCCCTAAATACAAAACTGTAAATGGCAGACGTCTACCCTGTCGGATGAGGGTGAATTTTCGAACAATTTAATGTCCAGAATTTCTAGACTAATTTCCATAACCTGATGTGCAATTGACGCTTTCTGAATTAAAGCTGGAAATGTTGTAGTTCTATGTATATCTGTCTATCTGTTCGTAACGGATTAAAAACATTAGCTAAATAAAAATCGCACTTAACAATCACAAAGATGGCTAAAGGGGGCCTTTGGCCACCTGGTACTCTATAATTAAAGTTATCAACAATTAGAAAATGAAAGCTGGAAAAATGCCAGGTAGACCAAAGAAGAAATTTCTCCACTAACATTCTTTTCGCTTTCCTATAATATTCATGATGCGTTCTGTCTTCTTAGAATATCCAAAACTGTTAGAAATTAGACTACCATTCTGAATATTATGATGTTTAGGGAATGAAAGGGTGCTAAAATTGTTATGGTTTCTTACTTACAGAATTACTAACAAATAAATGAGATCCACAAAAAATAACATCAGCATTAGGATTGTTTCCTCTTCAACAACTCAAGAAATGTCTACACTTCCAAAACGACCTTGGCACCCTAGGAGGGTGATGAAATGGTTCTAGAATCGGCAACAAAACACATATAAAGGGATATCAAATAAGAGCTATATGTTTTTAATTTGAAATGAAAACAAAACAATATAAGATGTATGGCAAGTTGCACTATCTTGTTGGAACCACATTTCGTCCAGATTAAAATCATCCAATTCATGCCAGAAAAACTCAGTAATCGTGCTTATGATGATTTACCAAACAAGACTGAACACAAAAATGTCAAATTATAGCACTAATTCGATAACCCTTTAAAAACAAGTCGCCTTAGTAGCGCAATTGGTTAACTGTTTATGTTATAGGCGGAATTTTCTGTATAAAGTTTTGATTAAGAAGAAATGCGTGAAGAAATAACAAATTTATTTTAAATATTTCAACTTAAGAACACTTTTTTAAAGCAGTTCTCTTAAATTTTCATTTAAATAAAACAATTTTTAAAAATAAATTTTCCTTTTCATGAAGTAATAATTTGAATGAATGAAAAACCGCGCTGGTTCGATAAAAATTATTTACAACAAATTTGTCCTTATAAACTTTTTGTTTATTTATTTACATTTTTTAAAAGAGAACCCTTTAATATGTTTTCTTTTAACTTACAATTAATTTGGTACAAAATATATCTTACATTTGTATTTTTTGGATGGAAAACTATGATACTAAAAAAAACAAATAAAATATGTGGTTCATGATGAAATAAATTAAAATTATTTAAAAAATAATTAATTGTAATGAATTCTTTCGCTATACCTTTCTCTATAACAAGCACCACGTGGTTTCCGAAACATTTTGGGCGATTTCGGCGAAGCGGGCATCCGACGCGACTTCTTCGTCGATTTGCGCGCCGGGGTCGTCGTCATCACCACGTTATTTTGTAATAATTTAGACACGTCCGTATCCATCTTTTGTACACGCACGATTGGTTGAAACTGAATGTCATTATTAATCGACTCCGTTCGCAATTTCGCACTCAAAACCCGCTCCGCGTTTTCCCACTTGTCCAAGTCCACATTTACACAATCAAGTTTATCATTCATACTCGCGATAACAACTTCCGCACAATTTTCCGACGAAGATACGCGATTTTCTTTACGTTTCGGCGTTGTCGGCGTCGTCACCGCCGCCGCAGCCGTTAATAAATTTTTTAAGTCGGAGCAACCGTTAATTTTTATCGGTTCGACGTTGCCGTTCAGTTCATCGTCGTTTGTTTTGATTTCTTCTAATAATTTTTGTAACTCTTTGGCGTGATTTACTTTACGCGAGTTATTCGACTTTACGTTATCGTCTTTACGAAACAAGACGCGCTTGTTTTTGTTCGGCCAGCCCGTTCGATTCTTTTTCCGTTTCCGTCCCGTTTTCCGACCCGTCATCAACAACCTGCCCGATTTCACATTTTTACTAAGCACTTCTTTCGTCGCGTCTTTTAGAGCTTCTTCTTTGTGCTTGCACTTGATGCAATCTTCTAACATTTCGACGGGATCTAATCCGCAGTGGACGTTAAATTCAAAACCGTCGTCTTGTGGGATTAAATCATCGTCGTCTAGTTCTTCGAAATCGTTCATTAGCATTTCGTCTATGTCGTTAAAAATTGAGTCGTAGTCCACTGGAGGTTCCTCTTTCTTTTCTTCTACTTCAGCTATCACAGAGAGGTCGAGTTTTTCTTCGGGTTTTGGAGTAGCAGGCGACGCGGACGTCGTCACCAACGCCTGCTGCTTGTGAATTTCACGACGTTTTCGCTGGTGGATAAAACTGCTCAGTATGGCCAACGTTGAAGCATGCTGCCTGGGCGACTTTCTCGGATTCCTACTGCTGTTAAATAACCTTCTTCTGTATGTACGTTTTAGGTTGTTGTTTGAAAATAATTCGTTCAGAGTAACTTCGCTGTTTAGCGTATCGTCGCTACTCTTCGTATCCTCGTAACCGCTACTGCATTCGTCTATTTTTAACGTGTCGTTACTCGAAGAATCGTCGTTAGATATTTTTGATTCGCTATTCATCAGAGGCTGTCTCACGAGGTTATATTCGTACATGCAGTAGTTGGGATCCAGTGGCGGTAGCGGACCCATTTCATATGGCATTAAGAAGGGTTTGTAAAAACCTGAGGAGAATTTTTTTAATGTACAAAATTATATAATAAAATGTTCACATGTACACACAATAAGCAAATTTCCCTATTTTAGACTACCGCAGTTTTGTATAAAAACGAAAATTGCTCAACCCTGCTCAGCTTCATTACTGTAACACCAAAAAAGTTCAATGTCAACCTTTTTTTATGTAAAAACGCTAAAAGAAATTGATTTACTTATTTGAACATCGCGTAATTCGAAAACTACGGTTGGAAGGGGGGGGGAGATTCCCATGTTCTAATTTTCGAATAACATGGTTTTCGAATAAATAAATCAATTTCCTTTAGAGTGTTTATATAAAAAAGTGTTGAAAGATTTTGTATTTTTTGTAATTTTCCTCAGAAGAATGTCTCATAGCATTAGGGATGCCCTGTACCCTCAGATTCCACAGTCTCACATTCATTTAATTTATAATTTTTTGAATTGAATAAAAAATTGAAAAATCCAACAATAAATAATTTGTACACCATGAGATTCGAGTGCTGAAGGAGAGGCTAAATGTGAGTAAAATGCGAAGAAATGGGTGAGAAACCGGGGGGGTCTGGGGGGTATGGAATACCCTGCAGCTATAAAGAAGCAATAAGATGGCTATTCTAATTTGATTCCTAAAGAGTCGTATTGTTGCTTACTTATTGGTGTACCTGGGGGGTATTCCATACCCCCCAGACCCCCCGGTTTCCCAACCACTTCTTCACATTTTACCCCCCAAGAGTAACAAAGCAAGATGATGACTTTTCTAATTTGATCAAAACACAAATTTTATTCTTGAAAAGTTGTTTTGTAGCTTACCTAAGAGCAATGTCCAGTGCTACCCCCTTATACAGTGTGAATATTTGTGTTTTATGTCATTTATTTCCAGGACGTTACAAAAATTTATATAATTGCTAGCATTGCAAAATCTTTCACCTTTTTTTTATGTAAAAACGCTAAAAGAAATTGATTTACTTATTTGAACATCGCGTAATTCGAAAACTACAGTTGGAAGGGGGGGGGAGATTCCCATGTTCTAATTTTCGAATAACATGGTTTTCCAAAAATAAATCAAGTTCCTTTAGCATGTTTATATAAAAACGTGTTGAAAGATTTTGTAATGCTAGCAATTATTTAAATTTTTGTAACGTCCTGGAAATAAATGACAGAAAACACAAATATTCACACTGTATAGGGGGGGTAGCACTGGACATTGCTCTTAAGTAAAATAAATAAAAGACCTTAAACAGCATTTAAAATGAATTCATTATTGTTATTGCAAAAATAGTCATTACAAAGTTTGTAATTTGGGCAGTTCTCTACAAAAAAAATGGTCTCTTATTCCGAAGAATCATCATTCACGGGATATTAATTGCAATATAAATTTAATTACGATGTTGTTACAATTTAAAATGTAACATTTTATATAAACAGTAAATTAATTAATGTTAAATCTACAAACACTCCAAAAATAGTGAGAAAATTCTAACCGTAAGTGGCAATTTGAAGGGGGGGGGGGGAATAGCAAAAATGTTGTTTACAATTTTTAAAACTTAAAAAATAAAGTAAAATGGGCCTTTAATTCACCATAACGTATATTTTACTGGAAATCATAAAAATTATCATTCATTTGTGGGAGGATCCAGGATTTTTGACATAATTTTAAGTAGGGAGTTGATAGAAAGGGAAGGCTCAAAAATGCTGGAGTTTTGCGTGACGTAATTTATGGGCGATCCCTTTCGAATAATAAAATTACGTCGTTGTTAATTTTGAAAAGTAGCTTTGTTGCTTTCTTATGACTGGGGGGTATTCTATACCCCCAACCCCCCCGGTTTCTCATCCATTTCTTGACATTTTACATACCCCGCCCAATAATAAAGAGCTATAGCTCTGCCTTATCATTAGAGACGAGCTACTGCCTATCGATGGGTTGGGAAATGGATGGGGAACCGGGGGGTCTGGGGGAAACCCCCAGCGGTAAGCAAGTAACCAGACGAGTTTTCAAGAATCAAATTTACGTTGTATCAAATTTAAAAAGTCATCTCATTACTTGTGCTGGGGCAAGACCCCCCGGTCCCCCCAGCTGTAAGGATGCAAACATCCGTCATTTTTTAATATTTTTATACCGAGCGCCATGGTGGTGAAACCCCTTAATTCATTAATTAATTGGTCTATTAATACTAACAGACGTTTTATATTGCTTATTAGTTAAATTTAACGCGTTGTTAAAAGTTTTATGAAACTCAGCATAACACGTAACTTGCATGTCCAACGGGGGGGGGGTAGACAATTTACCAGACAAATCCCAATTTTGGGATTTTCAAGAAAATTGTGCTACATTTTTTTATATTTTGTAAAAATTCTTTAAGGAATAGATTTCATCAAGTTCTTTTTAAAATAATAAGGGGGGGGGCGGGTTTGATTTGTGACAAACTGGAACAAGGTGGAAGACACGATTCAAAAAAACGGAAAAAATTGCGGATGTCATTTGACAACCCTCAAGACCACCTTCCAAAGTTGATTCTTGGAGAGTCGCGTTTTTGTATCTTTACCACAGCTATCACCTAATTGTGATATAGAAAATGAGGGTACATCAGGGCAGCTATAGCTCCTTACTATAGAACATGGGTCCCCAAACCTTTTAGCCTGCAGGCCAACAAAAATTTTTTTTTTTATAAAAAATCCAAAAATATTAGGGGGTGCACAGTGGTTGGCAAACAAGTAGTCGGCTCCGACGAAGGGGAAGAGGGGGAATTTGTGGATTTTTTTGAAAATTTAGTTCACAATGGTAAATTTTGAGGTTTTCCAGCTAGAATTTATGAAATTTCATAGAAAAATTTCAACAGAGAGTCAACGTGAAAGTTAAAAATTATTTTTATCAAATTTTGGGTCGTAATTTAAGGTAAAAAACTGTGTGAGCTGAATACCGGGCAAATTCGGCCCAGCTCCGCGGGCCGTAGATTGGAGACCCATGCTATAGAGTAATGTGAGTGAAATGTTAAGAATTGTACGTGAAACCGGGGGGGCCTGGGGTAAGCAGATAACTAGATGACTTTTCAAGAATAAAATTCGCGTGATATGAAATTTGAAAAGGCGTTTTGTTACTTATAACTGGAGGGTATTCCATACTCCCCAGACCGCCCGGTTTCCCATCCATTTCTTAAACGTGTTATATACTCTGCCCAATAATAAAGAGATTTTATAGCTCTCCCTTATCATTAGAGGCTAGCTATGGGAGAACCGGGGGGTGTGGAGGGTATGGAATACCTTCGAGCGGTAAGCAAATAACCAGGTGACTTTTCAAGAATCAAATTCAGGTGGTATCAAATTTGAAAAGACATCTTGTTACTTATAACTGGAGGGTATTCCATACCCCCCGGTTTCACAGCCATTTCTTGAACGTTTTACATACCCTGCCCAATAATAAAGAGCTATATCTCTCCTCTATCATTAGAGGCTAGCTATGAGAGAACCGGGGGGTCTGGGGGGTATGGAATACCCCTCAGCGGTAAGCAAGTAACCAGACGATTTCTCAAGAATCAAATTTGAAAAGGCGTCCATTAGAGATTAGTTACTGGCTAGCGATGGGAGAACCGGAGGGTCTGGAATTGAATACCCCCAGTTATAAGGAAGCATCAAAACTACTTTTCAAAATTGACAATGACGCAATTTCATACGTGGCAAGAGGTTGCCCATAAATTATGTCACGCAAAAATTCCAGTATTTTGACCCTTCCCCCACCCCTTTTGATATTTTGTCAAAAATCCTGGCCCTCACAAATGAATAATAATTATTTGTATGGAATACAGTAAAACATACAAAACGTTCAGTCACGTCACGTTTTTCGGACTCCCTCCATCGTCCTCCCTCCCTCGTCCTAGTCACATTTCATCAAGCTAGACAATTGCCCCCCTATTTTTGAGTATGTAGTTTATGGATCACCCCCCAAAATAATCTTTTTGATTCTTCCAGCCCCCAGTATTCCATCAATTTCCCCTGTATACAATAATTAAAAGCAAAAACGTAATAATATTAATACTGGGAATCTCGTTAATCCATCTATGAGCATCAGTATCGTTGATGCTTTTCTTGAATATCTCAAACACTGTTCAGATCAATGCGAAAATAAAACAAGCACAAACAATGTAGACTAATTTGAATCCGAAATTCAAATTTTAAAAAAGCACGTCTCCGCCCCCCCTCACTAATTTTTGAAATATCTCAAAAGCTATTTGGGTTTAAAGGGTCTGGCCGGTTAAGTATGTTAAAAATGCCTTTTTTGAATTTCATGAAGGTAATTTTTTTCAAAGTTTGTTATGTAAAAAGACAGTCATGTACAAAATTACAGCTTTTCAATTTACTTCCTGTGGATTTTAGAAGGAAAAAACTGCTTTTTCACATTTCTTCATTTTTCTTGTACTAAAAGATATCCGAAAAATCTCAAAAAATTCAGAAAAATCAAAAATCACCTAAGAAATATGAAAATAATTTTTGGAATTCCTTCACAGTTAAATTCAATGAAATACGAATTTATCAACTTTTAAAAAAATTATTTAACCATGGGAGAATTTTCCGACTAGAACAAGAAAATTTGACAAAATTCTACTTTGGAATCCCTACAAATTAAAAAAAAAATCATCTAAAAATTCCACCTGCAACACTATCAAAAATGCAAAATTCTCTTCAAAGTTGTGACGTGATTCAACGAAATACGAATTTATAAACTTTAAAAAAAATTATTTAACCATGGTAGAATTTTCCGACTAGAACAAGAAAATTTGACAAAATTCTACTTTGGAATCCCTCTACAAGTTAAAAAAAAAATTCCCAAAATTCCACTTGCAACACTATCAAAAATGCAAAATTCTCTTCAAAGTTGTGACGTCACACTAATAGAGTCAATTTACTACATTGGTAGCTGTCAGAATACTATAATTTATAGAAATTTTACTTCAATAACTTCAACTATGGCTGCTTTTCACGGTGTTTTATGATTTGAAATGACAACCTGTATATTTCTAGATGATCGATGAAAACTATTCATAGTGACCGGGTAACACCGGGTCATTTTAACAGAACACCTCACAAACCCAATAATGTCTGTATTTTCAAATTTTCGCCAAATACCGCGTATACTATCAATACTTTACTAAAACATTAAAATTGAACAAACATTTTTTTTAAATAAATTATATTTAATTGAGCATAGATGTAAATTGTGTTGAAAAGCACACTTTCGTTATTCGCTGTTATTTTGCTTATTACTCAAAAAATTTCATAAAAGTAATATTAATTAAAAGAGTACACTTGGACACAGACCGCATTGTTTTTGCGAAAGAAAAAGTTTTGTGCAATTTTTTAAGGAACAATCAAAATAACAGCGAATTGGAAAAGTGTGTTTTCCAACTTTGAGGATTCAGTCATTGCATAGCCTTTTAATTGAAGCCCAATCCACATTAATCTTCTTCACTGTCACTGTTAATGACTGCATTAACTTCTTCCACACCGAACAGTCTTGTGAGAATCGCGACTGACCTTATATTTCTGGATAAATATCGAGAATTTGTTAAATAAAAAATCACGGCTACCATTTGCGAGCAGCATCCGACAGTGTGTCGACTATTTGGACAATCACAAACGTAAAACTGGATTCCTGAAGGACCTTGTGAATTCCGAGCATAATCGATGTAGCATTTATATGTCTCGACCTCACGAGAATCTGAATGATAGAATTACTCTCATTTTTCAAGTTTTTTTAAATAACTCATGATAATATTTTCATCTTCATCCATCATTTCGATCAGATAGGATACAGCTTGGGGTAGTTGGAAGGAACCAGTGAAGAGAATCTTCAATTACTGATCTGGTAATTCTGGGAAATCGAGAATTTCAGCTGATGTTAATTTGCGAAATTGAATTTGAAGAGAATTTTGCATTTGCATTTTTGATAGTGTTGCAAGTGGAATTTTGAGATGATTTTTTTTTAATTTGTAGGGATTCCAAAGTAGAATTTTGTCAAATTTTCTTGTTCTAGTCGGAAAATTCTACCATGGTTAAATAATTTTTTTTAAAGTTTATAAATTCGTATTTCGTTGAATCACGTCACAACTTTGAAGAGAATTTTGCATTTTTGATAGTGTTGCAGGTGGAATTTTGAGATGATTTTTTGTTTAATTTGTAGGGATTCCAAAGTAGAATTTTGTCAAATTTTCTTGTTCTAGTCGGAAAATTCCCCCATGGTTAAATAATTTTTTTTAAAGTTGATAAATTCGTATTTCGTTGAATTTAACTGTGAAGGAATTCCAAAAATTATTTTCATATTTCTTAGGTGATTTTTGATTTTTCTGAATTTTTTGAGATTTTTCGGATATCTTTTAGTACAAGAAAAATGAAGAAATGTGAAAAAGCAGTTTTTTCCTTCTAAAATCCACAGGAAGTAAATTGAAAAGCTGAAATTTTGTACATGACTGTCTTTTTACATAACAAACTTTGAAAAAAATTGCCATCATGAAATTCAAAAAAGGCAGTTTTAACATACTTAACCGGCCAGACCCTTTGAAATGGGGGGGGGGGGCGGAGCAGGTGACATGCACCTCTTACTTATTAATTATTGTGAAAATGTAATTATTAAAATTAGATGTCCATATAAATTAGCAAAATTGAATAAAAGTCCAATAGAAACTGTAGAAAATAAATTAATTAATTCAATTATCTTAAGAATGAAGCAAAATCTAGTGTAAAAGGCTATAAAATTAAAATTTTACGATTCTACTACAGGATTTTGTCGGCGTTTCTTTATCAAGGGCCCTTTTAATTTTGTACACAATTTAATTAACCAATAGAAAGCGCGTATCAAGTGTGAGGCCAGAGGCCGAACTATGTTTTGTGATGATGGAGGACGATGGATAAAATTACAAAAAAAAAATGTTTACCTGTATTGTAATTATAGCACGAATAGCACTCTTGTGCAACATCCTGACGTTGGAATGTCTCATACCAGGGTTCATTTTTGGGAACCAATTCAAAAGAAAACTTGACATCCTGTAAATTAAACCTAATTTGTTCTTGATCCTCTTCTCCTACAACTTTACTCTCCTTCTCCTTTTCTTTCTCTTTACTCTCCTTACACTTCAATTTAGCGCTTCCGTGCTCCCCGTTACTTTTTGGCGGCACGGTCGCCAAATAGGAACCTTGATACCTTAACCTAAAAATGCAAATCATCACACCATGCTACCTCACTTACAAAACAACCACCCACTCACCTAGACCCTGGAGTTTCAAACTTATAATACTTTTGGTTATCCAAAATAAAAGATTCCGCTTGAGTCAGTCTTCGTTTCTTCCTAGAAGTGGACGTATCGGAAAATATGCTATCCATGGAGGATTCCTCTTCGGGTTCACACTTAACATTTTTGAACGACCTGTGATGCGTAACCGGAGTAGCCTCCACCTTTTTATCCGAATTGACTTCATCGTCCGAAGTCGCTTCCTCTTTATTTGGAAATAAAAAGTTTTCTGCTTCGTTATTAAGCCTAATTAATTCATAATCGGGTATCTTCATGCTGAACGTTACTGTTGACCATAACAAAAACGTTAGCAAAAAAATAAACCAGCCTAAAAAACTTACCTTTATCGTCGTCGCTGTCATCGAATTCCGTAGCCGACGATTTGGTCTTTTTATTTAAATGTGGGACGTCCAATTCGCGATTATAAACTGCGCTAGATCGTAATTTATTTGTGAGGAGTTCTACTTTGTAATAGGATTTATTATCTACAACTAAACGCTCGTCTGCGGATATTCGTTTTGGTTTTAAATTTCTTCTAGGTCGATTATTAGATCGCTCTTCCCGTTCTACAGATTTTACTAAAGCTAATGCCAGTCTACTAGATGATCTCAGTTCGCGCATGGGTTTGATGTGGTTGCTGTCATCGTCGCCCGAGGTGTCGGCAAAATTGCTGGTGAATACTGTGTGCCTCCTCGTTCTCAATCGGTGAGCATAATCACCGCCAGGCGTACTTTTCGTCTTGCAACACACGGAGTTGGTTTGGGACCTCGTCATCCTGTTTCTCGTCATTGAACAAATTTTTTCGTCGGGCCAATTTTCTCCTGTAAGACAATTTTAATAATTAACAAAGTAAATATTATTTAACAGGGACAAGCGGTAATGTATAAAAGGCGAAAAATAATAATAAATATTTCCTTCTAATTTTCCCCCAAGTTTGCTTTCTTAGTTGCGGTTGCGGAAGAAAGTATCTCGTTAATCCATTCATGCGCGTCACTAATTCTATTCTAGAACCTGCTAGAACTGAGTATTAGATGCTTCTAGCAGTAGCGTAACAGTTTTTATTTTATTACTCTTGTACTAATGGATTTTCTAGCACTTAAAAATGTGAGTATTATTTTATAAAGTAAAGGGGAAAGCGCCAAGATTAGATTTCCTTTTAAGGGGAGCGCAGTAACACAAAGTTTGGGAACGACTGCGCTAGAGGTGATTTTTGAGGGTAGGTAAAACAGCAAAAAAATTTGTTTAAAATTTTTAAAACTTGGTAAATATTAGAATGCAAACATTCTAAATAAAAAAGGGGTCGTTTTCAAGGGGGCTAAATTGTAACATTTTGTCTAAAATTTTTGAAACTGAGTATATCTAAAAATTGTATTACTTTTAAACTCTTGATACTGATAACTGATAAGTATACCATACCATCCCAGACCCCTAGAACTTAATGATTTCATTGCTTTTGAGTGAGGCCAAAGGCTGAGCAACAACATAAATAATCTTTTTTTAATGGTTTAATTGAAAAAGTTCACCTAATAATATTTAAAAACTGTATAACTTTTAACCTCTTAGCACTGTAGGGTATTCCGTACTCCCCCCCCCCAGCTTTAATGGCCGTAATCCTTTTTAGTGAGACCAAAGACCTCGGTCAGCAACATAAATAATATTTATTTTTAAAGGTTCAATTAAAAAAGTTTACTGAGCATAGTAGTTAAAAATTGTATAACTGTGACCTCTTATTACCTTACTACCCCGCAGATCCCCCCCCCCCGGTCTTAATGGTTGCATTGCTTTTGATGAGGTCGTAAGTCGAGCAACTACGTAAATAATAATCTTTATTTTTAAAGGTTTCATTAAAAATAACTGTATATAACAATTGTATAACTCCCAAGACCTTCCTTAATGGTAGCATTTTCTTTGAGTGAAGCCAAAGGCCGAGTAAACACATGAATAATTTTCTCTAATATTTTAAGGTTTAATTGAAAATGTTTACTGAGTATATCTAAAAATTGTATTACTTCTAAACTCTTAATACTGGGGGGTACTCCATACCCCCCTTAATGGTTGTATTGCTTTTGAATGAGGCCAAAGGCCGTGCAACAATGTAAATAATAATGTTTATTTTAAAGATTCAATTGAAAAAATTTATTGAATTATATTTAAACCACAGACCCCCTAGCCTTGAATACCGTAAAAATGGTGATAAAAAGCGATTTTTGAGGGGGGGGGTCAGCTATAAAATTTTTTGAAACTTGGTGAATTACATTACTGTGTTACTTATGAACACTACAAAAATAGTGAAAAAATTCTAAACAAAAAAGGGTTAGGGTAGTAGCAAGCTAACCTCAAAGAGAATTTGATAGATAACATTAAAATTAAGCGTTTTAGATATGGAAGAATGTCATTATATTGATTAGTTTAGTAAAAAAATTCTTATTGACACATTCTATTACCCGTCTATGTACTTTCACCTGGTCTTTTTACGGGGAGTGGTTAAGGATCGCGGCTGGAGTACCTACGCTGTGGTAAAGTTAACATCCAGCTAATATCATGGTTTAAGAGTTCTTTTGACTTAAATTTCCCGATTTAGGTTATTTCTTGACGCTGGGGTACATTTTTAATGAGTTGAACTGTCTGAAAGATCCACATTTTCTAGGATTCCGTTGAGGAGTTGA
Source organism: Rhagonycha lutea (assembly GCA_958510855.1). Classification (NCBI taxonomy): domain Eukaryota; kingdom Metazoa; phylum Arthropoda; class Insecta; order Coleoptera; family Cantharidae; genus Rhagonycha; species Rhagonycha lutea. Next base: position 27,610,973 of record OY294041.1, on the reverse strand, counting down.
GTGGGCGTAGAGCACAAGTTTTCAAACTCTTTCGGATTACCGCCCACTTTCTTGAGCATAAATTTTTATAACCCCCCCCCCCCATTACTAAAATAGGACTAAAAATATCATTTTTTACATAAAAATTGCACCAAATTGTTAAAAAAAAGGTCATTCGTATTTTTTTAAATAAAAACTGTTCCATTTCCACCGCCCTCCGACCGATCCGGAACGCCCCCCAAATTCTTTCAAGCCCATCGTTGTCCCTCTAGAACTAGAAATCGTACATTTTGAGAACCACTGGCCTAAACCCTAGAGGAATTATTTTAAACATAAAAAACAGTCCTAAACATTTAATTCCAACGGGTGTGGCTCATTTAATCCATCTATACTGAAGTAAACTAGCTTAATGTGCCCCGCCCATGCTGAGATGTTAGTAGGATTGTGAGGTGGCGACCTATTCAGAGTAGATCTAAATGACTACTTCGATCACCACCAGTGTGGATGTCCCCTGGAAGGCTGAACTTTAAGAAACTCTGTTCGGTTTGCGCTGCCCCCCCTCTTCTAAGTCTGACACGGGCCCGAAGGGTCAAGTTCCCCGCCCCCAGTTGTATCGGCTCCGCAATTCATGGTCCGCGATTTGAATCCAAAATTTTTGCTCTATACTCAACCAGCGATCACACCAAGCCACCACTGCAGCTTGAGGGATTATTTTAATGAGTGGACTGTCTCAGAGATTCGCATTTTCAAAGATTTCGGTGGAGATGGGCGGGGCTAACTTTATTGCTATAGCCAATTCAATGTCGTTAAATGCCAGTTTAGGCATTTTTCAGTTTCTGACAAATTTTAGGTCCGGTTGTTGTTCGATGACCCTGACCCCAAAGATTTATTAAAGAAAATTCAACGGAATTTGATAGATAACATTAAAATGAAGCGATTAAGTAGCGGATGAATCAGTCAAAAATCCATTTTAAAGTTTCCATTTTCTACGCAAATGTCGACCTTATTGACGCATTATATAATGCGTGTGGGGAGGGGGCTAAAGACCGCGGGTCAAAGATTCCGGTTGAGGATTTGCGTGGGTCTAAATGCCAGTTTATGTAATTTTCAGTTTTTGGCAAATTTTAGGGCCAATTTGCAATGATCTGCAAATTTTTTTTTAGAATTACTTTTTTTTTGGATAATTTACATCAGAAATTTTTAAATTCGCGGTCCAAGTTAATGAACTATCCCTTTTAGGCCCTATTGTCAATGATTCATAAAATTTTTGTTTTATAATTGTTTTTGGACCCTTTTGCATTCAAAATATTTTTAAATTCGTGAGCCCAGTTACCGCGTTATCGCCAGGGTTAGTGTTCGAGGCGGTTAAATTGTTACATTTTGTTTACAATTTTTGAAACATAAATTTATTAATGTTAAATCTGTGAATACCACAAAAGTAGCGAAAAAAATTTAATCGTAATAGGAGATTTTTAGGGGGGGGGGGGGCGTTGGATATAAAAATTTGGTATAAATTTTTTGAAACTTGGTAAATCAGTTACTGTTAAATCTGTGAATACCACAAAAATAGCAAAAAAAATTTAATCGTAAGGGGCAATTTTAAGCGGGGAGGGGGGTGTCGGATATAAAAATTTGGTTTAAAATTTTTGAAACTTGGTAAATCTGTTACTGTTATACTTGCAAACATAGCAAAAATAGTGAAAAAAATCGGAATAAAAAGGTGTTAGTATTCGAGGGGGTTAAATTGTAACATTTTTATTTGAAACTTAATTAAATTCAACAAAATAGGAATTGATTAACTTTAAAATTACGAATTTTAAACGTATTTGAACTGTGTTAATGTTAGCAACAAATAATGGTAATAAAGGTCAAAGTTTGCCTTGTAAATCATAGTCATGTGTACGGCTCCCGAATACGCCAATTTTTTTCTCCAATATCTTGTTAGTTTTAAATATGATATATTTAAATATAGATAGAATCAGATCCAGGGACTTTGTAAATAAATAAAAACTGACTTCACAGCAACCAATACTATTTGAATAGGAATCCATCATCTAGTTTCTATTGAAGCGGTTAACAACCCGCGGCCGCACTAATCTCACGTAAAATATTTAGCCCTCTTACAACAAAAGGTTGCCGACCCCTGAACTATATATAAATTTATCAGAGCGTTATAATCTCGGATTTTTTAATTTTAATCGAGAGGGGTGATTTTTGAGGGGAGGGAGGGTCAGATATAAAAATATGCTTTAAAATTTTCGAAACTTGGTAAATATTTTGCTGTTATACTTTCAAGCACTGCAAAATAGTGAAAAATTCTAAACTGATACGGACGACTTTGAGGGGGGGGGGGTAAACCAATTAAAAAATTGAAATTTTTTTTTAAAACTTTGTAAATATATTATTGTTCAACTTGTGAACAGTGTAAAAATAATGGAAAAAAAATTAAAGCGTTTAGGGGGGTTGCTGTAAAGGGGGGGGGGGTTAAGCGATAGAAACCTTGTTCAAAATGTGGTCAATATTTTACTGTTAAACTTGTGAAAACTACAAAAATAGTGAAAAAATTCTAAACGTTTAAGGGCCAGTTGTATAAAAGAGGGTTAACTCGGGGATCAGCTGATCCTGGTTCAAGAGCTGACCCAGGATCGCCGTAAGGTAGATAAATTTACTTGATAGGTTTATTTTATAAAAAAAATTTACTTGATAGGTTTATTTGTAATCTATCTACCTTGCGGCGATCCTGGGTCAGCTCTTGAACCAGGATCAGCTGATCCCCGAGTTAACCCTCTTTTATACAACTGGCCCTTAGGAGTCGCTTTAAGGGGGGAACCTCCTTTACACCGTCGAAAAAAACAACACGATTTTCACGAATTATTTTCTCAGGTATAATAACTCGTAACGATTTGAAACTTTTATGACAGTTTAATGCATTATTAAAGAAGAAGTTGTAATTTTTTCACAATAAAAAATTGATATTATTTAATTGAAAATTTGGTGTCGCCACGAAAAGTCAATATTTCAGCTGTGTACGCGATTGAGAAAATTCTACTGAACCGGTTTGGCTTTATGATGGCCCATTTTATAGAAAATTAAATTCTCTTCTATATGATGTCAATTGTTTTTCTTTCATATATTTTTCGTATTTTAAAGTCGGTTTTTTAAGTGAAAAATGCATTTTGACTTTCAAATTGTGTAAAAACATGCAATTTCAACTTTTTATCTAAAAGTCTCGACGTCAAATAGAAGCTAGTATTATAAAAGAGAGATTGTGTTGGCGGTACGTGCACTCTTCGTGGGTCTCAGTCGCGGAGCGTAGGGGACCGAAGCGGAGGGCACGGAGTCGATTTTGACAACGCAACCATGGCAAATCTCGGATCCAGCATCGTTAAGGGGGCAGATCAATAGGCGCTGAGCTTGTGTCAAGTTCAATTCAAAAACGAATAATCGTAGAAAGCTGAAATTTTCAGAATATACGTAAAATATGATTTTACTTAACATAAGCTATTTTTTATTTAAAAAAAATTAATATACAAAAAATTTGCTATCAGTTTTCAATAAAATACACTTTAGTTATAAATATAAAATAGCTTATGTTAAGTAAAATCATATTTTAAGTATATTCTGAAAATTTCAGCTTTCTACGATTATTCGTTTTTGAGTTAAACTTGACACAAGAAATGAAGCAATATACATGAAATTTCAAATTTTAACCAATCAGAAGTAAATATCAATATATCTCAATAAAATATACCAATGAAATATCATAAAACAACTAGTGACATCTGTTGAATTTTATTATTTTTTCCTATTGATCTAGGACCTTAATCAATTTAAACCTTTTCCAAGCATTTTTACAAAGTTCAGAGTTTATATTTATCAACTAATGCTAGGATGTGTCTAAGGTGGGACTTACTAACTAGCGGCAGCCAATCAAATGTCGTTAAATGCTATTTCATGCAAAATTTTGATTTTTTTTTGAAAATATATACCCTATTTACAATGGTCCGCAA